>OX638391.1:24932344-25561146 GCA_951813805.1 Limnephilus auricula | reverse complement strand
ACAATCAGAATATGGGAGACTTATCATTGCAGATACCTAAAAAAATATATTTTTTTTTAGCTTTGACCGGATTCACACATGGCAGCAGGACAATTTTGTGTTCCCCTATGAATGACATGACGATTTATGTGTATGAACGTTGGGAGACCTATCATTGCAGGTTTAGTGTCACGGGCTCCTAGACTATGATGAGATGCCACGCCCGTGAAATTTAATTCGTGAAATGTGTAGCTCTTTGTCTACTTTAGTAAGTTGACTACCCCGTCATGGTATTGTGTAATTTGTATAAGGATGAACATGGAACGTGACTCAACGGTGCCAGCAATGACCCTTGTCTCGAGTTAGGTGCGTAATCAGTAAATTGGCGGTTAACGGGTTATCTTCTTCCAATTGCCTAATACATTCGCTGAGCTAAAACTTAGTACCTATCGCGAAGGTAAAGGTACCTCTACTTTGCACTTCCAGACGTTGATGAGGCGACTTTACCAAGGCTAAACTTCGTGCAACCCCCTCGCTCCTCTCAAACCCGAACCCGAAGTCTTCCCGAAGGCTCCCGAAGATTGCCGAAGTTCCACGGGTATGTGTCTGTGTACCACCTGTCCATCTCGGTGGCAAAGGTAACTTTAATAAACGAATGCATAAAAAGACGATGCATCCTTTTTTGTTCACTTTCAACATGTGGGAAGGTAGCTTTGGAAATTAAAATATGCCTTAAAATTACGAGCGTTTTTGAGATAATCGGTTTGTGGTTCCTTGTATAACATTAGTATATTAAATAAGTAGGTTCATTATAAGAATACCTGTAATTTAAAACCCATTTGAATCACTTTAATGACGGACGACCGTAGGAACGGTGAACAAATAATTAATAAATACAGATTAAATTATAACATTTTTTTACAGCTTTGAAAGAACAAGAACAACTGTTATATGAACAAGAAGTTTTAAGTAGTATATGGAAAAAAAACACTAGTCAAATATTATTTGAAATATGACTTTTCGAGTCTCAGTTGCGACCATTATTTTTTATTACTTTTTCTGTGTCTTGTAAATTTTCATATTTTAATGTAGATATTATTATTGTTATCCTCTTCTTCAATGATATATTACATTGATGGGAATAACATTCTCAACCTCAACACAGGCTTGTCCACCTCAACACAGGCTTGTCCTAGTGAGGTTAAAAATTGTATTTTAAACTGAAAACTAAAATGTGAAGAAGAAACAATAAACAATAAACAATAAACATTCAAAAGTTATATAAAATTGTTTTTCTTATAAAAAATCAAATAAAATAAATCATTTATTTATTTTTGGAATAACTTATTGAGTAAAACCTAAAATTGTAATATTAAATCATAGAATACAATATAAGCTGGAGACTCTCAGAGCAGAGCCTCGGCAAGGCCAAGATCCTGTGTTCAATTCATAGATGTTTCTGTTTCAAATTTTCGTTTGAGAGTCGCTAATATTGACTTTAATTATTAGATAATTATTGTGATGCATGTCAGCTTGTTCGCTTTCCGCGGGTAATAAAAGTAAATACAAACCAAACTTAAATAAAGACTTCATTAACCTGACGCATTTTGTAGAAAGTGGTTAGAAAAAAAAATACGAGTGTGCTTTAGACCACACGACTGAAGTAAATACTTATTTAGCTCCATCTATATGTATGTCCATATATATGTTTATATGTATAAAATATATACATGTAAATACATGTATTAATTTTCTACAAATATTTATTTAAATTTAATATCATTCACCACGCCCGATTAAGCCGTGCGCATCGACGTCCGCTCCCCGCCGCGTTTGGCGCGTCACTGGTATTTCAAAATACTGACTGAAATATTTCATTATACTGGCTATGAGAGGAAGAGAGAAAGAAAATGTGCGCGCGCACTGCTCTCTCTTGCTTCTACAGTGAGCCCGTTCGCCTGTCAAGGCATTTCAATTTCCGTTACACATTTGCCAGCTTACCCCCCAAGTCAAGCGTGCGTAAAGAAGTATTTACTTCAAAAATAAGAAGAGATTTTATGATCATTTTCAACAATACCATCAACCGGAACGCACGGTTCAATGTGAACTCTGAACCAAATACCTACGACTCGGTAGATTATATTGGAATTGGTAGTAAAACATGCTCACGACGATTGTTTTTACAGTTGTAGTTCTTAGAATCCCGATTCAAAGAAAAAACAAGTCAGAAACACGATTATACAAGAAAGGCAAATAGGTAATATATTTTTAAATATATAAACACTGGAACGTTATTTCGGTTGAAACCAATGCGCTGGGAACAGTAGGAATACTTGGAAATTCTATCCCGAAGACAATTACACGAAAACAATGACTTTTTTTAGGTGTTTTGAGAAGAACATTAAAATAATTGAAAATGAAAACCGTACCCGCGCATCATACTCTCTTCAAAATTGTGCGCTTGTCAGTTGAAAAACCCAATTCGCTTTACTGCCATTATTGTAGTGAGGGAACGTCGAAATGAACAATGTTTCTCTGAACATTGTGATGAGCCATTGTTTCCTAAGCATTCCGATTCCCACGAAAGGGTACAAGTATTGGGTGGCCTGGCAAAAATTACTTTATAGCTGTTGAACGATTAAAACGAGTGAAAATGATTTTCGCTGACGTTTTCTGGCGACATTTTATATAACATTATGGACCTAAAGATATCTATTTGATCAGTTATAAATCGTACAAGAACGGTACAAAACCCTGAAAAATTACAGATGCCTCTGCATTCAATGAACAAAGAACTATATACACGCTTTCGCACGTTATTAATTTTATTCGGACTATCATATCACGGAGCCTGCACGACTTGACGAATAATAAAAAAAAAACATATTTTTTATGTATTGAATACATACGATTTTTATATATGAATACCGCATAAGAGTCCCAACTGCTCCCGTCTGGAGACAGTAAGACTATGGCATCCCCAAAAAAGGGGTATGTTGTGAGGCTGAAGGCAGTACGGAAGGGGAGGAGATGGGGAAGAGGAAGGTGGGGAAGGCTATTCAGATCTAATCACCAAACATGGTTAAAGCCATTTCAAGCAACGTTTCAATTCTAAATGGTGGTCTTTCACCAGGGCGATACTGAGAGTATCTTCCACTCTATATTGTATAAACGATTTTTAAGGAGTGCATCGCTTTTACCGGTATTTCGATGAAGGGTGCTCATGGAAACTAGAGTAACACACGCCTTCTGCCTCGGTGCTGTCTTGATAATAAATTTTAATGCACCTCAACAAATTGGAATAAATAAATAGTACAATGAAAGAATAAGTACGCCAAAATTTTTCGGGCAATGTATTTTTGGCGAGTTATAAGAAATTTACAGTTTTTCTGCGCCATTCGATACAAAACATAGAGAAAATTATACTTTTGCATGCAGAATAAAATCTTCAACAACAATACCTAATAATTACATCTGCGCTTGTAAGCGGTGCTATTTATCTGCGAACAAACACGTCAAATATTTAAATACTGCCACACCGTATCGTGCACAATGACGAGTTTGTCATTATCTCGTTGTGTACCAACAGTTTTTCACCGATCTACAAAGCAAAGAGGAAAATCCTCTCATTTATCGCCGCGGTAAGAGACTACCACTCAGAACCGGTACGTTGCTTGAAATGGATTTAGTCGTGTTTGGTGACTACCTATAACTAGCCAGGTAAACATTACCGACAGGGCGCTTTTAAAATCCTACGGCTACGGTACGGCAGTGGCACAATAAAATCATAAATCGTTCGTTATCTTCAAAACAATAATGCTGAATATTTTTCTTGCACACAGTGAGACGAACGATTCCCTATAATAACATATAATCATTTTCCCTCAGTACTCTCAAATCTTTATATTGACAGGGGGGGGGGGGGGGTATGGTTTTATAAGTGAAAAAAAAAATAATTTTAAGATTTTTTTGGAAATAATAATAATGTTGGTTTATTTATTTCATGTACACGTTATAGTATAATACCTAAAGAATTTTTGAATAAAATTTCAATTAAAAATATCAATAAAGAAGTCCGTGAGAGAAAAAGTTGTTATGCGGTGAACATCATAACTCGTTACCGGATCATCGAAACAAAAAAATTAAATGCTATTAAAGGGTGATATGTTTTCTCGGGTAATCAGAGTTTTTTTTTAATTATTTTTTGCAGCATTTTGAAGTGGAAAACGTGATTTTTGCTAAACAATTTCGGTGAATTTGTTATTAAAAAATTGAAAAAGATGGTTAAAAAAACTCTTCCTGACTACCTATTAATTTATGTGTAGAAATAGTGTACAAAATTTCAAAAAGGATCGGTCAAGTAGATTTTGAGTTATGATGTTCACGAAATTCAAAAATTTGTTGGCGAGAAAATCGATTTAAAGTTTTTTATACTCGAAAATCGAAAGGGCTAGTCGCTTGAAACGCTCCACCTTCGTTAGTTTGGCTCCGATTTACTTGAAATTTTGACAAAATACTCTCGACATGTTGCACATTCAGAATTTTTTTTAAAAATAGGTTTTAAAACCTAACACCCCCCCCCCCCCCTTTCCTTTTTAACTAGTTCCGAGAAGTCCTGACACTGGCGAAGGTTTTTTTATCTATAATTTCGATAACTTGTCATTGTTCCTGAGCAAGTCTGCAGATCGCCAACGAACGATCACGTCGACTAAACATTCTGAATTTGACCGACATCACAAATAAAACGAGTTCATGCTATGATGAATCTTTTTAAGATAATAAAATTTTTACGTCCACCGTTTGGAATTCAGTTCATCTTATGTATCCGATTCGATGTTATGAACAAATTATCTCCAATGTTGGCATTTGGTATGCAGAAGTTTTTGTCAAATCAATTTTACGCTTTGCTGAAGCGTGGCAAAATAATAAATATGTTTGAATATTTTCACAAATTCAAGCAGGCACAATTTCAGTTATCACGGTGAATCTACGCCTACATTTTCTTTAGATTGACGGCCAAAGATAAATAATGTGTTATTTTTAATAAACGAGATTCGGCAGCGGTTTCAATCAAAAGCCGAAACTTCAGCTCAGAAAAAGTTTAAATAATAATTCAATATTATACATAAATATATTGCTATTGTCTAATACAGGGATGATCAACCTTTTTAATTAGATGCATTTTTAATTTCTTCATATACAAATATACATTGAAATGGTTGTCTTTGCATTCGGCGATGTCACAAATCTATTTATATTTTGTAAAAGCATAATTTTCTAACAAAACACTAAACATATAGAACACTAAATTTATATATCCAAAATATTTGTCGATTTAAATCGTTCGGAAAGTTAAACTCAATTTAGTCAAGAAAACTTTTAGTATTTTATAAAACGGAAACCTTTGAAATGCATCAAACATAGATAAATATTAAACACACAAAAAAAGCACTGCCTTGAGAAAGCTACATTTTTTCTACAGTTAAGGTCGATCCCCAATTGTTTTGATCTTTATAGGAACATGCAAGAAAAATCTTATTAATTAGACCGGATGATTTAAAACCTTGAAGAAATACTAACTCTTTTGCAAAACAGAACTGAAACCGTCAAATATTCTTTAACGCAATTTTTTTGATATTTTATTTACCCAAGAAAGCAGTAGGTACGAAAAGGCCCGCGAACCAAACGAAATGGACTCGCAGGCCACAGGCTCATCACCGGTCTAACATAAAAATTAGACTGAGTAGTTTTAAGATCTTTTATATTTTTGTAATTCCTTTAATTAAAGTAAGTAGTTGTATATTGAAAAATTGTTACTTAACAACCAACCTAAAAGCGCTGAAAGTTTACGTATTTACTCATAACATAAATTATTTTATTCAACACTAACTTTAATGAACTCCTACAAAATTTAATAAAAAAACGTCTAGTTTCGGGGAACCTACCCACGGAGTGTTATTTTAAACTTAGTTTTGGCGTAGGATTCGGTTTTTCCTTTATTGCTACAATTGTTTGTAATTTTAAAGCCTTCAAAATTAAAAAAAATATCATTTTGATGTTAGTATTTTTAAAAACATAAATCAACAAATTAGGGAACATATATTAATTACGTGAGCAAAAAATATAGGGGGTCCAGTAAAATCTCACCAAATCTCATTATCCCGGGGGGGGAGGGATCTATAAAAATCTCACGCCAACTTTAAAAGATTGTAGATTAAAAAAATTTCACTTTTTTAGAAATGTCCCATTTTGCCTGCCTAAAAATGGCTATTACCATAGACATCAATATTCATAAGTCTGTGGCTATTACGAAAAGTGTTTAATTCGAGAGTAAGAAAAAAATCACACATGAAGGGGGGGGGGTGGGGGGGGGAGGGGGGAGGGGAAGTCCCACTAAATCTCACTTAATCTCACCAAGGGGGGGGAGGGGACTAATTTTTTTCAAAAATTGCTCACGTAATTAATATATGTTCCTTACAATAGCATTATGAATAACATAATAGGTAAGTAAATATTGTGTTTTCGCTGGATTCAAGCAGGCTCGACTATTTCTCAAGTGACATTTAAAAATCTATCAGCTTGTCTGACTAAGTAGGTAGGTGTGAGCGGTGAGATCTCGCGTCACGAAAATTGCGTATAGTTTTGTCTGTGGTTCATCATGCTATCCTGCAAAAGCAGTTCTGCAAATAGGATGGTGAGAAATTACTATTGTCATTAATGCAGGAAGCACTTTACTTGTTTTTTTGAGACATGAATTCTATAGCGCATGCCGGTAACGATATTTTTTGTGTATAAAAAAATGGCCTCTGAAATTTTTTTGTTAAATATCTCTAATGTTTTTTTAACATAATAGTTTTTTTATGCAATAACCAAGTAGGTTATAATAAGACATATCATGGTAATTATGTTTTTCTAGTTTATAAAGTTGTACATGTCCATTTGGACTCTCTGGGAAAACTTTGGAACTTTTTAATTTGAAAACATTGTACCATCTAAATATTTGAATTTCTATTTTGTTTTAGTTAATGAACAATGCATTAATACAAGTCTTTGAAGTGATAATTAATCCAAGCGAGCTGAAACTCGGCAGATAGACTGGTTGTCGATATCAATGCATTTTATCAACTTTTGGTAGCACTTTTTCTTTTCATCTCTTCAATTCCCTGAAAATAGTTACTAGCCGGCCAAAGACATGGCGATACTAGGTCGAAAATTGAAAATAGATGTATTATATTTTTTTTTTTAAACTTTGTTTATACGGTTTGATTTTTAATTTATCAGCTTATATAAAAACATATCGTTACTAATAGGAACCGAAACCATTAGCGAAATTCGGTTTCCAAAGAACAAAGATCTTACCCCAATGCATTTCTGAAAAAGTGTGACAAAGGTTATACCTATTATCTCGGATTAGCAAAGAAGAAGGCATATTAGTTAGTAATCGGATTGCTAATTCTGCAGTGGCATTGTCAAGTACGTTTTGTTGGAGCAGTAAAAGTATCTTCGAGGAAAAGAAAAACTAGTGTGCTTTAGACCACACGACTGAAGTAAAACTTGTGCACGCGCACCGCTCTCACTTGCTCCTACAGTGTGTTACAGACACAGGCCTGCACTGTGTCTTAGATATACGAAACGTAACTGGATATGAGAGAAAGAGATAAAGAAAATGTGTGCTCGCACCTCTCTCTCTTGCCCCTACAGTAATATACGAAACGTAACTCTCTCTCTTTCTATCTTCACTAACTAATATCTCTCTCTCAACTTCCGTTCGCCTCGCCCGATCACACTTTCGTAACGCTCTCCACAATAATAATAATATGATTTGAGTTAAAAGACCGTAACAATAGAGAATTAAATTGGGAGAAAATGCATTACTATTAAGTACTTAAATTTAAATTCATTGAAATAAGTATTCACATGCATGAAATAAGCTAAGTATAAATAAATAAAATTCAAACAATAATATTTGGAGTTGGACCAATTTATCATGTTTTACAACAAATTTTAACGTATGTATTTATAAAACATAGTGTTTTGCAGAAATGTTCCATGATGTTGTGGACACTCTCGGTAAATAATAAGAGTTAACTTTATTGCTTTTGAGATATTTGCAAGAGCCTGCCGCATTATGTGGTGCATCCGTGATATCCAAATTAACATACCCCTGGTCGGGAGTAGGGAGGCACCGGAGGAATGCAGGCCCGGAAATTGCAGGCCGTTATTACCTGCCGCTCTCAAGGCGAAATTACGATTGTTGCACGAGCGGTTAAGCCTAACCCAAAAACATATCAATATTATTACTCGTCGCATTCGTGAAATTCTTCGCAGAACGCACGAAGACCGACAGCGTTCGAACTATTATATTCGTGCTGTAATAATGAATATTTATTATAGTATCCGAGGTTTATGAACCTGGAGTGGAAGATATTGCCAGTTACCCTGATGAAATATTAAAATATAGACCGAAAAACTTTCTTGAAGTGGCTTTAGCCCTGTTCGAAGTTTATACACCCAGGGTTGTAGATATTGTAAGTATTGGTGAAAGATCATAATTTAGAATCGTAATGATTGCTTGACGTGGCTTTAACCTTGTTAGAAGTTTACGCAAAAAGGATGGTAGATATTGTAAGTATTGTCTGGTGAAAGATCACAATTTAGAATTGAAAAGTTTATTTGACGTGGCTTTAGCCCTGTTCAAAGCTTATGTACCCTGAGTGGTAGATATTGTCAGTATCGCACTGGTGAAAGATCACAATTTAGAATCGAAAAGTTTGTTTGGTGTGACTTTAGCTCTGTTCGAAGTTTATGTACCCAGGGTGGTAGATATTGTAAGTATTGCTTGGTGAAAGACAACAATTTACAATCGAAAAGTTTGTTTGACGTGACTTTAGCCCTGTTCAATGTTTATGTACCCTGAGTGGTATATATAGTCAGTATCGCTCTGGTGAAAGATCACAATTTTGAATCGAAAAGTTTGTTTGACGTGACTTTAGCCCTGTTCGAAGTTTACGTACCCTGAGTGGTAGATATTGTCAGTATCGGTCTGGTGAAAGATCACAATTTAGAATCGAAAAGTTTGTTTGGTGTGGCTTTAGCTCTGTTCGAAGTTTACGTACCCTGAGTGGTAGATATTGTCAGTTTCGCTCTGGTGAAAGATCACAATTTAGAATCGAAAAGTTTGTTTGCCGTGACTTTAGCCCTGTTCAAATTTTATGTACCCTGAGTGGTAGATATTATCAGTATCGCTCTGGTGAAAGATCACAATTTAGAATCGAAAAGTTTCTGTTGACGTGACTTTAGCCCTGTTCAAAGTTTATGTACCCTGAGTGGTAGATATTATCAGTATCGCTCTGGTGAAAGATCACAATTTAGAATCGAAAAGTTTGTTTGACGTGACTTTAGCCCTGTTCCAAGTTTATGTACCTGAGTGGTACCTAGATATTGTCAGTATCGTTCTGGTGAAAAATCACAATTTAGAATCGTGAAGCTAGCTTGACGGGGCTTTAGCCCCGTAAGAAATGTATGCACCCAGAGTGGTAGACACAGTAAGTATTGCCTGGTGAAAGATCACAATTTAGAATCAAAAAGCTTGCTTAATGTGATATTAGCCTTGTTCGAAATTTATGAACCCAGAGTGGTAGATACCATCAATAACGTCCTGGTTATTGATAGTATCTACCTGATCTGATTGTAAGAGATAGTATGACGTGGAAGATGGTGGTAGAAAAAGTCGAGGACGCCCAAGGAAGACATGGCACGATCAAGTAAAAACAATTATTTTAAAATTATTTGCAATCATTTTTATTTCTACCTTTAAAATAGGCCCAGTTTTCAATGTATTCAAACTGTCAATTTTTTTATTTTTCGACCAAAGCATCTTCAAATTTTTTAAATATTGTTTGTATGAACGGGGTAAAAAGTGAAGTGACAGCTTTCTCGCAAATTCCTTAAATAAAACAACTGTGTTTTTGAATTTTGTATTCCCCAAAATTTTTTATCGTTTTGGTTAAAAAAATGTTTGTGGTATGCTTTTTTTCAACTTTTTTCATGTTTTAAATTTTAATATATATATATTAAATACAAATATTTAAACGGGTCATTTTATCTGGGTTCTAAAACGGTTTTCTTTTACGAAATCTTCAAAAAGATGAAATATACATATAGGGAATTGAAAATACAAATTATATACAACATAAATAAAAAAAATCCGAAATTCAATGAAATTATTATTATCAGTTTATACAACAGATGAACAACCCTCTTTCTTTGACTGGATAAACAATGATATCTATTCAATGTCAGTTTTTACTTTACGTTTTATTATTTTTTCACGTACACTATTGTTTATCAATGATATAAAATATTCACGACGTTTATTATGAATGTCTTATTTCGCTTTCTTTGTATAATATGTGTTTCCAATGTTTCAACAAAACATCTGAAAACGCTCCGGTATATACAAAGTAACACTAACTAACTAACAAACCAACGAGGAGGTAGCCACGCAACTGTCTCGTAAATACAAACTGTTTTATTTTTATTTTTAATAGGTAAAACCTCAAATTATAATATGTATTTATATTTTTATAATATATATTAAATATAAATATATTAAATATAAACTCAATCGAAAATCTGAAACAGAAAAAGATACGGTCTCATCAGAGATGTCCAAAATGTGACCTTTTTTACTGATTTTTATTTATATAAACTATTTTGTTATCTGACTCTTGACATGGCCGATCGCAAGAATATGATTCACTTGATCGTACCAGTTGAATAGTATCAGCAAAACATGCGTTTTTAACGTTTTTATAAATCTCGTAAAAACACATCTATTGCAAAACAACATAACTAATAAAAATAGCTTATGTTTTCGTTTAACAAAAAATGTGACAAATGTTAAGCGGGGTCTCTTCCGACGCATTTTGTGGATAGGTAGAACGGGGCCAAAACGTCTTTGTTTTCCGTAGCAAATAGAAAACAAAAAACATTGTGGCCCTACCCCAATGTTTTGTAAAAGATTTTGGCGCAGGAGACCGGTCTTTATACTTTATTCATACAATGGTTCCATGACAACTTAACACAGTCGCATATCAAGATAGGTACCTTTGAAAAGCGATATAAAAAAATGAAAAAACTGTAACCTACAAACATAACCTAATCAACCTGTTTATTATAGTTTTTTCGTCACTTTTCATGACTTCATATTACTTTTCAAAGGTGTGTTGATCTGTCACTGTGTTGAGTTAGTCAGTTTACCCTATATACGACAACGACGACTGTGTTTTCAAAATGACTATGTACAGTACTGTACACCTACCTATCTCAGTTATAGTTCTACATAATAGATAATAATATTACTATTTTTCATAATAATAAAGTATTTTTGTTATTTATTTTTGGGGTGTTATTCCGTGTTGCGATACCTTCTTCTTTAGCCAACGTTTCGGACAGCGTTACAGTGTCCATTATCAGGGCAGCTGTGTTTTTCCACACATATAAATTTTAGCGTTAATGGTCAAAATAAAATAAGTTGAAAAAGTTTAAAACTAATACATTTTTATTTTACGCACCAGACTTAGGTTCGGGTTTAGTTTTCCCCATAGGAAAAACTAAACCCTTTTACACACTTTTCCATAAAAATGGTCATCTAGTAAATCCACGCTATGCAAGTGTATTATGTAAGTATAATTAATACAAAACAATACAAGAACAACATGTTAACCTATCAGACTATTAAATGGGAAAATAATTCACCGACACCAGATACTTTCATATCAGAGGGTTCGACTCGGTGGAATTCTTAATTTGACCGATAAATCCTACTGATCCCTCAATATAAATATTTTAAAAAATCTTTCGTAATCCTACATTTATTTAAAATGACTGATTTTTGCATTTTTATATACAAATTCTTTGACAAATCTAATACGCCTAAAGTTTTAATGAGAGAGCTAGGTATAATGCCAGTAGCCGAAATAACAAATGGTAATATGTTTATAGTCTGAGAATGCCAAATTCTTTTAAATTCATTTCCAAAATCTGTATATTTCTTATTTTTTTCAGAAACAGATGTTTCAATATTACAGGAATTTTGAATGGCTACATCAATGATATAAGTTATTTTTTTAAATTTTGTCATGTAAAACTATATCGGGTCTATTATGACACTAACAGACAGTTAGTGTAGTTTTATCGTAGTATATTTTAAAGAAATTATTTTCTTATCGTTATTATTACCTCTCTACCTATACTCACAATATTTTGGCACTATTGAAACTTCTTTCCGCAACAAATAAAAAACAAATATGCATAATAGTTACATTGTAATCTCTCTTTCTGTTAGGTACCTAGTACTTGTATAGTTTATGGGAAAGAGGGAGAGGTTATGAAGGATCTGTCAGAAGTACGGTTTATAGAAAACCTGGTTGGTCCGACCGGAGCAGTTGAAAACAAAGCGAAGCTTTGTGGTTTCCCGTCTTCGTAACCTATGACCCCAAGCGTTTACTATGTTGCAGAAAACTTTCAAGTAGGTATTAAATAGTTTTTGCTGGAATTACGTTAGTTGAATGCCTACTGAATCTACTGATGGTTAAATTAAGTGGAAAGAGGTTAATTATATGGTGACTCTGTAAAATGATGTTATATTGTTATAGTTACTGCTCTAATGAAAGCACGATCATCCGAAACTTGGCAAAAAAGATTAAGAGGTGTGAAAACACAAACAATATCTATTTTCATAATAAAAAATCAAACAATAATTAATTGTTGACAAACAATGCAAATTTTTGCATTACAGACACAATAAAGGTATAGGATTCTCGAGATATAACAAGTAATGTAACAAAAGTCCTGAATTTTTCCACTCAATATCTATATACAAATCGATGTAATGTTGAGCGGAAATATATGTTATAATAAACTGATTTAAATCAAGAAATCACCGACACTTAGTTTACCTGTCGGAGAGGTAATCAGTTCGAAACGCGGAAAAAAACTCTGCTTTTTGTTGTAAATATTAAGTGTTTATAAAAATGTATACACAACACGTGTCTAGCGCCCGGCGCGCAGACAGCGACTGATCGACTGGGGCGACTGAGCTGAGGAATGAGGAGTGAGGTCTGAGGTCTGAGCGACTAGAAGTAGCGACTGTTGCGGGTAGCGAGTAGCGAGTGGCCGAGTGGCGAAACCGCCGACTGGGGCCGGTCGTTCGTTGTCCGACTGTTGCCGGTGCAAGAGGACACCACGGCCGCGGAAGGAAGGGAAGGTGATGGCGGGCGGACTGAGGGACCGCGGTCCGCCAAAATTGTAGCAGACTCGAAAATTATTTATTGCGGTCAACGAGTCTCACATCTAATCCGACTGGTGGGTGGTGCAGATGGAAATGGAGTAAATAAGATTGGCCCTAGTCAACGGTGTTCTCAAACTGGAACGTACTAAAAATCTGATTTCACGCAACAACATTACAAACTTATAGCCACGATGTCTCGCAATTTTCATGCAAAAATAACAAAAACATTTATGTTTATGGTAAATTCTTCACTCACACATTTGTCGTGTATGACAACGATAGGCGTTCGTGTGTGACAGAGGTAGAAAATGTGTTTATATGATCAAAAGTTTGTAATTCAAAATTAATAAAATACTTCAGTTTTAAATAAACCCTGATGAAGGAAGCATTGCTTACGAAACATGTTGGTTTTTAACCAATAAAACTGGTTACCTACTTCTAAGGGATGTTTAGCGAAAACCTAAAATGGTGACACAAATCTGATCTGGTAATTTGTCATGAAACTTGGATTTTTAAGTACGACCGAGGTACATACAACATACTAAAAAACCAAAACTACACACCCTTTTGCAAGGTATAGTACCTGGCCGCTGGGCTAAAACTGTAAACCAGAAAACCTGTGTGCGTGCTAAGTAGCAAGATCTCATAAAAGTTTCACAGGTAATTATTTATATTTAGAATTTATAGGTTATTGAAAGGATTGGTGCAAAGTGATGAGACTAGAAGAATTCTACAATTTTCAAGTAAATTGACTTGTATGCAACATTATTTTTATTTCAAACTCGATCCATTGTGGATGATTATCATGTTGGATGGTATACCTAGTGTAATTTATGTCAAAGAAATGATAACATCCACATTTGTTTTACTAGTGCACTACTCGGAATAAACTAAATATACGGCATTACGTGGCATTATTTTGGGTGCTTTTATGCACATTTCAATAATAAACTCATCTACCATTATAAAGTATTTTGTATGTTCTTGCCCACAGTACGATTTGATTGAAATATATAACGGAGCTCGAAGCTACTCATTAACGTTGTTTAAGCATTTACGATTAATCTAGATCATAATACAAATTTTGAATAGTGGTCTTTTGTGGAAACTATTAAATAGGTATTAACAACGAAATACAGCTATACAAACACGTAAACCCGCGGTCAATACACTCATGTAAATAGGAAGATAAAGCCTTTTAACAAATAAAATTTTATATCGATCGGTATTACACCTTGGCTGAATGCCATGAGAAATTTATTTAATGTGAATCTCTTGTTTTCAAAGTAGTTATTTCATTGTTGTAGAACTTCTGTTCATCTGAAGATCACTGTTTTAAATCTTTTAACGCACGATGAAGGCAAAGATTTATTTATAAAATGGCCAAAACTGTTAAAAATGATTTAGCAGCTGGTTTAAAGTTTACAGAATATTAATATTTAAAATAAATATACTATACTATATTATATTTTAAAATTTTATAATAAGTTTAAATTTTCCATGGTATGGTGAGGGCTTTCGTTGGTGATAAGCCCTGGCCATGAATTTTGGCTCCTGTTGTGAAGAGTGAATTATAAAATACAGAACATGTCTCAGCATATTTTCAAAATGTTAAATTTATTTTATTAAATGCTGTGTGTACATTTGAGAACCGAGATGCGAGCCAAACCTCGAATTACGGGAAAGGAACGAAGCATTCGCGCGGCGTCACGGCTTGTTCGCACCTTGGCAAGTAGTAAGTCGAGTGGCGAGTAACTCGCTACTTGACTCACCAAAAGTGTTCGCACTACTGTCAAGTTGAGTTCTTTAGTAAGCGGCGCGTCGCATGAGTGAAATGAAAATAAATAATCTAAAGGGACGACATATTCGTACGAATGAACTGCGCATGCCAGTGCGCAGGGACGCGTGGGGGGGGTCTCCTCTTGCCGAAAAATAGAACCAAATGGATTCAATCTTCTAAAGAGCTGACTAGCCTACTCTACTAAAATTGTGGTGTTCGGACTACTCGACTAGACTAGTCGCGAACGACTTTTTAGCGATTGCTTCGTGGTTCAGCTCGCAGGTTCGGATCGCTTGGGTATACGTAGCCTAACTGTATTCAAGATGGGGCTGCTTTGTGACAGTGAGTTAAACGGCTCTAGCTATCTTCATATTATTTTTAAACTTGTACATATACATTTTATACTACTGACAAACTCTGTGCAGGGACACAGAAAGGTCTAGAGTCGTTCATAATATTTAAATGTATCTTATACCTATAAAAAAAAATCTTGGCGAAAGAGATTCAACAATCATTTCACTTTTTCAGTTGTAGAGAAAGTTGCGGGACCCCTCCAATGTACTTGACGATAACGGTTTAAATTTGTAAATTATCTATGAGGAATCGTTTGATGTAGTAGATATTCTTATATAAGAATGGCCTTAGTGAAAGACCAATTATAACATGATCGAAGCTTTGCTTGACAAGGTTTCAGATTCACGATGTACCCCAATTAGGGATGCCATAATCCGACCGGCCGAGGACAGAGGGGCGCACTTGGAACTGTATTGCGGTATTCACGTAAAATTATGAATAAAATAAAAAATCTTAAAAACCTGATTTTGTTGAGACCGCGGACCGCCAACTTGAAGACGGCTGCTTTCGCGTACACAACGAGTTGCGGTCGCTGAGTCGATCAACGCCAAAACACAACAACCGATGTTTTAATTGGGATCTTTCAGGGAAACTTTTGGACATAATAAACCTTGATAAAAATTGCAGGTACCCAATATTTATTATTTGCAGTTTTTGAGTGGTACCAGTGCCGGATCTGAAAATTTCCAACAAATGGTCAACTTGTAATTATGGGGCCAACAGACCTAGCTATAAAAGCTCAAGCGTTATTTGGCCTACTTCAGCATATCGTCATACATTCCATTCCCATTGGGAATGTACGGCAACCGATATGCCGAAATACGCCAAACCAAATAACGCTTGAGCTTTTATAGCTAGGTCTGTTGGCCCCATTAACTTCAATCCACCCGTCTTTATTTCGCGTCAGTCGCTTTGTGGAAGTCTGCAGTAGGTGAATTTTTTCTTCAAAGTTTGTACATTGCGTCTTCGTGTCCCAGGATTTAGATTTTTTTTTCATAGTTACGTATTCAGGGCCCGATTAACTCCTAGGCTCATTTGGCTGAAGCCTAGGGAGCAAGATTTTTGGGGGGGGGCGCATCTCGGATGGGCGTTTAAAATATTTTCATAACTTCTCCTTTCTCGGTGCAGTGATTTTCGCCCATAATACTATGTGCCAGTAAAGGGCTACTGGGACGACCCCCTCCCCCCTCCTTACAACTGAAGCTCTCCTCTTCCAGGAACAGATGATAATATATTAAAATGGATGTAGGAGTGGAGATTTGATAAAAACTGGTCTAATTAAATTCACACCTACATTCATTAGTTAGGGCAGAGATTCCCAACCCCGTACCCGTGGGTAACATGGCGCCCGCGGTACGATTCGTATGTGTCCGCCACTATTCGACAGAGACAGATTTTTTAAACATTAGTTGTGAAGTTTCATAAAAAGAAATGTGAATTATTTTTATTTAAGTTTTAATTTTTTTTTTATTTTTTTATTTTTTTATTGGCAAAATTTTTTGATACATACATTTATAAGTAGATACATACATAATAACATAAATGAAAAGGTAACAAAAAAAATCCCACAAAGGCGAAGCCTGTGCGTGGGCATTATAATATGTGGGTATAAAACAGTGGTTTTTTATTTTTTTATATTTTTTTTTGAATGCCTAGATTTATTAAATACGTTGGTATGTTTGCGATATTGTAGTGGTTCCTAATGATTAACTATAGTCACTATTTTAGTTGATCTCGAACAATTTTAATCATCAAACCTTTATATTTTTTGATGTGTAAAGCTAATTGACTTATCGGCCGCTTAAAAAGAATTTGAAATTGACATTGACGCCGTGGTGCCCGCCACCCTGCTCGATATGTGCTCTAGAGTACAAAAAGGTTGGGAACCCCTGAGTTAGGGTTTACTTTCTTAGTTTGAGCGGGCTATTTTATCTTTGGTGTAAGTTAAGTTTTTACGTAAAGAATTTACAATTTGCAATGCTGTTCTACATTTATCACTATTAGTGTTAGGGGGTTTCTCACCATCCTCCCGTTAGCTTATCTACCCTAATAACGAATATTATCAAAAATAAAAATAAAATACTCGCAGTGGTTAGAAAACTCGACCAACTTATCCAATATACAGCCACTATTCGTAGGTTCGAGTACCGAATTATAAACTCCAACTTAATAAATAAATAAACCATAAATCGTAAATCGAAAATATTCGTTATTAGGGTAGATAAGCTATTGGGAAGATGGTGAGAAACCCCCTTAGTGTAACTATTAGTGCTAATTAGTCTAGATATTTATCTAGAAAACGGAAACCATTGAAAATCACCAGGCCGATTGGGCTCGGGGTTTGTGAAAGGGCCAGGGGAAAAATGTTATTGTGCAATGACAGAGGACTTATCTAAAAGAGAATTGAACCCGCGACACCTGGATGGGAATTCAACGCATTACTCCACTCGGTTACTGATGTATTTCCATCAAAACAAAAGGATTTCCATTTAAGAAAATACTAGGATTTCCCACTAAATATTGTCGGAATATTGACTTTCCGGAAAATAAAAAACGAAAGCATTTGCCCTCCGACCTAGAATTTTTTTGCCCTTTTTGTCTACGCGCTTTGTACTTATTTTTGTGAAGGTGATGATTCACATCCCACTCTATTCACCCACACTACATAGGTAGGTATGTTAATTGGGATACCATGGATTTTTTACTGTTCTGCATTTTTTTTACATAATCGAATTTTGAAGATGTCCGCTGACTCGGCCTAATTATTAGTGTTCTGAGGCCCTAGTACGCTCGCTCGATAACGATCGATAGGATAACTATCGGTAACTTCTCACCGTTCCCTAGCATGACTACAGATCGCCAACGAATAAGTGACAGTTCACAATGACTAAGTGTCCTTAACATATTCGATATCAACTGTTGTTTGTACGTTAGCGATGTGCAGTTGTCCTAGGGAACGATGAGAAGTTACCGATAGTTATCCTATCGATCGTTATCTAGCAAGTGTGCTAGGGCCTCTGAAGGAGGAGTACATATTATTTATTTAATTTCTACGGTAAAATAAACCATAAACAGTAGTTACATGACACAATTAGAACCATAAGAAAATATTAGCAATCATTTTAGATAAAGAATAACAAATTAACTGTGGCATTTGATTGTGAAATGGCATCAGAGATATGAGCAAGAGATAGGTACAAATATATCCAAATTCTATAGTATAAATAAGGTAAACTTAGATTGAATTAATATTGATCGAAAATATAAGATAGCATAGCCCTTTTGTATCTACTTTACGTGCAGTTAAATATATCCGCTACATCAGCATTATGGTAGGTAGTTAGTTCCAGAATTTGGGCACTGATAAAAATTGGGACTTCTAGTATTTTGGTATTGGTGGAAACGATAAAGTAATTGAAATGAATGAATAATATTATCGCGATATGCAATTATAAGTAAAACATAATCTCGATCTGTGATGAATTTGAGTTTTAGATTGATTGAACACGAATAATACAAACCGTCAGTCTCAAAAATCCCAAACAAAATGCTGCAGCTGGCAATCAGCCGCTCAAATCTGTGCTTTCATGACTGCGCGGGCATGCACGCGCATTACCCATTTATGTTGCATTGGTAGGAATATTTTACAACTTTGTACTTCGTTGACGGAAATGTGTGTACACCTACTTGCACCAGCATTACGCAGGTACCAACGCACTCAAATTCTACACCTTGTCTTCTCTGCGTGGCATGAAAAAGAAATAAATCGTGAGGATCGTGAGCTGTGATTTTATGGATAAATGGAATTTAGATATTTCATTTTCTTACTCCGCTAACACGAGACGAACCAGCATACAATTTTAGCTGAGATTTAGGCAGTAAACTAAATAAAATCTTAAAAACGATAATTTTTTTCATAATTTTGTATTTTTTTGGAATAATCTTGCTACCTAGTACCTACATCTATCACGCGCATAATGGCACTGACACACATGCTCATAAAATAGCATGCTCATTTTTCTTTCCACCCGCAATGCAACCTAGTAGCATGTGTTTCACGCCCAAATGAGAATGCTCACAAATCAAATGGCTGTTGATTTGTGAGCATGCTTATTTCTCCTTCCACCCACGAACCAATGAGCATGCTACTAATAAGCATGTGTGTCGGTACCATAAAGCTCCGGACACACTTGCTCATAAATGATCATGTTTATTTCCCCTTCCACCCTAGCAGCACGTGTGTCACGCCCATATGCGCATGCTCACAAATCAAATGGCTGTTGATTTGTGAGCATACTCATTTGCTCATTTCCCCTTCCACCCACGTATCAATGAGCATGCTACTAAAAAGCATGTGTATCGGTACCATAAAGCTCCGGACACACATGCTCATAAAATAGCATGCTCATTTTCCTTTCCACCCGCAATGCTACCTAGTGGCATGTGTGTCACGCCCAAATGAGAATGCTCACAAATCAAATGGCTGTTGATTTGTGAGCATGCTCATTGATTCGCAGGTGGAAGGGAAGTGAGCATTCTACTAATGACCATGTGTGCCGGTACCATCAAAGCTTTAACTGTTTTTCTCGAAAGAGAAGGACAGCGTGTGTACCGGCATGTATAAACAGTTTTTCTAAATTCGTGTTGATCACCGCCATGTTAAATTTATGGACTTTCTGAATTTTGTTTGTATTGCCTGGCCTTGATTGAATGCAATCATTTTGGTAAGATAGTAATTTGTTTTGAATCTTTTTTAGTTTCCGTCTTCAATTTTCAATTTTTCATTTTTTTAAAAAGAAAGACTAACATTCCCGGGTTACGAATAACCCAACAACATTTTAAAATCTCCTACTATGACCACACTAAGAGGAAGATGTTGCTTGTGTTGTGACGGAGGACTTATCCAGCCGAGGAATCGAACACGGAAGGCCTCGGTGGGACCCAAACGCGATGCCCACTCAATTACTGACCGGTCAAATATTATATTAATATTAAATCATAATAATATTATTCTTCTGATATTTTCCGATAGGCTGTTGACGTATATTTTCCCTAAATATAAGATTTTGTGTATTTATGTAATGGAAAAGCGTGTTTTTGTCGTGTGCGACTTTCAGTTAAAAAAACTGAAAAATTTGTTATTTCTTTAATTATTGAAAAATTTTATTTTTCCGGGCTAGATCATAATTTAAAAAAAAAAATATTTTTACAAATATTTGTTGGACATTCCGTAGGTTTAAAAAGAGTATTATTTGATTTTTCCGTAAGACGATGCACAATTTGAATGGGGAGTAGATTTGTCATGCAGCATGCCAACTTATGTAAGTATATTTTTCCAACGTGACTTGCTTTTAACCGGTTTTTTCGGTTTCTCCCAGAATCTGCTGCCGTTGACGCTCCCGACTTTTTTCCACCACTGCTTTCTGCCATAACATAATATCCAAGGGTCAATGTCAGCCCTCTGTTATAAGTACTTATAACTGTTGATTTGTATTCGTCAATCAATAAAATGTATTACAATTAACCTATTATAAAAAAAAAATTAGGAGTGTTATTTTTTTCATTGATTTCCAATTTTGATACCGGAATTAATAATTTTTTTTTTTAATCTCGAAATTCCTTTATAAATAAGCATTTTTTTTTTCAATTACTTCTGACTTTCATATTTCAAAGCATTCTAGGCCATCATTTAAAATTACGGAGAAATGTAAGGCGAATTTAAATATTCATTTTATTTAAATAGGCAAATTTCAAAATTATAATGTATATTGGAGTCAAGTTAAGACTTAGAAGCTTAGAGTAACTATATTGTTACTCTAAGCTTAGAAGAGATGAGATGTTGAATGGAGGGGAGGCAATTTTAGATAAGGCTTGATAGAAGAGATGATATTCGTTTAGAGAGAGGCAACCAACAAATATATGATCTAAAGTTCCCTCTTCTAGACCACAGAATGTACAATCTGGGGAGTCAAGGACGTGAATTTTAAGAAGGTGAGAATTTTAAAATGTCCGATTGTCATTCGAATAAGTGAGGAAATTTCTTTTTTAGAAAAATGGGGGAATTGTTGAAACCACGGTTTTGATGGGATAGTCCTTTGTATTGAGGCATAGCAGGCTCCCTTGGATTGACTAGCAATGTGCCAATACTCTGCCCAAACATTGCGGGATCTATCTTTGATGATGGAATAAATGTCAGATAGGGGAATGTGGTTTACGAGGGTAACAACAGGATTGGACGCTCCTTGTTTTGCCAAGGCATCCGCAATATCATTACACATGATGCCAACATGACCAGGAATCCTTACCTGTTTAAGAAATAGTCGCAAAGAATAATTTGGTTAAAGATTTTTTTTGTAAAATATGAATGAGATAAACATGTCTGCTGCAAATTAACAAAAAATCAAATTGGCACTCACATTTAAGTTGTCAGCTTCATCCGTGCAGTCAATGATGTCACTCCTGTAAAAAAATTTCAAATTAAACCTTATAGGTATAGATAGATACATAAACCTTACTCTTTGCATTTTACTCCTCTGATTGCCGTATTATTCCATTTCTTTGCATTTATTTATTCTGACCCAAGTCATTATCACTGTTTTATAATAAATATTATAATCTTAATGCAGTGATGATATGTTATGAATTATGAATATAAAATACTGTACAATAATATTGAAATGTTTTAGGATTCACCCAAAGATTAGAAAGGAGACTTTTAATACTACACTTTGTTTTTTATCGAACAAGTATAAAATTTTATTAACACCGAACTAATACAACCCAAGGAATTTAATTTCCCTCCAACGGAACTGATGTGTTTCTTTCTAGGTAATTTGATGCAGAAGAGACCAATAATTAGTTTTGCAAACAATATATTAATTACAGTTTCGTTGGAGGGGATGAAAGGAGCCTGCCATCTATCTTAATAATGTCAAACTATTTATTCAAATTCTTATGTTAAGTTTGATAAGTGAAATTTGGTTTGAATCTTCATTTAATTTCTGACAAATTTAATATTATTATAAATATATTATTGAATGAAATTTAATTGATGTATGTAAAAAGTTGTGGTCGCAAAATATTTATTCAGATACATTTTCAGTTGAAATTTTGTATTATTGAGAAGGGTTGCCACTAACTTTACCTTGAAAGTCGTTTAAATTTTTAAAAATCCAGTAGTGTTTTTTCTTCCTTTCTTTTCTAAAGAAAGTTTTAAAAAATGAAATAATGTGAGTTTGTTATCATTCCAAACTCGATTTTTCTAAAGAGTGGTGAATAAAATAATTTTCTCATTATTTTGTGCTACTTTATATACACTGTAATTATAGCGAACGCGCGAGCCGAGCCACGAATTATGGGAAAGCATGCTAACGAAGCAACCGCCAGCAGATATGGCTCGCGTGTGTATTCGCAGTATTTTAGTCGCCATAACATCAACCCTAATAAAATATTTATTTTTGAGAAAATGTACAAAAAGAGTCAACTGGGTCCCTACTCTTTAAAAATATGATGTACTAGCTTATACCCAGTTTGTTAATCAAATAAATTGTTCCTCCATTCGTCTTTGTTCCCCTTCCGCCTCCTCTTCCCTTTCCCCTCCCGTGACCCCTTCGCTGTTCACTTTTAACCTTCCCCGCGTTCCCTCTCCCCTCTCCCGCTCATCCCCTTTCTCGTGACCCCCCCCCCTCCCATCACGCATTCCGTTTCCACCAAAGAGTATGAATATAAGAGCATTATAGTTCCATGGTTTCCACCTTCTCCTCCTTCCGCTCTGCCCGTCCTCCTTCCCGCTAAGCCCCCCTACTTAAGAGGCTAGACTTCGAACGACACGCGGAACACCCGCGTCTGTCATTCTGTCCCGCTCACAATAAGCTCACGCACACTTAAAATACATGCGAATGCGAAATGTGCGAATGAGACAACGCTCAAATTTACCTACAGAAATCGCTCGAAAAGGGGTTTATGGAGAATACACTTTTCTACACCGAAACTTTCACGAAATTGAAATTTTAATAAATATTTATTTTTTAGAAAGAAGAAGCTACGTCGGTAGTTTTTTATAATTTTATAGTTCTTTATGAGAGTTGAGTTAGCAGCACTTTTTCCTTAAATAATATTTTTTGATAAATCGTACATGTTTGACAGTGAATGTTTACGTTAATACGAAACGCATCGAAAATTCGAAAACATACCGACATAGTTTTCACCCTCTAGAAGGCAGTATAAAAAAAATATATTCATTTTGTGCAATTTTCGATGTAGAAAAGTGTTTTTTCCCGGGCGTCCTTTTTGTATGGGCCGAAAAGCGAAGTCTATCGTCTTAATTCTCCAGCCTTTTTTCCCTGCCGCTTAACTCCATAAATTTCCAACAACTCGCATGACTTTATTATTTTATGCAAATTTCATAATTTCAAAGCTCACTAGTATATATATGAAGATTAACGGTATGGCCGCGCATAACATACGAACACACAAACAAACAAACATAAATTTTTATATATTCGCCCTTGAGGTGATTTCTCACAAAAACGGCGCTCTACAAATTATCCAATTATTATTATTATTATTATAGATTTATAAATAAGTTCTCGCTTTACGTTTACTTATTAGAATTCAGAAATTCCGATCATGTAAAAATAGATAAATATAACGAAACATTTTTTAGTTATTGTGAGACACCCGGGATAAATGATGACGTTAGTCTCTGACCATAGTAAAAAATGAAGACGTAGGAGCAAAAATTGAAAAGCTCCCAAGCCATAAATCGTCCATCCAAGTGACCAGAGATAATCAGTCCACCATTATTTCATGTCCGGGGAATTACCCAAAAAATTGGCACACGCTTGTCTTTTTTTATAGTTCAGTGTGTCTTTGAGACGTGAATTCATGTCACCAACATTTTGTTTACATTGAGAAAAATGGCCCCATTCGAATACATTAGACACAAAACTAAATTATAAGAACAGAATGCTTTGCAAAGATGTTTTCAAAAAGCTTCCTGTCTAGTGGTAACTGCGTCAACCAAGATCATGACACGTGATATCTGCAAATAGGTGATCGGAAAACTAAAAGTTGAAGATTGGTTAAATAGCTTATAGTTTAGGTTATTTTTCAATGTTTTTTTTTTTCATAACTTTTAATGGCTTTTCAAAGGGGTATTGAAGTTGCACGATTCTGAGTTGACGTGGAACCCTACAAATAATATTTAGTATTATAATACAGAATAGAGTTCTATCAATCTTATTTGCCTTCATCACAGTTCTCACACAGATGCATAACTTGCAGCTTGTTTCGTTTAGACTTTAATAAAATAAACAAATAAATAATTGATGATTATTTCACAATTGCGCGTTGAAGTTGGTTATATGGAATGTAATTTGACATGCCGAATTATTTTTTATTTCGGTGTTATAAAATGCTAAGCGCCAGCTGCTTCACAGAAATTAAACAATTTTTTATTTTTAAAGATTTTTATTTTAAACGATTTTTAAAGAAAAATTCAAAGTTAATTTTCAAGTTCTCTGAAAGACCTATTCAAGGTTTTGTTTTAGATCTTAAGAGTCAGTCGTTACAAAGAACTGAAAAAAAACGGATAGATTGAACAGAACATCCACATAACTTAAAATTTTTCTTTGAAATTTGACGAATTGTTCAAGTTCTGTAAAATAACCCGTCGTAAGTGTTATTAAATTGTTTTATCTGAAAGTGATTATCTTCAGGACTACCTAATATCAAATGCGTAATATGTATAATTAATTTAACACAAATGAATTTGCTGTCCCTTTTCTGCTAATTGCAATAAGTAGGCGTAAACGAGACAAAGCATTTCACACATACCTATACAGAGAAATTAATATACGACTTGGCAGTACTTTACGTAATCCAGTGATTTCTGAAATTATTTGGATAAAAAAAATGTAAATGAAAATTTGGATTCCGGTGATTTTTTTTATGTATAAATTTTTTTTCAGTTTTTATCAAAAACCAAACAAACAAAAAAAAATCCACATCTGCTACTCTGCCGAGTAACAAACCAACCCCTCACTCCGCCTCTAACTGTCCAATAACTACATATTTTTAATGTTAATTGAAAGGAAATCATACAATGTTTCATTTCCAATTTAATACTCCAAATAATGTCATGAATCACTGGTTAAAAAGTCAAATACGTCCCTCAATACCCTGTTAGATATATATTATCATTATTATTACTTTTTTAATGTTTTTTTTATATATTAGGCTAATGGAAAACATCTATATTGACAGATTTGTTAATGTGTATGTATTATCAATATCAGCCATGGTCTATACTATAATATTTATTATTTATTTATTTATTTATTAAAATAATTTTATACATAGTGTAGATATTGTGTTATTTCGCCCGCCATGCTAGGGATGTCCCTGTGTTATGGCGGGTGAAGTATGCAGATTATATAATTTAAGGTAATGAAGTACGTACTATTAAATGTAGGATATTCAATACATTTACTTTATAGAAATTAAACTAAACGACTGAATGAGATACGTTGACATTGAAGTTACGCAATGTTTTCAGATAAAATCGACATTACGATATGGCTCTCTAAAATAGTTGCACATCACGCTAGTCATCAATGGTTTTTCGGTTATTCTAGGTTAAATAATAACGTAAAGATTAGAATCTTACCTGTCACGGAGCTTTTGAATGACCGGTCTCTGTGCTGTGCTGTCGTGTATCCTCACTTCCCTCGGATCTATTTCTCTGCATTCGGAGTTGTCACACTCGACGATCTCTCGGCTGGTTTTGCGCGCAAGTATTCTGTCCATCATCGGGGTGAAGAGCTGTCCCGAAGTTCCCAAGATATCATCGATGTCCATGTGCCGAGAAATAAAATTAGGTTCATGTTTTGATGTCGACTTTTGTTTTGCAGTGTTATTATTAGGCAAACGATTGCACTCTACATTGTCGTAGGGTGACGTTCGTCCAGTAAAGTGTTCACATCCGTGAGGAGTCTCCAAGCCCTCCGGACTTCTTCTGTCTCCGAGTGGTTCCTCATATTCATTATCTTGCGGTTCCAGCGAAAATCCAGGAATTGAATTTGGACCGTTGGTGGTGATTTCTTCTTTGAGGTTGATTCTTTCTTCTGCTCTGTCTGAAGAACTTTCGGAGTCAGATTCGCCCAAAGCCTGTTTTTCCATTCCTCCAGGAATATTTTTATTGCTGGCTTGCCACCAGGCTCTTTCACCGGATTCAATGTGTTTAATCTTGACAACATTTAAAGTAAAATTATCGTCATTCTTTGGTATTTCTGTTTCTGCCAATTTAGGAGAACCTTCACTTTTTTTCCACCAATCTATTTCACTCTTGGAAGTTTCTGCACTTTTCGGAGATTGCTCTATCTCTGCTGATTTGGGAGTAGAATCACTTTTTTTCCACCAATCTATTTCACTTTTGGAAGTTTCTGCACTTTTCGGAGATTGCTCTATCTCTACTGATTTGGGAGCAGAATCACTTTTTTTCCACCAATCTATTTCACTTTTGGAAGTTTCTGCACTTTTCGGAGATTGCTCTATTTCTGCTGATTTGGGAATTGAATCACCTTTTTTCCACCAATCTATTTCACTTTTTGAATTTTCAGCGCTTTTCGGTGACTTTTCTGCCTCAGGCGATTTGGGAGCACTGTCGCTTTTATTCCACCAATCTATATCACTCTTTGAATTTTCAGAACTTTTATGTGATTGCTCCACTTCAGCTGATTTTTTAATACTGTCACTTTTTTTCCACCAATCTATTTCACTCTTCGATGTTTCTGTACTCCTAGGCAAGTTTTCTACCTCTGCTGATTTCGGAGAGCTTTCACTTTTTTGCCAAAAATCTTTTTCACCAGAATCGATGTGTCGAATTTTATAAACGTTGTAGTTATCAGATTGCTCACTATCACTAGATCCTTTTCTACTAGGCGTTCGAACTTCTACTCCTTCTGGAATGTTTCCATTACTGTCAAGCCACCAAGGTTTATCAGCTGACGGCTGTTTAGTAAGATTATACTTGAATCCATTATTTTTAAGTTCTGATGAGTTATTATTTTCTCCTAATTCCGCAGACTTTGAAGCAGATTTGGCGATACTTCTTTTACAATCACTTTTTGTTTCACTTGATGGCTCCATCCACCAGGCTCTTTCACCAGATTCAACGTGGCGAATTGGTTTTGGCCTTTCGATACTTCTGCTTTCCACGTCCGTGGAAATGGAAGCAATATTTGAGGTATTTTGACTATCTGAATCACATGCATTGTCAGGCCATTGGACCTTTTCTTGTTTCTCAGTTTCTTGACGCATCTTAAACAGATTGGTAACAGGGGCCAAAGCACGCATAAGGAAAGACTTTGCTTCCTCTGTTCTGGGTTGTGTATCACTTTTGTGAGATTTTGGGCTAGGTGATGGTTTAAATGATTTATCCAAGGAAAGAGATATCTCGTCGCCAGACGATGCCAGAATCGAAGTTCTCGAAGATCCGTCACACTTATTGTCATTAAATATGGTTTTGGATTCACTCATTTTCGTATTTTGTTTCTCACAATCTTCATCACTCGAATTACTAGAATGCGTTGAATTTGTTTCAGTACTATTGCTATTTGTTCGTGACAAAGAAGTTGTATGCGATCGAGATTCACCACTTTGAATGGAATCATCACAATTAATATTATTTTGTGCGTCTATTTGTTCGTTAGATTTTTTAAGTTTCGATAAAGTTGTGCGTAACTTTAATTTTGTTCCGGTTTTGGGTTTTTTAATTACAGTGTTTTCATGGTTTTCATTATCACAATCACCATTTTGAAGTGATGACTCGGAATCACCGGAACTTGTAGATACGCTTTTGCGCAATTGCCGTTTTGGTTTTTGTTCACCGTCTTTCGATTTTACCTTAATTTTTTTAACAATTTTTTTACCACCCGATTTAGTTGTTTTATTGACAGAATTTGCCGATGACGCTGCTTTATTTAATGTCACCGATTCAGATTTTGGCACCTGCGGAGGTAATTGATCTAAACAGCGCTCTGGGGAAGAGTGAGTACTTGTCTCATTTAGTAAAGATGGACTCTTCGACTTTTCTTTGAAAAATGACGCTTTGGATGGACTCTCTGGCATATCTTCACTTTTGGTCGTTGATGACGAATCAGACGTCATCAAGGGAATAGCAGTAATGGGTGAAGTTATCGGTAAGAACGAGCTGTGCGTTTTGATTGGCGATTCTCTAGATTTTTCTATTATTTCGCTTTCCAGTAATTTGGCAGGTGGTGTTTCTTCTTTGACAGGGCTGATCTCCTCCTTTTTCACAGGTTCAGGAGTCTTATCAGCACTCACCGTACTGACACTTGAAGATGTATCCCTTGGAGAAGTGTACGAACTGTACCTGCCGGACGTATACCTACTGCTCGATATGGGTGATGAGTATCTTGTATCCATATATGACGACCATGGAGAAGCTGACACTCTAGAAGTACTTGCATATCTCGAACTTCTTGTCGAATCGTCCAACCTATCAGATTGCATGTCTTTGTCAACCATTTCACATCTCTTTTTAGGTCTACTGATAGTTTTTTCGATCGTTTTAGCCATGTCTGCTCTTCGCGTCCGGAGGTATATAGATGAACTTGGAGCTGTTGGAGATGTTCCTCGAGTTACAACAGTTACAGAAATCATTGACATGGCTTCGCTATCTGACGATTCATCTTCAGAACTTGTTTCTTCTTCTTCTTTGTCTTTTTGTGGAGATTCTACTTCTTTGTTCGGTGGTTCTACACATTCTGATTTAGATTGTATATTATTTTGGTTCGTGCTTATAGATTCGGATATATGGTTTGTTGGTTTTGTTTCGGGGCCATTTGGCACATTTGCATTCGCTGCCACAGAAGATGTCTGGGAAACATACGGAGTGATAGGTTTATCAACTAAACTAGTCCTCGTGTAGGAACTACCAAACCTGCTAGGTGTCGAAAACCTAGAAGTATTCGTTGTTTCTATTTTAGATTCTTCTTTTGCAACAGGGCGACTATACGTTGAAGGTCTTTGGTATAATTTGAATGAAGGGTAAGAGGAGGTACTGTAGGAAGGTGATTTACTGTTCTTATTAGGAATGTCTTTTTCTCGTTCGGGAGCAGTGTCGCGCGTTTTATCTTTAGTCGGAAGGGGCGTTTTAATTTTGCTGGAAACGTCTTCATGGTAGGTTCTCGAAGGCGTGGTGGTACTATTTCTACTGCTATAACTGTTATATCCTTTATCGACAGGACTGTGGTCTCTGCTGGCAGGTTTCGTGGGAACAGTCAATCTGCTGTAAGTAGACGAACTATCACTTTTGTCTGCTGATTTAGCACTCATATATTTATTCAATACCGATTGTTTCTCTGGTTTGTCTTCAGTATAACTGCTCGGGTAACGACTTGATGTACTAGTGGATGATGGTTCTCGTGTTCCAGATTTATCTCGTGAATATGTACTTGGAGATGGTGAGTATGTACTTCGGAAGCTACTGGAACCCAGGGAACTGTATCGGCTTGGCGAGGGCTTATCCAAGCCAGTCGTAGGCCGAATACTTTCCTTCGTAGTCGAATCCGGCTTACTGCGTGAATAGCTGCTGTCATACTGAAATACAAATTTTGCGTTAATAGAAGCTCAAGTAGGCAGATGATATCTGTTTGTTTTGTTTTCTCTGTATTCAGAAGGTCTATGCAAAATATTTTTTTTTTTAATATTCTTGAATAGGTGTATTTGTAGCTACTCACAGATAAAAATCTTAGAGACCGTTGTGAATCTCCTAGCTAGGTACATTCGAAGTTCAACAAAATTATTTGTATACTCAATAATAAAAATAAAAATAAAATGCTCTGGAGAAAGGGTTGATAATTGAATATCTGTCCAGGAGTGTTCTTGTGATTTTCATTTTACGTGACTTGCTAGGTGACACATGACCGACCATATGTACACATCTTGTGTACGTCTGCTAGGTTTATTTTATTCTTAATTGATCACAATTTGTAATACACCAATGAATTGCTATGAAAATGTAAATATAATATGTGCAGATACACGACATTACGACGTATGTGTTTATTTGCAAAAGCGATCACATAAAAACAAATTTAATGGGAAAAACTCAGTTAATATGTGAAAAAATACGTGATTTGGAAAAAATGGGCGCAACTCCATGATTTTGACTGGTTGGGATTAGGTTTACGTTTCTTAAAATTTAATAGATATAGCTCAATTCACAAAATTATTTACAGATAAAATAATTCTTATAAGAAGATGGAATTCAGTTCATAATATCTATGATTTATCATAATTGAAAATAAAAACCGTTTTAAAGATTCTACGAAGGTTATTCTAAAAAGGTTCTACGCTTTTTCAAATAGCGACCAATTTTTTTTTCTCGAGTCCCGTCGGCGGCATGTATCTATTCTTGGGAAGTTTTTTCAATATGTTCAAGTGTTTCAGGCTAAAAATTATTCCTTTTAATAATTGATAATTGAAGATGTTCTTTGTTCAATAACTCACAGATTATAGATCTGAGATCACAGTAATGTCATAAAATCTTTATGTGTTCCTGCCGCCGATAATACGTTGTAATCTAAATTTTCTATTGTCGGTGTAGCCTATCTGAATAAATATTCACTTATAATGAAAGAATAAATGGCATCATTAGTCAACTAAAGCTGGCGTTAGTCAAAGTCGCCACCACTAAAAATGGTTAGCAAAATGTTATGTAGGTAATGTGAAAGATATATTTTTTAATGTTATGTATCAATAATATTATTTTTATTGTATCATTTTTTGCAACTATTATTTTTTATCGTAATATAGGTAACACACGGTGTCCGGAAACTGGAGATACAAGAAGCAAACTGATGAATATACAACGCACGGAGAAAAATATTATTCTAAAATACGATAATTTTATTCGTAAAACGATTAAAAACGGGACTGAAGTTCTTACGAACAAATGAACAGTGTTTCAATGTTTATTACCAAGAAAATGTAAGAATAATTTGTTGGTATACGTACGAAATTACGTATACCAACAAATTATTCTTTCATGTTCCCGCCAATATCCATTGAAACCCTGTTAATTTGTTCGTAAGAACTTCAGTCCCGTTTTTAACCGTTTTTACGAATAAAATGATCATTTTTCTCCGTGCGCATAGAGTGTCCACCATGGAACTAGGATTCGTGTCTACCCACAAAAACATTTTTGAAGTAAAACTTCTTTACGCGCGCTTGGGAGTAAGCTGGCAAATGGGTGACGAGAACGTTACGAAAAGTGTGATCGGGCGAGACGAACGATAATAAATTTAAATACAAATTTGTTTAAAACTAATACATGTAAATATATATTGTATATATATATATTGTATATATATATATATAAATATAGATAGAGCTAAAGACGTTTTACTTCAGTCGTGTGGTCTAAAGCACACTTTTTTGGGTAGGCATTAGAGCATTTCGATTATTTAGTTTTACTTTTTTTTTGGCATAAGCTACGCTTTTTCAAATGCACTTAACACTGTTAGTAGCCCCGTAGCAACCGATTTTTTTTCCACTTGATCTTAAAATTCCAACTTAGGACTCGTGTTACTCGAAAACAAACGCTCAAATAAAAAAAAATGTATTTCAAAATCATCTTCAAATGTGTACATTCACCAGTTTCCCGCTTGTACCACTAGTTTCCGGACGTCGTGTGTACATAATACGAAGAATTTATTAAAAAAGTGTTTATTGGTTTATTAAAGCAGGTGTTAATGTTTTGGTGTAATGCAAGTATTGTTATTGACAAACCTTTTTAGCAACCGGTACCTCGGATGCGAGTTTTGGCTTAGTATTCGTGGTAGTGGTCTTATTTGTGTCATTTTTACTCCAAGGCGCCTAGAATAAACATGTTCACAAGTAAGCAGTGTGAGAGTTATGAAAACAGAGTGACTTATTAGAATGTATTAAGTACAACATGGCTACAAATATAAAATTTCATAAAGTTTATGCAAGCACCTCCATATTATTTAATTTATACCCACCGTTCAATATTTTAAGTCTTACTTAAGTGAGTGAAAAATATTTTGACTTAATGAATATGTTCAAGTAGATGACATTCAAACTTAAATACCAGTATTTTTTTTTTTAAAGTTTGTTTTCATAATTAAATTAATTCTACAAGTTTGAATTTTATTAAAGCCCGCGAAAACGGCGGCAAGAGCACAGCAGAGTCCGTGACGTAACCCGGTCCTTGCTTGTGTGAAATATAAGGGAAATAATTACAAAACTACGGACGAAATATATTAATTTAAAAAGTTGTAGTAGTTAGATATTTACTAGTACTAATCAATTCAGTTACCGGAATTACAAAAAAAGTGCATTTTAATGGTTATTTTTTTAATTTAAAAACACGAAATATCATTTTGCACCGACCGTTATGTTAGTAACTGGTGCAAGTTTCGTTGAAAAATGACATTTCGTGTTTTTAAATTTAAAAAACTACCATTAAAATGCACTTTTTTCGAAATTCCAATAACTGAATTGATTAGTGCTAGTAAATATCTAACTACTACAACTTTTTAATTTATTTTTTTAGTCCCGGTTTTTTTAAAATATTTTCCCTTATATTTCACACACGCAAGGGCCGGGTTACATCACGAATCTGCCACACGGTATTATGCTCTTGTCGCCGCTTTCGCGGGCTTAATAAAATTCAAACTTGTAGAATTAATTTAATTATGAAAACGAACTTAAAAAAAAAAATACTGGTATTTAAGTTTTCCTGTGAACATTGATAAAAAAAATAAAAAAAGGACTCAACTTCCTTATTCGACTATTTGATTTATGAAATCAAAAAATTTAGTTTGCCAAATTTTACCAAGATTCTAAGAAATACACCGGCCCGATGGCGATGGTGCGTTTCGTTCTACAGGTATCCTTTGCAACAGGGCTTGAATTTTTAAATATTAGGTACCCACCTACTTATAACACATTTTTGAAAAGCATTCCATTTCGATAAAACAACATGTAAACAAATCATCAAACATACTAATTTTGGTTGTCTGTGATGTTGAGCGTGGTGCGAAATATTTCTAATTAATTAAAATTGGCTTTGAAATTTTCAAAATTGGAACTGATGTGTGAATTCAGACAGGTGATAAAATAGGTGTCTACTAATGATCAGAAAATAATTTTAATTTGGTTTGCATAATACTATATTTAAAATGTATCTACATAATAAAAAATGTTTGCATAATACTATATTTTAAGTTTTCGATGTTCATTTGATAAGTAGGTTTCTGACGTCTCTCTCTCTAATTTGTCAGCCAAAAAATGTAAATACTTTATATTATACCTAAAGAAAACTGGCAATATTTGTTTTTGAAAGGCAATGCGATTGTGAGGCAAATGTTTCATAAATATTTTTTTTTTTTTTTTTTATTTTTTTTAAATTTAAGACAAGATTTTTTATGCATACACAAAAGGTAACACTTATTATAAAAAAAAAATATATATATATATATATATATATATATATATATATATATATATATATATATATATATATATATATAATAAGCGATAATTGTTGAAAGAAACACTAGGTATATATTGAATCATTTTTCGGGTAGAAGGTAACCCGCCGTAGCTTAATGGTAGAGCTCCTGTCCGGCAAACAGAGGGGTGCGGTTTCGAGTCCCGTCGGCGCATGTATCTTTTCTCGGGAGAGTTTTTCAATATTGATTAGTGTTTCAGGCTAATAATTATTGCTTATAATAATAAGTTTCATAAATACTTTGAACCTCACAAATCCTACAATAAGTTAAATAACACGAGAATAAAAGTCTCGAGAATATATTGTTAATAATTGGACTAATATGTCTATCGAGCAGTTTTTACCTCATTTTTACAAAGTAGGTACTTTTACGAACTAAAAAACAAAGCAAAAAGCTTTCCAAGAAAGCAGAGATCTGGGGCTCCTAAATAGCACCTGGGCACACGGTGTACTGTGGCCACTGGGTACATGGCAGTGGCAGCGCTCGGTGCACTTAGGCTCTTTTTAGACGCACCAGGCAACTTGTTACACGGAATTCAAAGGTTATCAAACTATTTCTGGCAACTATTATTTAAATGCTAACAGTGGAGAGAGAATACCCCGTGTGTTAATGCCAAGTCTGATCATTGACCAGTGACCAGTGACCACCCAATAATGTGTGACTCACTCGCTGACTTGATCGAAGCGCTTGCGACGACCATTGCACGCATCGTTCATTACCAAGCGAAGGTTAACGCAATTTACATAATATAAAGAAACAAGTGTAAACCTGCAAAAATCACGGGATCTAACTTGACTTGCCAAATGAAAACCGAATAATTTTTGATTACAAAATCAAAAAAAATTACACATTTCAAACATAGAATAAAAATTTACTTCATAGCTTGTCTGGATTTAAAAACATTATTTTTATAATGTTATTACTCTTTTTAATTTAGATCAAAATACGATAATTATTGCAAAAATTAAATTTCTCCGGAAGACAAATAGAAATTTTCAATAAATTGGACAATTTCTTAGATAGCCAATTGTGAAACATATTTAGTTATACCAAACGAAAGAGGACAGACAACTTATTGACAAAATTGCCATTATTTTTTTATTATAATTTTTATATTTATGTTTCACTGAAGAGTGGACCTTCCTATACAGGAACTGGAGTCAACCACGCTACCAAATGGGCCAAATCGCGATTGGGCGACATTTATGACGTATTAACTGCTGTAATAACATCGAATTTCAGAAAAATGCGTATATTTATGTCCGAGTGTGTGTGCGTGATTGCCACCAAAAATTGATAGAATTCATTGTCATCGAAAACGAGTCTATCTGCCTCAACTTAATCGAATGTCGGGAAGTGGATTAATTTCCACTTACAAGATTCCATTTCATTCATACATTCATTCAATAAAGAAAACAATAGTAAAATTAAAATAGATGTATTTATAAATGTAACATAGCGTTTTGCTTTGATGATTCATGTTGACGTATTAAATCTGTAGTTGTATAATTTGTGAATAATATAAAATTTAGAGTAAAATATTAGTAACGGGCTATTTAAATTATGATTTCAGCAAGGTACGTTATTTGTTTGAAAATGTTGAAATACCTTCAACGTGCTTGAAACCTACGTCAAGACAAAAAATATCAAATGAAAGGTATATTTAACATTTCAATGAACGGGGAACAATTTCCAGGAACAATAGACCACCACAACACGGGCATGTGCCTAGCGTGGTGGTCGTAAAATTCTCAAAACATGTAATTAGCAGTTTAATGAATAAAGAAAAATTAAAAAAAAAAAACAATAGTATGACAGGAACTGAATTATTTGTCACTATAATATAATATGGCGGAATCAATTATAGGTGGATATCATAATGATACTTTCACATTCATAGTTATACAATTAATATTATAAACGCACACAAACATAGGTAAGTACCTGCCTCCACACATACACATAAATGCTCAAGACCAAACAGATTATTTATATCTACGCTATGTGGTAGATTTTTATTTCCTTTATCTTTCCAACATCACTTCCGGTGAACGCTTGTCGCCCATTCACAATATTTACATACCCCATGGAAATGCCGACCCCAGTTCAGACTGCCAGACAGTTAGGTATCACAATGAATGTTTTGTACACCAAACGCATGCTAGATATGAATTTATACTCACGTAGCCACTGCGGTACGAAGACATCTTGTTGTCGGCAGAATATTCGCGTATCCAAAATAATATCAAACAACCAGCGCAAAATTTGCAGACATGCGTTCCGTCTGTCCTAATATTCGAACACGCGCCCTCGCGGCACGAGCTACATAATATTATCTACAAACTAAGCGCAGAATAAGAAAAGAAAAACCGCGTCTTCCTAATTTTGCAAATAGGAAATAGTAATAAAATCCGCCTGGTATTAATGGAAAACTTCCCGATTACTCGACCTACATAGTTGCGGCTAAGTAAGTCAAAGCGGCTGAGTTAAGAGTCGATGGACAGACTTTTTTTTTACTTGTTTTGAATAATTTGGTTGTTATCGGCAGTATTTTTGAAAATTTTCGTTCGATGGTTTATGATATTTCTTTATCACACGCGGATCGCTAGGAGTCGGGTATGGCGTCGATTCGGAGCGTCACTACAGAGGACGCTTTCCGTCGGACTGCTGGGATTATTCCGGAAGCAGCTAGACGTAGGGATGTGATCAGGGACCATTCTTCCACAATTACCAATTTATTTATAAGTCTAAATCATTTCATACTTTTAGGCTAGATAACAACAAACAAATAAAATACAACTCACCTAAGTTTATGGGAATATGGAAATTTATTCGAATACCACATTTTTTAAGATTAATCAATCAATTTATTTCAAAGCACATAGGTAATCGTGGTACGGGCACTTTGGCGGATGATTAATACCACTTCAACCGAGTTTTTTGACGGAGCGCAGCAAAGTCCAGTTTCAACTCTACCATTTGGCATTTCATATTTCTTTAAATTTGTTTGTTACTGTTAGGTTTCTGTTCCGGTTCAAGATGGTGACTGTTTTATTGGTTCAGTATCAGACCGGTCAATAGTTGAGTGGGCATCGCGTTTGGGTCCCACCCAGGCGTTCCGTGTTCGATTCCTTGGCTGGCTAAGTCCTCCATCACAACACAAGCAACATCTTCCGCTTAGTGTGGTGGTTGTAGGAGATTTTCAAGTGTTGTTGGGTTATTCTTAGCCCGGAAATGTCTGTCTTTCTTTTAAATAAAATAAAAGTATGTATTATTTTTGAAATGTAAAATCGTCGTATTTAATAATTAAGTAGGTACCTAATTAAGTACATATTGAAGTAAGTACGTACCTACTTATATAAATCTTACGCCGTTCTTCCATGGAGCTACCTTCAAGCGACGCGATCGCCGCTCGTCTGTGTTTTCCATACTATTATTAGTGTTTGAAAACGCCGCTAGGTGCTACACTAGCAAATTTGTTTGACAGGTTGCGGTAGCGTCGCTTGTGAATAGCTACGTGGAAGAACGGCGTTATGATTTCACAGGAAAATTTTGCTATTGATTTAAAAAAAAATTAAAAGTTAGAAACATCATTTTTTTCATAAAAATTCTGTTTTTGCATTGATTGAATCTTCTTAGTGATTTGAAATAATATATTCTAAAGGAGTGGAAAGTGATAATTACATATGGTAATAAAAAAAACAATTATCAAATCTCATTAGTGTCACTTTAAACAATTATTTTCAAAATTAAAATTCGGACCGAATATTCTCCCATCCCTAATTTGAACACGTGACATCCCCCGCTCTCCCCTCGCGTTAGTTACCCATCTCTCGTAAAGTTCGGCCCGAAATAAGTTTTGTAATGTTCCGTCGTTGAAGCCCGCACGCACACTATAATATTATGTGTTTCCTAAACATACGCTGGGTTAATACGACAATGAAACTATTATTGTTATCAACTTTAAATCTATAAATTTGTATTTTTTTATATATATTTATTAAAATATATTATTATTCAATTTATAACAGAACAGTTTAGCTATAAATAAAAGCTCTGCTGTCCTACTAACTGAACTGTCGATATTCCCTTTTCATTAGGATATAATACAAATAATAATTTATTATATTGTGAATGTGGGGAGGTAAGTGCGATCCCACATTTTCCTTAGTATATATTTGTAATATAGTAGCTGACCCGCCCACGCGTTGCTGTGGATAACGAAACACAACGCAATCTACTGGATGGTTACTTAACCAAGAGTTGTATCAATAAATTAATTGACACCGCCATCTATCTGAAACTTATGGAACTTACAAATAATTTCAAATCATTGTCCCATAACTAACATTTAATGAACATTTAATTCGCAATAATAAATAGTGAGGTCAATAATCGAGATAAAAACTATCATATCTTTTAAGTTGGACCAAATTACACGCAGTAAGCCAAATTTCATCAAAATCGGTAATGTAGTTTCGGAGTTTACCTTGGACGAACATTGTGACGCGAGATTTTTATATATAAAGAAGATATGCATGTGAGAAATTACCTTCAGGCAAAAACCTGTCAAAAATATATACCAATCGATCATCCTGTTGATTACTCAGATATCTCTGAAAAATCTAATTTTGAGTTGAGTATGCAGTCATATTTAAAAGTGTACCCTCTATCTGGTACAATACTCAGATCACTCAAGAACACCACCAAATAAATTATGTATTTAGACAAAACTTGCAGTGAATTAAACAAAATTTTGAATGTTTTCTGGGTCACCAGTAGGATATTTCAAAATGTTTTACAAATGTACTATAGCGTGCCACCCGGTGTTATTGTATAGCATATTTAATTTGTATAACACAGACACGTGTAAAAATATTTGATTTATTATTCACATGTTTTTGTTATTTATTTTTGGGGTGTAATGCCGTGTTACGCTATCTCCTTCATTAGCCAACGTTTCGCCACACATCTACCCTGATGATGGACACTGTAACGTTGTCAGAAACGTTGGCTAGAGAAGGAGATAACACGGCATAACACCCCAAAAATAAATAACAAAAATATTATTCACATTTAAAATATTGCTTTCCTTATTATCTCAAATCTTAGTATTTGGAGATAATAATAATAATAATTAACTTATATCATTAAAATGTAGCTCTTCCAAATTCCTGTAATATTGAAAAATCTGTTTCTGAAAAAATAAGAAAATATATACATTTATGAAATGAGATTAAAAGAATTTGACATTAAAAATATTAGATACTATTTGTTATTTCGGCTACTGGCATTATACCTAGCTCTCTCATCCAAAATTTAGGCTTATTAGATTTGTCAAAGAATTTATATATAAAAATACAAAACTCAATCATTTTATATACATGTAGGATTACGAAAGATTTTTCAAATATTTATATTGAGGAATCAGTAGGATTTATCATCGGTCTAATTAGGAGTTCTACCGAGCCGAACCCTATGATATGAAAATATCTGGAGTCGGTGAATTATTTTCCCATTTGGTCTCTGGTGGGTTGACGTGTTGTTCTTGTATTGTTTTGAATTTCTTATACTTATATGTATAGTACACTTGCATAGCGTGGATTGACTATAAGATCATTTGTGGAAGGGTTTGGTTTTTGTGTGGGGAAGATTTAACCCGGACATAAGGTTATAAAAAAATAAAATCGTTTATTCATCAATAGATTTTTTTTTACAATATTACACATTTTTGATTACTCATTGGTTCTATTGACAAAAAGGTCACCGCCCAGCTGCAATTCGGGATTTCTCCTGGAATGCAAGTGGTTTTCATCAGTGCCTCCACAATATACGACAAAAAAAGAGAAAATACATACAATTAAATTAAATAACACAAAAAAAAATCAAACCAAATCCCTAATTCAACACACACAATATAATAAAATATAAATAATAGAAAAAGAAATAGAAATAAATTATTTATTGGAATTCAAAATAAAGCCAATAATAAAATCAATTCAAATTCAAAGTATAATCAATTCAAATTCAAAATAAAATCAATTGATGAGGCCAATAATTTTCACCAATTTTCTTCGATGTTGGAGTCTGGACTCTGGCGGGCTTCTGTGATGAGAACATTTCTGCAGTTGTGTTTCCTATCCCAATCCTGCCATCCGGGTTTTTATGGGGGCTGCAAAACCAGGAACTCATCCCCCCGTTCGCATTTGGAAGGACTGCTAGTATCTGGAAAGGCCGAACACCATACGGAAGGCATTTTTCAGGGCTGGCCCTAGGCCAAACGGCGCCCGAGTGCTGTGTTAGGAGTTGGGTATTACAGCGCATTGGCTTCATGGCTCCTTGGCGCATTGGTAAGTCGGCGGTGGACGACCGGAGAGGATTGCTCCAATTTGATATGCCGGCACAGGTTGTTCCTATTGCAGTTGTTGCACGCGAAGACTTTTCATGTTGTTCTCCTTAAAGTTGGCCCAAAGTTCGCATGTGTATAAAATAAGGATATACACAACTTTAGGAATAACATCCTTTTTACAAGTAGGCTGCGAAGCAGAAACCTTCTGCTCACCATGTTCAATTTCACGCTGAGCGCTCGTCTTTGACGATCGATGTCATCATCGTCCATCAGCTTACTTCTAATGATATGCCCGAAATACTCATTTCTTCCACTACTCTTGCAGAGCTCACTGTTCATAAAATAATAATTATGAAAAAAAATAATATTTTATTGTTTCGCAGATAAGGTAAGTAGGCACTTAGCTTTACCTACTTCTAGCGGATTTTCCGATGTATTTACCAGAATTTAAAAAATGTGCTAAGCTATTTTTTCCATACATAATGTTTTTTTTCTCACTTAAACAAGTGATTGGCTTCCGTGGTCGAGTAGTTTAATTCCTCGACTATGAATTCGTAGTGGTTGGCTCAAATACCAGCGTGCGCAATAAATTTAATTTGTATTATATCGCAAATAATGTATTTAAAAAGATTATGTATTGTCTATAGGTAGGTACTTGCGGCACGCGAAATGGTAGATAATTTTAGTATGTCCCTGGTGAGCGCCCACAATTCAGAATTGTGGGCTCTGAAACGTTGGTCACTTTATACCCAGGTACTTCCCCTCCTACCTCTTCACATCTATTTTCCCTCCACACCACCTTCAAACTCACAGCACACCTCAATTGGGGGATTCGATAGTCCCAGTGGCTCCAGACAGTTGGGAACAGATCTTTTCTCTCTGTGCGGTATAACTATACATTTTTATCTATTACCTAATGAATTTGGTGATTTTTTTTAAAGTCACTTTGGTGCAAGATATCATTGGGCTGATGATTAATATAATTGGTTTGAGATTTTCTCGATCAGTTTTTGAGATTCTTTTTGTGTTTGGTCATTTACACAATAAATAGCTACAACTACGTACGTACATCTTTATATCATAAATCGCTGTACTTGTAGTTAGTATTGTTACATTTCCTTCCTACCCTTCTCCTATATCTGTCATTTTTTCTATGAGCCATATTTGACCCTCACCGCATAAACATCTCCCCATCAATATTCCTATTCCGATCTTTCGCTCTTCACCACCGCTGAAAAAAAGTACCGCAACTAATATAAACCAGCTCTACAGAAGAAAGTGTTCCTCAGTAAGTCATTTCTCTCCTTTCCTTATCTATACGTGCATATTTTCTACTTGTGCAGTGGTCAAATCACATACACACACGCATTTCAAAGGTCCTTCGATATACAAAATTAAACAAAATATCCAATTTGTTATATTTATTATATAAAAGTAATTCTATAGAAATAACATTAACTCCATACAGGAAGTCTAGAGTAAAATAATTTCTTTCTGAGAAGATCAGGTTGTGAAGAGATTCGTGTTATAGGAGGGAGGAAACATGAAAATCTTTCCAAAACCGAACTTATATATCGAACTTTTTGTAGACCTCCGGCTACTTGCCAAAATGGTACACATTGAAGGCACAGGAATCGGATTTTTTTTCACATTTTTATAACGACCATCCTATCCATCCATCCAAACAGCCATCCAACCGACATCTCAGAAAAATCGAAATTTGAGTTAAGTATGCTATAGGTATGTCTAATGTAATCAGACGTCCCGTTTTCAGCGGGACAGTCCCGTTTTCAGGCAGCGTGTCCCGGTGTCTCCGAACACAGCTTATGGACGCTAAAATGCCCCGTTTTCGAAAAGAAAGAAACTCGCAGTAGAATTTTAAAAAATATAAAAAAAGCATGCAAATAAGAATCCTGGCGGTAGAATCAAGACGAGTTGTGATCTAGCCTCATACGTAGTAAAGTAAATTCAGTCGTAAAATCCATGCTACGTACTTTTAGTAAAAAACATTTTTACTGTAGCAAATTGCTTTATTTCGTTTATTAGTAAAAAAATCTTTTTCTTATTTATAAGAGTTTAGAATTTCAATCGTCCATGTGATTGGTAGTTGCAAGATAAATGTTGTAATCTAGTCTCTTTTTGTAATCTTAGTCTTCACTCTTGAGTAGGGTTACCCTGATGACAGGAATTTTTCTGACATCCGGAATTTTAGCCGCCTGTCAGGGAAACAGGGGTAAATTTTCCTGTCGAAAGATTTCCTGGCAGAATCGAATAAAATGACAAAAAAAATGCTTTAACAGGCGAAAATACCCGAAAAAATCACTACCTGAAACTTCCTAGCCACCCCTCCCCCCAGGACGATGGCTTACGAAAACTCAATTTTGTACGGTTGTTTCCGTGTCCCGGTTTGGGCGAAAAATAAATGGTCACGTTATACATGTCTCATGTAAAAATCAATTATAATTTAATCAATTGAAATTATAATGCAGAAAAACATTTAGTAAATTATTAAACAAAATGTTGAGGTTTTCTGGGTTGGTTGTAGGATATTTCAAAATTTTACACTAATTTACCGAACCGTTATGCCTCCCGGTGTTATTTTATATCATATTTAATATAAGAGGCGTGTAAATTGATGTACCCAGCAGTATTTGAATTTAAAATCTGTATTATTATGATAAAAAAATATTTTTTCAGAAAATAAAATTTTAAAATCTAGAACCGCCCCTGATTTGAACTTTCCAAATGCAAAAGAATATTTTCGTGCAAGTATATCCCAATTCAAAACGAGAATAGTAATAATTTGATTTTTATGCATAATTAAGTACTTACCTCCAAATCACGATTTGGGGTCAAAGCAATGTCTTGCACAGTATCTTGTGCTTTGTTTTCCTGTAGGTTTTTAGCTCTCGAAAAGGGCCCCCAAACTCAATGTAAGGGCCCTCAGTATTGCGTATTAAAAAAGAGAATAGAATAAATTCCCTACAACAATATTATTGGCGCCATCTCTAATTAATGTGATGTAAATAATAAGTTGTGATATGTGGGGGTGTTTCTAATATATTTCCCACCCTCTCTTTCATACCTTACCCCTCCCCCAGATCGAACCCCCGCCCTTAGGGTTGAAACCCCGCATGTGAATGCTGTAGCTACGCCCTTGATGACAATTGTGAGAATTTAAAAATATTATGTAATATAATTTTTATCACTCAATTAAAAAAAAAATCATCTTTTTTGTTGTTGTTTAATTTTATTTGCGTCATGATGACTGTAATGTCACTTGATGGATTTCGTTGCCATAATATGTTCGGACCGTCTTGGGCAAGATGAAGGGCGTTAATAATATGTTGTTACGTAAAATTCTTTTAATTAATTAAGACAATATTATAATTTGATGTTTAACTCATTAAGTTAAAAAATAAAAATAAATAAAATTATTTTGTTTGATAACTGTGTGAGGTATTGTACATTGTACATAGATATATAAACACATACAGACACATTTACACTTACCCATATGTGTATATAAATATACGACAATAAGAATACCATAATACTTTTTTTATATAAGTACACAAAGGTATTTTTTATTATAGCCCGCGCATCAAGGTGGGTGAAGGATGGATATCGGGACTTGATTGCTTAATATATTTTGAAATCCTTAATATTTTTTTTTTTTTAATATTACAAAAATGATTGTTTGCTTTGTGGATTTTCGGAGCACTAATATGTCTTGTTAGAATAATGTGTGACATTGTAGTCACAGAAACTGTCGTCATGGAAATTGTTGACATGAAAAAACTTGCTCTCTCCATTTTGTGGTTTTGGAGCATGTTGCATTTTTGATTGTGATTTATATTTCCGTCGTGTAATGTTGACTTCGGAACATTTCCGGATCCAAATATCAACAAGAATTGTGCTGGTGATCTGCACGTGAATTGGAATCATTGGGAGGCCTTCCACGTTTGCAGAGAACGACATTACAAGGTTGGTGTTTATGTTTTTCCATAGATATTGTACAGACAGCCATTTTCTTGTAATATATTATTGTTCGCGCAAATAAATTCATAATTATATGTTTGTTGGGTATTACGCTCAGAGAGATCAGGGACTATTTACACGCCCCAGACTCGCATAATATAATACAACTTGTGTTTTTCAAGTGCAGGGATTTTTGTGCTTGAATAAATAATGCTGTTTCGGATGAACCAAAAGCTTTGGGTGAATCTTCTAAAACAGACATTTCGAAGGGTTCTGGAATCTTAGGTGGATTGTTTCACAGAATTTGAACAACGAATCATCATCATCTTCTCCCCCTTGTCCTATTCGGGTCGGGGACACACTTCTTCGACACGGCTCCTCCATACGTCCCTGTCTTGCGCTGATTGTTCGGCCTCCGTCCATGGCAGATCTATCCTCTCCTCACACAGTTTCTGGAGTCGCCTCGCCCACCCTCTGGAACCGCACTCAGTATCTTCCTCGGAATTCGGTCATCAGACATTCTTAGTACATGCCCAAGCCACCTCAGTTGCGATTTTTCTAGATTTTTAACATGGAGAAAGGCCCATAAAGCAACCCAAACAACTGAACTAATCAAAATTCGAAATTAATTTTCAGGAGCTGTGAAAGTTGCGATATTATTTCAGTTCTGTGAAGTACTTAACTAGCCCACAATGATATAATAATAATTACAGAACTTGAATAGAACTCTCACGGAACTTGAATATTAACTTCTAAATTTGACGATTTGTTCAAATTCTGTGAAACAACCCTTCATCAGTAATGCTTGCGCCCAAATTGAGGCGGCGTAGGTCATGATGACATGGTTGTTATGTTACATTATTGTTGTTACATAAATCATCATGCCCACGCCGAGAGTACCTGGAGGACCTGCTGGTGGACATGCGCTGCTCATCATACGCAGACTCCAAAAGAGCCGCACAAGACAAGGAAGAATGGAAGAGAAGAATAGAAGAAATTGCTGCAAACCAATCCCAGGATTGAAACCAGAGAGAGAGAGAGGTCATGAGGTTATATAAGAGCGGGTAAATGGCTGCAGCAGCGTTCTCGTTTTTTTTTAAATTTTATGTTTGATGTGTGTTTGCCATGTGAGTTTTTTGGCGAATGTGACTCCCAGTATTTAACGTTGTTTTAATAGGGTGCTTGCCCTTACATGGAAGCGTGACATATTAATATTTTTATCGTATTTTATACATTTGATAGTATTATTTATTATCTTAGTTTAGGATTGTAGTAAACGGTAGTAGCACCCTCTGTTATTTTCAAGTTTTCAAACAGTATCCCCGAAGAGAAAATGACAAAAAAATCCCGACATATTTTCCAACCAATTTTACGTTTTCCCGGAAGAATTTTTTTCATAAAATATATAAATAATTTTCAAAACCAGGTACTTACATTGAATGAGATTGTTTCAGCGAAAATGAAACAAAACATTTTTTCCAAAGAAATAAACATAATTATCACCCTTTTTCCACTATTTGACACTCAAGTGAAATGTAAGAGTAAAAGTGAAGTATTTTTTTTAATGTTTCTTTATTCATTGTATAATTTGTTACAATTGAGGATTTTTCGACCACCATGCTAGGCACGTGCTCGTGGTCGATTTTCTATACAGTACATTAACATAATATGCAATATATAAAAGTGAGAGAATATAAAAAATATATAAAATAATATAATATTAAAGAAATTTAAAGAATGTAAATGACTGAAGAGTAATATAAAATAGTATGGAAGAATATAGTAGAATATAAAATAATATATGTAAAGTAAAGAACATAAAAAGCATTTACCTGAAAAAATATAAAAAGTATGTAAATCATAAAATATATAAAATCAGAGTAAGTAGTACAGAGCAAGCAAATAAGAAAGGTTTATTATTATGATGAAAATCTACATGTGCATGGTTATATTGGTAGGTATCTTATTTTACATCAATGTTTGTAATAATATAAGTTAGAATTCATGTTTCAATTCAGGCGAATTACACTGGACACTGGAATGCATTATTATTGTTGCGTTTTCTCAGCTGGTGGCACTGGACATTGAGTACATGGAGCATGTACTCAGTGCCCAGTGAACAGAACACAGTGGTACCAAACAGTTTTAATTAATTAAGTAATCAATTAATTTAAAAAGGATTCAAACATTCAGCTTTTGATATTAAAGTAATTACATATAGTTCTTTACAAAAACCAAAGACATTTATTGGTGGTATATAAACCTACGATCTTTACAGAAATTCTTTAAATAAATTGTTCAAAGAAATTTTCTAAAGAAATTCTTTGAAGAAATTTCGACCCTTTTCGGATATCCAATCTTGTACACCTGTTGCAAAGTGAGTAAGTGTACTAGATCTTTTGATGTTGGTATTTAGTGCGTTGTATATTTATGGTGCGATGTATGAGTACTTGCCTTTGAGAAAATGTTTTTTTTGTTATAGGGGTTGTGCATTTTGCATGCGTTGAGTAGCATGTATGGATATTTTGTGTGGAATTTATCAAACCCTTTTTCCAGATATGGATGACGACTATCTTAATACTTAATATACAGTTGGCGAATGTCTAGAACTGCTAGTTTCTTGAAAAGCGGCTCTGATGGATGAGAAGGGGAACATTTGAATATGATCCTTAGCAAAAGTTTTTGAACGGTCACTAAAGGTTCAGAGAATGGGTGCTGCACAACCTCCCCATCCTATAGTGCCGTACGTTGCTATGGATTGAAATAGAGCTAAATAGACGCTTCTGAGTGTTTTTATATCAAGGATTGATCGAAGAGAATAAAAATTGTAGCATAACTTACGGAGTCTCTTTGTTATGGAATTAATTTGGGCCTCTCAGCGTAAATGGTTATCTATAATGATTCCCAGGTATTTTATTTCATTTGATGGTTTAAGAATTGGGCATGAACAGCTGTCAGTAAGAGATAGTGAGGGAGTGTCTAGATTTTGTGGGCAAGTGTGAATGATTAGTTTAGGGAGGTTTTCTGGGAGAGTGAATTTTCGGATTGAAAAATGTAAATATTGTGTTTTTTGAATATTTAGGGTTAGGAGGTTAGAGTCTAGCCACTTTTTAATTTTGTTCAGTCCAGAATTTGCCTTCTCGATTGTTGTTTTCCACATTTTACTTGTAAATATGATAACATTGTCATCAGCGAAAGATATTATATTACCTTCAATATTTAAATTCAATAAAGAGTTCATATATATGAGAAATAAGAGCGGGCCTAGAACACTTCTTTGGGGCACGCCATAGGAGATAGGTAAACATTTACTCCTATATTCATATTCTCGATTAGAATGGATGACGGTTGTTTGTGATCTATTTGTGAGGTAGTTTTCAAACCATTTCAGGGCAATACCTTCTATCCCAATCTGTTGCAATTTTTTTAGGAGAATGTGGTGGGAAATAGAATCGAAGGCTTTTGATAGATCTAGAAAGATAGCAAGAGGTTTATTGCCTTTATCGAGGTTATCTGATATGAGTTTGGTAAAGGTTGCAATTCCATCAGCAGTACTACAATCTTTACGAAATCCGTATTGGTTTTTTGAAAGGATTTTATTGTCCTTGAGGAACTTGAGAAGTCTCAGTTTTACTACTTTTTCAATGATTTTGGATATAGTACTCAATAACGATATAGGCCTGTAACTATTTAAGGAAGATCTGTCACCTGATTTGAAAATAAGGATTATAGAGGCATGTTTAAGTGATTTTGGGAATATGCCGGACTGGAGGCTTAAGTTAATAATATGTTTGAGAGGGCTGGCAATAATAATTAGTGAGTTTAGTAGAGATTTTATCTATTCCTGTTGAGTGGCTATTTTTTAATGATGAGATGATTTCTGTAATTTCTAATACTGTGGTAGGAGTGAAAATAAATGGAGTATAACTCAGAGGAGCCAGGGATATTTCGTTTGCAAGGTCATGTTCCGAAACATTATTTCTAGTTAAAATATTATTGGAAAGGTTAGATCCGACTAAGGTGAATAATTCAGGAGTCATTAGTCACCTACAAATAAATTTCACATAAAATACCAACACTTTTTTTTTATTGAATATGTATTTCTGTCCTTGCCATGTTAAGGGTTAAATAGTGTACGTATAAAAAATAAGAAAAGTTATAAATTTGATACAAATCAGTTGTTCTTTTTTTAAATGTGAATACCGCACAAGAGTCCCAATTGCCCCTGTCTGAAGCCAGTGAGACTATGGCTTCCCCAATTGGGGTACGTAGTTATGTAGTAAGGCTGAAGGAGTGGGGAAGCGAAGGAGAAGAGGATGGTGGGGAAGTACCTGGCTATTCAAGTCGGGTCACCAAACACGGCTGAAGCTATTTCAAGCAACGTTTAAATTCCGAATGGTGGTCTTATACCAGGGCGATACCTTCCACACATAGAGAGTATCTTCCACTCTGGAAAGTACCGCAATTACAGTATTTTTAATGAATTAATTGTGAATGACACAAATTATTTAAATAAAATGTATTGCTTCAGGATTTGAACCCGCGACCTTCAGATCGCTAGCCGAGAGCCTTGTCCCTCGACAACGGAGGCCATCATTGTTGGCCGTTCTTGTTGTAACAAAAGGTTGTAGTGTTTCTATAGAATGTGTCTGACGCCATTAAAATCATCATAAAACTTATCAGTGCAATACCAAAATAGCTTGAAAAAAATGACAGTGATTTTTCTTAGAACCTTTTTTTATTGAAAATAAACACGGTAGAAAGTATTATTTATTTATAATCGACAAAATATGTATGCTGTGATAATGATAATTGGAAATCCTCAATTTTTACTGGAATTAAAATTAAATTAAAGTAAGGTAATCTGACCACAACAGTAAAGAAGAATAATAAAAAAAGTTTATGTTATTAGCTGATGACTAATGTCGCTTTGAAGTATGTGCAAGTTGACATCCACCCCAATATGCAAATCAATTCAGGAGTCATTTTCATATACGTACCACATTTTTATAAAAAGAATAGCTTGCAATGTTTGCTTTTCTGAACCAAAATGCTTGGTTAATAATTAGCTTACATCAACTAATTTCTTCTGCTTCACTTGACACACTTTTGCAATTAGGTTAGGACGAATAATGTCCCCAAGACGAAGAGTTGTCCTCAATGCTTGTCTTCTGTTTTATTATCTCTGCCTAAATTATTCTTGTTCCATTTGAATAATTCCGCAGGGCACTAATCGGTGTTCTGCGTGATGAGGGCTGTGCCCCTCAGGATCCAGTAGGCCTGTGGGTGCGAGGCGGCCACCAGAAAGGGAATGACGAAGTTGGTGCTGTGCCCCGTGGTGGAAAGCACCCCTGCGCGGGCAGCCGTCTTGTACAGGGGGGCCACGTAGCGCAGGTCCGGGAAGGGCATGCTGGTCACCGGCCTCAGCCAGTACACAGGAAGGGGGGAGCTTCTCTCTCCTACAAACAAACTTACAGTATGTTAAGATTTATAATTTTATGGGTTTAGGAGAAATTGTCAAAACGCCTTTCTTCTCCTTCCTAAAACTGATATAGGAACTTAATTTAAAATCATTTCACAATACAACAACCCCATAATTCAGCAAATACAAATTCAAATCCACTGTTTCGCGTACATATTTGGGTAAGCAATCGTATTCACAATTTGGTGTACATGATCAGGTACACATTTGGTTACAAAATCAGGTGCTCAATTGTGTATAGATTTGGGTGCAGAATGGGGTACACATTTGGTCAACAGGTTCATTATCAGTCCTGCCGGAGTACCTGAAATGGCGGAGTAGGCATGGTGAGTAGCTCTGCACCCGCTAATTGATAGAGTAAACTAATTCCCTTTGAATTCATGAATTTTTATGAAGTTTTAAAATTATAAAACCGTTTTTTGTTCTCAACCAATAATCTGAACTTGTTTTTAATCCTTGACAGTTGATAAATCCGGCAGTAAATCTTTGAATACATTCCTCAGACCACACTAGTACTATTAGCTTGTAAAAATATTATTTGATTGAAATTATTGAATTTACCTGGATTAGAGTCCACCATCTGCATCTTCGGAATGTCCCATCTTCCTGCGTCTATAAATAGACCGTGAATATAAATGCCATTTTCTGGTAAATCCAAATTATTGAAGACTTCCTTTTCGGCAGCTTTCTAAAATATTAAATAAAGTGTGTCAGAAATGCTTACATTTCAATTTTGTTATGCAAGAGTAAAGTTGGGTTAAATCAAATATCCTACAATATAAATAATACCTCCAACTTTCGACATTTCTCATTTATTCTGATAGTTGCAAGCTCCAATAGCGCCGTCTAGCGGCATGAGTTAAGTGTGCCTTGGTTTTCTTTCATACATTTTGGTAGATTTTGTATATATAATTACTTTTAAAACTTAACTTTAACTATAATATTTTAATTAAAGAAGATTATATTAGCGAAAGTCAATCGAAAATCCGAAGCAGGAAAATCCGAAGATTGCAAGAGGTCCTGGGTTCGACTCTCAGATGTATCCGTATCTTTTTCTGATTTTCCTGTTTCGGATTTTCGATTGACTTTGGCTAATATTATCATTTTCAATTATTAAAATATTATAATGAGGTTTAACTCATTATTATTAATCTGTTCTTGATGGTTTAGAAAAGTAATAAAATACTACATAATTTTCTTTATTTCTTATTTGTGGATTTCACCTTTGTCGCTATATGACAATTATTATCATTAATTCTATTTATGTATGTTAATGAGGACATTTAAATATTTATTTAAAAATAATTTATAACAGTTGTTGAAAACATCAGGCATATTTTCATTATTTAACCCATCCCTTTACGGTTACCTGTACGGTTCAACTTTAATAACCCGACTTCGAGTATATCTCTGACGCCGCGCCTTATATAAAAGAAGTTTGATACAAAGGTACTGTGGTGTCGTCTACAGTCTACACTAGTATTGGTTTATTGTGATTTTCCCCCAAAAAAAACTGTAAGATGTCAATGCATACTACTTTTTATGTAAAAATAAACATGCTTTTGGGAGCCCTAAATTATAGAGCTCGGAGGAAAGGCCTTCAAAGATAGCCGTCTTAAATTATGGCGACTCGGACGTGATGGGTTAAATCTAGTTTTAATATTATATGCAGAAATTATAATATAGATAGTCATCAATATTTCAAGAGAGGCTAACAAATACAATATTTCATCTGTGATTTAATCCAATATTGTATTTGTTAGCCTTTCTTGAAAGAATAAAGTTTTATAATTAACAAAACTATTTGTTAATATTCATATTGCTTGTGTACTTTCGCGAACAATAATTTTTTCTTAATATATCAAAGCATAACTTCTAAAAAGCGTTTATAAGTAAAAATACTATACGAGCGCCATCTACGAAAGCGTAGAATATGAATTCTTTTGACATTCACCTTAATGAGATCTGAGAACTCTTTTTGGCCAAGTCATCTGAGAAAAATAATCTTGTAGAATTATAAACAAATTCCTTTGTTAATATTTTACTGGAGTTGGACGTATTATTATTATAGGGTACCTACATATTTGGTTAAATGCATGGAATAGATTTTCCATTATCATATAAAATTTTGTTTTAATACTTACATTTTTACTTGAATATGCAATCTTTACATCATCTTGGGATATGAAGAATGGTAACGGTGTGAAATCATACATCAACTGGTTGATGGACACTCCATAGCGACGGGAGAACGCTTGCAGAGTGCCTGTCAGGAGGCCCTGAGGAAAGAAAAGGCCAGAAATCCAACTACTGGAAGGCGCTCCAAACTCCATCCAATGCTGTGGGAGAGAAAATAACTTAAATGATGCATACGCATTAATGATTTTATCAGTCTAAGATAAAATGATATACTGACTCTCTAATGATGAAAGCGTTAGTGCTTTGTAGTAACTAATTAAAATACAGCGTCGTAAAAGATCAAACCGTAATTACAATTATAAATACATCTATTTTTATTATGTGGTGAGACAGTTTCGACTTTCTGCTACAGTCCTACGCATTTAAGGAACGACTTTTCATCCAATTTCAGAGTGTGTGCGCTTGTATGTGCCTCAGTGCCACCAAAAGTTGATAGAATGCATAGTCATAGAAAACGAGTTACTTCTGCTGAGAGTCTATCTCTCAATTTGATTTACAAGATTTACATTCAAGAAAACTAAATCAAAATTCAAATAGATGAATTTAAAAAAAAAATTGAGTCTTTGGGAGTAGAATTCCCGTGACTGAGAGTTTGCCGGTTAAGTTTGATAGACCTTAGAAAAATATCATTACAAATAAATTTAATAAATACAATACAGTATTTTTTGTATACTTATATAAGAAAATGCTTACATCAACAAAATTAATTCTGAGAATTAAATCATGCACCCAACTGCCCAAAGACTTCAGAGAATTATAGGCCTTCGCGGTCCATATTTTGGGAACTTGGTTATTAAGGAACGATCTGAACACATCCTCCAGATCATCAGACATTACGATAAAACCCTTAAAAATGTACAATTATTAATTTTTATAATTAAAATGGTATCTTTATAAATGAGAAAAGAATATAATTATGTATCACAGTTTTGTTTTATAAATTTAACATAAAAATAAATACAGTCCTTCAACAAAGTTAAGAAATTTGTTAAAATCAAACAATTTTTTTTCAAGATTTTAGTACAAGATTATAGTAGTTCAAACGTGGGTTTGTGATAGAATCCCAAATCTTACAGTATAACATACAATGGACAGGAAATTCGCTCAATTTTTATTAATTTTTACATGTTTATTTGCTGAAAGTATGAAAATCCAATTTCAATTTTGTTTTAAAATAAAATAAATGGCTTCTCCAAAAATACATATTATGGTTTTCAAAACTAAAATCCATTTGCAATTATCTCATCAGCTTCCACACAGCTGCCAATCCTCCAACTCCAAACGTTCATATTATCATGGCAGACATCAAAGTGAATATGTAGCCATTTTTCCTTTCCAATGTTGATTTATTATTATATTGGTCTACAAGTACACCTTTTACTTTTTAATTTTTTTTTTTATTCATTGCTTTGTAAATATATTATTTGAGGATTTTACGACCACCACACTAGGCACATGTCCTGTTGTGGTGGTCGAACTTTATTTCAGTTGTATGGTTTAATATGGTACGTGAGCTATTACATAAACATATACTGTCCAATATGAACAGTTTATAAAAAACAAGGTAAGTAAATGAAAAATCCCACATAGGCCGGTACGTTTGTATGCATTATAGTAATTGAGCAAGAAGCCATTGGGATCTTCTTCCTCTTCGCACATTTATGAAAAGCTGCCATCTAGGATTCTTTTTTAGTTCTTAATTCATCCACTGGCTTATTCACAGAGGCTACACTTCGTAACCAAGCGTCATGTAATAACACTTTGTTTTTGTCCAGGCGATAGTTCCATTTGCTTCATAAAGCTCAATAAATAATAATTAAAAATAAATGTTATAACACTCTCCCATAATAATATTGTCGACATTTATTATTATTAATTAACGACAAGTGGCACCTGTCTCGATTGCTTGCCGAGCGCAGACCAGACCAATACTAGACCAGTGGAGGGCAGGTTCATGCGAGTTGGGCCAACTCCTCTGATTCGGGTGTGGTTTACCGCCTCCGAAAAGATCCTGGGCCAATTCGAACTCCAACCTTCCATCTCGAACTCCAACGCACAAACTACTCCTCTACACAAATTCACGTCCGAACATTCGGAGTTGGAAAGTCGACCTCTGTGTGGAGGCATCAGTTTCAAAAGATAACGACTATTTAGAATATTATATTTCCTAAGAGTATAAGTCGAATCATCTCTTTTCAGGAAGTACCACTAAAGTCTGTGAAAAATATTTACTTAGGCCATTGTGATTTTATGAAGTTATATTATTTTCCTTCGAAATATCTTTTTTTGCCTTTTAAATGCACCTCCATTTTTTCAAAACTTTCTTGAAGGACTGTACAATCTGTTCTTACCTTGATAGCTTTTTGTAGATCCCCCAGGGAACTATGCATAAATTTCAGCAATTTATTAAACCGATTAATTTCCTGAACAAGGACGGTTGTCAAAGAATAAACTCGGCCCATTGAGTCTTTCTGCAATATGACATAAATAATAAGGTCAAATCCCATACATTTAATTCAACTATTTTGAGAAAAAACTCAAAATGACCCTTGTACGATCTTACCGCAATGTCAGGGAGGTATTTTAAATATTAAAAGGGTTACGTCGTTAAAACGAGTTGGCAGAGTAAATGACAATAATTTGAAAATCTTATATTCATTGTAAAATTCATAGGAGATTTTTTAGATAGTAATAAGTATAGTCGCATATATTGGGGACATTTTGTAAACTCTTTAGCGACGCCAGTCTCCTGCGACCAGCCGGTCGAAGTCATCACTATTCACGTCGTTAAGTTAAAATTTTTAATCGTCGTTAAATTTTATGACAGAACAAATGATAAAAATGATAGTCTAAGAAAAATTATAGTGACATCGTCACTTGTGTCAGACATTTTGTAACAATGCGTGTGCAATCAATGCTAGAAACAAAACAGTCTCTTGTTTCAGTAATAGCATAGTGATGTGTACGGATTGTGCGCAAAAAGTTGTTTGCAACATGAATACACAACATCAGTATCTGATACTTGCATATTCTGGTTGATGAAGGTCCACAATCCTGACAAAACCTTAGAAGGTTTAAAATCATCAATAAAAAAGAATTCAATAAGTATGATTATAAGTGATTATAAGAACAAAACAAATTGTACCTGCATATGCGACTTTAACATTTTCTCCACGTCAATTTGTACAACAATATCTCTTTTAATGTCTTCTGATAGTTTCCAAACAATTTGATCAGGTGATATGCCTCCCTTGTCTCCAGACCCAACTGCTTGCCCCTTCATTATATTATTTATAAACTGGTTTATTTCCTCCGTCTAGAAAAAAAACATACAACATGTTAAACAACAAGATTTGTTCAATCACAAAATAATATTTAAAAGTTCCTACCATTGAAAGGCTTTACCTGAAAAGCTATATTAGCATTCTCGTGCATGCCAAATATTTCAGGCTCTTCCATAATTGGCAATTCTTCAATAAATTGCCGATAGTCGGCAATTTTTTCAAAGTTGGGACAGTAATATACACCCGACTCTGAATACACATAATCGGGAGATAATACGTGAGGTGCAAAGAAATAATACAAAATAGTTTTCAAACAACGTTGATCCCATACATCCGTTACTCTTCCTCCATAAGTAATTTCACCTATAAGAATTTTTAAAGCAAGTCCATCAATAGGTCATATGAAATTCCTCCGACTAAAATTATATTTACTTTTCTTACCAGTTATATATTGAAGAGCATCCCAAAGGATTACAGAGTTCCTACAGAATATTTCCAGATTCGATAAAGCACATTCTCTGTCACTGTCACTAAACTCGTATACGATCGTCCAGCCAAGCGGCCCAAACTTTTTTCTTTCCTGAATGACAGCATGGAACATGCATAATCCAAACACCATGTTTCGCCAAAATTGTTGTAGAGCTGAAACAGGTCATATTATATAGAGGCCGTGATTAAAATAATTTTCCACAGAAGTCATCTTTTATGTTGTGTGGAGGGTTTTTTTGAGGAGAGGAAGAAATGAACAAGAGCCTTAAAGAAGCACACAGGGGCTGGCAGATCGTTCTACATCCAAGCTGTTGAATTTTAATACCAAGCCGTAGAAATGACCCGTTCTCATGTGACAAATGTCAGGCGTGTACAAATGTTAACTATTGAATCCAATATAAAAGATAAATAGCCGATTAAAGGTTGGTAACTCGGTTGTAGTCTATCTCGCTCTGTCTAAAAACAAAGCATGTAACAGAAAGAGAATTTACGGAGCTAACAACGGCAGAATTGCATGCAAAAGTAATGGTATCTTACGATGTCCCTCAAACCATTCTTCATTCATCTCCCCGAAAGCTCGTTTGATATTGGCTCTCAGACCCTTGGGCGCTTCGTTGGTTACTTTGACAGAGTTTTGCAACACCGAAACAGGAAAATCACTTGTAGGCATTGAGCTTAGAAAGAGTCGAAAATCACTGTGGGGTGGCTCCAAGTCCGCCGATAGCCTCTGGACTATCTGTTCCAAGGATAACATCCAAGAGGCTGCCAGATGGCAATTCTGAAAGAAGTTATGAGAAGGATTATGATGATATACTAACATTAGTTTGAACTACATAACATTTCTCCCTATATTTATTTACGACCTGGTAATATTTTCGCTTTTTGCTTTGACAACTTGGGAAACAGTTATGCCCAAATCAGTTGCAAACCAGTTAGGAATATGACTACACTAGTCACCTGCAAGAACACCCAGTCTCCCTTGTGGACGGCTTCAGCAATCATCTTCTCAGCGATGGGTCCCTGCCCTTGTCCGAGGGATATGGATTGAACCTTCTCCCTAAATCCCATTTCCGTTGCGAATTTGTGAAAAGCCCCGAATGGATCAGAGCCAGAGCTCAAAATGAATACCAGAGGTGTCAGGTTACTCATATCCTTGTAACTAGAAAATTCAGAATATTACATAAATTTTCTTCTTTTTTTCTATATTTCTTTTTGAAATAAAAAATATGAAACAATCGAAATGGAGTCTTGTTTTACTATTTGGCAGATAAATGAACATTTCAAAGCTCTATTTTGGAAATCACATTGCGAGCTGAAAATTTCTTGTCCCATAAATTTCAGAGCTGTGCAAATTTCATGGAGCAAGCGCTCACCATTAGGGAATTATGTCTTGTCTTAATCCCGGGATTAGCGCAGGGCTGTGATTACGGTGCCGACAAAGGTTCGGAATTCACGGGATCCCGGTTCTTGAGAACCCAGAGATTGAAAGCTCCACTACGAACCTCTCGGATCTGATTTCTGGTTGAATTATAAGAAATAAATTATTTGCAAATACTTACAGATTATTCAACGATATAGTAGTGCTTTCTATGAAGCCCCTTCCTAAGTTGCAGCTGACGTACTCAGTGATTGCACCCACTAGGGCCTCAGTTTTGAGAGCTTTTAGAAGAACCAATTTTTCAAATTGATCGAGGCGACTATCAAAGTCAATAGTCGATTGAACCGTTGTCTCTCTAATGATTTTTATTTCCTGAAAAAATATGTATTAGGCTTACAACTTAATCAACCTTTTACCATATTCAAGTGTAACTCTTTAAAAATACTAGTAGTTCTTTGAATAGTAGACCTTGCGTCCAAAAAAAGTATGTTTTTAATTTTCTCTCGTATAAATCAAAATTAAAACTTCCTCTGAAATCTAAAAAAAAGATTTTCAAGTAGATACTCAAATACCAACCTATTTGATTATAATCCACAAATATATTTTTATTCCAAATAATGAGTTATACAGTTTTGTTGAAAGAAAAGTCACTACTCAATAAACTTTCTTCAGGCCGGTAGGTACCATAATATTTTTATTTTTTTTGTAATAATATATTACAAAATAATAACCTTAATGTAAGATCTTTTTTTTATCTAGATAGAGGAATAGTCATTTATTTTAAGTTTATGTTTATTCAATGACAATAAAAAAATTACAAATACGTCTTTCTGCTTTACTCGCTTGTTGAAAACCAAACAAAAACAAAACAACTGCACTCAGGTCAGAAACAGATGTTTTAATTTTAAGAACTATTTAATTAAGATTAAGAATTAACACCTACCCCGACGACCTTTCGGCGTTTACTCCTTTTTCCCGATACTACATTAATAAAACTTATTTCGGGAAGGACAACATTACACAATTAAAAGAAAGTTATATTTATACAAGAATACAAATTTAAAAGAGATATTGATTATTCTAATTTGATTTCTCGTAGTGGGAACTACGATCATGCGAACTCTGGCAGTATACAACACGTCCGCTATCTTGAACCAGAACCGGAAAGTAACAAAAAAATTACAGACAGATGATTTGTCCACATGTGGAGTTAAAACAGGACTTCGCTATGCTTAGTCAAAATTACAATACATTAAAAGGCGGGGACTCCCGAGGAAGACTTAATTATCTCTGCACTGAAATGAGATATGTAGGCGAATTAAAGTCGATATAATATAATTTTCTTAACGGTAACAATATTGTTTACAGTAGTATGTATGGCAGTAGTGAAAGTTGGAAACGCCCGACGAAGACTTTACGCATTAACTCTGCACATAAGTATGCAATGGAGAATGAGCAGAGTCAAAGTAGATGTAATGTATTTTTTAATAGAACCAAAGTGAATTTTATGATACTATGTACTAGCGAATGCAATCCCAATCCCAAAATCCGAAAAATGTCACGAGATCTCGCGAGATCGAGATCCCGCGAGATCTCGTGACATTTTTCGGGATCAATCCCGAAGCAAAATATGACGAGATCCCGTTCAAGACCGACGGGATTGGGCGACAGACTATTTTTTCACGGATGAAGAACATGCTGTCCTTGTCGATTTGGATAACACATTCCAGCCAGTGAAATTGGCTTTTGAGGTACTCTGCCGTAGAGATAAAGCACATTCTGTAATAAGTATACTGATTTAGTAAGTGCAGAACATACAATACGTTTCATGATTCGAAAGCTAAAAGACCTAAAAACTCCTCTCTCAGAAAAGTTGGTCTCTTCGATGAATAATCGTATCTCCGAGCGTTGCATAAATGCAACTGCAGCGCTATTATATTTGAAAAATCCGAATAATTATCAAAAGGACTTGGAGCTATGGGAAGGCAACGAAACGTTCCAATTGCCTAGCAAATATCTTGTACAATCAAACGATTACATCGTAAACAACCAGACTCAACTTCTGGTACCGTGATTAATACCACAGTAGCAAACACAGAAAACGAAGATGACTTGCTTCTTTCTATGACTAATACGTCACAAACTAATACGTCACTCTGAGAGTATCTAAAAGTCCTTTTTCGCGTGTATCCAAGAGTTTAGATAGATTAGAGTCAGTCATAAAAAAAGAAATTGATTTATTTTAGTGTGGAGGAACAACGGGGAGATTGGATAACTAATATTAAAGAATAAAGGTTTTTGTTTTCTTTCAAATAATATTTTCTTTTACGAAAATTCGAGAACTCGTAAGATCGTAATTTGCAATCTCGCGAGATCTCGAATTTGCGATCTCGAGTCGAGATTGCATTCCCTACTATGTACTGAAGTGAATGGTAGAAGAAGACACGCCATGATCAAATGAATCAAATACTTATGTGTGGTAGAATTTGGCGTATGTGATGAATGAAGAAAGGGGTGTAAGGAGAATTTGTGACGTGAAAGTGAATACATGTTAGATAAATTTATGAAAATTAAAGTTAAATTCAAGGATGCCCGAGGAAAATAAGAAATGTTGAGTTGAGTGAAACAAATTCTTAAAAAATTTAATTTTTCAATTTTTTAGAATAATATTATTTATAATAATACTTAAAAATACACCCAGTATTCAGGTACACTAGAATTCACAACTTTAGAACTTTACATCAAATCATTCATAGCCCCAACAACTCCAGTTTGAATTTCTACAGATTAGTATTTTTCCATACTATCAAGGATTGGGTTGTTTTCAGAATACATAATATTATTACAATAAAATCAGTTACCTGAACATAAGTACCAATGCTAACTTTAATGATTTTTAGACAATTATCTTTCAATCCCTTGAATTTGGGATACGTTTCATCTAGGTGCTGTGCAGCAAACCACATTGTGTCAGTTAGTCCAGGGACAAGTGGTTTCTTTTCTGGCACCTAAGTAACAAACAATTATTCAGATTACTTAATTATAATATATGCTTTACAAAACACAGTAAAATAAATTAATTTAACAGACATTTAGGACGGACACTTTTTGTGTGTTTCAACAAGCTCATATTTAAAGATCGATATGTTTATCATGTCCTGTAATTCATTCACAAGATGTTTGGCAAATACATTATATAAACAATTATAACGACTTAGACCCTAATTCTGTAATATGTGTTTGTGTTAGACAAATCTGTGAGTCGGCCATATACCTGAACCATTTCTATGAATTGTCTACTACTCAGACAAACGTTGCCATATTGCTTTCAAAATTTATGTGCCTCAAAATAGGGTGGGGGTTGGTAATTAAAATAAATGGAATTTACTACTTTGGGTTAGTTTTCAGAATATTTCAACACACACTTAGGATTTGTTTTGTTCCACAATATGTATGTATTGGATTTGGGAAATTAGGGGAAAGACATTTGAGCCACGTAGGAGCCTACGAGGGAGTGGTGGTCTAATTTTTCGCTTGTATATGTTACAATATAATATTAAGTTTTTTTAATAAAAAAAATAAATATTATTTACTTAAAAGTTATACAAAAATTTATAAAATAATAAACCAGGTAGGTACATATGTAAATCAAATGTCCATATGCAAAACCGTAGCAATAAGCGGAATGGACTATATAGCTACAATATCCAACAAAATGTTTCAATGTCCCACTCATCAGCAGCGCCGGTTCTACGAAATCTGGCGCCCTGTGCAGGAAGTACCGATGGCGCCCCCCCCCCCCAACATTTTTTTAAAATTCAGATAAAAAATTTATATACATATAAAAAAAATAAAAAAAAAATTATGCAATACGTTTAAAATAAATTAATATCCCGCCAACAAGAATCAAGAGTAACTTTTCCAAGTGACCTGGCGGTAGCTATCTATGACACTGGACAAAATAATAACATCATAACAAAATATAATATAAAACATGAGGCAGTTTAGTTCAGAAATAATAATATTCTGATCAGTTTGTTTAATGTGGTGCCAAATCGCGCGCGAATGGCAACATAAATAAACCAATAACGCGGCGAAAGCGACGAACTATCATCAAAGAGCAACTTGTAATCAACGAAGGGAGATGCGTACGAGAAGCGATTAATGAACCAATCACAATGTTTGTTGAATTTCGAACGATACAATGGTCGTAAGAGCAACAAGGAAAAATAGGTCTTACGTTCGTATGAAATATATTGTATTTGGAAAAAAATTCCTTGACGTAAGTCAAATCCGTATTTCGTTAAATTTTAACCATCGATGCGCGCGCACTAGGTTCACGCATATGGAAAGTGAGTGTTGCCTGCGCGAACTAATAATTCCGTATTACGAGTAATTTTTAAACGATTCGGGGAATATTTTAATTGAATTTTAAAACAATATTTATTTTATCACGGCGCCCCTTCGTAGTGGGCGCCAGGTTTTTTGCACGTTTTTTAACGTATGGCAGATCCGGCGCTGCTCATCAGGGACATTGACACCATTATCCTCACAATTAATGAGATAAGGGAATGTTTTTTCACACATTTGTAAAATAAGCAGGTTCTCTTTCAAATGGTGGTTTACAAGAAACAATACCAAACACAATATAATGATCACTCACCACTTTACTTCCCACTGGACCTCTCAAGAAGAACATCCAGTAACTTTCGGGTATCAGATCGGCCTGTTGATACACAGCCATGTTAAGTAGAAAACTGTAGACCAGTTTGTGTTTCTCAAACAGGCCACGAGAAACGTTTGTGTACACTGCCAAAGTGATGGCTTTGAGCATATTTATTATTTGTAAATCAAAGTCCTTGAACTTTTCTGATGTTTCAATGACATTGTTGAATACCTACAATACATTAAAACAAATATATAATAGTTTTGTTTTATTATTACTTACTAAAATCCAAATATTTCATTTCTTCTTTGTGGTCTCCCTCAAATTTTCCAAAGTACTTTTCAATAATATTATATTATGATGGTTCGGAGAGACAACTCATATAATCTTCTCTTGTCTATTTATATTTAGAGGGAAGAGTGGAGTGGAACTCAGTGACTGGTCAAAACCTTAAATGACGTAACCCAGATCTGGAAAAACTAGGTGAACACTGTAGGCAGAAAGGCCTGTGCTCTAATATGAGTAATTAGGCAAATCTGCAGCAGAAAGTGGGTCCTCAAACCGAGAATGATGCAATGTCTGTAAAACCAAGGATCATGCATGCAGCCTTGGTCTGGTGAAGGAGAACAATACTAAAAACATCAATCACCTAAAAGGACTTGCATACAGAGGAATCACAGGAGCTATGCGAACCATTCCAATACTAGCCATGGGAACGTTGCTGAATCTACCCCCCTGAACTTAGAAATAGAGGGGGCGGCGATGACGGCAGCCTACAAGTTACAATAGAAAGGTCAATGGAGAGTGGAGAGGTGAGTTGTCCAAAAACAGTCATACAGAGATTGGAACAGGGCTATTGGTTCGACAGCTTGAATGAGGCAGGACAGTAAACAAGCCAAATACTTCTTCAGATATTAGTTTAGAGTGATGTACCCCACAAGGGAGGAATCGGATACGGTTCCAGGCCCAACCTCCAATCAGGAATTAATCTGGTTCACAGGCGGGTCCAAGATGCAATACCTGTGTTTGAAGCTGAGATGACGGCCATCTTGCGCAAAGGAGAATATAAGTATCGGGTACAGAATAAGCTTTGATAGCCAGACAGCACAGAGTGGTGATGAAATGAAGAATTATTCTTGAAGAATTCGTTACTGTCAATAAAATAACATAGTTGAGCAGGCTGACGGACCACCAAGGAAAGATGCGGAAGCAATGCTTGCAGGGTCCAAGCTGGCTTTAGGAATGGCAACTTGTGACACCAAATGACACATTGAAAGGTTGGTCAAATCCCAGCAATGGAAGGAATGAGAGACAGCACCCGGAATGAGACAAAATATTCAAAAAACAGACCAGCATTCAGAGGAAGCAGGCAACTATTACATATGGACAGAGACTTAATAAGGGAACTGGTAAGACAACTTTCAGGAGACTTTCACCTCAGGAGACACAATTAACTTTTGGGAGTGGAAAAGACCAACAGATGCAGGAAATGTGCCGAGGGTGAAGAGACTCCAATTCACCTTTAGTGGCAATGTCACTACCTAAAAGGTAACAACATTGGGGAACATACATTGTGGGACCAGGAGACATATCCAAATATCCAACGACCCCGGAGAACTTTATCAAAGGGACTGGCTTATTGTTAAAGGAATGAGATGAAATGGGAGAGAGCACAATGGGCCCATGGCCCGAGTGACCATAAGAACTATTGGTAAACCGTTTCTGCTTTAAAAAAATAAAATTAAAATAAATAACCCATGTAAAAAACAAATTCTTGGCAAGTTGAAGTAAGAAAGAACTCCTTTATTAGTGGTGCTTTAATACCGAAGATATATGTAGACTTCTGTCAAAATTGAGTTGAATACTACAAGCAGGAGCGGAGCGGCTTGTGACTTGATTGATTTGACCTGAAAATGATTTTTATTAAAAGCAAAAAAATTTAATGAAGATTTTCAGGAATTTCCAATTAGGGGATCAATTAATTGTATTCTTTTAAATTTTTGCTTCCATTGTCCCATGTCCATGTGTCAATAAATAAGTTTAAATGACAACATACTTTTTCTTAGGGGAAAAATCAAGCATATTTTCCTAACCAAAGGGAAAAAACTTACATATTAGGTCAAGACAAACCTCAACCCGGATACCCCTGTTTAATCACCATATGTAGCAAGTCCTTAGCAAATAACTAATGACAGTTTTCCAATAAATGGTTTTCAGTGCAGATGTACCCCATATCACCACAAAAATGCTTTAACGGAAAACTTACAAGCTGGAAATACTTCAGTGAGAACTGGTACATCGGATCGATGGTGCTCAATTTAGAAACAGCAAAGTACAAAATGGCTCCTCTTGTCGCTATTGGCCGGTATTTCTCCCTTGCTATAGAGATGCTCTTCTCTGTTGTCTCAGAGTCAAGCAGGCGGGCCACCACCACAGCTGATGTTTCCTAGAATCATAACATTCTTCACAAATTAAAATCAAAAAAAGAAAAAATACAGGCAAACATTGTTGTAGGAAGATTATTGTTTTGACATAGGAAATCCTGAGATTTTCTTCAGAGCCTGTCATCGTTTTTGCACTTTGGCAGGCAGAGTTTGACCCAGGGCCGGCCCTGATTGTGCTGGAACATTTGGCACTTTTTGGAGGGTTTCCCGATTGTGTACTGGTGCCAAAGGGATCAATGACTCCAAACCTACAGACAACTTTCCATTAAAACAGCAACACAGTCTTTCCACCTGCTCCAAATGTTCCAAAGAGTGCAATTCACCCGGAAAGAAAATTTATGACAAATTGCCTCTTGTTGCACAGAATAAAAAGTTAGTTTCGCATTAATAATATATTTTTATTTGGATGAACTAAAGGTATCACCTAATTGGCCATGCATACTTATTTCAACACTCGAATTTTTATTGAAGGTTGGAACAGATGTATTGTCAACTCAGCCACTAACCGGTCAATTTGTTGTTTCTTCATAGTATGTCACATTGGTAATAAGTAGTATACTAGAAAAATGCACATACTTTGCTTTCATTGAGGGTTTCAATCAGTTCTTCGTCATCAAGAATGTTCCCTGAAGAAGCAAACAACATTCGCAGAATTTTATCTTCAATTGCCAAAAGCTGCATTTTATCATTGTTGATGCGCATAATCAATTCTGACCTCTGAGCCTCCAAGTCTGGCCTTTCTATCCGAACAACTTCACTGGAAAACATTGAAAAAATTCATTAATGAAAAATTAAACAGAAAACATAAAAGAATGTAAAACTATATACCAGGATTTGAATGAATGTATCTTCTGCTAGCAGGGTAACTACTTTACTACACAGATATGGAACCTATCTACAAACCTGTCGCAATATTCCAATACATATATGTACATAGTTATAAATATTTCATAACTTCAATAAATTTTTTAACGTTTTTTAATGAATTATATACTAGTATTTTTTAATTTCGTTTTCATAGTAAAATAATAATCAAGGTTTTCATTTTTGAAAGTCTGCCAAAATTTATTCTTGTATCTTCTGTCTTTTTCGTTTTCATAAGACGTATGAGAAGGAAGATTTTTTGAGAAGGAAGACGATCGTCGATGACGTGCGTACGATCTCTCCCTGGGGTATATTTGAACTTTCTACTTCCACTAATCTTAGTTTAATTCATGCTATCTAGCTCTGTTTTGAGGCACAGGAGAAATATTTGTATTATTTTAACTATTCTTTCAATAAAAAATTAAAAAATAAATAAAAAAAACTTATCACAAAATGTGTCATAAGGCTTATACTTACGCCAAAAGCTGATCCTCAAGTCCTAGCAGTGTGACCGTGAAGTTGACTATGGTAACTTGGATGCAGATATCTGGTAGGTAATGTGGATTCGCTAATTTAGTGGTTATGTAGAGCTTGAAGTGTGGGTCGTACTCAATGTCTGTGTCACCCAGGTGAATAAGTACACGTCCTCCCTGGAATGCCATCAAAAGGGATACTTTATAATGATTCCGCTTGAGAGAGAACTAAGAGAGGTTGCCAAGTTAAGGGATAGTAGCAAAGGGTTGTGTGGAAGTCAACAACTCATCTTTGGGCATAAAGATCTGGAGAGAAGCAACAGAAGACATTTCCTAAAGGTGGAGAAGACTTTACAAGGGTTTTAAGTTTAACATGATGATGATGAGGTATTTAGTAACCTGAACAAATGTGCTTTTCTGCAGAATAGGAGCGAGTGTAGGGTCAAGTGTCTCTGCTATCTCTTCTATTAGCACAGGTCGCCCAAGTCGGATACTGTTCTCCATGACCCGCATGTAGTTGCCGTCTGTCAACTTTACAATCTGCAACTGATTGTCTCTCTCCATATTTCGGATCCATCGGTTTGCCTAAAATACCAATAAATATTGTAATTATGAAAATAATTATTTTATTATGATTTTAGGCAGCTGGTCAGAAAAGTTAACCTGTTCTTGTGGGTCAATCATGAGGGGCCACCTTCCAGCTTTAGTGACCAGAATTCCATTCTCAACTGATACATTGTCCCGGGGCAATCCATTTGTATTCCAACATCTGACCGTATAGGCGTCAGATAGAACTGAAGTCATGCTGAAGAAAAAAGTACATGTTATTCCAAAAGTTTATTGAAAATTACAAGATAAACATTTGATTGACAGGTCATTTATAATATTGCACTTCTTAATTGGAGCACGTTATCTTAAGGCGATGCACCATAGGTTGCCTTGGTAGCCGTTTTTAAGATACCACACTAGAGTCCTAACTGCTCCCATATGGGGCCAGTGAGACTATGGCATCCCCAATTGGGGTATATTTTGAGGCTGAAAGTAGTGGGGAGTGGAAGGATATGGGAAAGAGGAAGGTGGGGAAGTACTTGGCTATTCAGATCTGGTCAAATACGGCTAAAGCCATTTCAAGCAACGTTTCAATTCTGAATGGCGGTCTTACACCAGGGCGATACTAAGAGTATCTTCCACTCTGGAACGTGCCGCAAATATTGTATATATTATTTTAATTAATTAATTGCGAAATAACACAAATTAATAAAAAAATATATATTGTGAAATAACAGAAACTAATCAAATAAAATTTATTTGCGCACGCCGGGTTCGAACCCGCGACCTTCGGAGTGCTAGTCGAGATTCTTACCCCTCGACCGTGAAGGTCGTCATAAGATAAAAGTTTATGTAGATGGCTTTCTCAATTTGGGAGGCAGGTATAGGTACCGCCGCCCTGGGAACCATTTATTGGATAACCAACACCTCTACCATTGATCACCCAAAGTGGTTAACTACGCTTGGTGACTTAGCAGGGGTGTCCGGGTTCGTGGAGTGAGGTTTGTCCTGGTCTTGGTGGCAGTTGGACCTGCCCACCTACTGCGTGGGAGATCGGATCGAGAGAGACTGGTTGAAGGAGACCTTATGATCTCTCCAGCAGGACTCTCTCGAAACATCGCCTTGCACCACATTGGGAGGGTTTTGAAAGACAAACATTCCTGGGTTACGAATAACCTGACAATATTTTTAAATCTCCTACTACCACCTGCAAACGAAGCTGAAAATGTTGAATATGAATAAATTAAATAGGGGTGTAAATTTTGTATGGAGACATTAATTCAAAAGCATTTGAAGCTCTCGATCAAGGCAACCATATAAAATTTTCGAGGCATGGTACTTGTTTTATAAAATGCCTACCTGAAATTTTGAGATATAAGAATTCCAAGCTCGTTGCACTTGTCAATCCATTTTTCAAGTAGCTCTTGTCGGTAGTTGGTCGGAAAGGCACCAAAGTAAGCCACACAGCCAGATCCAACAATTATATTCCCCATTGTGCATTCTAACTCAATGGTTAAATTCTAAAATAGAAAAGGATTAATGAATTCTAGTAAACTGAGCATAGTTTTAAAGTTAAAATAATTTTATTGAAGAATTTTGCATGTTTCCCTCGTCCGTCGCTGTCCCACGTCATTTTTTTTGCCCATATTGGGCAATCCGAATATGATGAAGTCACCATACTTCAGAGCACACCTTATATCGTAAAATCTGTTGCTGAAGCTGAAGCTATACTTTCACAAATATTGTCAAATAATATATATTGTCATATAAATGGTCAAATGTAGGCAAAAATGATCGTATAAATAATCAAATGTAGGCAACAATGGTCAAATTTAAATTTTCAAATTAAATAAAAAATGCTAAAAATAATATACTTAAATACAGTCTGACGTGTTAGTTAAAATGCTGGCTGATGCCAGGTAGATGTGGAACCCTGGATAATGAAGATAATATAGAAGGGTTATGTTTATTCTACTGTAAACACAAGAAAAAAATATTCAAAAAAGGGTGTAGTTTTGTGTAAAAAAACCACTGTCCTACAACGATGTCAAGTATTTGAGTACATATTATAATATGCTCTTGGAGGATATAATGAGTTGTAAACTAAAATAAAAAAGCTTTTTTATTATAAATAATTTTTTTAATAAAAATATACTGTTTTTGAAAAAATTAAGTTAAGACTTTTTTTTAAATGTATTTTTATGAAGATGAAGATGAAGAAGGGTTATGTTCTTCACACATAAAAGTAATAGTAAAAAATCAATTATAACACAGTTTTGTCCAATTAAAGAAGCATGAGGAAAAAACTGTTCCACTGAAGGCAGTCACCCGGTTTAAGTTAAGTTAGAAGATCAATACAACTTTTTTTTAAAATTATAAAATGAACCAGAGTTCCTTATTGTCGAAAAATCAAAATGGCAAGGATCTTCAATATTATAGTCATCAAATGATGGAACTTGAAACATACAAACCAAGAGTAGTAGAAAAGGGTTTAATTTGGCACCTTGACAGAGTCTTCCCATCGCGCCTGCTCGTCTGCCAGCGCCTGTGTCAACTTGCCGGCCCTGTTCAGGCGTGCCTCGGCCAGGTCGAGGTCAGCTTGCAGCGCGGCGGATTCGGCCAGCATTTTCTGCAGCGACGCCTGCATGGCGGCCAACATAGCCACCACGGCGGCTAGCTGCTCCTGCTTGGCTTTCAAAACGGCCATCACGGCGGCCATCTGCTGCTCTGCCTCCTTCTGCCTGGAAACATAGTAAGACATTTCGCCATTTGATAATGGTCTTTTGGTTGTGTGCCTTACTACCAGTGGCGGCTAGTGGTAAGGAGTAGTACACAGTCCCTAAAGTTCGGTCAATCTAAAATTAATTCTTATCATCCAATAATAGTAACACCAAAAACCAAAATCAAAGCGAATAACAGTTATACTAAAAAAATTATTACGTTAAATTCAACCGTGCTGGATGATTCCATATCGCTCATTTCCGATACAGTAGCACATAGCTTAAAGTGTTTCTATCGGTGTAAAAACTTTCTAATATAACTAACTAACTAATATCCTCATTTTATATACATATCTTTAAAAATAAAATTTAGAGATGAGACAACCCATCACTTTAACACAAATCTCTTTGGTAAATCTCCCAAATATTTTATTAACCACTTGTGACACTATTAAGGCCCATACCTACAGTCCTATCTACTTTGGTACAAGTATGATATAAAAACAAAATATATTATCACACAATATGATATAAAAACAAAATATATATAACAACTTACTTCAATATTTTAGGTTCCACAATACGGAAGACTTTCGCATACGTGTCGACAGCCCTCACCCACAAGCACATGGAGCGGCAAACTTTAGACACTTTCACCACAATATCCGGCTCAAAGTCCTTGTGATCAATGTACACCTTAATTTTCTTCAGCATAGCGTCTTTGATGTGATCTTTGTCGTAGTCTTCTAGATTCTTCAGGAAGTTAGATTCACCAAGCACCTTTTTAGCTGAATCCCAATCCGTTCTATAAAGAAAGAACTAAGCCATTGTAGTACTCTGTCCTAATCGGCCTCCCCAAAAATTAAAGCACCTATTTTGTAAAAAGAAACAAACAAACTATCGATCTTTCATAAAATATCCAATTTTTGATTTAAAGTTAAGGTCATAAGTTAAGTCATATTTACTCTTGCGAGAAGACTCTTTGTAAACTAAGGTAACTGATACTATGAGGTGTATTCAACGTGTATCAGCGTATTTAACGTGTGTTCAAGGTGTATTCAATTTGTACTTGTCACGAAAAGTCCATAAACGTCCCCACTGAAATCATGAGACCCGCATCGCTACCACCTCTCGAAACATTAAAACTACCTGTAATTTTTTGTTGACTGTTTTGTTTCTAGCACTAAGTACAACCATTGTTATAAAATGTAAAATAAATAAATAATTGCGAAATTTTGTACTTTCAAATAGTTAAATTAACGGTGGAAGTAGTCGGTTAATCTGATAGAATACTATAGTAAAATTTACTTAGCTAAAATCGTCACAGTTTAATACAACCTATGGAAGATTTTGGGATATTTATTTTTGGACTGGACCTGAGAGTGTTTAAGAAAAAACATACTTGGCACCAAGAAGTAAGCACACCGGCTCCATGACAAACTTCACCAAGGCCGGTGGCTTTTGGAAAACGCGCAATTCGTTGATGTCTGCTTTGTTCAGGCTCTTCAAGGCATCTTGTGCCGCTTTCATGGCCGGCATGGCCAATTCCAAGTCTCTGGCTGCATCGTCTGCCAGCTCTTGGGTTGCGGCTGCTTGAACCTGGAGGACAAGGTTAACAAGACCGGCAGTTAAAAAAAAAACACAATAATAAGAAACTTTTGAACCACAAGAGGCTAAATCAACCGTGAAAAAACATACCTTTATTTTATATTCAGAAAACAAACTAGAAAAAATTAAATGTTCATTAATTTGTATGTGACTAGGTTACAACTATTGGTTGAGTGGGTATTATTATTGTCTAGGGTAGATGTGACCATTTTATATGGCTTAGTTCTTTTGGGTGGCTAACACCTGTCAATCCATTGACTTCAAAGACAGTGTAAAGTGTGAAATAATAATGAATTCATTTTAAACAGAATTCTATTCGTAGGTACGTGCAAAAGATGGCAAATTGGATGGCAAAACAAGTCAAAAAGAGAATTTTTTCCTTTTTTATGTTGATTAAAAGTTTGAAACACACTGTAGGCAAGCAATTCACTTTGTACTTTAGTTAGCCTCAACTCTGACTGCAATGCGTCCATAAAAGATACTGGCACATTAGATAATCTTTATATAGAAATGACTACATTTTTTACTCCAAACATACTCAGGAATCGCAGGTTTACGATGCGGAAGTTCCTTCGGTTACATGCAAATTTATCCTGACACTAAAAAACTAACTAACTAACTAACCATCACGCCGTTTCTCCGCAGGGGTAGGCAGAGAGGACGGACCGCCAAACAACTCGGTCTTGGCACACGCTCCTTGCCTCATTCACATTCATACATCTTCTCATACATACTCTTCTATTATTCTGACTCTTGACATGGCCCGACTCAAGTATCTGATTTACTTGATCGTGCCACGTCTTCCTTGGGCATCCTCGGCTTCTTATACCGTTCACATTCGCGTCATAAATTCTCTTTACACTCCTTTCTTCATTCATTCGCTCAACATGCCCAAACCATCTAAGCGTCCCTTTCTTAATCTTACTTACTACGCTCACATCAGCCTTGCATTCTTTTCGGATCTCCACATTCCTCACATGATCATACATGGTTTTACCACACATACTATATATTACATACATTATATTACTATACATTCCTGACACTATCTAGAGGGAATTTAGTTTGAGTTGAATCTTGCAATCATACATAAGATAGCAGCCAATAAAGATAAGCGTTAAGAAGATTGCAAGTTGGTAGTTCTAGGTCGAAATATGATACAGTTAGATATGACCGAATCGGAAAGGGATACATTAGCTCAGTGGTGAGAGCATCTGCCCGGAAAGCCGAAGGTCCTGGGTTCGAATCCCAGATGTATCCGTTTCTTTTTCAGATTTTCGTTTGATTTTCGCTAATATTATCTTCAGTAATTAAAATATTATCATAATTATTTCTTCAGACATTTTCGACTGAACAAGAAAATATGTGCATAAAAAATTATTTGGGTTTCTATTTCGATTCCACAATGTTTATTAATGTATGCATACAAATAAAATTTTATGCATCTTAATCATCTATATACCTAGGTACTTATTAATACTACATTTCTGTTATAAATATATTTTATTGTAAAGGTTCCGTCAATTTCAGAAGAATGGTCTCTGTCACCCATCAATATTATAAGAGGCAAGTTACGACGTACATTCCTTTTCAATGCTCCATGATGATGCAGATATGAGCTCTGTCTGGGAATACTATACAGTCAGTAAATTAACAAGACAATAACTAGAGAATTTGAATGCATCCTAATTATTTCTCACTTTAACTAAAAAGGATTAACATCACTAAACTTAAAGGATTAACACATACCCTGTACCTACGTGTAAAAGCATGTACCTGTATTATCTAGTCGATATTAATTCCAGTGTTCTGAAGAGAAAATCTTTTCCCTCGGGGCCTTTGGTTTTTTTGTATAATTTTAAAGCAAGGGCTCATAAATACATATGATAATGATGCTTACCAAAGCATTGGCTTCATCTTCCAAGACACCCTGCTTCACCTTGTCAGCAGCTGCCTCTTCTAATTTCATCTTGCCCATCATCTCTTTGGCTTCCAAGGCTTTCTGCACCAACACAGGCGCCATAGCCTTAACTTGATTTTCCATAACACCGACCACTTCATAAGTTTCGTATAGTTTCTGAAAACCAAAATGACTCAACTTGGAATAAAACACTTATTTACATCAGCCACTTCAACACTTATTTAACTCAGGTCCGGAGCATACGTCATTCCTATGTCTACCTATGTTAAATTATCGTGAAAACAAGCTTATGTGCCCAAACGATTAATAATCCTTTACAGTTGGTTTAATGCCGCAATGAACTCAAAAACTTGAATTTTACAAAAAAACTTTGACTCACAATGCCATCGTTGGATTTGAATATTCAATAGTTGAATTAAATGGACCTTGGATATCTTGTCAGTCACAAAATTGGCCAAAAATTAAATTTGAACGCCCAAACTCACAGTTAATCCATTGGCAATTCGAGCCCTGCTTTTTAAAATCTCTTGACGTTTCTTATCCAGCATATCGCAATAGAGTTTCAATAGACCCAGATAACTGCTGGGTGTGGTATAAAAATAGCGACGAAGCTCCACAAACAGTCGCTCTGTCATGATCTCAGTGCTCTGGAATAAAATTAGTTTTAAACATTAATTATTTCATAAATAATAATAATAACATTAAAAATTTAGGCGTATTAGATTTGTCAAAGAATTTATATATAAAAATGCAAAAATCAGTCATTTTAAATACATGTAGGATTACGAAAGATTTTTAAAATATTTATATTGAGGGATCAGTAGGATTTATCGGTCAAATTAGGAAACCCTCTGATATGAAAATATCTGGAGCACTACTTAGCACTTCCCACAGTCAAAGAGTTAATTTATACGCACCAGACTTTTAGGTCCGGGTTTAGTTTTCCCCATAGGAAAAGCTAAACCCTTTCACACACTTTTCCATAAAAATGATCATCTAGTAAATCCACGCTATGCAAGTGTATTATATAAGTATAATTAATACAAAACAATACAAGAACAACATGTTAACCTACCAGACTATTAAATGGAAAAATAATTCACCGATATGAAAATATCTGGAGTCGGTAATTCACTGATATAAAAATATCTGGAGTCGGTGAATTATTTTTCCATTTATTAGTCTGGTAGGTTAACATGTTGTTCTTGTATTGTTTTGTATTAATTATACTTATATAATACACTTGCATAGCGTGGATTTACTAGATGATCATTTTTATGGAAAAGTGTGTGAAAGGGTTTAGCTTTTCCTATGGGGAAAACTGTCGTCACTGGTCACTCAGCCGAGTAACCGCCCGATCTCTTATCCCGCCCTCAACTGTCCAAAACCTACAACTTTTTTATGTTTTGTAGAAAAAAAAACATCAAAAATGTCACCGGATCCCAAAATTTTATTTACATTTTTTACTTCAAATAATGTCAGGAGTCACTGGTTAAAGTTTGTCGGGTATGTGCCGATACACCTTCATATTTACAAAATCGTATATATCTATCCTACTTAGTTTCCTAGGATAGCTGTTCACATTCAGAGAAATGTTTTTCCTCTTTAATGTTTTAAACAAAAAAATCTAAAGAAGAAATACGAAAATATTCTTGAGTTTTTATTATACAGGTTGAACCAAAAAGTTTCGCAGATTTTAAAAAAACCAAAAAAAAACTAATGGTCATATAGACCTAAAAAAATATTTTTTTGAATAAAAAATATGGGAAATTTACTTTTTAAAAATGACATTATTAGGGAGTAACCCATCTCGACGCAAACACTGGTCGAACCTGGTGCGCAAAATTTGCATCAACTCCCTCGCACATTGCTCGCAGAATGGCAGCCATTTCTTGGAATTGGGCAAGATGAATCTTTCAGTTGGGTAATTGATGTTGTTTTCCTATGTGTACAAGACTTTTTAAGTATCCTCATAAAAATAAGGAGTTATGTCTGGACTCCTGGAAGGCGATGGAACATCCCCTCGGCGAGAAAAAATCACTTTTCCTGGAAACATATCTTTTACAACTGCCTGGACTTGTTAGAAGTACGGCACGTCGCGCCATATTTTTGAAATCATGTCGTTTGGTTATAACCTTCAAATTTATACAGTTGCAGATTGAAAAAAATCATGTAACATTGTTGTGTACCGGACTGAATTCACGGTCACGGATTCTCCTCGCTGGTTTTCAAAGAAATAAGGTCATTCGATGGGATGAAATTGCTGCCCAAACTGTGACTTTTGGCGTATGTAGGGGCTCTCGGTGTTTGATTTTGGATTTTCGGCTGCCCAGTAAAGCTAATTTTGTTTATTTACATGCCCTTTTAGGTGAAAATGTTGAAATATTTTTAAGGACTTAGCAAAGTTCTTAGCAAATCCGTTAAGGATTTGCTGGCACTCCAAGGGTTAGCGCCTCCGCCCACTCAGGCAACTGAAAACTCTCAACTGCCAACTGTCTTTGTATGACAATGTGATGGCCTGCACATACACTATCACACAAAACCCCGTTGTCAATGGTAACGCAAGCGGTGACTTGCGACTTGCTCTACTGGTTGCCCTGGGCGGCCATTGATAGTTGCCAACTGACAGCTGATTGTTCTTCTTCTATGGTTAACCAAGCTTTTTGACCAATCAAGACAGAGAAACAGACGGTTTTAGTTGGTTTTCAGTTGCCTCAGTGGGCGGAGCGCCTTAAAGTGACAAGGAAAGAATTTCCTTATCGGTTGAATAAATTCTCCCACATACGTACAAATAGCCTTGAATGGTGTTTAGCAGCTTTATACAAAAATTCTCATTGGCAGAATTGTCCCCAAATCATTAATTATTCGTATGAGTAATAGGAACAGCCCAAAACTCAACCAAAATGATTTACAAATATTAATATCACCTCATGCATGAGCACACAGACTTCAGCCAATAGGGGCACATTTTCAGCTCCCTCTTCCATAGCCCCCAGGACTCTGGTGGCCACAGTGAGCAGGGCATCCGGGGGCCACTTAACGAACCAGTCAATGGTGCAGCAATTCACAATTGAAGGGAACATGCGGCAACGGCGTCTGAAACACATTAAGTGAAACATTAACACAATTATTACTTATCAATAATCATTACAATAACGTCGTTGCAATCCCCATGATTGATTGTGCAAAACCAAATTATGTATATATTTTTACATTGCGGCAGAAAACGTTAAAAATGCACAATATTGTCATATTTGGAAAGTGGATAACTAGTTAATTATATTTCGGGGGGAGGGGGAGGTGTATTTCAAACTCTATCACTTCAGCACCATTTTGAATTTTTGATATTTAAATAGTCCCCCAGAATACTGATACAGGGCCTTACCGCAGACAGTGCTCATCATTAATTTACAAAATAAACTATGATATTTTTTTACTTATTTGGCGTCAATACTGCTAAAAACAATTGGTAGATAGCTTGGATGATACGATAGTTCAATAATGTAAATATGTTGGTACATTCTAAATATTGATGCAAATTTATTAACTTTTAACCGTTAGTAAGTTATATTTTGATGCAGTGCATACAACTTTCCACTTTTATTTTTATTTTTGCATTTAGCATTTTTCCTAGACAAAAAACACCATCAGTAGTACCTAAAAACATCTCCAACGGGGCTCATGCAGATACACAGATGCAGTTTGGCTCTGATCTTGCTGATGAAGAAGTTGAATACAGACTCCCTATCGTTGGAGTTGAAGCCTGCCTCACCCGCCGGGCCCCGGCAAGCCAGGATTACCTTTTCAAGGTCTTCACTCTCAAATAGATTGGGCACCTCACCTGTAATTTACCATGCATACGAATAAAATATTGTAACAAATAACTACCCGCTTCGGAAGAGACTTTGTCTAGTGAGGCGGGTAAAAGAAAATAAAACTATGTAAATAAATTAAAATGAAAAAAACGCCCGGGTTGCCGGCACTGAAACTGAACTGAACAACCATCACAAAATGAACCATGTTCAGGTGGATTTAGACCAAACGAGCAAATGCTCATTCTAGTCTGCTCTTGCAAATTATTTTGTTATAACAGTTATTCAACACCGAGCATGCTTGATCATTTGAAGAAAATGTCGCAGTTGCATAGAGCTTTCTTCGTGTTTGAATGTGATCGCTCCTAGAGGCGGTCTCTACAAAGTATTCTTGCGTCGACTTGTTGTACTAATTATGGATTGTAGTAGTGAAAAATGTCTACGGATGAAGTCTTGCTGCCTAGATTTAAATTCGTAGAATTAAGCACAAGGGACGTGTAGGACACCACCGTGAGTGGAAGCATTTTCTGGATGTGGCTAAGACTATGAATTCTTTTTAATTGATATCATGAGTCTAAACAAACCTGAATTGAGAATATTATTAATGTCCTCTAGAAACTCTTCTTGAAGAATTTGAGCATCTGTGAAGAGAAATACAGTATCTTCATTCTTTACACCAGTATTATTATAGAGATTGCGGAGATCATCGTGGAAAGAAGTCATGTCATAGTTCTTGGTTAGCTCCATTCCAAAGCACCTGAAATTATTTCCATAAAGATTAATAATTATTATGTAAGTGTGCTAATTTCTGCCTTGAAAACCTAATATTTTCACAGAATTCAATCTACTTTCACACTTCCTCTGCCGTTTCAATGACTCACTGCCACATATATCAATGATTTGTATCAGCACTCTTTTGTGTGCTAGTCTCGCTCCTTTTGACAATGTTTTATTAGCGACTATTTATTTTTATTTGTGCATTTCAAATAAAATAAAAATACATTTACAGTTTAAAGAAGCTTTGATTGTCCAACTAGGAAGGTTTCCCATTCAGGACAATCAAATTGACAGGTTTCGAACATTTTAGGTAGAAAGGTACATGATGATTTATATAGTATTAAATAAAGTTAAGATTCACAAATTACATTTACATAATTATAATATATGATACAGTTGAGTACCTACTAGTATACTAGAGTATTGTATTATTTCTTCAAACTTCGCAAAATCACTTTGTATTATTTATTAGTGCTCCCCAAATTAACCCATATTTTAATATCCACATCAGCCTTTCCATCTCTCGAGAATATACTGCCCATTGTGAATAGTGACTCACTTGTACTCGTTGATAAATGCAGCCAGCGTGGCAAGACTCCTCCTGCCCGAGCCGCCCGGCCCCACCAACAATGCATGGCCTCTCTCAGCGCGCAGCACTCGGGCTATTCGCACCACGTGCTCTGCCGCATCCGTAAACAGGACCAGCTTCATCTCAGCTCTGGCTGTGGCGTTGTATTCCTCCAAGTAGAACTAAAGCCAAAACAAATACAAAATTTTCACGGCCAATACACAGTATTATGTTGATTGATTTAGATGATTGATTTTAGTTTTATGTTGAACATGAGCTAAAAGCTTTAGTTTGGGGTGTTCAAACACTATTCCGTTTGATGACCAACAAATCGAAAATCCTGTGCCTGTTAAAAAGTCAATTCTCGGTCTATTTTAGCACTTAATCAAATTGTGATTATCAAAAAAGCATAACATGACCATTACGCTTGACAGCTGATTACGATTTGATGGTCATACCATTTCAAGGAACAATTCTATTCTGATTTTACTACTGTTTATGACTCTGGAAAAGTAGTGGCCTAAATATAATACATACACGTATGTATTATTTTATTACATTAAAATATGTACCTATATCTGAAATAGCTCATATAAATTTCATTTATTTGGTTTCAAACGCAAAACACTCTGCATTCGGAAACAACGAACTTGCAGATTTTCCAAGATCTTTAAAACATTAATTACAAAGGCATATTTACCAATTATTATTAAATACAGACTAGTGATCTGTATTTAATTTTTCACTTTGGTGTACATTTACTACTGATGGTGTGAGCATTATTTATGAAACATGTAGATTGTTTATATACATATAAATAAACAATAAACTAAGTTATTTTTGTAACAGTCTTGATGATGGTACGGAGGTATCGACCGGTAGACTTTAAATAAAAATAAAGTGACTTAAAACAAAGTATTTTCTTTTCATTTATTTAAAATGTCAAGACACAATGTGTTTGCTTCTTTTGAAAAATTAAGTTATTTGTATTTTTAATAAAATAAATAATGCCATCACAGAGTGAAAACCTCAGAAGAAGTTTTCTTCGAAAAAATGTAAACTGATGCAAACAAAATGATGATAGAAATACAATAATCTCTCCGTCAAATGAAGCACAAATAAACATTTAAGAAATAATTCACATAGTATTAGATAAGTCCGACGCATGTATTATAAGCAAATGGCATTTGTAAGGGTTGGTCGGTAGAAATTGCCACCAGGTAATAAGTCTTTTTATAACTTGAACTTCTACATATATAATAAGTCTGCCTATAACTTGAATTCCTACATATATAAAGAATATATGTATGTATGAAGTATAAATAGAATAAAAACGGGAGTAATGTATTACGTAAAGAATATCTTTGAGTTGATCCAATTCTTTGATTTCTTCATATATTCGGTTTTCTTTCGCAGCGCCGTAGTTGAGGAAATCCCCGAAGAGCAACAGAGGGGGTTTGATGACAGCGGCCAACTCAAATTCCATAATCGGCTGGCCAAAGTTGCTCATGCACACTTCATGCATCAGATGGTAGAAAAAACTTCTGTCTTCCGTGTTGATAAGGCGGTCGTGAAACACTCGAAGACATTCATGATAGAACAATCTGTAAAAGAAATTTATGATGTTCTTATTTATTTAAAACCTGGCCAGAAAATCCCAAGACACTTGAATGCCGGCCGAAAATATGCAAAAATTACCTTGATGAGTTATATATATATGTCTTATTATAAGAATAAGAACTGTTATATATAATCTTACTAATATTATAAACGTGAAAGTTTGTATGGATGTATGTGTACTCTTTCTCGCAAAAACTACTGAATGGATTTTAATGAAACTTTATAATAATTATAGCTCATACATCAGAATAAGAAATAGGCAATAATTTATAAAGTTCTAGCATTATGAAAATAAAAAAAAATGAAATAGGCCAAAGGCGAATTGTTTGAAAAATGGGTATATTTTATTGAGTTTAGCGGCAGGGAAAAACGGCGGGAGGGGAAGGAGAATCCGGGAGGGGCAGAGGGGAATTAAGAAGGGGGGTTTGCGGGAGGGTTGACAAGGGAGGGGGAAGGCGGAAAAGGTGGAAGGGGAATACGTGAGGGAAGGTCGCGAGAATGGAGGGTGAAGGTGAAAGTGGAACGCTGGAGGGGAAGGATACGCAGGGTGGGAAGAAGAGGAGGCAGAAGGAGAACAGGGACAGCATCATAATATTATATATTTCAAAATGATTACAGGAATATAATCTTTACTCACTTCAGTATAGTAAGTGCTTCTTTTACTAATCCCCCATCTGCCTGAAGGACTCCTTGCATGCATTTGGACAAATCACGCAGGTTGAAAACATAGTGAGATTTCATGGGTGTGGGCAGGAGCTTGGTTATGACTTTTCCGTATATATCCACTGCTGCATTCACTATTGCCGTGCCCATGCATGAAACTTCAGGGACAAAATCTTCCAAATAACCATTCAAAATAGACTGCAATAAAAATATTAATGTTAACACATGAAATAAAATAGGAAATAGGTGCCAAAAAAAAAACCTGAATATGCAGAAATATTACGTGCCATCGCTAATAACATAAATTATGACATAAGTGCCAGAAAAAAATATTGTAGTTCCTATAAATTCTCACATATCGCGTCGGAAGTAAGTTTTACACGCTTAGGTTTAAAATAGGGATTATAAATATGTCTGTTGACATTTGTATGAAAATGGCTCAGTGTTTTCAAAAATGTGCTGAAAAATGTGAATGTTGTTGAAACACTGTTGAGGAGAAAAAAAAAGCAGTGACAACTAAACAATATTATGTATTATAGTTAAATCCATTGTCAAAATTGATAGTTCATAGAATTTATGTAATTTTTATGAAACTGTGCCGATGCATTATAAATCTGACAACATAGCAACATCTTGGATTAACTTGGAAACACATTGATGACCGCAGACAACGAGAAGGTGCGTCGTGAAGAAATCACGATGAAATCGCCTTGCTAACATATGCTACTTTTTCTAGTACGGCACCAATGTGACCAAAGCCCTAAGTCTACATAAGTGATGGCTCTTGCTTACATACAGGAAACCTTCTTAAGAAGTTTTCCAAGGGACCGGAGAAAAAAAACTTCTTAGCTGGGAAAATCTTATAAGTGGGATAAATTGGGCCATTTGGTCCCGTAAAGGGACTGAACGAACCAAACTTCTTAAGCAGGAAAACATCTTAAGCGAAAACTTCTTAAGAGGGTTTCACTGTAATAATAAATAAACTTATAACATTTTATTTCAACTTTAATTTTTAATTTGTGACCTTAACCAGTTTAAGCCTGTCAAGGTCGTCTACAGACTGGTACAAATTTTCCTTAATCTACGGTTTATATATATATAACATACTAAGGAGGGGGAAGAGAGTAGACCACCCCTCTCCCCCTACCCATGTGTTTCGTGTATAAACCGTAGATTAAGGATAACTTGTACCAGTCTGAAAACGTCCTTATCATGCTGAAACCGGTTATGGTCACAAATAAATTATAGTGGAAATAAGTTTTATATTGGTTTTATTATATTATTATAATGGAATTCACCACAAATTGTCAGTTTAAAAAATAGAAATATATAAAATTTTGTGTTGCTTATCTTTGTGTGCATTGTTGCACAGATCAGTAGCCTCCACATTTAGTTGAAATTCCAACAAAACAAATAAATTTATTTTTTCTCCAATTCTGTCCTAATCATGAAGTTTATAATTGCCTTTAAACTATGTGCCAAGGAGCACTGTGTAGGGATTATTGAATATCAATTATTGCTAATCATGGTTCCATAACCAAACAAAACGGTGACAAATCAGAACACATTTAAAAACTGATTTATGTAAAGTTATTGAAGTCAGTGATGAAAAAAAAAACTAGCCAAAAAACCTTTTTTTTTTATCACTTTTACCTTGAAGATAACTTTCAAGGTGTCATCATTAGGTGTGGTGATGAAGAGCATTGCGAAGTGGCGGGTGAAACGCGGTGTGAGAGGGTTCCTGCCCCCTCCTGGAGGGGCGCAGGCCGTGCTCAGCACAACATCACGAATGTCCTTCCAGAACATCTTTTCTCTGTCATACAGGCCGCCAAAGTCCAGAAATTGTCTGAAATATTGAAATAATATCATTAATTATTGAAAATAATATCATAGTAAAAATAATTCTCAGTAAAAATATGAAACGGAAGAAAACACAGAAAATATAATAATAAGATCGTGACTGTGAAGACTCGAACTCAGAACTTCTACTCTATTTATTTACTCGTACATTAAAATGGTACATTATGTACAATGGTACATTATATTATGTCATGTTTATATGTTCCATATAAACATGATATAAATAACATTAATGTTACAAATTACAACACTCAAGGCGGTATAACGGGCACTGAATGAGCTAGCCATTTAACATTAATTATTTATTTATTCAGTCATATTTTTAGGGTAAAAATAATATGATAATATACCTAGTCACAAAGTTATAAAGTTGAAGTAAGAAGAGTAAAAAATGTACAGAATTTATTATATATAACTGAACTGCCTCAGTAACAACATTTTGTATTTGTTGTGTGATAAATTGAAAATGTCCATTGACTTGTTATAATTATGTATTTCCCTCCATTAGTATTCTGGGAAAAGGAGAATACATATGGTAGTTACTCCCAGAATTTTTGCACTGCAATAAATCCCGGCTCTGGTATAATTGTGTATATTTTGGTATAATCTGATATAACATGGGATCCGAAAGCTTATCAATACAAGGAATTCTGGACTATCAACTTCCATCATTTAAAATTTTATTTAGAAAAGACAATTTAAGAATGAATCTGATAATTTAAGCACATTTATATCATATATTTCTTGATTTATTTTTGTGAATATTTTAACAAATTTTTCTTTATTTTTTACATTGAATAGAGAAAACAGAAGAAGTGCCCTAATAATGCAGAGATTTATTAACATTGCATAGTTGCACTTCTCTAACAATCCCTTTTTACTTTCTTTTTTAAAACTAAATTGTCTAACAATTTTACGTGTAACACCATTTTTGGAGAAACCATTTGTGGCATACTTGGACTAGGAAATAAATGTATGGTTTTTGGTGTGTAACTGATATACTGATTCAGAGTAACCTAGCTGTCCTAATTAAATTGTGTTATAAAAATTCATCAACTGATCTAGAATTACAGGAATATTGTAAATACAACTGACTACTTACTCTTTTACAGAAAACATCTCAGATCATTTGCCTCTGAAAGCTTTCATTGAGTAGAAGGGCTTTTGTTATTTCATAAAGGAAATTAAGTTTATACAACTATGTTCTATTATTGTAATAAATTCTGTGTGAGCGGAATTATTTATTTATTTTTTATGTGAATCTTTTCTCTAATATACTAAAATTGCATTACCTCAATAATTCAATGGTTGGTTGGGATCCATACACATCAAGTTTAGGCATGTTTACATCGTCTATAAATATTATTACTTTCTTTCCCCAAGGAGCACCCAGTACAGTTTTTTTCCGCCTTTCCAGGTGAGATTCAAATATTTCCTATAAGAGTTAACATCTTAAAACTCCAATCGTGTTGAATCGCTACGAATTTATGAGAATGGAGCACACATTGTCAAAAACTTATAGTGTACCTGTGTTCTGATGCTGCTTGTTTGTGCCGAAAAGTTCATTGTAAATGGCACAAAAGTCCCAGACGATCCCAATTTATTTAAAACTGTTTTGGCAATAACGGATTTTCCAACACCTAAAAATACAACATCCTCCTGTACTATGCAACAGGACGTATCCGACAGATTCCTGATTATATTTGGAGTAAAAAATGTAGAAATCATTTTGGTTTGCAATGACATTTAAAAAAAAATTTATGGAAAAAAAAAAGTCATCAGACATAAAATGATATCTACTCGTTATCTAAACATGCACAGGAATCTCTGGTTAGAGTCTGTCGGGTATGTGCTGGCACACATAATTTTGTTTTGTTACTGTATTGAGTACTGATTAATTAGTTTATTCACCCGAGCGCTTTTTGACACAATATGGCACTATTTCCACAACCACGGATTGCTTTGTTGCCAAAATATGGCAAATTTTTTTTTTTTTTTTTTTATTAAAGCGACTATATAATATATTGTACATTCAAAATATAACAAAACAAATATTCTCTAGATTCTTTAAAATGTTTTAAAGTTAATGATTTAATAATATTTATTATAAATTCTACGTATATGTGATAATAGACCAAATACAAGTGAATTCATTGGCTATATAGAACTATAATCAATATATAAAGTGGTTAAGGATTTCACTCGCCTATGGGTTCCAAGTGGTTCCTAGCTTGCCGTGACTGGGATCCTACTTATACTCTCTGTGTAAGGAGCCTACGACTTCCCATATACATATAAATATATAAGATTGTGATAAGTACTATACAATAAAAAATATTTACCTGTATTTCCAGTGAACATAACCGGTCGGTTCTGTTTTATTAGTTTTTCCATTATGTATCCGTATCGCACTGTATCCCTAGTTGGTACAAGTGTTTCGAAAAACGGTTCTGATGAATTGTATTTATAGCTGGGGACCATCTTATTCCAGTCCTCAAAACCTTTTATTTTATGGTCAATGTACACATCCCAAAGGTCGGCAGGCAGGGGCCTGTGATTGAAAAATGAATCGCATAACATTTACTCGCAACAGCTAATATTATGCAACCTCTAAACTACTAGAGTCCCCGCAATGTAAATAATAAATAAAAATTTCAGCATTTTAATCCTGTTTCCAGGCAGGTTCTGGTATATTTTCAGTGTATTCCTTCAAGAAAGAGAAATTTCACAAATTTTCATAAGTTAGGAATTTTTTTTAACCCTCCATTATACGAGTACATATTAATCCTCTAAGGTACAAACTCAAGAATACGAGGGTTAGTTCGTAACTTTCCGAAACAGAAGGGAAAACCACAACATCATGGCATGAAAAGATTTTGTTTTGTACTCAATGGGAAACTATGTACATATGTATTATTATGTAGTTCATCTCAACACTTTCAAACCAACGCTTCTTGAGTGCCATTATACCATTTTGGAAGTATGACTGCTCAAACTCTTTAATAAAATCATTTATAGAATTGATGACTTCCATTTTGTTCAAGAATTTTTTTGCACCTAATCATTTTTTAAGATTTGGGAGCAAAGAATAGTTAGTTGAATGGCGTCAAATCCAGCAAATAAAGTTTATGGGGCTCGGATTATTATTTAACTCGGAGCCTAATTCATGGTTTTAGCCATTGTAAGTGCTTTGCCTTGATTGAAAAGATGTATTTTCATAAGTGTTGATAATAATGTATTTACAATCAAAATTTAAATTTTAATGTAAAGTGCCACGCGCGTAGTGAAAACTGTGCGCACTCGAGGCTATATTGTATTCTGGAAAAATACACCATAACAAAGAAAATAAAACGTTAAATTAAAATATTTTATATTATTTAACAAAGAATAATTCCGAGTAGATGCATGGGAAAGAGTAAATGTTTCCGAGTGCAAAAGGCTAACGTAATTTTCGTGTGATGTATAATTAAAATGAACATACGCATCAATCAAAACCTCCTCAAATTGTGTCTTCACATATCTTTCAAATGCAATCCTCGAATCGTCTAGCAAATTGCCACCTACTGCCCAGACATAGCAAAATAGGAAGCACTGAACGATATAATTGTGCATTTCATCCTTGTCTTCGAAATGTTCAACAGGTTCTAACAGGAGCGACTGGAGGATGCAACAGAGCATGGCCACTTTACTAATATCCACCTGGAAAAGATAAAAATAATTTTAATATTCATAAGCCATCAGGATCTTGCCAATGACTAAACAAAACACCTTAGAGAAGGATGTGGCACACCAATCCAAATACATTCCGAACATTCTGTCCAAACAAAAATGGCGGCGGTTTTCATGGTTTTTCTCCATTTTCTTTTCTCCATGTTCATATGATAATTAATTAATATTGGCCCCATCTTGGCCGCCATTTTTGTATAACAGTTTGGGTATAATGTTTTATTGGTATGCCAAGTCCTCTCTAATGCCTTGATCTGACTGGGAGAGTATTTTAGTAGAGTAGCTAATATTTTAGTAACTAAACGTGTCCGAACACCACAATTTTAATAGAATAGGCTAGTCAGCTCTTTAGTAGATTGAATCAATTTGGTTCTATTTTTTCGGCGAGTAGAGTCCGCCTCCACGCGTCCCTGCGCACTGACATGCGTAGTTCATTCGTAGACGCAGACGTGCGCTATATGTCGTCCCGTTAGAGCGAAAATACTACTCTAAAATTCTTAGTTTTTGCGGCTATTAATCTATTTTCGTGGCCATTATTTTCATCTCACTAATTTATTCTTTCACCTCTTCTAAAATAAGCATTACAGCTTAATTAGCGTATTTACTTAATTGCGTTGCAGCTTGTCATGTCGCGACGCGTCGCTTACTAATGAACTCTACTAAACAGCAGTGCAAACACTTTTTGGTGAGTCGAGTAGAGAGTTACTCTCCACTCGACTTACTACTTGTCAGGTCAGAACAAGGCATAAGGGTAATTTATTTAGTAATTTGGTCTTTCAACCATTCTGGTTGAGCTTATGATGAGAGATTCCTGAAAATACAAATGTTAGTATAAAATCAGTAATGAATTACCTGCATTATACCAGAAAAACAACCCCTCCTGATGAAGTAGAAACCTTTATCGATATAGTGAAAGAGATCGTATATCTTGGCCCTATTGTCTGCATTGATGACCTTATTATCCGGCAAAGCCTCAAGCCAAGTTCGGACATACGGCTGCCATTCCATCTCACTGGGATCCACATACACCATCCCGCAGCGGGACACCGTGGCGGGAGAAGCCTGGGCTAGATTCTCCACCTGAAATAATGATCACAATGTGAATAAAGGGAAAGAATTTTACTTTGATAAAGTACAAGAAGAGATTAACAGATAAATAAATGAACATTTAAGCAAGTAGGTACAATTGCCGTGGAAAATTAATGGAGTAGGATGACAATGTGGTAAAATTATGTAATTCAAGTAAATGGTGAAATATTGCATAACATAACCTATATTTTATCCTCTACAAAAATACATATATTTCATATGACTGTAATTTATTTAATGGATGGTTAAAATGTATTTATGTTATATGTTCATACAATAGAATTCCAGGACCTTTTCTTGTTTTATTTTATAAATGATGACCTTCTTACTTAAATACCAGTATGTATATCTTTTATTGTTTTAGTTAGTTTTAACAGTTAAAATAATTTTCAAAGTTTTAATTTAATAAGAATCGCAACCAAATCCGTGGTTGTCTGTTTGTCGTCACCAGTCACAAAAAGAATATGTTTTATTTCAACAGGAACTGTATTTTGAATGGCGGCCTCGAGATTTGAGACATTTCTTATTTTTAAGTTTAACCACTTTTAATATTGAAGAACGCTAGGTAAAATGTCAGCATCTCAAAGTATTGCTTCACTGAACAAAATAATATCAGAACTTTCACAGAACTTGAAAATTAACTTCAAAATTTGATGAATTGTTAAAAATTTAAAGAATTTTTCCGAGTTCCGTGAAAGTTCTATTCATGTTCTGTTATTAATCCATTTTGGTGAGATGTTTCACAGAACTGAATTATTTTATTAATTTGATGAATTGTTCATATTCTGTGAAACCACCCTATCCTTAATCAATTCAAAATTTACATAGAACGGTGGTGAACTGATTGTGTGGAAGAGGTTTGAAGCAGGATGGAGAGACCTGAGGACCGGAGGCAAGTGGTGACGGATCATAGCCGGTGTAAATCATTTGCGGAGGAGATTTAATCCCATACTGATGCAGTGCCTTTAATGAAATATCAGAACGGAAAGCAGTACATAAAGTTTTGATAAAATTATCATATATTTAAGCAGCTTAACTAAGCCATAGATTAAAAACAAGGCCGAAGTGATTTTGAAAAAGACGAGCCTAATTTGTGCAAGAAGTAAGAATTAATTATTACCCTCACCGAAGGAAAAGCTCTATAAATGTATTTGGGAGTACCATGTGCATAAAACTAAAACTACAGTATTCAAAGATTCTGTACCTCAAAAACCATGTGCACATAAGGTGTGAGTTTGATGCGCTCAGAATTGGCCAAACATAACATCTTGTTGTCATCGAGTACCGTGTTCATGTTCTCAATCCACACCGCATCCACAGGACCATCACAAATGATCCACTGGTGATCTTCTTCAGTACACTACAAATAATTCAATTGTTTTTGTTTCAATGAACATGAAAGATATTCTGCCTGAAAACCCTCCTCAAAGCTAAAATGAGGTTCCCAGTTAGGAAGGTGCCTACATGTCAATGGACCTGACGTAATAAATCTCTGTACACACAATATTAACCTTCACAACACTGGTCTTTTCAATACAATCCATCCTATAGTGGCAAGTTTTGACACAATGTAGATATGTGTTTTAGTGAATTTTATGGATCACATCCCCATAAGTGAATATCCACCGATATATCATGTATGCAACATAGTTAGAATAATAAAATACTATCAAATATTATCGACAGTGTGCCTGATGCAAAATAAATGTGTTTTAGTCACAAAGACTATTAGAACCTTTCAGTTTATGACAATGTTCCGGGGAAACGTGTAAAGCAGTAACAAGGATATAGAAATACTTTGAACACTGCCTAGCGACCAGCTGAAAACAGGTGAAGGACTGTGGTCATCCAAATGTTCTCACATATGTACATAATGTCTAAAATCAATTTTAAAAGAACTTCTTACCTGTACGCCAGTCCTGAGAGAAATGGCCAGCAATCCATCCCTCCATTCCAGGGTCAAAGGATTCACCTCTCCATACAATTCTCCCATACTCAAAGCTTTTGGATTCATCACATATTTGCGGACAATTTGGTAATACTGATTTTCAATTCCAAGGTTATGCAGTTCAGTAAGGGTTTCACCAAGATTCTGAAATAAAAATCCTAGCTATAAAAATAATTGGATAATTTGTGTGGAGCCATTTTGTGAAAAATCACAAAGCAAATCGGGACGTTGTACCTATTCTTTGGACAAATGTTGTAGGCGTTACAGAAAAATCAATAAAGGAATCAGAGGGGGACATATAAGTGAGTCAGTCTAGGGCCACAGGTGTTGCTATGTGGGGAATAAATGGAGCGGGCCTTCACATGGCATTTTCCACATGTTTGGTGGTCAGCACTGCACCATGTTCACGCGTCGCCAACTCTTTAAGGCCAACCCCACCTTTGCATCATCTAGGCACAGTGGCTGTGGGATCATCTGATCCTTTTGATGGAAGACCAGAGTATAAGAGACAGTCAGAACCCAGGTGTCTCTCAGTGGGGTCGAGTAGGACATGTCGATTGCCACTCTTTATACCTATCTTTGAAGTACATAATGACAATCTTTTCAGTATCAAAAGACACAAAATAAGAATAAAACTGCATTATTTACATTCATCGGCTAAATTTATTTTCCTTAGAAAAGTTTGCATACCGTTAGAACAGTAGTTTTGCCACCTCCCGTTGGTCCCACCAACATGACTCCCCACCTCACAATCATAGTCTCGTGTAGCTGAATCACCTTATCGATCTGGCACTGTTCCACCTGGAGTTTTCTCTGGAGGAGCATTTTCTCTGTAACATTAAAAAGATAAATTCATTTTATTTTATTATTATAATAATTTAATTAACTGTTCCTGTCTGGAGCCAGTGAGACTATAGCATCCCCAACTGGGGTATGTTGTGAGGCTGAAGGTAGTGAGGAAGGGAAAGAGATGGGGAAGAGGAAGGTACCTGGCTATTCAAATCTGGTCACAAAACACTAAAGCCATTTCAAGCAACGTTTCAATTCTGGTCTTACACCGGGGCAATATTGAGAGTATCTTCCACTCTAGAACTTTCCGCAAATATACAATAGGTATATTATTATTTTATTTTATTTAATTAATTAATTATGAAATCACACAATTTAATCAAATAAAAATTATTTACGCACGCCGGGTTCGAACCTGCGATGTACGGATTGGGAGTCGAGAGCCTTACCCCTCGACCATGCCAGCCGTACGCCTACTACCATTTAAACATGCGACAATAGAGATAGGTAGAAAATTCAAGTAAAATGGGATTTTACCGATGGGTCTGAAATGGCCAGTGGTCAGAGCGGTGCCTTTAAAAGCCAATAAGATTATGCCACTAATAAGGAAATCAATAAGATTATGCCACCATGTAGCACTGTGTGACACAACCTACAAGGTTATAATAATCTCTATTATTTTCGTCATCTTTTGAACTAATGTATAATCAGAGATGATGTGCAAAATGGGTACCCAAAAACATTTGAAATGCAAAATGGAAATGGGTCATAACTCTTCCATTCGAATGGTTTTTAGAAAAGCATTTCAAATGCAAAATACATATTTTCAAAATTATTTTTGAAAATGCAAATCGGTTTCTCAGATCAAACAATAAAAGAGTAAAAATAAATATCGGTTTTGGTAAATTTTCCACAACTGCTGAACTTTTAATAGACATTGAAACAGATTTTGAAAATCAAACTACGTTTCAACTTAAATTCTTCGAGAAACAGCTACTATGTAATTATGTTTGGATAGAAATGGAAAAAATTGCATTAAAATTCCATTTTTATTCCCTCAAAGTTCAAAATTTCCTGTGTAAAACCAAGGAACTTGGAATAAAACGATCCCTTTACTGCCATTTATTTTTGTTTGGATTTGATATATGTAAAGTATTGTTCCAATTTAAATATGCATTAATTACTATTATTGAGCAGAAGAAAGACATTATAAACAGTTTGACAAAAACTGCTGAATTTTTCGCGGAACTAATGTTGCCAGCAAAGAAATAGAAACTACCAAACTACTATCGAAAATTTAATATTAGAGCGTCTATGACCCATTTTTTGTAATGATATCACTTATTTTGCCAGGGTTTCTACCAGTGAGCAACTTGACAGACCTAGGTAAATATAAAAAAAGATTGGTTGAGATCAAGTTGAGATAATAGGTAGAATGTTGCAAAAATGCATTAAAAACGCAAAATCCATTGAAAATAGCATTTAAAATGGAAATGGGTGAAAAAAAAAACCATTTAAAAAGCAAATTACCCATTTTGCATTTTGGATTTCCGTTTGAAATGGATTTACTTGAAATAAAGTACATCTCTTATAATAATATATATCATGAATATTGTGCACATTGTGTCTCCTTGAATATCTTGCTCAACATAGTCCTCTTCGACTGTTGCCTCCTTGTCAGATTCCAACTGTTAAAGAGAGACCTTATATTCGCTGTCTTTCAGCACATTTATACTAACAAACAAAATGACACATTATAGTTATGTAAGCCTTCAATTAAATCTATAGCCCACTACGGCCTTACCTCCAGTGCTATCGAGGGCTATTGTCGACTTAGAAGAATACACAAAATCATAGTGCTAGAGTGAACCAGTGCATAGCACATGATGCTGAAGAAAGTTTTTTAAAAAGCCAGGAGGGAAACAACTGATTGGTTGTGATGCAAAAATACGAAAAGAGTTAAATACTTATGACTTCTTCCATTACGGCATAATCCTTTTCAGGCATTTGTATTCCGGGGAACAGATCTCCCATTATGCCACCAAACAAGATGGCATCATCGGCCAAGAACTTGGGGAGGTTACTGTCTCTCAGTGCACACATCAGGGTCACCTCTACAGGTAGGTCGGGACTTGCCCTCTTCAATGCTCCAGCCATCACCTGCAATAGAGATTATCAATTCGGTAAATCAATGTTTCACCAATGAAACATTGTAACAGCATGTAATCTAAAATGCTCTAATTAGCCGTTAGCGCTGTTGTGGTCGGATATCATGTAATCCATTATTCCTGTGCAAATCTCCTTGACACTCCAACCACGATATTATTTATCAACCTTTTTTTTAAATGCCTTTAAAACAATATATTTTAAACCGTATCTGCATCTGCTTCGAGCTTTTCAGATTTCCTTCCTTTGTTTGGAAATTGTTTTGGAAATACCAAAAAATATTTTATGTGAACCCAACTAGAATCCAGTTCTGTTGAACAAAATGAGGTAGTTTTGGTGGGAATCCCTTAAAAATCTTCATGTGAATATTATTATAATTAATTTTTATTGAATCAAAAAAGATGACGGCATACACACTTTTAAGATTGGAAACCTAATTATTATTGGGAAAAGTGAATTAAATACTTTAGTCAGATGTATGAAATTATTTATTACAATGAATCAAGTGTTAGTTAGTGGTGCGGTCTATCCTTTATGTGTATTTTTAATGTAAGTAAAATTTATCTGTGTAATATTTTGTAACAAAATGTAATCCTAAAATTAAGAGTGGAATCTAAACCAAATATTTATGATTTTTTACCAAAACACTTTTCACTGCTCTCATCCCGAAATCATAGTGGTCTTGTTGAGATAACTGTTCACTGCAGAGTTTGTACATTTGTACCATTTTCTTTGCCAAATTTCTTGAATCCTCGAATCCTTCAGAGTAAAGGATAACTTCTGCAATCAAACCTGAAATAGAGAAAAAGGTTGATTAACCGGACAAATATCATAAATTGTTGAATAAGTGTATCTCACGCAATGGGACACATTTTAAGAGCGCCACTTTTTTGTAATTTTTGCACTCAGTAACTTTTTTATTTTTATTTCATATTCAGGTTTTTTTTATAATGAATACACAGTTTTTACATACACAGTGTTAAAATAGTCGATAAGAATAGCTTTTTCTCACCATAAAGAGACGAGGCTCTTGTGTTTAGTGAGGGAATTTTAGTTCAATTATATAATATCATGTATGAAAGTAAATAATACAATATGGCAAAAACAAGGGATAATTAAGAAAAATGCAAGATTTATCAATAACGGATTTGAAAGAAATAATAATAATAGTGAGATATGGACTCTTATAGTAGTTTTAGGTATTTTTTTAATTTTTGCTGAAATTCCTGAATATTTTCGATATCTTTTAGATATAATGGTAGGTTGTTATAATGTGTTATACCTAGAGAGAGATGAGTATTTTGTGTTCTTTGTACTAAATTTAGGGATTTTGATACCCCCCCTACACATCACCCCCAAAGATGACATAGGACCTGAGGAAAATTATTTTCCTATATGTGAAACCTACCACAAACATGCTATACTTATATTATTTTAAACAAATAAAATTGTGAAATAACACAAATTAATCAAATAATTTTTTTTGCGTGTACTTCATATCGATCGACCATGCTAGCACCCCTGGTGCGTTAATCCAAGTCGCTATCTGTCCCTTGTGCGTGGCGGCGGATTTCATGCTTACATACTTCCGTGATGATTTTAGCGAACTTGTGAATAAAGCACGGTACAGACTAGAAGCTCACATAAAAAGATACTGTGTTATAAAGTATCTTTTCTACTGGCACACTACTTTATACATCATAACACATCATCTTTTTACGTGTGGCGGGTCTCTATGGGATTGTACGGCGAGCGCTATTGCGGTATAAGTATCTTTTTGATGTGAGCTGCGATTCTATCGCTACCTTTAATGTTATCACAATATTATTATTTAATAATAATAATAATAATTGTTTATTCCAGAATGTATGCAGGGGTAGTGCAATGCAATACATTCCATATTATAAAATTAAAAAGAAAATTCACAAATAATAACATTAGGTAAAAAGTAAATAACAATACATAAATAAAAATTTAAAAAACAAGCATGAAAAATAAGAAATATGAAACTAAAAAAAAAAATTATATATTTATATTTACAATAAAAAATTAATGTAAGCAGCCGTTTATGGGGGATATTTCCCCGTCTCTCGTCTCCAGAGGGTCATCAGGGGGGACCCCATCCAGACAATTATGGTACTAATGATCTTATTATTAGATTGGCGCAGTCTGCGCCATAAGCTTCCAATGCGGTGGCGGAGAAGTGCTCTGAAAGTATTCACTCGTCCCTCCAGGAACATTTCCGTAGCACTGCAGAATCTCGGTAGGCGAAAAAGATGGCGATAGGAGTTATTGTAGGCGACTTTTAGCTTTTGCCATTGCGATGCAGTATAGTCAACCCACAGTTCCGACGTGTAAAGCAATGTGCAGAATGCGTTCAACAGTATTCTTTTCACGTTTGGGCTGCAAAAATGAAAACGCCTCGAGAGCAAACCTGCTCTAATGGATATCGCTCTTCTTTGTCTTTCCATAACCTCGATGTCTTTCAGGTCATCTGTGATGATATGTCCCAGGTACTTAACACTATGACTAACTTCCATTTTCCTTCCATCTAGCCATACTGAGGGTGTCTGCATAAGTTCGTTTTTACATTTGAAAATCATAACGATTGATTTGGAAGTATTACATATAAAGAAGGTTATGATTTTTTGCAAAGTCTTCACATATTTGGAGTAATTTCTTTAGTGCGCTAAGTGACGGTGCTAGAAGAACCATATCATCAGCGTAATTAATATTATTTACACATACTTCGTGTATATGGCAACCAATGTTTGTGTCATTAAGTCCTTGAATTAGTTCATCAGTGTTATAAATTGAAGAGAACCGGAGACATGCTTCCTCCTTGCCTTACTCCGCTTTTAGCACTTGAAATTATATATTCAGGTTTTTTTTTTACGCTATTGAATATGATTTATACACTGTTATTCTGTGATAGCGGATTGCATTCTTTATTTCTTTTCACAGCACAAAGATAGTTTTTCAGTACAAAATAACGTTTGATGTTTGACGTGCGTGTTTCACTTGTTGAACTTATATATATATATATATATATTTTTTTTTTAAACTTGTCGGTAGAGAACGGGAAAATATTATGGGGCGAAAGCCCCCATAGAACACTACCAGGGTTGCCAATGCTCATGTTCCAAATTCCCGCAACGAATGTTGAAAATCCCCGAATCGGGGAGAGCAAAATGGCAAATTCCCCACACGTAGGGTTACCAGATCCGAAAATGAGTATTCCTGACAAAATCCTAAATTATCCATCCGGGGGAGGGGGGGGGGGGGGGGGAGGTGCTAGAGAATTTCAGGATTTTCGCTTTTGTCATTTTATTGAAAATTCCCACCCACACGTTTCGTTAAAATTTTGCCTTCAAAATAATACATTAATTGTATTACAATAACATGATTAAAACATATTATTGCATACATAATATAAAATAAAAAAATAGGTTACATGCCAATAACTCAACTTTTATCCATACTAGGACCACTTCTTTTCCAAATTTACATCAATGATCTTTCGCAATTAAATATAATAATAATAAGTTCTTTATTCCAGAATGTGGGGAGGTGAGTGCAATCCCACACATCCCATAGATATTATATGTACATATAATATTGAAAAGCATAAATATTTTATAGATATGAAACGTAAAAAATAAAAAATATATAAACATAAAAGTAAAGTAAAAGTAAAAATCAAAATCAAAAAGTAAAAAAGATATAAAAATAAAAGTAAAGTAAAAGTAAAATCAAGACACGGAAACGCAGGAATCCATCGGATCTAGGATTGTGGGAGCCAGTGTCTTTCTCCAATGGTCTTCTATGCTCGATCCTGGGGTCATACGGGATTCTATGACGAGTATGTTTCTGGAGCGGTTTATTCTTTCCCTCAGTCCTGCAACCCTGGTTCTTATTACAGCTTTGAATCCTGGAACTCGCCCTTCTGTGAACATTGAGGAGGCACTGCAGTGCCTGGGAAGTCCGAATAGCAAGCGGTATGCATTGTTATATTGCACCCGAAGCCTTTCCATGGTGCTTTTTTTGAACTTTGCCCAGAGCTCGCACGTATACAGAGTAGTGCAAAAGGCTAGAAAGAGCGTCCTTTTCACCCGTGGACTGCAAAGCTGAAATCTTCTACTAAGCATGTTACATTTTATGCTCAGTACTCGCCTCTGCCTGTCAATATCTTCATCATCTGTTAATTTATTATTGATGATATGTCCAAGATATTTTCGGTTATATAAACGGTGATTTTTTTCTATATATAGATATACTGCAATATTCAACTGTGGTAATGATCTAAACATCCTACTACAAAATGTACAAAGTGACCTAGAAAATAATTACAATTGGCTCCAATCAAATATCCTAACAATGAATATTAAAAATAAACTGCTTTTAAGCTCAACCCGTAAAATAATTCCTCCTCATACCCTTAAAAGTTGAAAAGAACGACAAATCCTGATACAGGAAAAATATCTTGGTCTATGCATTGATAAGCATTTAACTATTAAACAACACATACAATATGTTAAAGATAAAATCACACCCTTAATTAACGTATTTAGTCGGTTATCATATTTATTACCAATTAAAAAAATTTTAAGTTTGTAAGCCTCGTACTTCACATCTAAATTACTTAATTGAGATCTGCGGAAATGCGTATGAAACGTAAATTTATGAATTACAGGTAATTCAAAATAAGGTAATCAAAAACTATTTCACTATGGATTCAAAACATCCACAAAAAATTGTATTTGGAAACAAAACTGTTAACATTAAGAAAACTACACGAATACAATATACGTCTCCTTATATACGAAATAAATAATAAAGTCATACATACAAACACAGAATTTATTACAACGTCCCAAATACACACACATTTTAAACAACATGATAACACACATTTAGACAACATCCACACTAACTATGGTAAACAATTCATTTGTTACAAGTGGGGCAACTTATATAATTGCCTTCCAGACAATATTAAAAACAAAAATAGACTGCAGATTTAAAAAAAATTATTTTAACTTTATTATTGATAAACAAAATAGTGAAACAGAATAATATTGTATGGCTGGATATTGTATGGTTGGATATTGTATGTTTGGATATGGTTGGAAAATTAAGAAATCTGAATCTCCAAAGCCCAGAATCTCCGCATTTTCCCCACAAAAAGTCATTCCCCGCAAAATACCCAATTCTTAAAAAATCTGAAAAATTGCCCGCAGTTTGGGGAATTCCCCGCAAATCGGCAACCCTGAACACTACATATATGTGAACTCAATTTTAGGTACTTAACTTGAGATATTAATTTATAAACAAACTGAATTGTGAAGAGTGAGAAATTATGCAGCCTATTAGCCGGTTCCCACGGGGCGACTTTTGTCGGTCAACTCGACAGTTGAAAGCTAATCGACACGTGTGAACACTTTGTCAACAAAGTTATAAACTTTTTTTGTTGCTAGCGAAAGTTGATAGCCCGTCTACTTTTGTCGTTCAAGTATGACTATCGCCATTTTGGTTTTACTAATCGTTCGAGTTTTACATCGAATCGTCGCGTCTGAACACATGTTTCAAGTCGCTTATCATTTTTAGTTACTCGCGGGAAAAAGTAAACGTCAGGTGTTTAATTTATTCGGTACTATTTCCTACCGTCATGGAATCCGTTTCAACCAAAAAATATCTGAAATGGTCGGACGATTTAATGTTCAGATTTATGGATCTGTACCAAAGCCATCCCTGTCTTTCGGATCAAAAACAAGAAGTATACAAAAATAGAATATTATTTTTGAAATGTAAATAATATTATTTTGAAAAAAATTGTGTTGGATGCGCCTAATTCACTCCTTCTCATGATCCATTTTCTCATCCAAGTACGACGTTTTTCATATTTTTTCATAATCTCCAGCTCCTCTCACAGAACATCAGAAATTAGATAGACGCACGCACTAACAATTTCAGTTGACGCCATTTTGAATCTCAAAATCGGTTCAACTTAAATTGAAACGTGGGAACAAAATGTTGCTCAACTTTTTTCGTAAAATAAAAGTTGGTCAACAAAAATCGAAACGTCTGAACGCCCCATATGGATTTGCTGACTAACTAAGAATAAAACTATGCATTCATTTTTATAACCTGTTGAAAGACAGCATAGAAAAAATACATTTTTTCAATACGACGTAAAATATTTGACAGTTCTCACCTTTCTTACGAATTCAATTTTTATAAATTTCTTTTGTGATATATTACAAAAATTACATCAAATTACGATCAATTAAAAAAATTGCTGTGTAATAAATGGTCACCAATTTCTACCAGGTTTTCAATTCTACCATACCATAATTACCATACATACCATACCATACATACCATAATTCTACCATAATAAACATTTCATATTCCACAGTGGTAGATTGTCTTAGTATTGCCCACTTGCCCAGATGCTCTAGAACACTCGCTCGATAACTATCGGTAACTTCTCATCGTTCCCTAGGACAACTGCACATCGCTAACGTACAAACAACAGTTGATGTCGAATATGTTAAGGACACTTAGTCATTGTGAACTGTCATTTATTCGTTGGCGATCTGTAGTCATGCTAGGGAACGATGAGAAATTACCGATAGTTATCGAGCGAGTGTGCTAGGGCCTCAGGTAAAGATCACCATTCAGAATCGAAACATTGCTTGAAATGGTATTAGCCATTTTTAGTGACCAGATCTGAATATCCATATAATTCACAACCTTTCTTTTCCCCATCTCCTTCCTCTCCTCACTCCCTTCAGAATCACAATGTACCCCAATTCGAGTTGCTGTAGTCTCACCGGTTTCAGACAGTTGGGACACTTGAGCGGCAAGGCCACCAAAGAATTTCAAGCTAAATAAAATCGGAATATGCAAACCATTTAATCTCAAAAGATCATTCTTTTAATAAAATTTCAGACACGTGCATGTTACATAAAAACAATATAGGTTTTAGATTAGATAATTTAGAAGCTTTTTTAATAATAAAAAAAATTATTAAATTCAAATAAGTCCGAATTCATCAATTTATCAAATCAAAAAAATACACCCTATAGCCCTATCTTCAACTTATTTCCTGCTATTCTTTCCAACCCATGATATTATGTATGTTACATTGTTATTTTGAGATGTTTGACTAGTAATATGTAATATTATTGTATAATTTATCTTATTGTATAATAGATCCAACTTTCAATATGTCTTAGATTACCATTAACTGTTGTTTATAAATGTACATGTGATACACATATATTGTTGTCTCCCTTCCACTTATTGTAATCCATTTTATCTCTTTCTAAGAATTTGTCTCTGTCTAATTATGTTTCTTTTGGAATATTCTTTCTCCCTCTTCCACTCAACCTATATATAACCAACAACTCTGTCTTAGTATTTAGTTATTATTATATCCTGATGAAGCTCGGTCGGAGCGAAACCGGTCGATATATCAAATAATAAATATACGTGGTTAAATACTAACAGCCTTACTAAAAAAACGTGGCCGTTAAACGGTGTTTTTGTGAATCTTTACATTTGGCAACGCCGTATTTTACTTGTTTAAATTGGAGTTTTCATAATAATCCGCTAAGTGGTGTTATTATTGCTTTGCCGCTGAAAAAAAATAGCCGCGAATGCGAACTCTACGAAAAAAAGTCGGTCGCGAATGTGTGTGTGATTAAGATGATGTTTTCGTTAATGATTTCAATCCTTATGATTAATACGCACTTATATTCATGTACTCAATATATTTACAATTAATTTGTGTTGTTTTGTCAAATTGTGTTGTTTTGTCAAAGTCAAATTGTGACACAAAAATTGTGTTTTCTAAATTGAACTGTCAGAAAATGGTTCTATAGGTTATATTCAGAAATAATTTGCATTTTAAGATCTTTATTTTATTATAAATTCTTGAAAGTGATGTTTTTTGGTGACTAAAATGTCTAATACATATTTTAGTAAACGTATCAAAGAAATTAATTTCTTAAGATGTGCAAGCAATGTATTCAAACGTGAGTTTTTTTATTGTAAATTTTTGGGAATGAAAACGAATTTCAAGATTTTTTTATATTTTTTTATTGTGTGAAGGAGTAAATAGTGAGGTGACAGTTTTATTTCAAAATCATTAAATAAAAGGACTGTGTTTTTTGAATTTTGAATTTTTCCTAATATTTAAATGTTTTAATAGAAAGTGTTTGGGGTAAGTGAGTTTTTTTTTCAACTTGAAGTTTAAAATACTACAGTTTTTGAACAAGTATATTTTAGATATGAAAATTTTAAAGGTAATTAAATTTTGGTTTTTACGACATATCATCTCAAAAAATAATAAATATATAGGACATTAAAAAAAAATCGAAATTCGTTGAAAATTACTAATGGAACAAATATATACAACAGATAAACTACCCTCCTTGGGCCGTGTAAGCAATGTACATATATTTCCATGAACAATTTTTTGTCAGTTCTTAATTAGTAAGGATTCTTCATACATGGTTGTTTGACCATTGTAAAAAAATTTCAGAAAGTTTTTTAGTAAGGCTGGTAAAATAAGACGTTGTCAGATCAAAACCATATATTTTGTTTAGTAAGAATTTGAAAGAAATGTACAGACTTTACACAACCTGCTACAGAAACACCGTTTAACGGCCGCGGAGTGTTTTTTTTTAGTAAGGCTGTAAGTGTTTGTTTTTATTTAAAACAAAATAAAATAGCATACCATAATCCGGCACCATCATTGATATCGGCCTGAAGAGAGCTTTCAAATTATCAGGTAATTCCGTTCTGCCGGCGTATCCCGGGTTCATGGTAATGAATACTGCGCAAGTGGCAATCAGCTTTATTTCTCGCCCTTCAAACATAAACCTGGAAAATGAAACATTTCACATCAAAATGCGATTAAATAATTTATATGGCAGTCTCGCACCATTATTTTCAATATCTAAATGTATATCTAAAAACTAGGGGTTTAATAGTCCAGTGTCTGGTTTGTTTGCACCACTATTTTGTGGTATTCCCAAGGAATCATCATGTTTGAATTTTTGGAAAGGGCAATAAAATAACAGGAGCCTATTTTGCTGCGTTATTAGACAATTTTAATGACGAATTGGAGGAGAAATTGCCAATATTTGTATAAAATTATTGTTTGAGTGATGTTTGTTTTCACAAATTTATCATTTAAAATAATGTAAGGAATGTTTTCGGCACGTTCCAGAGTGGAAGATACTCTCAGTATCGCCCTGGTGTAAGACCACCATTCAGAATTGAAAAATTGCTTGAAATGGCTTTAGCCGTGTTTAGTGACTAGATCTGAATAGCCAGGTACTTCCCCACCTTCCTCTTTCCCCATCTCCTTCCTCTCCCCACTAACCTTCAGCCTCACAACATACCCCGGTTGGGGCTGCCATAGTCTCACTGGCTCCAGACGGGACCAGTTGGGACTCTTGTGAGGTATTCACAAAAAAAAAAAAAGGAAATAAATCATGATACCTTTTTTGTTTGGCGACCTTCGCATTTCTAATGGTGATGAGTTGTTGGGCTATTACAGAAAGCACCTCGATGTTAATCCGGTTGAATTCGTCAAAACAACACCAGGCGCCAGACGACACGAGACCAGAGAAGAAACGTCCCATCATCTTGTAATCCAAAGCTTTGAAATGAAAATAAATGCCCTATTAGCATGGCGTCAATCGTTTGGATGCAGAAAAAATATATTTAGCACTACCCTGGGGTGAAATAATGATATTTTATATGATATCGGACTGAAAAGGGTGCACAATGACCAATTTACCAAATTAAGATCGTACTTACTATATTAAGCATGAATATTGAGATTGAGGACATAAATAAATCAATCCATTTTTCAAAATCTTTCCCAAAATCCTAAAGGATACCTCAGAGAAGTGACAAGTGATAAGAAACAGTAACGTAAATAACAAAAACTTTCGAAAATTTTAACACATTTGTTTTCAAACACTAATAATAGTATGGAAGGTACAGACGAGCGGCGATAGCGTCGCTTGAAAGTAGCTCCATGGATGAACAGCGTTAAATACTATAAAAAACAATTTTTTGCATTTGGGTCGATGGAAAATATTGCATTCCTATTAAATATACATATTGTGTAAAATGAAAATGAGTTTTAGTTTTGTCCCCTTGTATGTGTGCGTGTTTGAATGTTTGTGCATTAGAGATGGCAATCGGTGTGTTAACAGCGAATCGGACGAACCACCCTCCTTTGTATTGAATAAAGCAGGTTTTGTGGCTCCAGCCGAGAGGTGGCTCCCAAATCCAATTGTTGGACATACTTGAGATTTGTACAGGATTAGCAGCGGGTCACTATTGAAGAATCTGCTAGTTCTTACAAGATAACCAGTTTCTTGAAAGCCAGATTTATTTGGGCTTCAATGGAGCCCAGATACTTGAGCGGGTATGAGAAAAAACTCCAAGCATTTCAATTTTATTTGGGAGGGTGCTCCCATCCAATTACACCAGACAGTCACTGATCTCCCTCTTTGCCGAAATCAGACATGTTTGGGTTTTTGAGAAGTTGAAACTGACTAGGTTGACCCTACCCCAGGCACGAAGCTCTTGAGTTGGTGGTCAAATTTCGTCAAACTCAAACTTCGCAAGCAATAAATTGGTGAACACTCAACTCAAACTCAACACTCAACAAGATTTGGTGCAGAGAAGAAGAAGAACCAAGCGAAGACAGTCCAACTATGCAGGGTTGAGTGGATCCCATACTATAATATGGTATCCCAAAGTTCCCAGACCTTATCAAAGACTTTAAAGATCTCCATCCCGTCAGTTTGAGTTTCTCCAAAACGCTCCCAAGCACTGCCCCAAAATATGCGTCATATACCTGATCAGATCGCTGCTCGATCAGTTTTTTCGATATCCGTGTTGCCCATCGTTTAGGATAACAGTATAAATATTGATGTTATGCATGGGGACAGTAAGAAATATTCCATATCACCTTTGTATGAAAAATAGAGACTCTTGACAAGTGAACCCTTGAAACGGTTTGGAAATGTGGTATTCCATCACAAAAGTACATGCCACAAAAAAGGAGTTTTAAAAAAATAGGATATTCTTACTTTCAGAGCAGTTGAAAACGACACATTGTATAGCCAGTGACTTGGCCAGATCTTTAGTTGTCTCTGTTTTGCCTGTTCCAGCCGGGCCAGCAGGCGCGCCTCCCAGGTCCAGCTGAAGTGCCCCCATCAGGCAGAGATAGCAGCGGTCTGTGAGTGGTGTGATCACCAGCACACCTCCGGCCCCGACGTACTCGTGGCCGTATATGTACGAGGCACTCGACATCCGAGCCACGCAGTTGTCAATCTCCTCGTCCCAGTAGTAGCGGATCATCTTAAGCCAGTCGAAGGCATCTCTGTTGCACAAAAATGTTACAAAGATATCTAAAACTATTAAACTCGGTAAAATCTCGGTAAAAATATTTAAATTGTTTGTAAAAAAACATGGGTTGGGGGTTGAGAAAAGACAACAGAAAACATTTTGGTCTTAATTGTTTTTCTTTTATTTAAATAAAAAAATCGTTTAAAAAAATGTCATTGCTGCACAACCATCCCCTCACACATAACCAGTTTTAGGAAATGTGGTAAGACTGAAGGAAGCGGAAGGGCAAGGAGTCAAAGAAGATTTGGAAGCACTCTTCTAATCACCAATAGCTGTTGAATGCAACTAGCAGTCCCAGGGAGCGATTATAATATTAAATGAGAATGGAATAACACACTTATTTTAGTTCGCAAGGCGGTGCACCGCGGTGTGGAACACTCGGAATCGGTCAAAATCACACAGTACTTATGTGCGGAAAACCAGTCGCTTGTTTTGATTTATGCAAAAATAAAATAAAACACGCCAAAATCATGTTTTAAATTATTTTGTGAAGTTCAGGCACAAATATTAAAATGTTGTCTCATGATGTTTTAAGAACTTAATTTTCCACGTTGTACAATAAAACCATATCCGAAAATGAAGTTCGTAAGTGTTAGATTTTGCACTTTAATGCAGTTTTAACTTTATTTTTTCTGGGCTTAAAAAAACACTTTTATATATTAGCATGTTCAGAGTAAAAAAATTAGATGTCATTCTGTTGTCCGATGATATAATTTTTTCAATTATAAACTATTTTTTATCACGTGCCGCAACTGAGTATAGTAGTTTAGTGCAGCATAACGGGTTACCTGATACACATTCCATCTCGTTCCAGTAGCACAGTATCAGATGTGACAGATAGCATAACAAATGATCCCGTTGTGACGTTTATATATGTATTTTATACTTACGGCCTTCGAACTTCCTTTGCTACCATATTGTTGATAGTATCCCTGGCGTGTATATCTATTGTTATGAGTGCGCAAAGAATCTTTCTGAATAGTTTTGATATATTCTGACCCGTAAGAGCAGCGGAATCATTTAGATCCGATATATTTTCTTTTTCAAAATCCTTTAACTTTGCATCAATTTTCGACACCGCCTTAGATTCTAGAATTTGATGTACTTTCTTCGCCCACATTATTTGGGATACTGTTAAAACCACCTAGAATGTAACAATTACGTAAATGATAATTTTTCGAGTATAAAATTAAATCTCATTTTCAAATAAGTGGCACCTAGCTCTCTTTTATGATATTTCTACCACAATTGAGTAATAGCATGGGCTTGCCCTCTTTTAAGATATTTGTTTTTTTTTTATATGAATACCACACTGCTAAAATAATGAATAATTTGTATAATAATAATTAATAATTATTAATTTAAAAAAATAATTAATAATTATTAATTTTAAAAAATAATTAATAATTATTAATTTTAAAAAATAATTAATAATTTTATGTAATACTGCAACAGTTGTGTGCAATTTTTGTATGTCAAGCATATATATATATATATTTTTTTTTTTTGTGAAGTCCCAATTATTCCTGTCTGGAGCCAGTGAGACTAAAGCAACCCCAATTGGGTATGTTGTGAGGCTGAATGTAGTGGGGAGGGGAAGGAAATGGGGGAGAGGAAGTATTCTGATTACCAATCCCAGCTAAAGCCATTTCAAGCAATGTTTCAATTCTGAATGTAGGAATTACACCAGGGTTATACTGAGAGTATCTTCCACTCTGAAACGTGTCGCAAATATACTATATATATATTATTTTTATTAATTAGTTGTAAATTAACACAAATTAATGAAATAAAATCTATTTGCATTCGCCGGGATTTAAACCCGCGACCTTTGAATTGCTAGCCGAAAGCTTTACCCCTCAACCGTGGAGGTCGTCAGAGCATTAGCTGTAAATAGACACATGAAAAGTTCGCATTTGTGGTGTGTGAATTTTGAAAATTTGCAAATTTTGCAATTTTTATGAGAATAATACAAAATTCAATTAAAAAACAACAGATTTTGCCAAAAAAATAATGTGAAATTTTCAAGTCTCTAGCAATAATGTATTCCGAACAAAAAATGCTTTATGGTAAACTAACACTATTACAATGTAATGATTTCACCTGATTTGGATGTCTTTTCATCCAGTCAGTCCTCGGTCTGATCATAAAATCACCCAATGATCCTTTCATGCACTTTCTTATAGAGGCAAACATAGCTTCCTCCACCTTGCTTAGCCAATCTTCTACATTTCCTCGAGCTTTGAGACCCTAAACATAATAATATAATATTGTAAATATATTATAGTATGTAACTAACATACCTAAGAAAATAATATAAGAGGATATTTTAATATGTATCACCTTTCCCAAAGTTACTCGTTCATCTTCAGGTGAAATCATGGCAGAAATATCTGTAGTCATTTCTAGCTCTCCCTCGGATTCTCTCTTATCCCCTACCCACGCTCCCGCCCCCTCCTCTGACTCTCTCCTCTCCTTGGGTTTCATAGCAAACTCTAACCTTGCAATGGCGTCAAAACACTTTCGCAAGTGCGGTTGGACGGCATGGGGGTTTCGTGTCTAAAATGGTAAAGTTCTTTTTATCCATTTAAGTTTAGTAAAATGTTAAATTAGATGAATGGTAGTAAAATTGTATTCTTGTGTATTTGTATGCTTTTGTAGCTCTCTTACCTGCGCTAATATCTCTAACAGCTCATCATTGGACAGAAAATAGAAGCGTGGAAAAGCAACTCTTTTGGTTTCTAGATAAGCCTCGAGACATTTCATTATTTGATCCAACATGGCATTGTTTTTAATGAACGTCTCCAAGAGTAGTTCATCTGTCGCAGCGGCTAGAGCCAAGGGCACCTTAGATAATTGAAAAATATTATTATTATTGGAGAAGCGTATTACATATCAAAGAGTTGACTATTGACTGAGACCACATAATTGAACTTTTGAACGTGACAAACACTATTATTAAACTTTTGTTTATTCTCTTCTTCTTGCGAGCACCTGCAGAGAAATGAAGTTTCAATATTATAACCAATTTGTTATTTTGAGATTTAAAAACCTTTGCTGTTCTCCTCATGATATCTTTCCAAGATTTATCAACCATGGTAAATAGTCTGGCCTCATTAGGTAACTGGCGCTGTATGTCTGGAGCAGAAAATAGCACTTCAAGATACATCCAAGTCTGCATACACAGGAACCATTCATTCTGAAAAACAACGAGGTAAATTACAATGGGTGAAATTTTATATTTCAAATAAGAGAAAACTGATTATATTTCTGCCAATTGAAGTCTAATCAAAAATTTTTTTTTTTTACCAAAGTTTTGGAAAATTGATTCATAAGTCTTTCCCATTCTTCTACCCTACTTTTGATGGACGTACAGTTCCTGGAACTCAGAATTATTCCAATCAACATGGTGCTTTCGTCAATTGCCGCTTGGACATCTTCCAAACTCCCCAACATGAATATGTCCTTGTAATCCCGGTACTGTAGGACGGGAAGCTCCAATACTTTCCAAATGTCTTCGATCTGAAATAACAACTCTAAAATGATGACTTTTGCAAATCACGTGTAATATAATCAGTCATAATCTACTACAGGATTCTGTACACTAAATACTTTCATTTGTTTGATAACACGATAGGCCACTTAAATCAATTTTGTAATACCTTGAAAAAAACCGTGTGGATTACATCTTTCTACTATGATTACGAAAATGTTACTAAAATAATTTAAAATCTTTTCTTCCTTCGCAACCATATAAAATTATGTCCGGTCATTGCGGTTTATAAAAAATGTTACGTTTTTGAGGATTTAAATTTTCAAAGAATCATCATGGTGTCAAAATTTTATTAAAAGAATGATATAGAATATCTTAAAATTTTTGTCTAAGCCGAAAAAAAAAATTTATATTGTGATGAAAATGCCCTATTTAAATAAATACAAATATATATATATAGATTTTTTTTTTACTTTTAGTTAAGCATCAATGACACGGGGCTAGTTTACAAGCTACTAGCCGGCGAATTCACTAGTAAACTTCATATTTTTAACAATCTGTTAGTTAGCTTGTAAATATGATTACATTAGTGAATTCGCCGGCTAGTAGCTTGTAAACTCGCTCAATGTAATCGAGGCTTTAAACTTCTTTTTTTTTGTCACCAGATTTTATGTCCGGGAAATCTTCCCCACAGGATAATATTTTAATTAATAAAGATAATATTAGCAAAAGTCAATCAAAAATCTGAAACAGAAAAATCAGAAAAAGATACGGATCTGGGACTCGGAAATCTTTGGCCCGGAAAGCCGAAGGTCCTGGATTCGAATACCAGTTTTTCTGATTTTTCTGTTTCAGATTTTCGATTGACTTTCGCTAATATTATCTTCATGGAGTAAAATAATTTATTTTTATGACAGTAAAAGATATAGGAATATACAAAAATTTGCATATTCTGACAGTAAAAGATATTGGATGATAGAGAATTAAGTCCGGGTCTGACCTTCTTGAGGAGTGCCTCGAGAGATTCCTCCGAGCTTGCAAGACCAGATATTTCTGTTATCTCCTCAACGTAATCAAATACACCGAGTCCCTCCAACATCTCCAACGTCAGAACAGTATCAATAGTGAATCGAGTGTTTAGTATGGATTCTATTTGCATCCAGTGCCTTGGTTTAAGTGCTGGATTCTTCAAGTAGGCTATTACTACCAACTGAAACAAAATTTCAACTATAGAATCAAAAGTGCACAGACACACACAGTCAATAATAGTGTATCGGACTTAGGGGGTTTCTCACCATCCTACCGTTAGCTTATCTACCCTAATAACGAATATTATTAAAAATAAAAATAAAATACTCGCAGTGGTTAGAAAACTCGGCCAACTTATCCAATATATAGCCACTATTCGTAGGTTCGAGTACCGAATTATAAACTCCAACTTAATAAATAAATAAACCGTAAATCGTAAATCGAAAATATTCGTTATTAGGGTAGATAAGCTATTGGTAGGTTGGTGAGAAACCCCCTTAGTGATAATTTGTAACTTAAATATTCACCTTGGATTTCATATCTTCAACACTTTCCCTGAGGCCTGGCACAATCTTATTTGGTGGCAAGCTTTTTTCAATTTTGTTAACAGTTTTTCCATAGTTTACAGTTGTGGTTTGAACTTCCTCTAAATTCAGTTCATTGAAGTCCATTACGTACCTAAATTAATGGCATGTTTTGTTATTAAAATTAATATTGTAATGCTGCATGTTTTTATGAAGCCACTGTCAATGTTTTATGTAGTTGATATAATAGTTTATGATTCAAAAGACAGAATAAATTATTATTAATATTTACCAGCTTTGTCTCAGCCCATCCCATTCCATATGAGATCTCCACATTAGCTGTCTTAGTTGGATTTCGGTGGAAACTTCTGCTATAAGATCTATTCGTGTAACATGCATCTAAATAATAAAGAAACTATTTAATAATATGGTTTACAATATTAACTAAGTTAAAGTGGTGGGATCGATCGGGGACTAGGATTTCAGATGAATTAGAGTTTATTTAATAATTTTACTTTACCGTAAATATAGTATTGTTATAGTATTATCAATAATGTAAACAATTAAAAACAAAAATATTTATTTACTTTAAAAACTCTTTGCCATTCCTGTATCTGTTTATAGGTTTCTATATGCTTCTGAACATCGCTAGCCATTCTGTCGAGTACATTGACCACTTCATTTGCATCTGAATTTATATCCAATAGCCAAGGAGCCTAAAAGGATATTAAATTTAATATTATTGTTCACGTCGATATAAAAAAATATATCTTACTAATATTATAAATGCGAAAGTTTGTATGGATATATGTATGTTTGTTACTCTTTAATGCAAAATTTACTGAATGGATTTTAATGAAACTTTACGATAATATAGCTAATATGTACATCAAAATAACATATAGGTATAATTTATAAAGCTAGCTATTTATTTTCAATATATTGAAAATAATAATTATTGTTTAATAGAAAATGTCAAAATTTGAAAATGACATTTTGCAATTCAATGATTGTTAAATCAAAATTCAATTTTAGAAAATATTTAAATTTGTGAATTTATTTGAAGTACTCGCCTAATACTTTGAATCCAATCAAGAATTATACATATTTTAAATATATAGGTTAAGAATTTTGGTATAAACGTAGATGGGACTTAGGAAAAGAAAATAGATTACTCGAAGTTCTAATCCTACGTAGACGAAGTCGCGGGCTGAAGCTAGTGTATATATATATTCACCCACCCACCCACCTACCCACCGAATATCACCCACCTACCCACCGAATCAAAATAACACAGTAAAAGTGATCCGTTGAAAACTTGGAATAATTGTGTATATTAGTAAACAATACAATCCGAAACAGTTTTGAAACTCACACTAGTGTTCATGGCATTCATTTTGATATAAATTTTGTACATTAAAACGAGTTAATTAAAGTGAATTTCGAATAATTTGAAATCAAGAAACAGTGACAGTAAAATTGAAATATATTCAAAGATAAGTGCAGCTCTTGTGATTGGCTTATACCATCGCCATATTGCCAACACTGACCATACAGCTTGCTTCACTGTCTCAGACCGCGCCTGCGCATCTATTGCTGCCGAAAAACATCTACTGCTAAGGTGACCATGAATTCGAGTAAAAAAACCGGCACCCAACAGCAAGAAAATCTAAACACAATGACAAGGTCCAAAAACAAAATGAATACTGTACCCGAAGACCCAGAAGAAGATGTTTTTTCAAAATTTGCATCTTATGTCGATTTAAAACTAGAAAAAACAAAAACTCAAATACTCGAGAACATTGATAAAAAAATGTCAGAATTTCAAAAAACAATCGAATTTGTATGTCAAAAATATGATGACATAATTTCTCGCTTAGACTCCATGAAGGAAGTTAAAGGAGAAGTTGAAAACTTAAAAACTGATTTAGCAGGTAAAAGTAAAATTATTAAACATCTAGAAACAAGACTGGGTTGCTTAGAACAATCGAACCTGGATGACTGTATTGAAATCACAGGAATTGAGGAGAATACCAATGACCATCCCAAAATAACAGCCATTAAACTAATAGAAAATGCCAACATCAAAATAAGTTCGGAGGATATCACTTCGGCAATAAGACAATATGACAGAAGACCAGGTCATCCGAAAAAAATTCTCCTAAAAATTAGAAATCCGGAAACAAGATTAAAATTATTAGAAAACAAAAAGATCATTTCGAACCGTGACAAAATGATATTCCTAGGAGAATCTCTTTCTCCTTATTTTAAGGAACTACTTTGGAAGGCCAAAATAAAGGGGAAGGAATTAAAATATAAATACATCTGGTTTAAAAATGGATCCATTCTAATGAAAGAAGATGAAGGCAAAAAAATCAGGGAGATAAAACACGAAGATGACCTAAATAGAATGTCATAGAAGTCAAATAGTATAAGGCGCCGAAGATAATTGCGACATTAAAATGGATATCGATTTAGGAAAATACATTGATTTAAATGAAATTACCGAACCTAATTTAATTATTAAAGATTCATTAACCTGCAAAAATTTTTTAAAACATTCCAAGTTTTCTTTACTTTGTTTGAACGTTAGAAGTTTAAATAAAAACTTTGATGAAACCATAACTATGCTCGATTGTATCGAACATCGTCCTGAGGTACTAGTTTTTACAGAGGCTTGGCTGAAAAAAATGACCAATATACCTAATATCCCTGGATACACAGTCTACAACACAAATAATAATTATTTGCAAAACGATGGTGTAGTTGCCTACGTAAAACAAAATGTTCAGGCAACTGTTGAGGAAGTTGTTTTCCCTGGCGCAAACTGCTTAAGGATGCAGATATCGAGTACCTTGTGTGTAATAGCTGTTTATAGATCTCCGTCTCAGGCTCATATAGATAATTTCCTTGAATCACTGAGTGCTCTACTTGACTCTACGTCTTTACTAAATAAGGAGATCATTTTATGTGGGGACATAAATATTAACACTTTGGATTTGAGCGATATGAAAACTCAAAAATACCTCTCTCTTTTGGCTTTTCATGGTTTGAAGCCAATCATAATTTCGCCTACCAGAGTTTCTCCTACCACTTCAAGCTGCCTCGATCATATTATGGTAAAATCTAAATTTGAACCACAGGGAGCTGTCTTCACTACTGACATAACAGATCATGATGCGATATTGCTGAGATTTATGAGCTTCACAATAAAGAAAATAGCGAAGGATAATGAAAAAATAAAAACCGTCATCGATAACAATCTTTTGAAGGTAAAATTAAAGGAGGAATCATGGCAGTCAGTCCTGTCATCGCAAGATGTAAATTCAGCTGCTGAAAATTTCATAAAATTTTTAAAAATGCACGTGGAAAGTTGTTCGTCGGTACGAAACGTAAAACATAACATGAAATATTTAAAACCTTGGATAAATGATGGAATTATTAAATGTCTCAGAACCCGTGACAAATTGCACAATAAATGTCGAGGCGATTTAAATAACATTCAACTGCTGGATTATTACAAAAGATATAGAAACTGGTGTACAAAAATTATAAAATATACAAAGCAAACATATTACGGAAGGAAACTGGATAACGTCAATGGAAATACCAAGCAACAGTGGAAGATTATAAAGGAGGCAGTAAATATACAAAAGGAGCAAGTGTCTATAAAAAAATTAAAAATCAACAACAACATTATCTCAATGGAAGAGAATCCAAGTGTAATCACTAATCACGTAAATAACTTCTTCAGTGATATTGGTCCTAGATTCGCAAAAAAATTGTGCAGTGCAAATAAAACTAGCGAAATGTGTCTTGTTAACAATTATATACCTTGTACTCAATTTACAGGAGATAGCTTTGAATTTAAAAGCACTAGCATTTATGAAGTTTCAAAAGTGATAAATGAATTAAAACTGTCTTTTTCTTGTGGTATTGATGACTTAAGTATCATGGTATATAAGCAACATGTTTCTGTGCTGGCGGGTCCCATATCGCATATTGTTAACATTAGTTTTAAAAGTGGCATATTTCCTTCTCATTGTAAGAATGCTAAGGTTATACCTCTTTTCAAAGGTGGAGATCAACTAGATGTTAACAATTACAGACCCATATCTTTGCTCAATGCTCTCTCAAAAGTGATAGAAAGATTGGCTAAGTCAAGATTAGTTTCATTTTTAGAAAAATATAAAATACTTTCTGACAATCAATTCGGTTTTAGAGCAAATAAAGGTACAAATGATGCTGTTTTAAAGGTATTTACCAAAGTTATAAGCGCGCTGGACTATGGCAACAAAGCTATAGCGGTGTTTTTGGACTTATCAAAAGCATTTGATACTGTTTCTCATGAATTCCTACTTAAAAAACTATCTTCTTTAGGTATTAATAATGCAGCAATGGACTGGTTCAGATCTTACCTTAGTGACAGAACACAACAGGTAGAAATAAATCAAATTTTAAGCAAGGGTAAATCAATCTCCTTTGGAATCCCGCAAGGTAGTGTGCTTGGGCCAATATTGTTTCTTATTTTTATAAATGATTTGTGTAGTCTGAATATTCATGGAAATATTGTTAGTTTTGCAGATGACACTGCCTTAATATTTGATGGTAAAACTTGGGATGAAACATTTGACAAATGTAATACAGGTTTAAGAGTAGTAAATAGTTGGTTGAATAATAATATCTTAACTTTGAATACACAAAAAACCAAATACATCACTTTTAGTATTTCAAGTAAAAGTCAGCTTTCTGCCACTCATAACTTGATTATTCACAATTGTTTGCAAACATGTAACTGCAGCCCTTTAGAAAATGTAGTCAACATCAAGTACCTCGGTGTAAAAATAGATACATTTTTGAGATGGAACGATCATGTTAATATGTTAGTGAATAATACTAGGAGACTTACCTATATCTTTAAAGAACTGAGACATATACTAGACAAAGAAAAGCTAAAAACAGTTTATTTTGCAATAATCCAGTCTCTGCTTTCTTATAATATATTGTGCTGGGGATCCTGCCCAAAGACTTATATGCAACCACTTAATATTGCCCAAAAACTAATCCTTAAAGTTATGTTTAACAAAAAATTTACATATCCAACTCATTTACTTTTTAAGGAATGTAACGTCATGAATATAAAACAGTTGTTTATTACACAAACACTTTGTAGATTTTTTAAAAATATTAATATTGCAGAAAGAACGCAGCAAATTCGTTCTACGAGAATTGGCTCTGGTCTGAACTTTATGCCAATTCAAACTAAATCTTCCTTTGCTCAAAGAAACTATTTTTACCAGGCTCCACTCTTATTTAATAGCCTTCCAGAATATGTCAAGTCATCTAATTCCTTGTATACTTTTAAAAAGAATCTCAAATTATTTTTATTTGCCGAGGATTGCCAATTAATTTTTTCATCTTTGTCCTTCATAAATTAAAAGTATATTCTATTGTCTAAATCATTTTTTCATCTTTGTCGTGCTAAATTAATAGCATAATATATTATATACATATATTTATTATTTATCTTAGTCCTTCAAAATTCAAATGAACTATGGTCACCCTACTTTGTTTACATTGTAATGTGCCAAGACTGCCAAGGGCCTTTAGCTTGTCCATTATCTGTGTAACAATATTGTTTTTTGAAGTATCATTTTTATTTTACCTATATTATTTGTGTTTTTTGAAGTATTATTGTGTTTTTTGAAGTATTATTTTTGTTTCCTTTTTCCTTTTGTGTTATTTTGTTACTTTGTAAATAATTGTTAACCTCAACACAGGCTTGTCCTAGTGAGGTTAAAAATTGTATTGTAAACTGAAAACTATAATGTGAAGAAGAAACAATAAACAATATATATACTATAAATTCTACAAGTGTTTCAAGTGTCCAAAGCCAGTGGGACTACGACATCCTCGATAGGGTTTTGTTGTCAGGCGGAAAGGAGTAGGAAGGGGAAGGAGATGGGGGGAGGAAGGTGGGTGTTTCTCTCTGGTGTATTTTTCTCTCTGGTATATTCTCTTCTCATGGCTAAAACCAATTCTAGCAATGTTTCGATGTGGAGGTCTTTCACCTAGGCGACACTGAGAGCATCTGGGCATTTTCGCCAAAGTTTGTACATGTTTTTATGAACGGCTTGGAGTAAAGTTTTAAGGTTGTGAATTCTAGTGAATTCTAATTCCTGAAAACTTGGTGCATTTCTAATGTGGAAAATTATGTTATTATATAAAGTTTCTAATGTGAAAAATTAACCTTTCTAAGTTTTTATTTCATTTGATCGTGCCATGGCAGGCGTCAGGCGTCCCCAACTTCTTCCATGTCATAAATTCTCCTTACACTCCTTTCTTCATTCATCACATACTTCTAATTTTACCATACACAAGTATTTGTTTTACTTGATCATGCCATGTCTTCCTCTACCATTCTCTTACACGTCATACGTCATACATACACCCCTTACTTTGTTCATCAAGTACGCCTCATTTCATCACTCAAATTTTTTTTATTTTTTTTTTACATTAGCTCCACACAGGAAGTCCTGAGGAAAATAATTTCAGGGCCTGTATCATCTTAGAAGATGGTGTGTGGAGGGTATTTTTAAGGAAAGTTAGGAGAGAAAGTTCTGGGAAGGAAAAGGGTAAGGTAAAGGGTGGGTAAGAATCTAGGGGTCAGTATGTCAAGGAGTAATAGATATATAAATTCATCCCTCCAACTGCGGTGCAAGGCGATGGATCTAGAGTCTAAAGAGTCTGGCTGGACAGGTCAAAAGGCCTCTCTCAACCAATCTCTCTCGATGTGACCTGCCACAAAAGGAGACGCATCCACCACTAAGATCTAGACAAACCCCACCCTATGTCACCTGCTAAGTCACCATACAGTCGAGTGGTTTTTGAGTCCGCAGGGCGCACACATACGGATATTTCTTTTATTTATAAAGAAGAGAAGTAACTAGTAACTTTATCAATCAAAAATATGTATCGAATAATGAATTTATATATATATATATATATATTATATATTCTAGGAAAATGGGGCCAAAAGTGAAACAACTGGACTACTCAAATGCTAGAATAGTAGAACTGACTAGAAGAACTCCTGCTGAATGTAGCCAAAATAGAACTAGAAGAGAAAAAAAGAAAAAAGAGAGCCAGTCCCTTCACTGGCCTACAGCGCAAAGTGATGAACTTAAATTAAGTTGCTAGGTACCTGGTAATTATTAAATTAAATTAAAGTGAATGACTTGCCACAACATCTTGTTTTATAGTAACCAAAGCACTGTACAATAAATCAATATCAGTGTTAATCTGAGTGTTAAACTTCTTTGAAAGACGTTCTCTTGATTCCAAAACTCTATCGCAATTTGTTCTCAGAGTACCCAGCACTTGCCCCAAACCTTAAAAAAAACATTAATACTGTATAAGTTATCTTAAGTCCTAAACACATGTGTATGTATTATTTTTTACTATTTAATAATATATTTATTATAACACCACATATCTCATTTTACACAGATTATCAGGAGGAACAAAAACCCGTTTAGATGATCCACTAGTCCTTGACTCATTCGGAATTGGGCGGAGCGAACGATTTTTGGGCGTTTACCAATAAAAATCCTAATCTCTAGCAAACAACAGTGTTTTATTATTCCGCAAGTATGTTTTTAGTAAGGCATGTCTGTTGGCCCCGGGTTCTGGGCGTAGACTGAGCGACGGGCTAAAATCCTTCTGTACATGGCATAAGGATGAAATTCGCACTTACAAATTCGTTGGGTACCGCCTATTTTTATTCACTGAAAAGAAACGTCGCCAAAATGCACGTTTTATTTTATTTTGTGAAGTTCAGATACAAATATTAAAATGTTTTCCGATCACTCTCTAAGAAACTTAATTAGCTACATTATTCAATAAAACACCAGAAAAAGGATTTGTAAGTAGGAGGTTTTTCACTTTTAACCATTTTTTATAGTTCAGACGCATAATTTTTTTCTAAGCTTATTAAAAAGCTTATCAAATAAATACTCGATCACTTCAAAGGCCAAGATGTGTTCTACTTACAGTATTTAATTGAAGCATCTATATTATTTCTAATCGATCAAATTTTCAAAACTAATAAACAAGATTTTGTACGATTTTGCATTTTTCAGCATGTCTTCACCTTAAACTGTAAAAATCGCACATCTTGAAAAAAAATGGTCAACTAACATTTAGTGATTAGCTATTTGGAGAAGTATTTTTTGCATTAGATGATTTTGTTAGGTACTTTAAATGACATTTGCGGTGTAACACACAAACAAGTATAAGAAATAATTAAATATGCTTGGTTCTTATGCGAGAAATATGCAATATTCTATTTAACTTTCCTCATGTATAAATAATATATTATGTACAGTTTTACCTAAGTATTCCTGCATGTCTTCGGGAGGAATGATCATACTATACTCTCCCATCATATCATACAACTCCCTAATGTACTCCAGTTGCTCTTCCAACTTTGCCACCACTTCGTCGATGCCATTAAGCATTGTATTATATTCAATAATTTCAAAAGATGTTTCTGGTTCAGTATTTAAATCATTATTTACTTTATTGCAAGAATCAATAACGCCTTGCACCATGTCACGTCCAACACTAAAATTATACGAAAAACATTAAATAAAGTAGTTTTTTCAGTAAAAGTGATAAGTAAAACCAATTCTGAAAGTAAAATAATAAACATTTTTAGATAACCGAAAATCCTTTTTCTTTATCACCCAAGGAAAGCATCGATCACCCCGAGGAAAATAATTTCCCTCAGTGCCTATGTCATCTTTGGAGATCCTGTGTGGAGGATTATTTGTGGAAAGGAAGGAGTGAACCTGGGTCTTGAAGAGACCCATCTTGTAGGAGGCCGACAAATCGTTTCACAACCGAGCTGTTGACTCAAGAACGTATCACAGAAACCTTTTCTCATGTGACAAATGTCAACCACGTAGAAATGTACGGCACACGTTTGGCATGTTTCCCGACTGTGCACAGGTGCCGAAGGAATCAAGATCTAAAGATTGCAATCCGTTTGTTAAGGTAGGAGAATCTATCAAACGGACTCTGGATATCTGGATGGAGTCGAGGGTTTTCTTCAGGTATTTTGGGGCTGCGGACCAGAAGTGGCTGCAAAATTCAACCGTGGGGCGCATTTGCGATTTGTACAGGGTTAGCAGTTGTGTGCTATTAGAGTATCTGTTGGCCCTGAACAGTACAGCCAGCTTCTGGGGGGCTAATTTGTCTCTGTCTTCGATGGAACCCCGTACCTGAGCTGGTCACTTAGCTAGTAACCAAGCTTATCAATGGAAGGCCCGTTGGGAAGATCGATTCCGTTGAAGGAGACTATCCTTGACTTCTTTCTACTTCCTTGGGCTGTGATTGAGAACTTATGTAGCTTGCAAGTATTGTTCTCGCAACAACTTAGAAGACTATTTGGTATTTTATTTATGATATCCCATAAGGGTTCCAATTGCCTGGAATCAGTGAAACTATGTATATCGTATATACGAGGCTAAAAGGGATGAAAAGCAGAAGGGAACGGTTGAAAGTACCTGGGTATTCAGATTAGGTCACTAAACATAGCGAAAGCCATTTCAATATTTATTTTCTGAATGGAGGGTTCACCAGGGTGATACTGAGAATATATCCCTCTTTGTTTAACCTTCTTTATATAATAAGTAAAAAATTAATCTATTTGAATAAGATTACCTGGGGGTCTCCTGTGCCAGTATATGGAAAAGATGCGATGGTTGTGCAATTAACTTCTCTTTCATCGGGAGCAAGCAGAGGAAAATGACTCCCAGCGTTTGGTAGGAAGATATCCTCTCATTCAACTTTATCTCATCACGGTATCGAACACACAGAGTCTTCAAAATGGAGAGCTCCCTATTCTCTTTAAGAACATTGATATCTGTTTCGATGTCCTCTTTGTACAATAACCATATTCGTTTAAATCTTTCCAAGTATTTCACAATGTTATCATATCCGTTAACAAAAAAGTCCATTAAAAACTTTCTATCTGACAACATGTCCTTGTCTTGATTCAAAATAAATCCCTGAAGCTCCAAGACTCTTTTAATATTGATATCGTCCCCCCCAGACTGCTCGTAATAACGGGCAAAACATTCTTCTAATTGAAACCTTTTCATGTGGTAAATGGTGGTATCCCAAAGATTAATGATTTTTGTGAATATTTCTACCGTTATTTCCAAAGGGGGCTCCAATACCGGTTTAAATTCACCAGAAATATTTAATTCTACTTGAATAAGAGGCCACTGAAAAAAGATAAATTGATTTTCATTAAAAAATTATTGGCATTAGAGATTAATTTCAACTTGAAGATAAAAATCCACTTTTGCAGGTTAGGCCGTGTGCTGCTTTTTGCTGCTTTACCCAATTTAGTAGAGTTTTGACCCTTCATATGTACGACAGCAGTTATTGTGTGTACACAAATTTACTTATCACATAAATACCTACTTATTTATTTTCCAAATAAAAACCATTTGTAAATAACTATGTAATATATGTATATTGTATAACTCAATTAATTTGAAATTCACTGGATGAATTAAAACTATGTAACAACCTCCCAATAAATAAGAAATTTACTGCCAATCAGAAATCAAGAAATTAAAGATCGCCCCTGAAATTGTGTATTTTGACTTCTAATTTCTCGCCACTAACCTCTCCTATAGCAAATTTTAACCAAATTGGTTTGAAATCTATGAAATATCATGATTACCATTTACACAATATATAATTCAAAATTTATTTAGTTACTATCTGACTCGGCATGCATTGCAATGCAACTTACATAAAGAAACTGTTATTCCCTGCGTATCCTTTCCCATTTGTCCCCGCTCCCCTTTCGCCTCCTCTTCCCCTTTCGCGTCTCCTTCCCCTCCAGTATTCCGCTCTCACCTCCCCCCTCCCCTCTCCTGCTGCTACCTCTTCTCTCGACCCCCTCACTCATTCCCCTTCCTCCTTTTCCCCCTTCCCCCCTCCCTCGTCCCTCCTCACTTTAATCCTTCCTCGACCCGTAGATACATTTCAACCGTACAGTCGCTAGGGCAATAATAATATCACATTGTTCCATCCCAAAAGATTACCCACTGCTATTTTTTTTACTTCTTACCTGGCCCATTGATGTTTCTCTTGGGACTATTTCCAATACAGTGTCAGTTTCCAAACTTGTAAGCAGCTCATCAGACGGTGTTGCATCATGGTGAAATTTAAACATCTCTGCCAACTGGTTATACGACCTCTTCATTAGGCAATGAAGCATGTGAATGACCATGTAGTCCATCAGTTTTATAAAGCTAAAGGATATTAAAAAAATTATATTTCAATAATGTACAAACAACATGGTCATATATTGCTATGAAAAATAATATCTTCAAAATAACAAATGAGTTGTGGAATTCTAAAACTTGCTCTGAAAACTTTTGTTCATTTGAAGCTAGGAAGAAACATATACACGGAGAGAGTCCTATTGCGATAATTGAAGGTATTTTAAAAGTAATAGTAATGACTGGGCATGGCTTGTGTCATGTATTTCCTCCAAGCTTTTGTCATTGGAGTAAAACCTTGGATCTTTTTGTGTCATTCCCATGGGGTTGCCGTAATCGAATAAATTAATTTCCATCAGGAAATTTTACAGGAATCAGGATCTTCAGGATTTTTAATAGGAATTAATAGGCCAAAAATGGCTTTTTTTGACATTGGCTCCACATAGGACACCCCAAGGAAAATAATTTCCCTCAGGGTCTAAATCATCTTTAAGGAAGCTGTGTGGAAGGTATTTGTAAGGAAGAAAAGCAGAGGAATTTCTATGAAGAAAAAAGGTATGAGGAATGGGTAGGAATATGGGTGTGTCAATGGGTGACGGACGTGTGAATCCATCCCTCTCACTATGGTGCAAGGCGATGGGTCAAGAGTCCCGCTGGAGAGGACAAAAGGTCTTTCTCAATCAGTCTCTCCTGGTCCGGCCTGCTATGCAGTAGGTGGCAGACGCATCTGCAGCCAAGACCAAGGTAAACCTCACTCCATGATCCCGGGCACCCCCGCTTAGTCACCAAACCTAGCGAACCACTTGGGGTGACCAATGGCAAAGGCGTTGGTTGTCCAATAATTATTTCCATGGGTGGCGGTTCCCATGGAAGCCACCGAAATTTTTAAATACATTTACATAAATTTATTCATCTAATTTTATTAAAAAAATTTACGCTATTAGTAAGATGAGTCTCAGGTGTTTGTGTTGGTGTGTTTTAACGACTGTCGTGTTGTCGCAAGTGTTTTTTATGTAATAATAAAATAAAAGCATTTATTGTATACCGAGTAAAAAAATTAAAACAACAGTCGTTAGGGGACATACATTAATTACGAGGCAGTTTAAAAAAAAATTATACCCCCCCCCCCTTGGTGAGATTAAAAGTGAGATTTAGTGCGACCCCCCCCCCTCACGTGAGATTTTTTTCTTACTCTCGAAATAAATGTTTTTCATAATAGCCATTTTTTCAGCAGGCAAAATGGGACACTTTAAAAGAAGTGAAACAATTAAATTTTTTTTTATTATCTCTATAATAATATATACTCTTTTAAGGTTTAAATTTGGTGAGATTTTGCTGGACCCCCCCCCCTATGTTTTGCTCACGTAATTAATGTATGTCCCCTTAAAACAAGTTCTGAATCATAGAAGATATCGAATATATCAATCATAGAACATAATATATATAGAAAATAGCTCAAGTGAGTATTCTTGAGGAGTAGGGCGATTGATGATTTATATACATATTTTCTGCTTCTGTTTCCTTCATAGCATTATCGGATGGTGTGAAGATTTTAGAATCACCTGGTACATCATTTTTTTGGTATTACATACATTATGTTTAAGTTCAATGTGTTCCAATAGGTTTTTTGCTGCAACTGTCTTAAAGTCAGTTGAAACTTTCAGAGCAGGTTTTCAACTTCGTGGCCCAAATGAAGTAATTTTGTCCTCTGATCAGAGAGATTGTGCAAATAAATAGTGGGTTTTTGTACTTATACATAAATAAAACATTATTTAACGGGAAATTTCGGTTCTTGCAAGGTCCACTGACCAACTGAACTAATAGAGAATATCACGGCAGCAGTGAGAGAAAATTGGCCTTCATTCACCCGATCCATGAAGATTAAGTTTTTCAAAAGAATATGACGTGTAAATGGTGAGAATGAGTCAAATATTATTAATTATACCTACCATCCTATTCTTTCACAGAAATCCCTCTTCTTTGCCTTTTCTGTATAGTTCATTTTGAGGTGCTCCAGCTCATCGTGAATGTCGAATCCTTCCAGCATCAAGGCCGTGTAACAGGTCTTATGCATATTGGTCAAGATAATTTTATTGTAGTTTTTCAGATGATCCTGAATTTGTTCCAATCTCTCCATCTGAGTATTATTAAATATATTTTAATTATTTACTTACTACATAACCACAAGAGTGATATTATTGTACAAGATACTGTTGTCAAAATGTCAATAATGATTTCTTATGATCTTCCTGCTTTATCTCCCGCTAAAAAATGCTTACCAAAGTAATATAAATGTTAGGTTAGGTTAAATGTGGCAAATTTACAAAATCAACGAAGGGATGAGTATTGATAGGAAGAGAAACTAACTTCTTGCGTGTTCAATCCTGGAACAAACTTAAATCCGCCTGTTGGACATATTTATGAATACTATCAGAAGTCCCCAGCGTTGCCTGGGGTTACTAACGGTTTTTTTTTTTTTTTTTTTTTTTTTCCATTTTATTATTTTTTTTTTCTGTATAATATTACAGTGTTTACATAATAGCTAATAACATAATTTATGAACTTTTTGTTGTGTTGTGTGTAAGGTAGTTGCAATTGTTTGGAGTGAAGTTTTAAGATTGAGAATTCTAGTAAACTGGGCGTACGTAATTTTAAGGCGGAAGGAGTAATATTGTCAATAATCGAAAAAAATGTATTTTAGATATTTATGATTCGACATACGCCGAATTTAACTGAAAATTTGAGAACATAACATAAGAAAGATTTTGTGAAAAAATGGCAACTTTTATAACTTTCGTATTAATAAAATGAAGGGGGACCGAGTGAAGATATGCACGTAGAATTACGTATTGTGGATAATATAAGGCAACTTTTTTCAGCTATTACAATACTGACATTTAATTTTTGAAATGCCACTGCACACTACGACGACCACAAAATTCCGGCCATCATAATCATCTAGTTTGCAATAATTATCAACAGATGGCAGTAATTTTTTTTGGATTTATTATTTAACTGCTCCCAACTAACTGGAACGAATTGGGGTATGTTGTGAGACTGAAGGTAATGGGGAGGGGAAGAGGAAGGTGGGGAACTACCTGACTATTCATATCTGATCACCAAACAAAGTTAAGGCCATTTCAAGCAACATTTCGATTCTAAAGTACTCGAGGTACTGAAAGTATCTACCACTCTGGAGCTTGTCGCAGATATATGCATACTATTGATTATTTTAAATGAATAAATTGTGAAATAATATTGCAAAACACCTAATTACTTTATCACTAAAATATGAACTCGAATGCTGGTATTTAAAGTAAACATTTTAAGATGCAATTCTAGGTAATAAAAAATAGGTAGAGCGTGTGCTTGAGAACCCACATTATTTAACCGGCCCTGGGTTATAGCATACTTTTTTATGCATACAAACATGTTCAATTCTGCATTACGATTCCATACATGTAATTTATTCAAATTAATTATTTATTTGTTTCAGAAGGATGAACACTAAGCGCTTATCCAACAGCTGCTGGTTCCTGGTCACATTGAATATTTATACAATGAATCAAATGTGTATTTCTATTACTACTGTGTTAAGAAGGTATTATTTTATCAAGTACCTGGTTTTCAATGAAATAATAAAGAGGCGTATCTTCATGCAGAGTCAGTTCTGCAAAAGTTTGGTGGTACATGAACCAATTCCTTTCCTGCAGTCTAAGCTGACATCGACCAAAGACAAAATTTAGTGCAAAGAGATTCTTTTGTAATTTCCTTCTACTAGATGTATATTTTTTGTACACTATTGTTTTACGCCACATGTAAAATGCCTTCCACATTCTAAAAACTCTAAAAAACTTTATCTGAAATATAACAAGACACAAGCAAGATATCAAAGGAAGATAATTCTGAAAAATACACCATTTTCCAAGTTTGAGTATTGGATGAAACCTAACCAGAGGCCCTAGCACTCTCGCTCTCATCGTTCCCTAGCGTAACTTCTCATCGTTCCCTAGCATGACTACAGGTCGCCAACGAATAAATGACAGTTCACAATGACTAAGTTAGTGTCCTTAACATATTCGACATCAACTGTTGATTGTACGTTAGCGATGTGCAGTTGTCCTAGGGAACGATGAGAAGTTACCGATAGTTATCCTATCGATCGTTATAGAGCAAGCGTGCTAGGGCCTCAGGACTCTGATAAGATCTTATATTTCTACCCTATTCGTTTATAAATTTACAAATTATTACTACGAGTGAAGAGAACTAGAATATTTCTATTCTATTAAAAGTGTTGAAAGCTATAAATAATGATACAGTGAAACCATCTTAAGAAGTTCTCGCTTAAGATGTTTTCCTGCTTAAGAAGTTTGGTTTTTTCAGTCCCTTGAAGACCATATGGCCCAAATTTTTCCCACATCTAAGGTTTTCCCGCCTAAGACGTTTTTTTTTCCGGTCCCTTGGAAAACTTCTTAAGAGGGTTTCACTGTACATTTCTTACCTCTTTCAAACTGCAAAAAAAATTATATTCATATTCCCAAAGTGGCAACTTTGTAAAGATTTGCTCAGTTGTATAGTGAGTTACACCGTATGGGCTCATTGTCATGTAGTTTTTTAAATTGAGCTGCTGATAAGGAACTACTCTGTAAATGGAAATGCAATTGTATTTGCGATAACATCTTACTATTTATTACAATGGATATTATGTGTCATATTATATATATATATATATATATATCATGGCTAGATCAACCAATAAATTGTAATATATATTTCACAAAACAAATTCACTGTCTATGCAGCATTTATGTAGGAAACTTACATAAGGCAGTAGGGATTGAAATATATGGATTCCTTTGGCACGGCGTATCTCATGTAGATAAATGTGAATTTCCTTGCTTTCTTCATCTTTTCCAATTCACGGTTCAGGTCCGCAATTACCGGCTTCCGTCTGAGTTCATTTAACATGACTGATTCACTCTTTATCACCATTGTTTCTCTCCGGTCACTTCCGTCTCCATGATCCATTGTCGTTGTAACTGAACAAAATGGTAGGCATGTTTTTATAATATCTTTCCCAAAGCCTGTTCTTCACTCTCATAAGATATCTTGCCTACACTTTTCTTATTAACTATACTTGCACGCTTGGGTTCACCCAGCTAGTCTCGCCCGAAGTGCAGAAGGCATATATTTTTACCAAAAATCAAAATTGAACACAAAGGGAAAAAAAATTCTATTCATATGAATGGAATATTTTCTATTTGCAGTGGAACCCTCTTAAGAAGTTTTCCAAGGGACCGGAAAAAAAAACTTCTTAGGCAGGAAAACCTTATAAGTAGGAAAAATTGGACCATTCAGTCTAAGGGACCGAAAAAACCAAACTTCTTAAGCAGGAAAACTTCTTAAGGGAGACGGTTTCACTGTAGTTAGACCTAATTTAAATTTGTTAAATAATCTCAAGTAAGTTTAATTAAATTATTTAGCAAGGTATTATTAGATGGTTACTTGGTTTTTTGTGTTTTGAAGCAAATGGCTCAATACTTGATAATTGTTTACTAACAATGGAATCTCTTCTGATTCTTTTATTCTGTGAATCACGGAATCCTGTCTAAAAACAAAAACAAATTAATTCAACATCTTATATTCTGTGTAATTCGGAAACCGAAAATGAATTCTGAGAAATAGCGTGATAAAGTAAATGGGTAGACTATGTTAGGTTACCATTAATTTTGCTAATCTAAACAAGACTACACATTATGAAATTCAAATCCTAACTAATATTATAAGTATGAACGTGTGTTTGCTTGTCCTTCTTTCTTTGCATGCGGATAGTTAGAGGACGGGAAGTGACAAAAACTTTTCAGCCCGGAAAAAATTTAATTACCATGGGAAAATTCTTTGTAAAGTAATTTCTCCTTATTAGCAAGCCAGGGAAGCTGTGGGTTAAAGCTAGCTCATAATGAATGTAGATGAAGTTCTTCCTAATTTCACATCTACTGTAAGTATGGCAATTATACATAAATGGAGCATGACACGATTCTTCAGGGTCTTTTGCTTGTTTAGCAAAAATTTAAATAATTTTTTATTTACCAGGGGTTCAGCAAGATCAATCTTTATGTCCATTTTTTCAAGAATCTTTTTATGTGGAATATGAAATGGTATTTTTCGGTGGCATCTTGAGCTGTTCAAAATAAAATCAAACAGATTTTAATTATTATTTTGGAAGATCCTTTCTGTTAACCTTTCGTACGTCGGGCTAAAAAGGCATTCTGCGTGCTAAGCGCTTCCTGACTATAAATTTGAAAAATGCATAACCACTTTAAAAAAAAGTTTATGCAGTTTATCTAATACATTTTTAAACCAATCAATTCATGTTAAATCCAGCACATTAAATATGAACTAAAACTGCTCTTATTAATAAAAAATCAATAACAAATGCTATATTATTTTATCAGTTCATTATAACAAACCAAATCCGAAAAAATTCGGTTTAAGGTTACATTACACATCAAATCAATTACAAATTATCATTAAATTTCATTTAGACTTAGTCAGAAAAGATAATACCACATCAAAATGTTGATAATTGCAAACGGCGATGAGCGTGTGATATCATGGTACATACAATGACTGTTGCGGAAGTACTACAGTACTTCTATTCGAATTATGAATTGTGTCTCAATTCATTTTGAAAGCTAATAACTTAAAATAATTTAATTTATATTATTGGGAGAATATTCCCGAGTGCATGTTGTAAATTGTGCCATCTTAGAATTTAATATGTCTATCTACTTACATATAAACATTTTATGATTTTAGTACATATTTATAAATGGTTTTCAAATTTCAAGAAAGTGGCCTCGAAGTGAACATGGAGAATTTGTAAAATACTAATAAAAATGTGTTGATGCGTGTTTTGTGTAGTTTTTTAAAAGAAGGACCTTGAAATGTGTATGTTATGTGTTTGAACCACTGCACAAGTAGAAGGTAAGCACACAAGGAAAAGGAGAGAATTACTCACTGCGGGACTTGTACTTTCTTCTCTGCGGCGGTCAATAGCGAAAAAATGCGGATGCGATAAATAATGTTGATGTTCACAGGTTGATGGTCGATTATGGACTGATGTGGGTAACAGGAAAAAGTGACAGGTTTATAAGGAAGGGTAGGAAGGAAATGTGACAATACTAGCTACAAGTACAGCAGTTCATGTATGTGTATAGTTTTGTATAGATGTATGTATGTAAGTGTAGCTGTGTAAATGCCCAACCATGCCCCCCGCCTGGAAGGGGATGAACGAATCCACTTCCATAAACCTTAAGAGTGTAGTACTAATCACTTTATAAACAAAATTTAAAAATTGGTGAAAGTTAAAGCTAAAAGAAGGGCCATAGATGCAATATCTGATGGCCAAGTCAACGGACTATGTTATTGCGAAGGTAAAGGGCAAAGTTTAACCACTGCCCTGCGGTATGTACCGGTGTTTGTTTTAACGTCGGCAACGCGAATCACTCCGTCTACACCGGGATAAACATTGACTATTATGCCGATGGGCCATTTAAGAGGCGCGATGTTGTCACACTTGATGATTACGACAGTGCCTGTAGTTACCGGATTGGCGCTCGTGTTCCATTTTTGACGAGATTGTAAAATATTTAGGTACTCCATACGCCAACGATTCCAGAAAGTCTGGACGAGATGATCCACGAGATGCTTCCGTTGCAACAAGTTTACTGACTCGTTGGTTAAGTCAGCAGCGGGTAGAGATTTTAACGGAGTAAGAGTTAAAAAATGTGCAGGAGTAAGAGGCAACGGAGCTGAGACATCAGTTACGCTCAGTACGGACAGCGGACGTGAGTTTAGAAGTGCTTCTATTTGAGAAAGCACCGTTTGCATCTCTTCATACGTGAGTAGACATGTACCCACTATTTTATTCAAGTAACTCTTCACACACTTTATATTACTTTCCCAGATTCCACCAAAGTGTGGAGATTGAGGAGGATTCATTTTCCATTCGATGCGGTTTTCCTGTAGATTATCTGAGAGTTCATTCTTAAAATTTGGTGACTCTATAAGTTCGAATAGAGATCTTAACTGGGACTTAGCGCCCACAAAGTTTGTTCCGTTATCAGAGTACATAACGCTCACAGGACCACGACGTGATAAAAAGCGTTTGAAAGCATTAAGGAAGACTTCAGTGGAAAGATCTGAAGCGAGTTCGATATGAACAGCGCGGGTCACCAAGCAAATAAAAAGGCAAATGTACGCCTTTTGACTTCGAACACCCCGACGTCTATAAGGGATTATTTGAAGCGGGCCCGCGTAGTCAACACCTGTGTGTAGAAAAGCTTTGGCTTCGCGGACGCGGCATGAGGGTAAATCTCCCATTATTGGGAATTGTGGTTTGGGATTAATCTTGAAGCACGTATTGCACTGATGCACGCGCTTCCTAACCAGATTACGCGAGGAAAGAATCCAGAACCTTTGTCTTAGCAAAGACATGAGTAAGGTAGGACCTGTATGTAAGTTCTTGATATGATAGTAATCTATTATTAAATCGACTACATGAGCACGTGGGGGTAAAAGAATAGGATGCCGACTGTCAAATTCTAATTCAGCGTTTTTCAACCTGCCTCCTACCCTTAGAATACCTTCATGAAGAAACGGATTCAATTTTGCAATAGCGCGCCGAAGTTTCTTCCCGTCAGTCATTGCCTTCATATCTTCGGAAAAATGTTCTTGCTGTACCGATTTTATAACAGCGAGTTCTGCAACGGCAGTATGACTTAATTCGAATGTTCGCGGTAGTTTCTTAATGAAACGAAAAATAAAAATTACTATTCGAATTAATTTCGGCCAAGAATTGACACGAGAAGCTAGTGCGCATAATAACGGTGGTGCAATCGTTTTGAGGCGGTTATTGTTTTGAACTGCCATCAAAATTTTTGTTTTCAGTTCGGGTGGTTCAGATACAGATTTTGAATCAAAACGTTGTAGAGGCCAATCACTTTTAGGTAACTGAGCAAATGCGGGGCCGTTAAACCATAATGGATGGTCTATTAGCTGAGCGGGGGTTAGACCGCGCGACAGGCAGTCAGCGGGATTGTCTTTACCTTTTATATGATGGAAGCATTCAGCCTGCAGATGATCTTGTATTTGTGATACGCGGTTGGCAACGAATGTCTGCCATCTAGCAGGTGGTGAATTTATCCATGCTAGCGCAACCGTGCTGTCACAAAAGGCTAAAGTCGTATGAACTATCGAATTTGATGCGTAGGTGTTACTGACCGTACGCATTAATCGCGCAAGTACCAGCGCTCCACATAATTCTAGACGCGCAAGTGAAATCGCCTTCGCAGGAGCGACCTTGGATTTGGCGCATAATAAGCTAATTGTGATTTTATTAGTATTCGGACAGTAAACGTGTAAGTATACAACACCTCCAAATGCGCGTTCGCTTGCGTCAGAAAATCCGATGAGTGTTAATACACATTGGTATTCAACACCTAAAAAGCGAGGAATTCTAATAGATTGCAATAATGGCAATTCCTTTTCAAACTGGCGCCAAAGCGTGACCACGGTGTCAGGAGGAGTATCGTCCCAATCCAGGTTGTACTCCCATAGAGATTTAATTATAAGCTTAGCTAATAAAACAACCGGTGCGACGAAACCCATCAAATCCCAAAGACGAGCAATCGTCGATAGGATGTTTCGTTTGGTGCAAGTTCTTTCGTTAGCGTTTACAACAAATATAAAATTATCAGAAGCGGGTATCCAATGAAGCCCCAGTATTTTTAGGTTTTCATCGGGATTACATTCCACATGTTCCTTGACACGACGATCTGAAGGAATTGTGGACAAAAAGTTTGGAGTATTACTAGAGAATTTTACAAGATCAAATCCTCCCGCGGCAAATAGTTGTATCAATTCCGTAGACAACTCGGTAGCTTCCTCGACCGACGAGCAACTGGTGACAAAATCGTCCATGTAGAATGAGCCTTTTTCTACCAGGTTTGCAGCAAGTGGGAAACGAGGTTGTTCATGCGACGCAAGTTGGCGCAATGTACGCATTGCCAAGAATGGACTACAAGACATGCCGAAAGTGACGCGATTAAATTCAAACAATTGCAAAGGGTCACTATCGTTAAATCTGTACAGCATGCGCTGAAAACGACGGCATTCTTCTTGCACTACAATTTGTAGATACATTTGTTTTATGTCAGCGGTTATAGCTATGGCAAATAATCGGAAATTGAGGATAATGCGAAACAAGTCACCTTGTAAATTCTTACCGGTGTGTAGAATATCATTAAGCGAGTAACCAGAATCGGATTTCATACTCGCGTCCAGCACCATGCGAATTTTAGTGGTCAGTTTATCCTCGCGAACTACGATATGATGCGGGATTACGTAATGCGGTAAATCAGAATTGTCGACCGGGGAAATGTAACCTTTCTGAAGGTATTCGCGCAATATTTTGTCATATTCTACTTTTATGGCGGGTTGGGATTTTAAGCGGCGTTCGAGAGATCGGTACCTCTGCTCGGCTGTCGGCAACGACGCGCCAAGGACAGATGGACTTTTTCGAAACGGCAACGCGACAATATAACGACCTGTCGTGTCACGAGAAGTGGTGAGCTTGAATTGGTTCTCACATTCTTGTTCATCAGGCGTTAAAAACTTCTCATCTGGAATATCTTCCAATTCAAAGAAGCGTGAAAGACAAAAATCCTCATTTTCAGCGAACGTACAAAATGATTGCGTGACGTAGTTACTTGGGGTTTCAATCATCGTCGGAGCAGTGCCTAAGATTAAATACCCTAAAGTAGTTTCAATAGCAAATGGCTGACCAGGGGAACCTGATATTTTGTTGGTCTTTAAAATGCGAGCAAACATGTCACATCCCAAAATAATATCAATCTCACCAGGCGTACAGAAAGTTTTGTCTGCTAAGGGTAAATTGTCGAGATATGATAATGAGGCGCGGTTTATGTTAACGGTAGGCAGTTCATTAGTGATATTTTCTACCACGTACGGTTGAATAGTATACGAGTGAGCGTCGTTATAATGGGAGAACAGTTTGAGACAAGTCATTCCCTTTGTTAGATTTCTTACGTCACCTATTCCCGTGACGTAAGCGCTGGGAGATGATTGTACCGTAAGATTCAAACGTGAACAGCATTTACGCGTAATAATGTCCCTTTGGGAGCCGCTATCGATTAGCGCACGGATAGATTGAACCTGTCCCTTAAGATCTCGAGTTAAACAGATGGCGGTTCCCAGAAGTACCGTAGAATTAGCACAAGAGTTTGTGTTTGTCACACACAGCGATACTGGATTCGGAGAATTTGAATTATTATTATCGGTACCTGCTTGTGACGCGGAAGACGGTATTGGGTCTGACTGTGGTTTTCGCATATCAGTTTGCTTGAAATGCAATAAGGTATGGTGATTAAGAGCGCATGATTTACACGTACTCTTTGATTTGCATGATTTCGTGTTGTGCCTAGTACTGAGGCAATTTACACAAACTTGCGTATTGGATGACTTAATGAAATTAAATCGATCGCGTGGTTCTAGACTAATAAATTTAGAACATTGATATAAAAGGTGCGATCCCTTTTGACAACAAAAACAAATGTCAATGGAGTGATTGTCACTTTTCTCGACACTCATAAATGTCTTTGCGGAATTTGTCCTTTGCGGTTTAGCAGAAATATTAATATTTGAACCGAGGCGGCTGGATGTTGCTGGCGTAACTTGCGCACGAGTAAGTATCCTTTGCTGTCCTCTTACTAATTCTATTAATTCTGAGCTCGACGGAAAGCTTTCATTGTCTCGAATAGAAGATTCGAAAGCTTTTACTGTCTCTATATCAAGGCGTTTAAGACCCAGATGTAGCAACATAAATTCTGCGAGATCCTTGATTTGCAACTGTTTCAGCGCGGCAATGTTTGTCGCATACGTATCTGCAAAATTTTCTAAGGAAGCGGGAGTGACCGAGTTAACCACAGGCATTTTCAATAACCGGTCAAAGTATGATTCTGCGAGTACGCGATGATCGTTATATTTATTACATAAAGCGTTCCATATCACCTGGTAATTTGTACCAGTGGGTGTGATCGTCTTACAAATAGTCAATGCCTTTCCCGTTAACTTGGACATGAGATATTGCATCTTTTCAGTGTTGTCTAATGAACTATTTAAATGAATAACGGAGACATAGGTTTCATAAAACAGAGGCCAATTTTCCAAATTTCCGTCAAAACATGCAATTTCTAAAGGCGGTAATTTGATTTGACGGTGCGGTTTCTCTACTGAATTTGACAGCATGCTTGACTCGGTAAATTTAATGACACCGTACATTTCCTCAAATGCGTTCAGTTGAGCGTACTCGGCGACCGCTTGAGGATTGATCTCAAGTTCACAATCGATCTTTTCGTCTAGAATGGTGATAAACTCCGAACGGATTCTCTCTACGGTGCCAGCGCCCGATAAAAATGCTTGACGATTTGTAGCGCTATCGGAAGATTTTTTAATTTTGTCAAAGACTGACTGTAATGTCGCAAAACTTGAAGCTAGTTTGGCATTTAAACGTTTTAAACGTCTGTCATCCCGTGACGACGAACCAGACGGTGCGGTAGCCATTTTCTTGTTCCGATTATTTATTAAATGTAACAAGAATACAGACCAAGAATATGCTTATAATATTTATAATAAAATAATTTAATTAATATTCAATTTGCGCGCAGTACTCAGTGGGGTTATCTTTGACCCCGACAACCGTGAGGGGTTAACAACACTGAATTAAATTTAAAATTAATGTTTGCGGAATAACAAATTTATTATTTCAATTGATCTATCCAGTACTGGGAGTAGATTAAACAAAATAACAAATTATTAGTAAAGACACGAGGTCTATGAACAATATACAATGCGGGTAGAAAAAATTTAAATTGCGGGTGAGCGTAATACACTCTGAAAGTTTATAAGAGATATTGAAATAAGAGTTATATATCTCCGGCTCGTTTTGGACCATGAATGATGCGTGTTTTGTGTAGTTTTTTAAAAGAAGGACCTTGAAATGTGTATGTTATGTGTTTGAACCACTGCACAAGTAGAAGGTAAGCACACAAGGAAAAGGAGAGAATTACTCACTGCGGGACTTGTACTTTCTTCTCTGCGGCGGTCAATAGCGAAAAAATGCGGATGCGATAAATAATGTTGATGTTCACAGGTTGATGGTCGATTATGGACTGATGTGGGTAACAGGAAAAAGTGACAGGTTTATAAGGAAGGGTAGGAAGGAAATGTGACAATACTAGCTACAAGTACAGCAGTTCATGTATGTGTATAGTTTTGTATAGATGTATGTATGTAAGTGTAGCTGTGTAAATGCCCAACCATGTGTTATTTTGCTTCTCCGTGAACTGAAATAGTTAATAGTTGTTCCTCATTTATAATTAAAGTGATACGAAATGCAATTTAACTACTTATTTTTTTACGTAACATAATAATTATATTTATTTGATGACATTAATTTTATTTAGTTATATTTAGAGACTAAAAAAAAGATTTATCTATTGCAAACCTTTCATTGGGAGCTTTAATATCTGAAGCTTTTCTTTCGCTTAATCTTGGCAGTGAAATACTTGGAAATCTACTCATTTTGACAACTTTTGTCTATATTTACTTGATTAATCACAATATTTTTTTAAACTTTAATTACCTAAAATTGTTATCATATTGTGACCATAAATAAACCATTACCCCATTACCATTTTGTGACATAAGCAATAAAAATAAACAATTGGTTTTGAATTCAATCAAAAATAGAAAAATATCTGCATTGTGATTTAAAATTTAAATTGCTCTTTAAATGGTACCTACTCTACTGTCAGGGTGAGTTGAATTTATTCTGAGTTGTCCGGTCACCACTGTTAGTAACTTTTCCTTATAGATACTTTTTTGTGAAAGAATTAAAAAAAGAAGGTAAAAAATTTTGCACTAGCTTAAATAATATAATACTGTGACTCTGCCCCCAAATAAACAGTTAGCGCCTCCGCCCACCGAGGCAACTGAAAACTCTCAACTGCCAACTGTCTTTGTATGACAATGTGATGGCCCGCACACTACACAATCACTCAAAAACCCGTTGTCAATGGTAACGTAAGCAGTGACAGGCGATTTGCACTGCTGATTGCCGCGGCCGGCCGTTGCTAGTTGCCAGCTGTCAGCTGATTGTTCTTCGTCTATGGTTAAACAAGCTTTTTGACCAATCAAGACAGAGAAATCAGCCGGTTTTAGTTGGTTTTCAGTTGCCTCGTCAGCGGAGCGCCTTAAGCTTGTACACCTAACATGTAATATAACACTTTTTTTAAAATATAACTCTCTTTATGTTTCCCGGCAGGGGTAGGTTACCACACAACTGTCTCGGCACACACTCATTGCTATTCACATGATATCCTAGATAAGTGCTTACCTTAGTTTAAGCGCTTACCTATAGATGTCACATAGGTATCCTAGATATTAGTTTAACCTCTTGAATGTTGGATGACATTTGGCCATATTATATGGCCGTGTACTATAGAAAATTAATTTCAAAGCATTCCCAGAAAATACATTACTGAAATTAAAAGCAACGTCTGGAAGATATTGGGGAAAACGATTCTGACCTTGTCCTTGTACAGTTTCCTTGTAGATGATTAAAATCGCACTTAAAAAAAAATCCGGATGCCTGCGTCCAAGACACAGATGACAGTTTCTTTATTCATTGCTTTGTAAATTGTCGTATCCGGAATAATGACCATACTTTTTCAGTAGCATTTCATTACTCAGTACATGGGATCTGCCAGTCCATTGATTTATCATTCTCCATTTTTATAACAATTTATTAAGCATAAACTTCTTTTAGTAGTTGTAAAAATATATGTAGTTTTAAGATAGTTGTAAGTCATAATACTAGTATATACCCACTCGATCATTTAAATATGTATAGTTTTAAGAGACGAATAATTCTTAGTTTTATGTCACTAGTTATAAGTTTTAGTTTTAACCGCCCTACCTTCGGGTTATTTCCGCAAAATCCTCATACCTGATAAGATTTTGTCAAAATATATGCATTTACAATAGGTTTAATAAAAAATAAAAAAACAAACAACAAAAAAACCAACAAAAACGCGTACGTGATTGCATACGTAGTGTGGGATAGCGCAGAATGGTACAATCAACATGAACGTATCACTTACGTTCGTAGGCCTAGGTCGGTTAAGTCACAGTTATCAATCTTAGTTATAAGTTATAATGTATATATTCAATGTATAAACGAAGTTGTAGAGCGCCCTTGAGGCGATTTTCTCACGAAAACGGCGCTATATAAATTATCCGAACTTTATTATTATCATTATTTGTAATTATATAATATGAGGATTTTTTGACCACCATGAGTATTGAGAGAAATGGATAATAGCTTTCCTAGGTATTAGTTTAAGTGCTTACCCATAGATGGTTCATCCTAGATATTAGTTAAAGAGGGTACTCGTAGCTGTTGATACTGCAGGGATTGAGACTCTAATAAATGCTATTGCAACCTCAAGATCGGGGTCCAGAATAATAACTACCGCCTGCTAAATAAGCCATCGGAGTTTATTGTTATCTATCACAAATAAAGTCCAAAGTGTTTGGTTGACTCCGGAGTTTTATTAGAGTTGTGAGACAAACTCGGGGTTACAACAAAATTAACATTCACGTATATGCTGAAATTGTAGGGATTGACAAAGGATGCGTATTGCAAATTTGACATTTTTAGATTAACAATTTTAACATGCAAAAAGTGTGTGCCAAAATGGTGCCTAAAATTCTCACGTATGAACAACAAGAAGCTCGCAAAACTATTTGTATTGACGCTTTATACGGTCTTATACTGCCTTATTCGCTGGATCTTAATCTGTGTGACTACTATCTGTTTCCTATGATGATAATGATGAAATCTGCATTACAAGGAATAAGATTTGAGTCCGTTGTAGCTGTGAAAGAGAAAACGGCAAGCTTCCTGAAGGAGCTGACAGAAGAAGACTTCCAGCATTGTTTCGAACAATGGAAGATTCGAATGAATTATTGAAGGGAAGGAAGCGGAATGTACAATGAAGGTGATAATAAGTAAATAATGTATGAAATCAAAATAAAACGTTTTACAGCGTCAGTCTCGTTATTTAATAGCCGCACCTCTTATATTATGCTCAAACCGATTTATAAACTTAATCTTAACCTTTACACTTACATCGACTTTGCATACTTTCCACAAAGCTTTGCAAATAATATTATTGTTACATGTATATAGAGTAAACAAATTAAAACACATATTGCTAACATAAACTTTATTTCATGTATTTTAAAAAGCTAAATTGGAATACAAATAATTAGAGAACTTAATTAGATCCTTATAAACTTAAATTAAAAATACATAAATTATTAGCTATTTAGGTGGTAAGAAACACATAATATTATTTTTCGCACATAACATAAATTGAATGCATTTAGATTTATATAAATATGTATGTAGATTCTGTCATCCATTCTATCTCAGAAGATATTTCGAGTGAAAATAAAGACTAGACACGGGACAGTGATAACAAATCATAAATCACATTTTCTCTTCAAAGGCACCACAAATAATATATTTCAAAGCAAGTTAACTCATTCTTAAATACAAGGCACGGTGTACAACGAGCATATCACATTACTTGCATCCTTGACAACTAATTCATACTGTAAAATCACCATGTCTTTCTTTGATTTAAACTTACCATTTTTTTTACTCATTGTGAAGAAGAAAAAGGCATTAACAATAATATTTTGTGAGCTCAAACTCATGCACTACCTTTATGTTTTTCAATAACATTTTTCTAATGATTTTATATTCAAAACTTCAAGTCAGGCACTAATAAGAACTGTGCATATTAAAATGTACACGTAATATATTACGTGATAGGTTGGCAGTGAATAATTTATTACTGTACAACTATTGAAAGATTAGGTACTGTGTGAGGATGGGATTATCAAATGTATGTTCCCGAGTTAGGAAACAATACGTTCAGAGCATATCACAGCAGTTTATCAATAAATTGTGTATATTAATAATACAAGCAGTGATTTAATAAACAACCAAACTCTATTTCCCCTAAATAATTGTGTTTCTGTATAGAAAACATTTTTACTACTTTAAAAAAAAAAATTCTAATGGGCCATTCAATAAAAACCTTTCTCTAATTAGAATAAAAGCTAAACAACACAAATTAATAAAAATGTTTTTCAAATGCCCGTTACCTATCATAGAAGTGCGTCAGAATTTAGACATAAAAAAGATAGAATGACAATTCATATAATGAATTGACTATTTACACATTATTTAGAATTCTATCACATGTATACATTTAAAGCCTTACCAATACACATATATATATTTTTAAATATACGTAACTGATAAAAAACCATTTACTATACATAAATGGTTGTTTATCAGGTGTGTAAAATTTAAAACATGTTTATTAGTAAGGGATAATATGTAAATATAAATCCAAATATGTCTCTTGCGTCTATAACAATAATGATTTTAAAGCTGGCTAACATTGGTTTCTTGATAGGGCTTTCTTTGAACTAAGTATACATAATTAATCGTGTTGCATGCATCTGTGTTCAGTGCAATACATTTTTCTAGAATGATCACATTTAGGTGCACATCGAAGCCAGAAAGGATAAATGGGTATACCTTATAGGCGTATAGCGCTTTAGCCATTTATCATTTTCAGTATCGATATATATTTATTTACACTACGTAATTTATAAAAGGGTGCCATAAAAAAAGATTTTAATATGTGATTTACATATTATATTGTTACATTTACATAATATAATATGTACATATAATATTATATACATTGTAAAATGTATAAACCTATGAAGATGTAAAAAAGGGAAAACATATTTATTCTATAATGTTTTGCTCTCTATTGCATTTTATGCTGATAAAAAATATAGCAGTTTTTCTTTAATGAAGGGCCTTTCAGAGTTTTCAGTTTTCTAATTAGTTGGTTGATATATTTCCAAAATTTGTGAAAATGCATTTTTTGATCCGAACACTAGAGCAAATAGACCGAATATGCCCACAAGGATATTTTTCCACACAACCCAGTTCCATTTACCGAAACCGACATCCCAATAGGTAACAATTTCAATGATGGCTGGGATTATGAGTCCTAAGATAGAGAAACAGAAGGCACCGATAAGTCCGATGAAGGGGGAGATAGTAGGAACAGCAATGGCGAGCAGAACTGCGGCTGTTACGAGAACTGTCCTCATGACGTAGTTCACCAGGATGGGGCGAGTGGTGAACTTGTCCTTGACACCATCCCATCCGATCTCCAGGCAGACAAAGAATTGCAGTCCGAAGGTGCAGAACACCGCAACGGCAATGAAGATCATAACTACTTGTGCTGGGCTGCAAAAAGGAAATAACAGTTAGATGACATAGTGCACACATTTTTGGCTTTTATTGGGGATGAAACTACTTTTGTTAAAAATATTTAGATACAAATTTTTTTATATGTCTTAGATTTCAACCAATTCAGGCAATTTATAATCAAACTATTGATAATAATACTTACTACAAAACATAATTACTGTGCTATTAAACTGATTAAATACATATCCTCTGTCTTTTTTTAATGTTTTAACCTGATTATAGAATATTATAAAGTACCTTAGTATATTTTTGTTATTTGTTTTGGGGTGTTATGGCGTGTTGCGCTTCTCCTTCTTTAGCCAACTTTTCGGACAACATTACAGTGTCCATCATCAGGGCAGATGTGTGTACCCTGTAACGTTGTCCGAAACGTTGGCTAAAAAAGGAGGTAGCGCAACATGGCATTACACCCCAAAAACAAATAACAAAAATACTTTTGGCCGTGAAAATCTAAGATCATGTATACCTTGATATAATAATTTTTTTCTGATTGGATGTAAAAAAACACTAGACGAATCTTGCCACAGGAAGTTATAGCAATTATTTTCTGTTCAGCCTTCGCTAACAATAACAATACATATAGGACAGGGCTCGGATACCAATTTTGTGCACATGCTCGGGGCAGTCCTAGGATACACACATGTGGGGTCTGACCTAAATGGCCTTTGTGTCCGCTCTACACTTTCGGTAAGAATGCTGAGATATTCAAAAAACTTTTTTCAACACAAGGTACATACTCGTAGTTCGATTTCCACCTCTTTATTCTCGAATTGCGGTTTGATGATTATTGGTTATATAGTGGTTCGCCCATTACTAGTACTCCATTGTCCACTCTATGGTGAGTTCATTCAGCATCCTTTGGGTTGGGACAATTTGTGGACATCGAGCGCGTTAAATATATTGTTTCAAGAGTTTGGAACAGGCAAACGAATTCATTCTACAATACTATCTTTTTGTTTTCCTATTGTGAAAAAAAATGTATAAAAAAAGATAATTACATTTCATCCTGAGGTAAACTGAGAGTGATGGCGCCTTCCAGCGTATCTGAATATGTGATGTACCCGAGGAATCCAAGCAGAATGTAAACTAGAGTCACCCCACCCATTCCTTTGTTCAAGACACCGCAGATTCCTACGAAATGTTGTGGTGTTTCCATACTATTCTCCAGCGGCATAACAACGCCAATAGCCTCCATGGCAAATATGGTAATTGAGAAAAAGTCCGGCCAAGTGGCTACATCGGCGACATATGGGAAGGCATCGAGTGAGGACGGCATATCTCTGATAAGGTAGTAGAATGTTATTCCAAGGCCGAGACCCATGAACACATTAGCCACCATCGATACTGGAGCCAGGTACTTCAGGTTGGGAATCCATGAGAGCAGAATTAAGGGAATGAGCAGTGCAGCGATCATCAGCCTTTGGTCGATGGTTTGGGTGGTGTAAACCTCGATAACCTACAACAGAAATAATAATGATTTCTCAACATGGTTTATTCGGTATTTCAACCCTACTAAAGGAAAATTTTTAGCTGTGGTACTCCAAATTAGTTTTTGCTAAATGCAAATACTTTTTTGTTTTCTATAAGGCTTTTGAAAATATATTTATATCTATGAAATAGGTAGTCAGTATTACCAGTATTACCATTAGTAACAAAAATTATTTTTAAAAATTCAATCACAAGTATTTGAATGTATGGGTAATGTCTCCGCCACGCGGCATATTTTTTAATCTCGTCTCGCCGAGCAATAATTCTTTTTGAAACCGTAATTAAACATGTTTCACACAACCGTTCTACATCGTAAACATTGCTCAAATAACGCATTCATATCTTAACTGACTAGTACTTACGTCTGTTTGTGTTTGAATTTTTAAATCCCATTGTTTGATCTATGGGCCGATATTAAAAGTGTTTTTTTTTTAATAAGGATTTGTTTTTGAAATTATTTATATTGTGTGCAATGTTAGAAATGTTTTGTTTTTCAACTTCGAGAATAATGATGACATTCTTTCCCTTAGAACAATCACATGCAATTCAGGTTTCTGGGCACCATGATAGTTTAAATTAGATTTAAAATGCACATAAATCCTCTAAAACCCGAAACAAACATAATATAACAGAGAATGGAAGCAAATCTCAAAAGAGAAATGTATTTTTTTAGGTTAAAAACTCTAATGCGATTTCATATACTCAAATGCGTTTTTATATTTAACATTTGAATAAAATACTTATGTTTATTCCTCCGAAATGAGATTGTCAAATGAAATTCCTAATTTCACAATTGCTAAAAAAGCTGTTTGTGAAATCAGCCAAAAACGAAAAGCGACGCACAGTTCCACTGACTACGCACTAATTGTCCATTGCGCGTTCGCGCCGAACAAATGAGCTGAATGAAGGGAAGAACCTGACTTGGTGGCTTTAAATCCTTACCGAAGATAAACAAATAATTCTAATGAATGTATTTCTAGAGATGTCGACAGAGATATGAAAGGGGTGTTTTACAAATGAATTTAGATTCTGTATTATGCTTGTACACAATACAGCGAGGACTCAAACCTAAAAATTACTTAACCGCTTGGGCACAAAAGCTTGTTTTCACAACAATTTAACGTAGGTAGACATAGGAATGACGTATGCCCCAGACCTGAGTTATTAAGATAGCTCCCTCGTGAGAGGCAAGTGACTTTAGATGCTTCCCGCGGCCAGGAGGTTAAAAATAGATTAATAATACTTAAAAAGATATGAAGTGTGGTAAAGTTGCATTTTAAATTATTTGTGCGTACTAAGGATGAGGCTCTCCTCTAGATATTTTATTTTTAGCTGTTCAAGATTTGAAACATTTGACAGGTTTGGGTTATAATAAAAAATAATATACCTTTTGAATGTTTTTCGCAATGATGACAGTATAAACACTGCAGGTTCCAAAATATGTGATAAACAGGCATATGAGAATTAAAATCCTGAAAAAGATAGAAATTAACAATTATTAATTTGATTGGCCAATTATAAATGGAAGATATTCAGTTTCATAGATATGTATGTCAAAATGAACTTAGATACATAGATACAAATGAGATATTACAGAGTTTTGCTGAATTGCAGAAACAAGGAAATATTAATTCTAATACAGCCATGACTATTATACAGAAAGATGACTTTGTTCATATTAGTGAAATAATAGACATTTCTGAATAATAGTTTTTACATGGAAATATATCATTGAAGTTGATTGGAAAATTTAATAAATATCATTCCTTCAAATAAAAATACGGAAACATATGAATTGCTTAGCCAATGAATCCACTCAGATTCCACAATTTATCCCATATTTTTTAATTTTATAAAAAAATTTAAAATCTTAAAATTTATAAATCAATTAATTTTTTTTTAAATCATTCACCTAAATATAGGTAACCATCGCCCGAGTGGTTAACTATACAGAGAGCAAATATGCTGGAGGAGTCTGTTAAAATAGTAAAAGTGTTCTCACTTAGATGAGTAGGCATATCTCCTTCCCCACTTTGGGCCATGCGTGAAGGCTGCTTCCGATACTTCAGAAAAACTCATGCTCGTCACTCGGGTCTTCTTGTACAAAACATGTGCGCATTTCACCTGAAAAATTACATTAATTAATATTAAACTGAACAAGTTTTATAAAAAGCGCTGTTCTTATAATTGGACAATATTCAAAAGCCAACTTTTAACATATAATTTTCGCAAGATGCAAGACGCAAAAATACTTCACAATTAAAACAGGCATAAAATTGATGTGAAAGTGTACATTAATATTAATTGTTAATAATATTAAACTGAAAAAGTTTTATAAAAAGCGCTGTTCTTATAATAAGACAATATTCAAAAGCCAATTTTTAACATATAATATTCGCAAGATGCAAGATGCAAGACGCAAAAATACTTCGCAGTTAAAACAGGCATAAAATTTATGTGAAAGTGTACATTAATATTAATTGTTAATAATATTAAACTGAAAAAGTTTTATAAAAAGCGCTGTTCTTATAATAGGACAATATTCAAAAGCCAATTTTTAACATATAATATTCGCAAGATGCAAGATGCAAGACGCAAAAATACTTCGCAATTTAAACAGGCATAAAATTTATGTGAAAGTGTACATTAATATTAATTGTTAATAATATTAAACTGAAAAAGTTTTATAAAAAGCGCTGTGTTTATAATAGGACAATATTCAAAAGCCAATTTTTAACATATAATATTCGCAAGATGCAAGATGCAAGACGCAAAAATACTTCGCAATTAAAAAAAACATAAAATTTATGTGAAAGTGTACATTAAAGCATGAATGTAGACTTTCACAATTTCAAATTACATAGTAAAGCAAAGATTTGGTGACATATAATAATTATATCTGCAATGCAATAATAATTATATCTGCAAAATACATTAAGTACACTCATTTTTATTCTTATCCACTCTTAAAGTAATTTCACAAGTCACTATGCAATATTATGCTGTTCTGCTTATCAGATATTTGTAGAATATGGGTCATAACGCAGAATTCCTGTGGATCAGTGTTTTTATTTCTTTGTAACATTAACATTGTTTGGTTTTTACATAATATAACATAGTATGGCATAAACTATAACATGGAATTGTGTAATTAATAAATAGCCAGCAAGTAAAACAGCAAACGATAGTAAATAGAAGTTAAGAATGTGTGGTGAATAACAAAGCAAAATGAAATTCTGTTTAAATAATACAATATTGATAGTAAATTAGTATATAGCTATTGTACTTAGTAAAAGCATGAGGGTAGGGATATAATGAGTAAAGTTTATTTCAGGTTGAAAAGATATCTAAATGAATATAAAAGATATCTAAATTAATTTAAAAGATATCTAAATTAATATATAAGATATCTAAATGAATAGATATCTAAATATTTTGTGCCTTAGTAAAAGACAGCTCTAATGAGCAAGTAAAACAGCAAATAATGGAAAGGAGAAGTTGCGAACATGTGTAAATAACAAAGTAAACAATGATGAAAAAATGTATTTATAATAGTAATAATAATAATATTTGGCTAATTTATATAGCATCGTCTTCCATTAAAAATCACCTCAAGGGCGCTGTACAAATAAACTAAGATATATAATAAGTAAGATATATTTCAAGTTGAGAAGATATCTACATACTAAAGGAAATAAAAGTAAAAGTAATAGCAAACATAGCGATCTGGCCGAAATGGAGATTGCTACCTTTGCTTTTACACACCTCAAATAAGGTAGCAAGATGAGACCCTTTTGTAGGTACCATTAAAAATTTTGAGCTGATGTAAAGAAAACAAATTAAAAGAAAATTAAAATAAATTAAATATTACAGGTTCTACGGGTTTATAATATTTCTTTAAGGGGGTTTCTCACCATCTTCCTTTATCATCATTAATTTAATTACTAAAATACATTTATACAATCGGTAGAGAAATGTATAGTAAATTTGTCGATGTAGTTTAATTAATTTACGAAAGAACTTCCTCACTGAGTACTTATATCATGAAACATAATTATATAAATATATATGTATATATTGAACCACAATTTATTAGAGGCCACCCTATTACCAAGCGAAATTCCAATCGCTAACCATGTTTTCTTATAAAATGTGTTGTGTACAATTTGGAGTTTTATTAGTTCACATTAAAAAAAATAGAAATTTTACAATACTGTTAAATTTTCACCAATTGCAGCTTCATGGTAATTTGCATAACATTACAAAGTGATGGTTAACTTACTAAAACATAAGAGCAGTGCGTGCAGATGAGGGCCACAAGAAGGGTGAAGAATATGCCCATGAGAAGACCAGCGCTTTTAAACGCAACGGGCATAGCCAGGATACCCGTGCCCAGCGACGCCTTCAGCAAGTGGGTCAGAGTGTCGCAGTCCCTGCAACCACAAAATATATCAATTGTCACAAGACTGCCATCTTTTTTTACCCGCGATTAAACAAATTAGCAAATGTGCCAGTGTGAACTTTTATAAAATGGTTACCATTACTTTTAACATATACAAGATTTTGATCTTTTTGGTAACATAATAAAGCATTCTATTAAAAAAAATGATTTTGCAACTACGCATGACTATGTCTTCGCAATCCTGTAGCTTTATATTAAAAAATGATAGCGCTCGCAATTTTTTTAAATGCAATTCAATAAGTACATTATTTTAGCAATAACACATCTGTCCGTAAAATATTTTGAGTTGGTTGGTGAGTCTCGTAGGTAGGATGCTTTTGGAAGGAGTTCAAATTTCAATGAGGGTACTGAATTCCTTTAATACATGACATGTAATCATAGACATAATATTACTAGACCTGCTTTAAGTCATAAAAGTGTATTATTTTCCCCTCCCCATACCAGTTCATTTGGAGCCGGCTGGACTCGCATATGGTTTCATGTGAATCTAGAAAATGTGACATCATCATTCTTTTGCGAACTAGCGTCGAGCTCTCATCGGTACATTTTACGAAATAACATAGCAAAAATGGTGGCTTGTGCTATTAAAAAGGGTAAAAATAGAAATGAAAAAGAGAATAAACCCAATTGTCGTAATACATTCCATAGGTAAGCATTATTTTACAACATTTTAAACTTATTCAGATCATATAATCAGTTCAAAACGTGGCGAGCGATTCGCGCTCCCATGAAAAAAGGTCTATTCATTCAAAAGCAGATTTTACTTTTAAGAACTAATTGGTGATATTGTAATGCGAGATGCCTATATACTGTCAGATGGGTTTATTGACGAGTCAACTCACCACTCCGCGTCGCGCTACAGTTGGTATTTACCTCTGGCCCGTATGTTCTCGTCTAGTAATATTCATATGTCTATGCATGTAATGTATTCCAAAAGGTTTCTGCTTTAAAGCCTAGGCTTACTAATATATTTTTTAATTTTATTTTATACAAAAGTTTTTTTAATTTTATTTTATACAAACAAAAGTTCACAAAGTATTTTACACAAAAGTAAATCAGTTGTGAAAAATTTAAAACATGTTTATTAGTAAGGCCAGCTTATGCAAAAACAATAATAGTCTCGTGATTGTTCATTTTTATAAGCATAAATATTATGTAAAATTGCACATGTCATATTTTAAAAATTTTATAGATGATTTTCGTTGTTTGTTTTTGGGGTGTTATGCCGTGTTGTGCTGCCTCCTTCTTTAGCCGACGTTTCGGACAGCGTTGCAGTGTCCATCATCAGGGCAGATCCGGCAGATCCATCGATGGATGCACTGCAACGCTGATCCATCGATGGATGCACTGCAACACTGCAACGCTGTCCGAAACGTCGGCTAAAGAAGGAGGCAGCACAACACGGCATAACACCCCAAAAACAAACAACGAAAATGCTTTTGGCCGTGAAAATCTAAAAACGTACCTTTATAGATGATGTTATATTATATTTAGTTATTATTCAATAAGTATCAAAATGTATATATGTGGTATAAAGTATTGTGTAATTAACTTTTACGGTTATGAGTCATTAATAAAATAGACAAATCTTCTTGATGCTTTGAGTGAGTTTGGGGTGCAATAACAAAAATTATTTTATTGCTTTCCGTTCCAAATGCATTCCTTTACTATGAGGCATTAAATCATATTTAGATTGGCTCAAAACATTCCATTGTAATTTTAACTATTTATACATTCAGACTGATTCAACATTGTGTATGTGCATACAAAATTGCATTGGCTAGAATCACTTACTGAATTTATATCATTATTCTGCCATACTAACCTTAGTAAGCGGTATCTACTACACTTCGCCTGCGTGCTTGGTTGTCCAAAAGACCATTATCAAATTTTACAGAAGGAGGTGGTTTTCTTTCATTATTTCACTTAAACATTACAATTATTTAAATAATTATTAGTAAAGTAATTTTTATTTTGGTTTTTGATACTTTATTTTTAATATGAATATTGAACGAAAACTGAAATGGTGATTTGGACAATAAGCATTGAGGCGACGTACAGTTTCCATCAAAATAGCTTAGTATTTTGACATACTGCCTTAGTAAGAGTTTCCAGTGGGAATATTTAAATGCAGAGAGAGGTGACTAGATACATTTTTTTTTAAATATAATAATAATATTTACAATTTAAAATCTGGTGTGTTAAATAAGAATGAAAACTTTTTTTATAAAAACAATTAGCGACAGCCAAAAATATTCTAAAACCACAGAAATTAATTATATAATATAGAACCGTATCAAATGGCATTCATAAGAAAACCAATTTTCCAAATCTCCACTTTATTCAAAACATGTACTGTAGGAATAATTAATAAATAGTGAGCGTAATTAATAAATATCTTATCTCGAATGCTCTCCCATTCCCGCATTATGCCGTCCCTTGCTAATTAGGTGCGAGGAATGCTACTGGCTAATTAAGATACGTTCCCTGGGAGGGAGCTCACAGCTGAGATTATTGATATAATACCATGTATGAACGGAAGAAAGGTTTTTGGCTCTTAGTCCCAGTTCGTACGGTGCCAACTTCAAGGAAAAAAGTCTGTCAGGTCTGAACGACAGAGACGCGTAGGTAAAATGGTGAGATTTAGCTAACCCAGATCGAATAGGAGCCGTAGACCTTTTGTTAAAAGGTTTAACGAGCAGTTGAGGGAACGATTAGGTTAAAGTACTCATTGGGAAGTACTGATTATGAAGTGTATTGATTTATGATTATTGCACTGTTACATTCTTGCCAATTGATTGTACCTTCTTCCCAAAATAAAGACTTGATTTGTTTACATATAAAATTGCGCATTTTATAGATTTGATGACTACGACATAATTTATTTACAAGTAGGTATAATAAACCCCTCTGGGTCTATTATACCTACTTGCAAACTGTAAACGTCAATAAGTTATACCTGTAACGAATAAGTGGTTGATAATTGATTGAAGACTAACAGTAAAATAAATGAACGTATTTGAATTTAATATTGTACGATTTCTTGCCAGCTTCAACACAAATATCAAATACTTATATTCAAATTTCATTGCCAACAAATTTATGATTTAAAAAAAAATGAATTTACTATGTAATCTTTAGTAATTGTGAAATTATTTAGCTGAAAATGACAAAGAATAAACAATCATCCCCTGCGCTACATTATTTTTTCATAAACCATGACTTACCTGATATTATAAGCATAATAATAAAACATACAAATATTTCCAGCGCAATATTAAATATATGGATTTTTACCGCATTTTAACATTACAATATAAGAAATTATCATCAGTACTCACGTTGTTGGATGTGCGACATTTCTTTCAGCAAAGGGGTCAAAGTCATTTCCGGATTCAGCATCTTGTGCCACTTTGTATCTGAAACAGATGAAATTATTTTAGTTTAATTATACATTCCTTTCAGTAAAGGGGTCAAAGTCATTTCCGGATTCAGCATTTTGCAACGCTTTGTATCTGAAACAGATGATTTCTGCTCAAAAATTGTTTTATTCATAATTTTAAGGAAAAATTAATTCTAAGCCGTCTTACTTTTTTTTTTTACATTAACGCCCTTCGTTCACGCAGCTACTTACAAGCGACTAAATCACCGCTACCCGCTACCTATCATACTATTTTGCTAGTGCAGCGCCTAGCGGCGATTAAAAACATCAATACTGGTATGGAAGGTACAGTCTAGCGTGAGATTTTTTTCTTACTCTCGAAATAAATGTTTTTCATAATAGCCATTTTTCAGCAGGAAAAATGTGACACTTCAAAAGAAGTGAAACAATTAAAAAAAAAATTATCTCTATAATAATACATACTATTTTAAAGTTAATGTGAGATTTTTATTGTCCCCCCTCCACTCGGTGTAATGAGATTTGGGGAGATTTTACTGGACACCCCCCCCCATTTTTTGCTCACGTAATTAATGTATGCCCCCTCAGGTAGTGAAAAAAAAAAAAACCTTTTCTTGAAAATTTAAACTGAGCCACTGCTAAGAAATTAAAAGTTCAGAATTAAGTATTCAAATAAATTACAAATAAAACATTATGTTTTATTTGAACATAATGTTTTATTTGTATTTGGCTCAGTTAGACTGGAAGACCCCTGGCCCAGAGACAAGTTAGTAAGACACTGAGTTATATTGGTTTTATATATATGAAGGTTGTAAGTACTTACTTTCCTGCTGAGACTACCTTGTGCTTGGACCCGTCTGATGGAAGAAAAGTCTCCAGCTCCTGGGGGGGCTGGAGGGTGCCGTTTGATTCCTGAAAATTAAATTTAACCAATTAAATAATTGCTTTACCTTATTCAATTCTGGTTATACTTATTACTGTTAAGGTAGTAAGCATTTTAATATTTTTAATAATTTATAATAATATTATGTATGGACTATTAAAATTTTCTTGCAATTTAGTATTTTTACCAGGTTAGTGCTTGTACATGGTGTACGTAAACTGGTGGTCCAAGCGGGAAACTAGTAAATATACACTAAATTTGGAGCTTTCCTTTTTTGAGTAAATCCAGTCTGAAGTTAGAATATTTGGTCAAATTTGAAATATTTTTTTAAAAATTTATATCAGCAACTTTTTATTGTCTATTAAAATGCGTGGAAGTGTAGAAACGGCTTCTTAAGTTTTTTAGGTTCCCAAAAAAAGTCAAATTTAAAAACTCAGATATAATTTTTTTATTTTATTCACAATTTGATGTAGATTCATAAGTTTCCCGCTTGTACCACTAGTTTCAGAACACCGTGTATACACTACTTATTTTAATTGTCGTTAAAACTTTGAAAGTACTCACAGGTCTGCACACAGATGTTTGTATTGTATTTATTAATTCCTATATTTACCATTATAATGCTAGTGTTTGTAAGTTTGCGATCATAGTTCAGTATAGTCAATGTTTGAATTGACTTTAGTACCATCGATGACTTATTAATTTGATTACAATTTCATGTGTTTTTTTTTGCTTGGACTTGTGTGTGTAAATGTGCTTTACTTTGAATGTTTTAATTTGTACTCATAGTTTGTACACTAACAGTACTTTCTGAAATAGATTGAAATTAAATGTTTTGGCTGTGATTGTGCTATTATATAAAAAATAAATCAATATTTTTACTGCTGCCATTTGCCGGGTGGTTTACCCTTGCGAGGCATCAGCACGGGTAAAGAGGCCTCAGCACGGATAAACAACCCAGTGAGGCCAACATTACTGGATTATACCATAAAACGTAAAAATATTGTAACAAATAAAATATAAATAATATTTTTTTAAATGGAATAAACAGGTATAACTATTAAGTGAAATACTCATCCACATTGAAAAATTCTCCTGAGAAAAGATACATGCCGCCGACGGGACTCGAACCCGTGTCCTTCTGATTTCCGGTCAAATGCTCTACCAATTATTATTGCTGATAATAATTGTTACCATTTGTGCTATGCTTAAAAAATCTTGTCTTAAACATTAGTCTATCAATTAAAAAAATAATAAATAGGTTTTTTTATTTTCGAATATATAAAAAAAAAAAACTTTGAATTTACACGTTCATAAAAAAAAGTTTTAAAAACCCACTTATTTATGAATGTTTTCCGAAAAAGGAGTTATTTAGGGTGTTTGAGGATTTTAACCCGGTATTTCTCTGAATAACAATAACAAACATAATATAATATTTTTTTAAATTATTTTTTTCTTCCTTTTAATTATATACATATTACACATTTTGTTATCCATAATCTCTTTATTTGAAGAAATTATTAAGATTTAATGTTTTCATTATTTCACATTCGATATAGATCCAAGTGGCCTGGCAAAACATTGACTAATTTACATAAAAAAGTGAGATACTTACGCTAACCATTGTGGTGGTATTTTATTCCTTTTTGCTCTCTGTGATCCTGAAAATAAAATAAAAAAGGTAATTATAAAAATGCTATTTTTATTTACAACATTACATTAAGATGATAGACTTCGCTTTTCGGCCCATACAAAAAGGACGCCCGGGAAAAAACACTTTTCTACATCGAAAATTGCACAAAATGAATATACTTTTTTATACTGCCTTCTAGAGGGTGAAAACTATGTCGGTATGTTCAAATTTTCGATGCGTTTCGTATTAACGTAAACATTCACCGTCAAACATGTACGATTTATCAAAAAATATTATTTAAGGAAAAAGTGCTGCTAACTCAACTCTCATAAAGAATTATAAAATTATAAAAAGCTACCGACGTAGCTTCTTCTTTCTAAAAAATATATATTTTAAAAAATTTCAATTTCGTGAAAGTTTCTGTGTAGAAAAGTGTATTCTCCATAAACCCCTTTTCGAGCGATTTCTGTAGGTAAATTTGAGCGTTGTCTCATTCGCACATTTCGCATCCGCATGTATTGTAAGTGTGCATGAGCTTAGTGTGAGCGGGACAGAATGACAGACGCGGGTGTTCCGCGTGTGGTTCAAAGTCTAGCCTCTTAATCGCTTGCATATTATTAATGTATGGTTTGCGCTGAATTTATAAGATAAAGCCAATATTGTGCTATTTTTCTATAAACAGAAACCATTATACAGTTTTCTAGGCATTCCTTTTGTCGAAAGGTTTTAGTTCCTGGGCATGTTTATTATTATACTAGTCGTAATTGCATAGTATCTTCTTTCTTTTTCTTTTTCAAACGAGATGCGTGAGAAGGAAGACGTCTTTACGAGCTCTCGCCTAAACTAGTTTAGCTATAATTAGTCTAGCTTTACTACCCTATAATCAAATAACCAAGTAGTTTGTATTTCTCAAAATTAGGGATAAATGACAGTCACAAGATTCTGTAAACTAGCTAATCGGTAAAGATGGAATTTACGAATAAGAAATAAAATGTTTATATTACTTCATTGTAATAATAATAATATTTGTAACACCATATATATCTGAATGATAATGGTGATAACTCATAAAGTCATCACAAAAGGTCAAAGTAATCTAAACGCTCTCGCAAATAATATTTTTTGTTTCCTCTAAATTTTGGGCGTTAGGAAATTCGAATGCTAAAATAAATTTAAATATTGACTTTAAAATAAATATAATGTGAAGAAGTGATGGAAATATTGACATAAAATAAATATGTGAAGAAGTGATGGAAAGTACACTTAAGCAGTGTTATAATAATTTATAAATATAAAAAATATTATTTAGTCACTTTATTTTATAACGGTAAGTATTTGTTTATTATATTCTCTTACTAAATCCGGGATCACACCTTATCTATTGCATAGAATCTATGAAATAGATCAGTGAGAACAGGTTTTCTATGGAATAGAAACCCAAAATTGAATCGACTTCACAGTTTACAACTAAACTCGCTATCCTCTGTTTATAAATATAATAGTCCGCACACTACACAACATCTCAAAAACCCGTTGTCCATGGCAACGCAGGCAGTGAATCGCGACTCGGCATGCCAGTTGTGTGACATGCCAGTTGTGTGACATGCCAGTTGTGTGACATAACAGCTGATTGTTCTTCGTCTATGGTTAAACAAATTGAGATAATTATTGAAATCGTAAAATTGGTAGAAATTTTGGTTGGAAACCATAGCAACGAGCCAGTTTTAGTTTGGTTTCAGTCTCTTCAGTGAGCGGATCGCCTAAAACTTTCGTTCTATAAATTGACCAAGGATTTTCAAAGAATATCCCTTCATCTTGTTAAAAACAGAGTTCTTTATTGCGAATATAGGGTAGAACTAACAGTAAGGTGAGATCCATTAAGACTGAAAAGCTGTGCCCACCCTATGCCAAAGGGAACCATTAAATAAAAATAAAAATATTATGAATCAAAATGTAATTTTGATATAAATTTCTGATTTTCTACGTAATTGACCAATTGTTTCTGTATGAAAGCTGACAGTTTTTAGTCAGATAATAAAATTGCCCTTTTCAAATATTTAGTTCGTAATTCTTACTCGACTTTGAAAAACTACACAGTCTACATTTGGTCAATCAACGCACGCCTCTACATTTGGTCAATCAACGCATTAGTAGTTACGTATGAAAATCTCTGAAATTTTCTCTTTTAAAATAATACTCCTAGATTCTCTGAAGAAACATTATGTGGGAATATTTACTCTACCTGCCCCATCTCCCCACCCAATCCATCTCTCCCTGGACTAATTTGAACGACCACGAAAAAGCATTAGCCTAATAAGAAAGTAATAAGTAAAAAAAATGGGAAAAGCAGAACCAGAATTGCAGATTTAAAAATTTATCTTTTAAAAATTTATCAAATTTATCTAATCGACATTGAGAATTACATTTTATCGATATATATATATGGAACAAATATATATATATCGATGGAATAAACCAAGAACTAACTAATCAAATGCACGTGAATCTGGCGTAGTGTTAATAAGCCGCGATAAATCGATCAAACTTATTAAATCACGTTTTATCTGCGCCAAGTTCTAAGCATACATATGCCATGTGTGTTATTAATGTAGTATATTGGATTCAATCCATACTAGACAATGAGTTTGGTGTTTTACCAAATCATTAGCGGTGATTAGGATAATTCAATGATGTTTCATCCAAATGAAATAATACGACTGACTTCGAAACAATTAAAACAAACTAGATTTCAAGAGGTATACCTAGATAGACATTAGATATATACTCAGTTAGTACACTATAATATGAATTGTGCACTATACAATGAATTGTGAACATTTCTAAGATTTTTTTATTACATTGAAAATTAATTCCAATTGAAATTATGTCATCTATCAATAGAACATAGAACCTATTTAGTAGAGGTGATAAATTTATCAAAAGTAGAAATGATTAGAAACCACCCTTTTATAGTGAAGTAAACAGACACTAATCTATCAAGATACCAGCCACGTTGTCAGAAACAGAATTACAAATTCACAACAAATATTATAAAAATAGATCCAAAACCAAAATGTTTTATTTTGCAGAAACTAACCACACAAATAAACATGTTTTGATTTTGTGACGGTGGTAAAATAAATATGTGAAGAAGTGATGGAAAGTACACTTAAAGCAGTGCTATAATTTATAAATATAAAAATATATAATTTACTCACAGCACCACTTAATTAGTATTCTTTTTCACCAATGATACAACTTCAACACTACGTTAACGCGCCGATGACCGCGGTTCACAAAACTAGGACCGTGACTGGACAGTTCTCTCGAAAATAAGGCATTTTAAAGATTAATTTGGTGTCATGTCACGTTAAACTGATATTATCTTCAATTGAAAAAAATATGAATAAATCACGTTCACGATACAATTATTATTTTCATCAGATTTAGTCTAAGTCACGTAATTCCATTCATTGTTTTTAAATCGCGTTCAATGGATAATGCAGCAATTTTTTAAGTGCTTCCACACATCATTACATGCATTTATTTGTTGTTGACTATAATCTATTATATAGCATAAATATAATGATTTTTCAAAGAATACCTACCACAACCACTTCTAAGAACACTAGGTACTTTTATGTGGGATTCTAGTAGATAACTTCAATCGGAAAATGCGGAGCGAGATTAGTGAGAAAATTACCGCTGAATAGCCTGGGTAAATAGTCTGTATGACTGCTCAGATCTTGTTACAAAACATAGCTTCAATTGTGGACATTGTGGACTTTAAATGGGAAACACGGAGTATTTTTCACAATTGTCGATGTGAAAGAAACCACTTGCTTGCGACGTTTAAATTGTGGCAAGTAAATGGTAAAAACTTCAATATAATTAACATTTTTATCTTATAATATCTACGTTATTATCTAATATTGCCTCCCATTACGTTATTTGAAGTATCTTCGATGACTTTGCTATAATGCTTTCTGAAAAAAGGACAAACAAGAAATATTTTTGGATTCTGGAATGTTCTACCTACACATTGAAAAATGCCAAGTCATTCTAATATTACATCGTTATTCGACTCGTACTACTACTGTACCTAGATATTTTATTTAAAGCTGTGCATTTTTTATTTACATAATAACGTAGGCGAAGAACCATGACTTGCAAACATGTTTTTTGGAAATGATTTTGTGACATGACAAGGCTTTTTAATTTTTTTGCTTCGGGAGTGTTCTGTTAATACTTATTTGTTTTTTTTTTATCTTTCCAAAAGAGTATTAATTATAAATTTTAAAAATGTCTTCATTGTACTTATGTTTTCAAGACGTCTGACAAATAGAAGAATTAGTCTAAATAGACTCTTCAAGACAAAAATAAATCTTTAAGTAATGGACCAAGTTTTTCCATTTGTAGTAAAATGGTGTTGTCCAAGTAAGGAGTGAATGCAAATCTCATACAGGCAATTGCGTCTCTGTATGAGGGAAGCGTTACATGTGTAAGGGTGAACGGTGGCTTTACGGGGTGGTTTGACATCATAAAAGGTATTAAGTAAGGCTGCGTAATGTCACCATGGTTGTTCAATCTATATATGTATGCAATTGTATGCAAGGATTGAAAGAGGTGGGATTGGGCGCGAAATTGAGTAATCTAGTATGTTGCCAGTTGTATGCTGATGATACGGTACTGAAATCTAATAATATGGAAGATCTACAGTATCTAGTGTCTAGGATGAACGAAGCATGTATGAAGAATGAGTTAATGATGAATGTAAGTAAGTCTAAAGTCATGGTGTTTTAAAGAGAGAGTACGAAAACAGTGTGCAATATAGTTGTGAATGGTGAATACTTGGAGCAGGTGGATGAGTTTGTGTATTTGGGATGTATGTTTACGAGAGATGGGAAGGCCGATAAGAATATTGAAAGAAGGGTGAATGCAGGTAACTCCATTAATGGAGGACTGATCGCCGAAATGTGGATATCCGCTAAGAATGAAAGGCTGATGTAAGTGTAATGAGTATCTAAGATTAAGAAAGAGACCCTATGATGGTTTGGGCATGTAGAGCGAATGAACAAAGAAAGGAGTGTAAGTAGGTTACATGACGCAAAAGTGAATGAGAGAAGAAGTTGTAGACGCCCGATGAAGACATGGCACCAAGTGAACCAAAAAAACATGGGATCAAGTGAAGCAGATTCTTGAGTCGGGCCATGTCAGGAGTCGGAATAACAGAAGAGCATGTATGAGAAGATGTATGAATGTGAATGAAGCAAGGAGTGTGTGCAAAGACCGAGTTGTTTGGTGGTCCGTGCTCTTTGTCTGCGGGGAAACGGAGTGATTGTTAGTCCATTTATCTATTTATCTATACGCCCAATGTCCATGTCATTATCGCATTCCCTGGAAAACATCTATTTCCACAATATAAGACAAATATATAGACGACTATCTCAATTTAGATGACACTAATGTCACCATTGTTATCACTTTAGTGTTAGAAAAAGACGCTGAAAGTTATTTCTTTGCCAATCTTTTCTTTCGATGTTTATGACTTGCGGTATACGGACAAATATTATTAAAAGGAATTGACATAATTATAAAAGAAAGACACAAAAAGGCAACGCGATTCAATCAATACACTTCGTCTCGAGTAACAACTTATTAAATGCAATGTTAGCTGCTGTGGGCCCAGCTTGCCCAGGGGTCAGAAATTGTGTCGCTTCGCTACTGGTTATCACAAAATTCTCTTGGCGTGTAATTGTATTTAAATATTTTAATTACTTCGTAATCGTAGGTGCATTTTTTAATTAAGAAAATCGATATCACGGAGATCGCTCGTTTGGCAAACGGAATTAAATTATTTAATGTTATCGAGATTAATTTGTAGAACTCCATTTTAATTTTTGTTTCTTATATATTCTTATTATTACAAATTTCTGCTATGTAATTATTATTACGCATGACAGCTGTTTCGAAGTCTGAAGGCATTATTAAACTGCAATAAAATTAATCTACAGGACATTTAAATAGTGTCTGTCAGGCAAACAAATATATTTTACTATTCAATAATTCATGCCCTTGGTATAATTTTCTTGAATAATGGATGTGTCCGATTATATTGTGATACATAGTAATAACGGATTACATATTGTACAGGGTGTATCGGCACGTACCCGACAAACTTTAAGATGATGCCCGGGTGGTGGAGAAATATGAAAAATAGATTTTACTAAATTGTTGCTGTCACTGCTGCTCTTATTCGGGCTACTAATGCCTAACTAAAATCGAGGTTTTGTATTCCCCACTTTTCTCCCCCAAAATTGGACTGATTTTCAATTTTTTTTTACCAACTACATAAGAAAAAACTATTTTATGTCTGTAAATTTTGCTTTTTTTAAAAAAACATTGTCTAGTTTGTATACTGAACGTCTTTTGACGGCGTTTAAACCAGTCAATTTTATTGATTTTTGGAAGGTCATAACTTCTATAAAAAGTAACTTAAATATTAAAAAACAAATAATACCGACACGCTAGTAGTTGATATCTATTATATGTAAAAACAAAATTTTCTCTAGTAAATAAATAGGGAATACATTTGTACGGAAAAATCACTGCCGGGAACCTCCTTAAGCAGTGATTCCTGACTTTACTTGGAGTAAAAAATGTAAATGATATTTTGGTCTCAGGTGACTTTTTCGATGACATTTTTTTTTCTTCAAAATCCAAATAAAAAACACTTCTTCTGCATGTCGCCATTGGTCACCGGCCAAGTAACCGCCCGACCTCTTATCCCGCCCTCAACTGTCCAAAACCTACAACTTTTTTATGTTTTTGTAAAAAAAACATCAAAAATCTCACCTAAATAAATTTTATTTGCATTTTTACTTCAAATGTCAGGAATCACTGATTAAAGTTTGTCGGGTACGTGCCGATACACCCTGTATATTATGATTTTTTTAATAATGTTTTAATTCATACATTCCCACACAATTTCCCATCGCGAAGAGGAAATACTAATAAACAATAAGTTTTTGTGAAAATCGGGTACGTGCCGATACACCCTGTATATTATGATTTATTTTTTGAATAATGTTTTAATTCATACATTCCCGCACAATTTCCCATCGCGAAGAGGAAATACTAATAAACAATAAGTTTTTGTGAAAAATCGCCTCAAGAGCGCCGTGTCGGAGTATTGGCAGTCGAACGAGTTTATTATTGAAAACAATACAATTACCTACTTAGTTTTATCTTTGTTGCCTTCAAAGATGTTAAGTGGAAAATATTGTTTTAGTGTATTTTCAGAATAAATAGAACGTTTCATGGCAACATCAGACATGTCCCTATTCTTCTCAGGGTCAAGACTTAGAAGATCTCACCTTCTGTGCTGATGTTTCTAAAGATAACTGTTCGTAACTTAGTTCAACAACGCCACAATTTAATACGTTGTAGCAAGTAGAAGATAAATAAATAGTAAATCCAAAATGTTATTTTTTTAATATTAACTCCACACAGGAGGCCCTGAGGAAAATAATTTCCCTCTGAGCATATGCTATCTTTGAAGATGCTGCTTGGAGGGTCTTTTTGACGAGAGGAAGGAGTGAACATAAGTCTTGAAGAGACCGTAAAAACGACCCGTTCTCATGTTACAAATGTCAACCTTGTACATATGTTGTACAAGGTTGACTATGCACCGGTGCCGAGGGGATCGATGACGCTAGTTCCTCAGAGCATCTTCCATTGAAATACCGGTAGAACAAGGACAGCATTCCCACCTGACGCCTGTGCTCTAAAGATTGGAATCCGTTTGTTAAGAAGGGAGAATCTATCAAACGGACCGCCCATTTCTGCACAGAGTCGAGGGTGTTTTTCAAGTACTTTGGGGCTCCAGCCCAGAGGTGGCTGCCAAATTCATTTGTATGGGGTTAGCAGTTGTGTACTATTAAAGTACCTGCGAGCCCTGTACAGTACCTACGCCCAGTTTCTGAGAGGCTAACTTAACTCTAGCTTCGATGAAACACCCGTATGTGAGCTCGTTACTTAGAATTACACCGAGCATATCAATGGATGGCCTGTTCGGAAGAGTGCTACTGTTGAAGGAGACCAGATTTTCATTTCGATCCCTTTTAGACGTAATCAGACATGATTGGGTCTTTGAAACATTAATAATTATATCCTATATTACATAACATAATTATCTCAAATATTTATATATAATTTATTGATCATGTTATATTGATAGGAAACCCAATCAGTGGTTTGATTATATCAACGTTGTCAGTAACGAGTACAAATAAAGTGGCATCTAATTGTTAACCTAGATCTAAGATTTGAGAAATAATTATCAAATCTTAATCTTTATCTAAACACAATAATACCCTAACATGAAATTGGTAATTATTGAATTGTGATCTGGTTAACGCCTACCTCTAATAGTATTAAAACTTCCTAAAGGGGTATCTACACGATAAACTAAAAAATAAACTTATGTACCTACCTCCTTGCATCGACTTTTTAAAAAAGGTGTTTTTTATTATACGTTTGTTGTATTGTTTCCCGCCCACATTAAGAATCGATACGAACTTCCTAATTACCTATCCAGATATAATATGTTATTAAGTTGGTACCTTTTACATTGTCATTGTCAATATTGTGTCAGTATGCCAAATGCAGTCCACAATATGTGATAAAATGTTAATTTGATGTTACCACGAAAATTTAGAAAAACCAAATAAAATTGCGAAGATTTACGTTGTTATATTTAAGTAACTAAGGAGTAAATGGAGATAAACAAAAAACAATAGAATGCAAAGACCTTTAATGGAAGAAAGAAAAATATTTTTAGATAAATGTGTCCAGTCAGTCGACATCCGCACACCTCCTTAATGTATTCCGTGTAGGTATTTCCATCGCAAATGTGTGTGTCTGTAGCGGGCGGAGTGGTTTTGTTTTTTGAAGTAAAACTTCTTTACGCACGCTTGACTTGGTGGGTAAGCTGGCGAATGCGTTACGAAAAGTGAATTGCGTTACGGGCGAGGCGAACGGGCTGTATCTCACTGTAGAAGCAAAAGAGAGCAGTGCGCGCACACATTATCTTTCTCTCTTCCTCTTATAGTCAGTGCATGAAGATTATTCGTAATTTCATTTCGTTCTTGAACAATTTTATAAATACTGTAGGAGCAAGAAAGAGCAAGACTGTACAGATGAGGTTTCGAAAAGTCAACCCTATTCTTTTTTCCCACCCTTTAATCAGAATTTTGATACTTCTCGATACTTGACGTTCAAAATAAGAACATTGATGTCTTCATCTAATACTGGATTCTTCAGTTATTTTCGATTTATGTATTTTGATAATGCAAAATAAAGATTTTAATGTTCATTAAAATGTTTGAAAGAAATAGAAACTGTACATCCATGTCTGATGGAGGGGCTAGTATAGCAAGTTGCCACCTCAATGTATGGAGAATGTCAGAAGCTGAACTCAGTTTTGATCATTGTTTTTCTACAGTATTTGCTAATAGGGTGTACCTTCAGGGAACACACTGGTTACTTGACAGATCGGGTGCTTTATACATTTTTTCACCTATTGACAGACACCTTTTGACGGTTGTTTTCAAGTACAAAATATTATTTAGTTCAGTATCACAAGAGCAAGGTCAACCGTTGGCATGATAATTATTCAACATTGATAATTGAATCCAGTTTATTTACTGTAGTAAGTAAATAGTACTTTTCTCAGGTTTCTTCGCGCGTCACTGTGCAAACACCACGCTCTATTGTTTCTCCAACACATGTGTCCTTAAACTTTATTCAGAGACATACCATTTTCTCATTTCGTAATGTTGATTTACGGGACGGACGCGAAGTTATTATCAAAAGATACTTTATGACACAATAGTGCTCGCCATACAATCCCATACAGACCCGCCACACGTAAAAAGATGATTCGTTATAAGCACAGTTCGGGTCTTCGCTATTCGCCGTTATTCGCCGTAATCGCTGCCGATGCGATATTTGAAAAGTTAAGCGACCCGTAAACAGGAGGGAGTCATTTTAAATAAGGAGCCGCCGTGCTCAAGCAGCTGTCCGCCGTAAAGTTGATAGACCCAGAACAAATCCCGAATTCAACCGACCCCCTCTCATGCAGTAGGAAGAAATCTTTTATAATGTATTGTGTCGGTAGAAAAGATAAGCGGCGTAGGTCGCGCTCAATAACGCTAGCGATTTTACGCTGTGTTTGTCGCCCGCTTAACTCAAACTAAATCGTCTCTTTTTTTGTTGATGTTTTGTAATACAACTAACCACAGCGCGCTTGGGGTGATTTTCACGAAAACGGCGCTACAAAAATAAGCCAGAATTGTTTATGTTTAAATTATGTTGTATTTATTCTCCATAATCTTTTGTAATGTTAAACCTCTGCAAGTTTTATATAAAATAAATCAAAAATTTAAAAAAAAACAACACCTGTTGTGAGACGCACTTTTTGTTAGTAATCTGTATTTGGAATAAAACATTAAACGAGACCTTGGATTGATGCCAGAACCAGTCATAGCCCAAGGAATGTCCTTTGTTTTCTTCAAGATTGGAAGAGGAAGAAACTCTTCCACTGCTTGGAACAATGATACAGACATAACAAAGTTTCAATTGACAATTGACAAACCTTGAAGATAAAATCCCAAGCAACGATATTTTGTGACATTTGATGATAAAACGATGAATCGAGTTACCAAAATAGCCCAAGTATCAGAGACGCAAATACTATTGTATCGATCGATTCTATTTACGGTGCACACAATTCACATCACTTATATTGTACTCCCGGCTTTCTTTCCCCGGAGATAATAATACAATTATTTACTGCGTAACAGGGAAAAATACATTCGATATTTCTGGTGGTTCTTTATTTCGAGGATAGAAGTTTATCGACACAATATAATAGGTATATATTACGTTTAATTTTTTATTATATTCCGGTGAATAATGGTGTAAATCGTTCGTTGCTTTGTAAACGAGACGCCAAATAAAATATGGAAAAACGCGACGCGCCGCAACGCCACGTGCCCGCCAGTCTGTGGCAAGTGGAAATCTTCCCTCACGTGGTCTCGCTGAAATAAAGCAGTCGGATATTTGAGGCCGACCGGATGACGAACATCATTTAGGATATTTTATTTTTGGAATTGTGTATAAACAGTGCATTCGTCCATCTTACGACGCGACAGCGTGCGTTAGGTTTGAGCGGAGAACATTTTGGTTGGCTCAAATAATTACTTTGTGTCAATTTGTGTTGCCCGTGAGATGTAACGAAAGGAGTAGGCCAAACGGAAAACTAGCGTTTGGAACCAAGTGTGAGGATTAGGCTTACCCACCTTTAGATTTATTTTAGTCTATTACTGTCATAGCCATGGAACATACTATTAGGTCATAGCGCTCGGCTTCCCCTTTCGAAACTGCAAACCTCGCTTTCAACATCAAAAGCTAGTACCTAGTAATAAAGGGTCAATATATTCATATATGTAATAATTAATAATATATTCGTTATAGTGAAGCTTATGAAATTACGTTTTATTCGAACAAATTTAAAATTGTCAAAAAAACATTGTGACAACTGGCCTAAACGACCTTAGTTGATATTATGGACGAACTGATCCCGGATCAGATATTATTAATAAAAAAAAACCCTGCGATATGAATTCTGAAGGCAATAGATATGATGTATCTACGTATGGGTAAATCGTGTTTTTTTTTATACATATTTGAATTGAATTTATTAATGTAATGCACATTAAAATTTATAGGGCAACAATATTTAAAAAAAATACGAGTGTGCTTTAGACCACACGACTGAAGTAAATACTTCTTTAACTCCATCTATACATCCACATCCGCGTAAATATGTGCGCGCACACTACTCTCTCTTGCTTCTACAGTGTGATACAGCCCGTTCGCCTCGCAACGCATTTCACTTTTCGTAACGCTGTAATTTCCGTAACGCATTCGCCAGTTTACCCCTCAAGAAGTATTTAATTCAATTAATGTTACGAAATATGAAACATATTGTACGTTGAAGATATTGTAAAAATGATTACCTTTTTAAGATCCAACCAAGGGAATTAAGACATTTTTCTGTTTCTTGCAAACATAAGGTGTTTATTTTGATATTAGTTTTTAATCAATAAAAAAATCACTTGCAATAAATTCCGGTTTCGTAAAAAATAAATTTCCTGGTTTTAACAAAATAAAAATGATTTTCTGCAATACAATTCGGAACATGACGTGAATGACGGCTTCTAGAAAAAATTTCGTAGGTTTGGAGATTGCTGGCTTATGTAAACCTTTTACTACCTTCTGGCGGCACCGTGCCTAATCGGCAATCACCATTGATTCAGTATAAGGCTGCCTTTACACATGTAAGTTTTTTCCCGTAAGTCACTCACGGAAGCGATATCTGGCCAAATTACGAATGTAAACGACACCAAAAGTCACTTACCTTAATTTATAGCAAGTTACAGAAGTTTTTCTTGCGGAAGTTTTTTGACAGGTCTAATCGTGTCCGCGCGAACTTCCAGCCTTCTCACAGCTTATAAAATCAGTTTTATAAGTTGAGAGACTTTGCGTAAGAAATGGTATCAAAATGCATGGCGCAAGATGTCAAAATTGAAAAAAAACGTGTTTTTGTCGGAGATTTTTTTCTATAAAAACTAGTACTTATTTGTTATTTTAATTAAAATATGATTAGGTTAAGTGGATGATTACTCACCTTATTATCTCCCGAAAACAATATAAAATAACACTAAATAAAACTTAAATAGGAAATTAATAATTACCTTCCCACAAAAACTAATGGATACCGAAAGACACATTTCTGATTCGAAAAACCGAGAGTTCATTCATTTATTTTTCTTGTGGAAAAAAGCTTTCTGTAAATGAGCATCCTTCTATGTAATCATCGAATCCTTTCCATATAAACTCAATTTTTCCGATTATAACATTACGTATTTGAATTCAAAGTCGGTTGCTGTTGCTGCAAAAATTGGAAACATGTATTTTTTTGTATATGATGAAATTTTTGTAAAAAAAATATCGTTAGTCAGCAAAATGACATCTACTTTTTACTCCAAATAGGAATTGCTGGTTAAAATCCTTTGGATACGTGCTTGCTCTTACACCCTGTATATATTACAAGATATTGTATTAAAGGCCATCTTTGGTCGTATACCTTATCAAAAAGAGGAGCTCTTTAGCCTGATAAGGAAGCCACGATGCTTACTTTGGTTGTAAATTATATTATGTTTGCATCACATATTTATACTTTGAATGCAAGTAAAAAAAATAAAAAATTATTGGTTGATAAAATAGTAGCCGAGGTGATCTAGACAGAGATAATAACGTTTTTTTAATAACTCCTAATTTGTAAATGTAGATAGTTTAATCCATTTATTTTAATTTCCTCCTTGCAATATAAATATAACCCAACTATTTTGCACAAACATAGTGAAGCCACTGTTATTGTTTATATATTAATATCGAGATATAATTCATAAAAATGTATTTCACTTTATTACATACTTGAATACTTGAATGAGTTGTGTTTGCATGAATAATTCTTGCACGTTTTTAAAAAATCATTATTAATTGTTGCTTATTTATCTACGTCCCGTTTTATACTTTTTATGTTGTGTTTAATAATTACAGGGCAGCCGTTTGGTGGATTTAGTATTCTTGGAAAGTATTATAAATTTCGTCATTTTTTTATTTTTTTTTTATATTAACTCCATACAGGAGGCCCTAAGAAAAATAATTTCCCTCGGGGCCTATGTCATCTTTGAAGATGCTGCGTGGAGGGTCTTTTTAAGGAGAGGAAGGTGTGCTGGACAGAGCTCGGCAAATCGTTCCACAGCCGAGCTGTTGAACTCAAGAACGAGTCGTAAAAACGACCAGTCATAACATATTTTTTGTATGCTATTAGCATAAGAAGTATGCTATTTGTTTCGTAGTCGATTCTGTCCCTTATTATATATTCCTTAAAGTGCAGTTTGCACAAACCGGTGTTTTTTCAATGAGGTGAGATGCACGCAGAATTTTTTAGAAAATTGTAAAAAAGTTTCTAAATATTACATTAAGGGGGTTTTCACCATCGTCTCGATAAGATGTAGATTATCCATTAAAATAAATAGTAGAAAACTCGGCTAACTTATCCGATATGTAATGTACAGATGCACTCTTTGAGAAATTGAATTCACGTGAGTCGGCAAGAAACAAAACTTATTGCAATTGAAAATTTTTTTATTATCCACTCTAGCGATTGGTGTTCAGTTTTTGATTAGCCATTCTATTTAATTAATATCATTCCTCAAAATATTACTGCGTTTTAAAGCTGATAGGTCCACGTAGATTTCACCGTTTATCCCATATGTAGGTTCTGTAAATACAGTCCAATTTTTGACCGATATCAATCACAGAAAAATAAAAGCGGTGCAAATTTGGATCTAAATCGCTCCAGTAGCTATAATAAAAAAGTATGATTTTGACAGGTTTTGATGGATTTAATAGGTACTGGAGTTGTTATCTTGAAACATAAATTGTTTCCATTATAGTTTTACCATTGCAACCATTAAAATTGATTGCATAAAAAAATAAATATGCTATAAACCTTGAGGGAGCTATAAACATTATTTAAATAAACTGTTGGCATGTGCTCAAGAACATTTTGCTCAATTATTATTAGAATTGTTTCCTTATTATTATTTCCGAGATAAATACACATTAATTGGATAATCACGAATGCAAATATAATAAGAGATATTTAAATGCCTTGTGACAACAACTGATGACCCCTAACCTAGAATCTTCAAAGAAAAAACTTAAATATAAAGGTAGATCAAAATTGGCAAGAAATATAGCTCAGTTTTTATTTTATTTTTAGTAAGCAGCGGAAATGCCTATTCCCGTGTAAATAGTCTACTAGTGGAGTATGTTTTATTTTTTAAATTTTATATTATAATTTTTTTATAAAAGAATGTATCTTTACTGGGGTACCCCGTTGTGAGAACACGTTGTATATTGTTACATGATTAAATTATAGTAAATACCTGCGTTTAAATATACGAGAAAAATCAATCCTTCATTTCAAATACGGTTGTTTCAACTCCAAAATAACGTTCGATAAATTTGAAAATTTCACTCAGTGTTCCCCGCCGAATCATAATTAGACGTCTGCGCACGCGCCTTCCATTGAACGCTAAACGTTCGAATTCGGCTGATCACATTGAAAAAATTTCACATTACATTCTATGGTATTTTCTCTGAAATTTCTTCTGACGGAAGTTGAAACAACCCAATTTTTCGGTGAATGACGATTTGAAGGAAATTCACACATGAAATTTTCCGAAACAACTGGTCCTATGAAATTTTGGTTGAAATTTCTTGACGGAGGTTGAAACAACCAAATTTTTCGATGAATGACGGTTTGAAGGAAATTCATACGTGAAATTTTCTGAAACAACTGGCCCATGTTTCTTTTGAAGTCTGTCATGTATTTTATGGATTTTATAACAAGAGGTAGGATTTTAAACAATTTTATAGAGAGATATTGAATATTTCTTTGACCAAAAGCCGTTTTAGTTGTGGGTTGGTGTAATGCGTGTTGTAGTGCGAATTTTGTAAATCGGCTCGAGTTTTTCTGAGTAAAGTTTTCCTGATTTTTGAATGCGTAAATAAGAACACTTTTGTATATAATTGTTTTAGTTACATTAAATTAAGCGTTTTAAAAACATAGTCTGTAGGAGTTCTGATGGGGACTCTAAGTATAATTTTCAAAATTGCCTTTTGTGCTACGACGACTGGTTTTATAGTGGAATGTTAAAAAAACACATTTTTAATTCAGTATTTGTGAAACTGATGGTGCCATAGTAATACATATTGTCAATTGAAATCCTTAACTAACAAATTTATTGCTGATTATGACGGTCACTTCTAGATGTGATAAAAACATGAAGATGTACGTTTTTTACAGAATATTTGTTTAAAAAGAACTGTTAAGTAAAATGACATAATCTTAATTCCTACGTGTTTGAATTAAGATTATGTACTATGTATATTTCTTACCTTAAACGAGTGAAGCCAATATATTGTGTGGTTACAAAAAGTACCTACCTGCTTTATGAAAAAATTAAGACTTTCGGGGGAGTCTTCAAAAAGCACATAAAACGGTTTTTGTGAGCCAGTCGAATTTATAAAAATGAAAGGAAAGTGCTCTACACGTTCCTATTTGGATTTATAGTTGTACAAGAAAGTTTCTTTTTCGGCTACATAACATCTGTTGAGGATATCCAGGCTGTTCACTGAATTTAGAAAAAATATCACGCCCGAGTATTTTAATGTGGTAGAAATACGGAGTATAAAAAAGTAAAAATTGTTACCTATATATTATAACACATATTATGAGATTGTACAAGACGTGTGAATTTTCACAGCGGCAAAGCTGTGTAAATTATTTTTTCTATGTAGAGGTTTCATGTATTTTTACTCCTCACGCGCATAGCCAGGTGTGTTGGGTTTTTATTGGTTCACCCAGTTTATTAATACGCACTGGTGGGTGTGTTTTGTCGATATTTGTTTGCTGTGCAAATCTATCATAACCGGCGAAAACCAGATTGCTGTCAATACGTCACGCTTATTTTCACACGACCGGTTATGACATGGTAATCTACACTTTTTTTCACGGACAGATGTGCATATTAATAATTCTTGGAAATTGTGATCGTCAGAAAGCTAAGGGCTAGTTGTTTCCACAGTATTTGAACATTTAAGCACATTTCAAAGTTAATATTCAAGTTCTGTGAAAAATCTATTCAAATTATGTTTTCATTAAAGTTATGCGAAAAAATTGGCATATAATGGCATAATAACAGAACTTGAATAGAAATACCAAGTCAAATTGTTCATGATATGTGAAACAATTACAGATATTAATGCACTCACATTGGACATTTGGTACAGAAATTACTTGTTTGAATTTCAAACAGGTAAGGTAATATCCAATATCATGTATGATATGATCGTGCATAATCTCTTTCATAAGTTGGATAAGTTACACAGAATTCCATTTTAAAAACTATTTAAAAAATACAGTATATGTAGGTGCACTAGATAAAGGAAAATGGGAAATTGTTCCATTGAATAATATTTTTATATTATGTCAGAAAATACTTTGGTAAGAAATCACTTTCATCAATTGAAATTTTATATCGATTCAATTCTATGTTTGGGTACATATTACCTATGTTATTTCAAAACCGTGTAAAAACAGATTGTATAAATTGATAATTACAAAAGACTCCCGACTGACAGGGGAAAATTTCTGGTTATAAGTTATGTTACTTTCGATATTTATTACATTATACAGAACACAAATATTCCCGGGTTACGAATAATCTGTCAATGTATGAATTCTTCCTACCACTATAACAGAAACATTACTACTTACTTACTAATTTTCTATTAAAATTTTCCCCATTTAGATCAATCTTAGTTTTATCTCATTGTTTTGCATTTCGTATCCTGAACATTTTCGTAATGTCTAATGTGCACAATATTATCTGCGTACATTGAACGATCATAGTCTAATTTATATAAAATACATACATAATTATAATTATTATCTAGTCTCCTGATAATTCTATTATCGATCCAATAAATCACTGCAAGCATTTTATGCCAATTACTATTGCTGTAATGATGTTCGTCATAAGTCAAAAGTTATAGTAGCTGTGATTGATGGTGTTAATTATGTGTGACGTTGTACACCTGTTTCAAGCAGTGATTTGAGATAAGGAAACATCCTTAAACAAAATTATAAATGGTTAATAGAATCCAGTCCGTTTTCAATGCTGCGGCGAGAATGATTTTTGGTGAATATAAGTATTGCCATATAACCCGCTTCTAAAGGATCGCCTTCATTGGCTTCGATGCCCTGAAAGAATAGAGTTCAAGATCTGCTTAATGACCTTCAAAGCATTGCAAGGAAAAGCACTCGCCTGCATATCGGAACTATGTGTCCGACAAAACTTAAGCAATAGACAGTTTACTCTAAGGTCGACAGATCTAGATGTTACTAATCATTTTATCGAACTTTCTTGGTCAAATCGAGTCGTTTATTGTGATCGCTCTTTTCGAGTATCTGACCCACTCGTTTGGAATAAACTTCCTTCAGCTTTACTAATACCCAAAACATGACTGAATTTAAACAGGTTTTAAAAACAAATTTATTTAAAAAAAATCATACTGTTCAGAATCTTAATCTCTTATCAATATATAATTGTACCTATCTCTTGCTCATATCTCTGATGTCATTTCACAATCAAATGCCACAGTTAATTTGTTATTCTTTATCTAAAATGATTGCTAATATTTTATTATGGTTCTAATTGTGTCATGTAACTACTGTTTATGGTTTATTTTAGCGTAGAAATTAAATAAATATTGTAATGCCATGTTCTAAAGTCTCAGGTAATTGTTTGGTTTCGGTTTCCTCCTTATTGTATGTTTATGTTTTTAATGTCCACTCAGAATGATTCGTATTTCTGAACCTGTTTATACTATATTTTAGTTTTAATGTTCTTGTTTTGTCCTGTGTTTAATAGTACCGGTACTTTCTACTAATATTGTCCTGTGCTATAACAGCACTATTATTGTTAATTTTTGTTCTCTTGTCGTTGCCTTGTATACTGTATATTCTTTATTTAAAATTATTTTATCTATATTTTGCAAGGACTCGTAGGGAAAATTTTTAGAATTATTTTAAATCTTGTTATAGTTAAGCGCACTTGAAGTGAAAAATCACCAAACTGCGCTATACAAATGTTACGTTATTATTATTATAAACATAATTTCAAAAGTTGCTCAGAATTGCATATATCCACTCTGGAAGAGCTAAGCATCCACGATAGGCTATTAAAAATAATTTGGACTTTTGCTAGCCAAACCAGATAAATTCATGGCCACTGGCAAAATGATAGCAGTAGAAGCAAAAGGAATACATTGGGGTGACCAAGTTTGGTGTCACTCGTTTTTGGCTCTCGAGCACAGTGTGCGTGGAAGAGCCTCGTTCCAGGGAAATTAAAGTAGGGGTCACTATCCTCATCAATGAGAAACCGTATCAAGAAAAAGAATTTCAAAAGTATGACAATATGGCTTACTCTCACCACATGTCTAGAAAGTTTGCCCTGTCCATGTTATTGTGAAACTTATAACATTTTTTTTTTAATATGTTTATTCAGTTTTAATTTTACAATATTTTATTTTACAAATCTTACAAAACTGATCAATCAGTTTGATTGTAAGAATTATAAGAATAAGAACTAATTGTGTACAATACAATCAATCAGTTTGGTTGTAAGAATTGTACGAATAAGAACTAATTGTGCTTACGGCGCGTTCTTCTACCAGGTTTGTAAAACTTATAACTAATATGCCCATGAATCTTCTAATTAATTTTCCACTCCCTTGGCTCTCGCTACTCACTCAATTGGAGATTCCATACTTCGGCAGGCTACGGGATTATTGAGGAAATATGATGGTGGTCGCAATTTAATTTTTTTCGAAAAAATAAATTCTATATGCTGGATTGTCTTATTTCGCAATTATTTAGGAAGTGGTACAAAAAAAATGTAGGTTCCAAATCTTACTGGGGTTCGCTCAATATACAAGCTAACTTTTAGAAATCTGTGGCCGAAAAAGTTCGGGAACCGCTGACCTTATTTAAATTAAAAAAAAACATTAAGTATAGTGTTGTTTTTCCTAACTTACCAAAAAGGGAGACGCCCCTGGTCTCTAAGTCCGGGCCTCATAATGATGAAAGATGAGTATTGGAGGAATTTAAATATTTTGATGCTATTCGAAATCCGAGAATATTTGTGTTTCTTTAAAATAGATGGGATTAGCCGTGTTTAGATACAATATTTGTATTGCCAGGTATTTTATAACCTTAGTCTTTCCTATCTCACTCCATTCTTCATTCCTGCGACATTCCCCGAATTGGAATTGCTGTAGTTCCTTCCATTGACCCCGGGACAATATGATATATGTTCAACCGATATTTGAATAAATGGTTCTCAAAAGTACTAATGTTACTGATCCCCTCAGCATCGACGCACAAGCCAAGCGCGTGCCCAACATTTATACAAAGGTAGTATTTTTCTTCAATATACTGAGTGCCATTCCGGAGGGTAGACGTCCAGTAGGCCGCCCCAGACACAGTTGGGCGATGCAACCATGGGATGGGTCTGCCACGGACGGAGGCCGAACAGTCGGCGCAAGACAGGGACGTATGGAGGAGCCTTGTCGATGCAGTGGGTCCCCGACCCGAATAGGACAAGGAGAAGAAGAAGATAAAAAAATGTGTCTTTTGCCACTAATTCTTGTGATCCAGCTCGAATGCTATATTTCGTGTTTTCACCTTCCTATTTATCTCGTAAAGACCCAAGTTCACACACCACACGCCTTCCCTTTAAAAGACTTCACACACCATATCCGAAAACAATGAATTACATATCTACCTATATACATGTAAATTAGTAAATCCCTTTTTGCTATACCCGCGTAAGAAGGAGTGTAATGTTTAATGTTAATTTGGGACTTAGTGTATTAAGAATTATGACATAATGTTTTAATGCGTGGCAGTGGCGGCTCGTGACTTTTGGTGAGCTAGAGTGCTAATATTAACAAAAATGACATTATTGATGTCGTTGTAGCCGAAAAATATTTTTTTTTTTTTTTCGAATTTTTTTTTTTTGTATGAAGATTTTCAGGAAATTTCAGTTTTGCCGTGCGCCGCACAGATTTCCTGAAAATCTTCATACAAAAAATAAATTTTCGAAAAAAAAAATATATATATTTTTCGGCTACAATGACATCAATAATGCCAATTTTGTTAATATTAGCACTCTAGCTCACCAAAAGTCACGAGCCGCCACTGAGAATAGCCCCATTGCGTGGTATTATTAAGTAATCCTGTTAAACTAATAAGGTGTGATAAACACTTTGCATTACCGAAAAAACATTATTTGGTAATAATTCCAGGTATCGATAAGATTGATTTACAATCATATCAAAAACCATAAAAAATCCTTAAGCAAGAAAATAAATTACCGTGTTCGTGTAGTAAGATTCTGATGAACGCATGCAGTTATATATGGTGTTAATTTACGTACCTGACATAATTTAACCAGTGATTCCTGACATTGTTTGAAGTAAAAAATGCTAACGAATAAATTTTTTTTTTGGTGATGTTAAATTTTGTTGTTCATTTTTATCAAAGTCGTCGGAGATCAAAATATCATCTAGAATTCTATTAATATCATATATATATTATAGGTATATGTTAATATCTCAGCGTGAAATTTCATCCCGTGCTAAGATTAATTATGCGAAGGGGAAAACTGGCCAATTATCACGGAGAATTGTTAGGGGCTGATGGAACTGGAAAACTAACACAATCTCTCTTGTCAAGATAAAAATGTTGGATTATTTTCGCAATCATTTACGATAAGTAGCAATGAGAGGTCTAAAGATATATATTGCTTAGTATAAATGAATTATTTTTAAAAGCCTTAATAACTTAGTTCCACTCATCTATTTTAGATTAACTTAATATTAAAGAATTAAAATATTGCAATGCAATATTGAATGGCAAGTCATGAAATTTATAAATCTGAAACAGAAAAATCAGAAAATGATGGGTCACTTTCCGATTTTTCTGTTTCAGATTTAGATTGAGTTTCTCTAATATTGCCTTCATTAATTAAAATATTATAATTAGAGGTTTTACCTAATAACTGATGCAATGTTATCAAATACAAATGAGATAATTCCATTTATTAATTTATTGTTATGAAGTTTTTAATTTAGCTCACCTATAATTAGAAACATCATTACAACCATGTATAAATGTAAATTACTGTAAAAATTATGTGATGTATTCTGTTGGCGAGCCAATAAAAAAAAAAAAGAAAAAAAAAAGAGTTTATTTATAAACAAGTTCTGATATGTTATTTTGTTACGCGTGACAGCTTTTTCGCTTCCCGAAGGCAATATAAAACTATTTGATAACGCCTTGAGAAGGCGCATCATTGAGAAAGGCATAATAATTACACAGCAGAACGTGTTTATAAATTAATTGTTTATATAAATTCAATAATAATACATATATGTATATATATATATATATATATATATATATATTAAATTTAAAAAAATGAGATAATTCCACTTCATTTCGTTGCATCAATAAGTACCTACTTATGGTAGATACATACTGGGTCGACGTACGTACGCATCGCTACGCCCAACAATATCTGGGCTACTTAGCAACCATACATTTTCTATGAAAATTTATGTTTTATAATCACATTGGCCACAGGCATCGCAACGTGGGATGCCTGTGGCCATTTTCATAGAAAATGTGTGGTTGCTAAGCATTGTTAGGCGTAGCGATGCGTACGAACGTCGACCCGGTATGTTTCTACCTTTATTATCATGATCACTTTATCCACGTGTCGGATAGAATCCGAGTTTATTCCACATTTCACTTAAATAGTTTCACTTCGGAAGCAGAGCAACCTGCTATCAGCAAGCAATTAGAATATAATATTTATACTGTCGTTTGTTATCTAAAAAGTTATTACGAGTATTTATGCTTTCCATAAAAAAATTGTTTCTTTTAGAGACAGCTAAAATAAAAACATTTCAAAAGTTATAAAATCTTGCAATAATCGTTGTTATTAAATCGAAGGTACCTACCGATTTATGGAGCAACCTGTATAGTACAAAAAATGATATTATAAATTGAGATGATGAACTGTTTTAGTCTTAGCCACTGACCTATCGAAGGCCTCCTAGGTTCCAAGCTCGACGTGATTTTACAATTTATCATTGCTTTAAAGTTTGCCCGCAAGATGTCTCCGTCTTATTTATTTCCAGCGAAGTACAAAATAAATAATATTTATGCTGGGTACTGTAGGGCAATAATTTACATAGCTGCATTGTTGAATTGACTATCTGGGTTATCAGAATTGATAACAAAGTGGACATTTCTATCAAACCCGGAAGTACAACAAACATATTAGACATCGACGTACAGCACATTTTATGCAGTGCATTGTCCGTATTGAAATATTAAAAAAAAATATCAGATTGGAAGATACTCTCGGTATCGTTCTGATCCCCTAGCACGCTCGATCGATGAGGATTGTACCGATAACTTTCGGTAACTTCTCATTGTTCCCTAGCATGACTGCAGGTCGTCAATGAATAAGTGACAGTTCACAATGACTAAGTGTCCTTAATATATTCGACGTCAACTTTTGTTTGTACGTTAGCGAACCGAAGTTGTTCTAGGAAACGATGAGAAGATACCGAAAGTTATCGATACAATCCATATTAGTCCATAATACATTCAGAATTGAAACGTTGCTTGAAATGGCTTTAGCCGTGTTTAGTGACTAGATCTTAATAGCCAGGTACTTCCCACCTACCTCTTCCCCATCTCCTTCCCTCATAACATTCCCCCATACCTTCAGCCTAATAACATATCCCAATTAAATATGCCATATATGGGATGCCATAGTCTCACTGGCTCCAAACGGGAGCAGTTGGGACTCTTGTGAGGTGTTAACTATTAAAAAATTTAAAAAATAAAGCAGATTAGTGAAAAAAAATGCCAATGACAAGGAATTAGTTTGTAGACATAAATAACATGTAATAAATTACGATGCTGCTGTTAATATTGTAAAAATTGTTACAATAGATAACAGCGTCGTCATACGCAACACCATAATAAGACAATGTAATCTTAATATTTCAAGTTCACATTTTATCGTAGAAAAACGAACATATTATTTTTTATCATCCGCCTACCGACCTCCGTGTAGATGCTCCACAGCTACTGCGTAAATGCAAACAAAAACCATTTCACTGTTTACAGGTACATCTGATAAGAGTGACAAATCCGGGAAAATATCATAATTATATAGCGACGTGCAAGCGCAGTGCGTAGGTAGCAAGCGCTCTAAAAGAGATTGTCGGAATTTTTTTGAAGTAAATACTTCTTTACGCACGCTTGACTTGGGGTAAGCTGGCGAATGTGTAACGAAAAGTGAAATGCGTTGCGAGGCGAACGGGCTCACTGTATAAGCAAGAGAGAACAGTGCATTTTCTTTCTCTCTTCCTCTCATAGCGAGTGCATGAAATATTTCAGTCAGTATTTTGAAATACTTATTTAAATTTATTATAATTTGCCTCGCTCGATCAAGCCGTGCGCATCGATGTCCGCTCCCCTCCGCGTTTGGCGCGTCACTGGTATTTCAAAATACTGACTGAAATATTTCATGCACTGGCTATGAGAGGAAGAGAGAAATAAAATCTGCGCACGCACTGCTCTCTCTTTTCAACGCATTTAAAATTACGTACTCAAGATTCAATCTCAAAATGAAAAATGGTCTTTGCAAACTTTGATACCTCATATCTCAAAAATAGATAAACCGTGGACCAAAGTGAAGTTTTATTATTTAAAGTGCACTGTACATAATATTTGTAACACTTTAAGTTAAACAAATTAAAAATAAATTAACGCTCGTATTGTACGTACAGCCTTTCTATTTTACGGGTTAAATTACAAGTCGGTCAACCGGTAGACACAGTTTTCCCGCGAAATTTTCGCGCCAAATCGTTTGACACAGATAGTAATTTGAGTGTGGCATTATTTGGCGCATTCTTCTGCGGCGTGTACCTACTCTCACCTACGTCGGACCCGTGGACGTGTCAGCACCAGAACACGCTAATACAACGAATGAACTAATTATACCCCGGATCGGGTGACTCAGACGCGGCTATTTTCAGGGGAAAACCACTTAAGGGCGATATACCTACATCAAATTCTGTCTGAACGTCGATTTGAAATACGTATTTGCATTGCACGAAACTTCGCAAAGCTTTCGGGTATTTGATGCAAACGGAGGGTCAGATTATCACGGAAATTCCTAGAACCAAATATGAGTAAGAAAATTGTAGCACGATCGGAAACTGACCAACTGCTACGAAATAGAAAATCGATTAGTTTTAGTAAGTAAGAACCATGCATGTTTAGACTTTAGACTACTTGGCCATAGAAAGGCCAATCAAAGTTATTATCTGTCCAATAAAGAATATCGGTAAGATTCAATTTCGCATTAAGTGAGATAAAACTGACCCCACTTCGGCATACAGACACGCCCATAACACATTTATACCGATGTATCTCTGCAATGACTACACGGAGAAAATTGTTATTCGAAAAAACGATCATTTTAATAGTAAAAACGGTTAAAAACGGGACTGAAGTTCTTACGAACAAATTAACAGGGTTTCAATGTTTATTGGCGGGAACATGTAAGAATAATTTGTTGGTATACGTAATTTCGTTACATTTTCCCGCCAATAAACATTGAAACACTGTTAATTTGTTCGTAAGAACTTCAGTCCCATTTTTATCCGTTTTTACGAATAAAATTATCGTTTTTTCGAATAACATTTTTCTCCGTGTACGCAGCACACTTAAAGACGATTTTGTTCTAAATTTTAACTGAAAGAATTTTATTCTGAACGCCAACTAAAATTAAATTATTTGGTTGGCGTTTTTACAGCAGATTTATTTTTACTTTGCGTAATAAAAAAATTATTTATCGTCACTAGTTTGCATCAACGTCATACGAAAACAATATACCTTTATCATATTGTCGATGTAAGTATATTATTATTACAAAACCAGCACAAATCTGACCACTTTATTGAGTGTGGCATATTCAAATAAAGTGGTGAATAAAAGTTATACATGGTTATTTTTGTAATAATGAATGCTCGGAAATGTAATATTATGAATGGAATACTTTAAAATGATGCTAGAAAACTAGTTCACGGAAACCAAATTTAGGCGGCGGAAAATGTGTCTTACCTACCGCCCACCTCAACTATAACCAAATACAAAAAAAAATTGCCCAGACCGTGCCAAAAATGCGGACGTGATGAAAATAACATCACAATGGATACAAATTATCATATTTATTACGATAATCTCATGGTCCATTCAATCAATCTCAGCCATTGACATAAAACAAGCTAGATGAAAAGAGGTCTAGTACCTACGGACGATCAATAAAACCATAATTCAAACCACATAGTGTATTGACTACATCCGTCATCTATGGTCAGCTATCAATATTTGCGTAGTCGACAATTGATAAGAAATATTCCGACCGACCATTCACAAATTTTAGCGCGGCCTCCTGAGTAGTCCCGAGCAGTGGCGGTTTTCTCTAAAGTGCGTTTGTGCGGCGAACCCCCAATAAAAAGATGAGAAAATAAAACAAACTTGTTGTATAATAATATAAGCACATTATAGATAGCTCGACATTAAAATTCCGCCTTTAAAACTCGCGCCACCGAAAAATACGATACCTATTCCCAATTTGTGCGCGTAACAATCCGCACATAATCATCCATACTAAAAATCATAGCCGATACAAATCCCTGTGACGGTGAAACGAACAAAATTAAGCAATATTAACCCAGCTCGGTGCGGCGCTCGCAGATGTCATGTGACCTCCCAACATTGTCGAGTCCCGCCGATTATCGCAAAAATTGCAACGTACATTGAGTGCTGTAAAAATCATTAAACAATTTAATTCCTCTAAAACATTTCTGGTTATCTAATAATTTTGTCGAGGAGTGTCAAGTTATTTAAAAACAATGGTATGTAGGTACCCCTTCCACTAACTTTAGTTAGTAAATAAATTTTGATTAGATATATCTTCTCTTGAATTTCTGAACCCCCCGTTAAAAAGACCACGAACCGCCACTGGTCCCGAGTGTCAGATAAGCTATCAATACAAAAAAATTATAATGTCGTTTATTAGCTAAATAACTGGCTTATTAATGAATGGAGGTGAACTAGCGAAGCTCTTAGAATAGAAATAAATCGTTTACACGATCCATAGACTTAAATAATCCAGCTAAGACTCGATCTCGGAGAAACGAATGTGGTTGAAATATGACTAAAGACCCCATAAACTAATTAATTTATCCGTGTCAAAAGGAAATGCAGACTGCCAATGCATATTTATTTGTATTTGAATTCAACATAGCCAATTTATTAAAACACCTCAATGGTCAGCGTGTGTCGATTTCGGTCATTATCGTTTCGGCTGTCAACAGTGCTCGAGATATCGATATAAAATCATTTAAATTACGAATAGCAAATCAATATTGTAAAGTTATCGATTTCTCTATGCTATTTCCTCAGATTTATAAAAAAAATTCGCCGAGTTACGAAAATAATCAGGCAGACGGGAAAATATTGTGCGACGAATTAGTTTTCCTCTGAAGATGATGGTGTCCACACGAAGCGCGAAATAAATTAATGTTTATTATATTTAAATTGTTTTTAATATTGTTTTTATTCACGTTTTTATTCAATGATTGAGTAAATGAAAGGATTTAAGATATTTGACGCATATAATGCGTTAATATAAATAAATAACAATAAAAACTAAAAACAACATATTTAAATAAAGCTGCTTATAGGAAATAGGAAATGATCTCGCTTTTATAACTTTAGGATCTCCTGATAGTTCGTAATTCCTGTGCCACCGAGCATTTCAGCAATTTGTTTACTGAGGTAATGTATACAACGAAGCAACAACCGAAAGGGGAAAAATTACGGTAAAATTAAGTGACTTAAACTTTTGTTTTTAATGGAAGCATTATTGTCTTTCGAACGAATAATAAATAAAATATTACTACTATAATACTTCGAAGAGATTGACTTTAGTATCACGAAGGCCAATCTAGACTTTAAATGGTTTTTAATCAAAAGAAACAAAGTATAGGAAATTATTAATCGGAAAATAATTAAATATTTGAATTAATTATGACGAATTTTTCTCTTACCGATATTTAAAATTGTTATACCTACCTACACATTCCATAACAAGTTCGGCATACCGTGATCTTATAATAAGGAAATACTAATTTCATCGAGATATAAATTCTTGGACACAATAATTTCGTAAGTAATTTTAAATAATTATTGCGAACGAATTATTTCAAATTGGCCCACTATTATTTAAAACAAATTAGGTCCAATTTATATGTTTGTGGGCAACTGCTACTAGCATTGCGAGCAATATTTAAGCACGACCGTCCGAAAAAGTTATAATGTTATGCTCCTGTTATGTCTGGTTTCGGCGTCAGTTTACAAAATTTCCATAAAACATGATAAAAAATAATAACAATTCGCCATTAGCATGCCGGTAGGAGAATTACCAATAAAATTGTTACGTTTGCCGTTATTCGTATATAGATGTTTGTTGTTTCATATTTTGAGGATACAAACCTTTCAGGAAAATTGAATATTTAACTCACTGCTCTGAAATAAATTTGACAACTTTTTTACCGAAAACTTCCTGCAGACTTACAAAAAGTTTTTATAACCGTTCTCAACACCATCTTATTAACTTTCTTGGCTTATTAACCAATACTTGCTTAAGACGTTTAATGGGGTGGATTTTGATTTCAGTTGCAAAACATAAAGCCAGTAAAACACAGTACAGGAACATCTACTAAATTGAATATCTTATAAATGAATTAATTGTGAAACAACACCATTAACTAAAAAAAATTAATAGTGGTATTTGAACCCGCGTTTTCCAGATTTGTAGTCGAGCGCCTTACTCCTCGACTACTCCTCCTGACTCGTCAAGTCACTTTATAAAAACTATATTTCTATGAGTCCATTTTTGTGTAATTCGACACAAGTAAAAAATAAGAAACTACATTTTGAATTGGCAGTTAAATTTTTACAAAACAGTTCAAGTTCAAATAATGGACAGAAAAAATAACTAAAATGTGTCACACAAAACACAAAAATAAACTAAAACATAACCCATATACAACATACTTAGACGATTTTCATGAAATGTTTCAACCTGAATATTTCAAATATGCCTTGTCCATCCATAAAAGAGAACAGTAAATGCCTATCACATGCAGCGATAAGGCATTGTATTTTTAGACATTCCGGAAAAAGTATTTATTTTAAAGTGATACAGTTTTGATCTAAGTGTGCCATAATTAAAAAATAATGACCGTCCATTTGTCGTATATTCTATGTTGGCAAATCAACCCGGAATTTCGATATATAGAACACGTGGAACCCTTAAAAATAATGGCGTCTATAAATTCGATTATCACTTAATCACTAACAAACTAAACATTTTAATGAAGACACAGCAAATTAATTGCTTATATATCGATAACAAAGCGAAAAGATTTGTTTTATTCGGGAAGCACTTGAAAATAAGATATAAGAAATCCTTATTACGTTCCCGGTAGACCTACAATTTATTCTCTCTCCAATATAAAGTATAAATCAATTAAATAAATGAAAAGAAAATACTTTGTTTTAAGTCACTTTATTTTTATTTAACGTCTAGCGGTTTCGATACCTCCGTACCATCATCAGGACTGTTACAAAAATAATGTCTAAAAATACATAAGTACACATATATATATACATAATGTTGTGAAAGAAAGGGAAAGTATACTAGGGTGGGACAGAGCGTCAGTTGTTGGAGGGAGGAGGGGAATATGGGATAAGTGAGGACATGGGGAACATACTTAAAATTGGACTGAAGGTTAAATTTAGTTCATTATTAATGATTTCTTCTTTTGAATTTACTGATTTTTTTATTTCTAAAGCTTCCAAATTGTTAAGTCTTAAAAATTCCGTTCTTATGTAGAACATAAAGTGACTTAAAACAAAGTATTTTCTTTTCATTTATTTAAAATGTCAAGTCACAATGTGTTTGCTTCTTTTGAAAAATTATAAATCAATTGCTGTTTTAGGTTTTCTCTATCTTGCATCTAATATAATTACGTTACTTTATAATAATTACACCTGTTAAAAAAAGGTATTGATGATCAATTGATCCGTTTTGACGTAGACCTGCTTATACCGAAGACTTTTTTAAGACTTCTTTAGCGGCATTATGACGAGTAACTCAAATCTTTTTTGGACCGAAGTAACATTTTATAACGGAAATGACGTTCGATTTATATTTCATCATATTAACGTCGTAACGTAATTAATTAACGGTATTAATAACGGTAATTATTTAACGGTATGGTAACAATGAGTGCGAAGCCGAAAAATGTAAAAGCAAACTCAAACGTCAGACGTCACCCGTTTATTTTTGTTTACTAATGTATAAGGTAAGTTCAACAGGTTTTTGTTTTGTTTTGTTGATTATTATATGATTTAACTAAAGATTTTAGATGAACATATTGGTTTATCTTATTTATCTCTCCGATTCTTGTGAATTCTAACCATTGAAGTAAAAAGTGGCAGTAGTGTGACAATTAAAATAGTATTGTTTATAATTCAAATGGCTTAATCGAAGGAAAATTTTACAAAGAAAATAATTATAAACGGAAAAAATAAACAACCTAATCATGTTTCGCCGCGTTTTACTACAACCGCGCGTAAAGGTTAGAAGCACTCATTTTTTTTAAAGTGCAGGAAACCAAGATACAGAATTTTATTGTTTAACCAGAAACATTTCAAAGTTGACAATTATAAGGTATCTTTGATCAATCTATGTTCATTATGGTAGATTCAGACTGGGTCGACGTACGTGCCCATCGCTACGCCTAACAATATCTGGACTGCTTAGCAACCATAGATTTTCAATGAAAATTTATGTTTTAGGCGCTCCGCCCACTGAGGCAACTGAAAACCAACTAAAACCGTCTGTTTCTCTGTCTTGATTGGTCAAAAAGCTTGGTTAACCATAGAAGAAGAACAATCAGCTGACAGTTGGCAACTATCAATGGCCGCCCAGGGCAACCAGTAGAGCAAGTCGCAAGTCACCGCTTGCGTTACCATTGACAACGGGGTTTTGTGTGATAGTGTATGTGCGGGCCATCACATTGTCATACAAAGACAGTTGGCAGTTGAGAGTTTTCAGTTGCCTGAGTGGGCGGAGGCGCTTAGAATCACACTGGCCACAAGCATCGCGACGTGCGATGTCTGTGGCCATTTTCATAGAAAATGTATGGGTTGCTAAGCATTGTTTGAGTAGCGATGCGTACGTACGTCGTCCAGTCTGAACCTACCATAAGTATCCATTTTATTGTTTAACCAGAAAAATTTCAATGTTGACAATTATAAGGTATCTTTGATCAATCTATGTTCATAAGTATACATTTTATTGTTTAACCAGAAAAATTTCAATGTTGACAATTATAAGGTATCTTTAATCTATTTATGTTCATACGTAACCCTTCCACAGTAACAGAGTTGCAGTATTATTTTACATAAAAAATAATCACTCACAAATGTTGCAGAAAGTACATTGTGATATTTGTCTGCTAGAAAGTGAACTTGTTTTGAAATCAAGGAATTGAAAAAAAAATCTGGTGTTAGTCCAACAAGATCTACGACAGTCGCGCGTTAAGGTCACCGCAACCACTCAACACTCTAAACACTATAATATTATACACAGGTAAATTCTACAAACATTGTTATTTCGAGAATTGTTTTCCTAAAATGGTTTAGTAAAACATAATATATTATTTAGTATTGTTTTTATTTTATCAATGAAAATTTTAATTTTTACATACTTTGTAAAAGATTATACATTAATTTTATAAAAAGTTTTGACTGACTTTCAGGAGGAATCCCATTTTAGAAAAGTCAAATTAGGATGATACATGGAACATGTTTTGTACAAACAAAAAGAAATGGAGGAAATAAAAAGAAGAGGAGGAATAAAAAATAAATACAGCAGCGCTTCAACAATGTTTACGGAACTAGGACTTAATGGATTCGCCGGCCTGATGAGACACCGGGTCACTGGAGCCAGGATGCGGCTAATGGCCTCCGACAACACGGTGGTGAACGCAGCCTTCCAGCACCAAGCGCCACTCCTGAGTGAGCGCTGGGCCCCAGCTCACTCAAGACCATGCAGAAATTGATTGCCTATTTATAACTTTGTACCTACTTATAATTGTTCTACTTTATTTATAATTTAACTGTATTTATAACTATATGGGACGTGTGGGATCGCACTATCCTCCCCACATCCTGGAATAAAACATTATTATTATTATTATAAAATAAAAGTAAAATATAATAACTTTTGTTTGTTTAGCACAGTTATGAAAATAATATAAAAATGATAGGTATATATACTTAAAACAAATTAAAACAAAAACATTAAAATAAACTGGTGTTGTTTAACTAAAATAAATAAGATGTGTTTTCGACTGCTTCAAACTCCAGTAAAACTGAAGCTTTGGGTCAAAGTTTCGAACTCATTTCTTATCACTTATCATGATGGTACATATCTTGTGAATAATGTATAAATGCACGTATTATTTGAATGCGGCGAGTCTCGACATAATAGCAAGGAAATAGCGGACCCACGCGAAGCGAAAGGCCACATGTCAGGCTATTTTTTTTTCTCACAAAAAGACATTCGCACAGGATATTAGTATTTAAGCATATAATATGGAGGTGTATATTCTTAATTAGGTAGATAGGTGGGTCATCCAATGTATTCATCAAAAAAAATATACAAAAAAACAATACGAAAATGAATATATATATAATGTATATATTCACACAGAAAATAATATACGTTTATTTAAGAGAAGGTATTCTTCGAGATTACGGCTACCTACTTTAGTCAATAAATTTATTAAAATTATCGGAATGAAATGTTATTTGCGATTTAATGTGATTGTTTAAAATAACTCTGATCCGTTATCTGATATTTAATTGCGTTCTACATTCCTGACAGAACAGATACAATACATAAATTTTATTGTAATCAAATTTAATTTTTTAAAATTCCATTAGGTACAGTACATTACATTAAGTACACAAATGTCTACATAAAAGACTATTATTTAAAGGGAGCAAAAAGATAAATTAATATTATTATTCACATATGTTGAACTAGTTTGTGCAAATTTCTACGATTTTTAAAAATATATTTTTTATGTTAACTTCATACAGGAAGCCCTGAGTAAAATCATTTCTTTCAGGGCCTATGTCATCTTTGAAGATGCTGCGTGGAGGGTCTTTTTGAGGAGAGGAAGTAGTGAACATGGATCTTGAAGAGACCCATGTTGTAGGAAGGAGGAAACACAGACGAGCTGTTGAACTCAAGAGTCGTAGAAACGACCCGTTCTCATGTGAAAATGTCAACCATGTACAACATTATTGACCACAATTATATTTATGGTATTTCGACTAAACCTACCAATCGCTTTCTGTAATGGTAATATGACCTTAATGTAGGCATTATATATGCAAACATCACAAAAACTACGCAAAGTAAAAACACATTAAGTACTGCATTATTATCAGAGTGTTGGACGATAGAATCAATATTTTGATGTTACAAATGACGTATTTTTTACGCGTCGACTACGAAGAGTTGTTTTCGTGACTTTGTGTATGTATTTCCCTAAAAATTAACACGTTTTAGTACAAAACGCAATCTGCGATCTTTGTGGTGTTGTGATATTTTATAGTTTTACTAACTGACGTGCACCCGGCGTTGCTCGGGGAAATGGACGGTTTGTAGTAGGTACTCAAAGTTTTGAGGTTTTACGTTTTAGTGTACCTGAAAACCGGAATAATATTATTGTATCGAATGGAAAAAGAATTTGTTAGTTTGGCGTCCCCAACTTTTTCTACCATTGTGTACTGTAAGTATATCGCGTTATTAAAACCACATTTTCTACAAACTCGACTTTAATTCTACTCCATTTCAGTGGAGCGATGTCCCGGATTCCTACTACTCATGGCATTAATAATAATAAACTCTTTTTTTTTATTTTCTTCAAACTTTTCTTTTCTTTTTCTTTCAAATTTTCAGCGAAATCGATCTAGTAATGAGTCTAGAGGGCAAAGACATTGCCTTTTATTTGATAATAATATAGTCCGGTGTTGCCCGGGCTTTCCGCAAAGTATACGAAATAAAAAAATGTCATTCTAAAATACGATCATTTTATTCGTAAAAACGGTTAAAAACGGGACTGAAGTTCTTACGAACAAATTAAAGGTAAACATTTCAGAATAATTTGTTGGTATACCTAATTTCGTACGTATACCAACAAATTATTCTTACATTTTCCCGCCAATAAACATTGAAACACTGTTAATTTGTTCGTAAGAACTTCAGTCCCGTTTTTAACCGTTTTTACGAATAAAATGATCGTATTTTAGAATAACATTTTTCTCCGTGTGTATCTAAATCAGATGTATAGACTGTAATTTTCCTCTAATTCTGAACGTCGTCGGGCAAAATTTCGTCGCGTGGTATCAACATTCTTCTTGAAGAGATGGGAAAAGGGGGCGGGGTAGTTTTTAGAAATCTCATATAAGCAGTAACAGTTCAGCATAAAGCAAAATTTCATCAATCGCGGAATAAAACTGTAGATTTGTATAAAAAACAAAGCGACACCGGGACACTCTTCTTTACTATTACAATAGCCGAAGTCCCTTCTTTATGTTGTCCTGGCTTTATGTAAAGTGTTTATAAATTAGATGTAGACATTAATTTTTCTCTTATATTGAACGTCAAGTTTGAAAAATTTTATAAAAAGTATCAAAATACTGCATTAAGGGTTCGAAAAAGATATTGGGATTGGTTTTTCGAAATCTCACGTAGAGAGATCTTCCACTTGTTTGTAAAGTCAAGTGTGCAAAGTTCCGTCATAGGTTTCCGTCATAATGAGTGTAGATTTATACCAAACAAATCCAATCAGTTTAAATATTAGATAACTTGTCATATATTTGTTTTCCTTTCAAATCGTGAGAAATATTTTTTTATGAAATGACAGTTTACGACACCTAACAGAGTTGGGTCTAAAAATAAACAAAACGTTTTCTTCCGTTTGCTATTGGAAATACTATTAAACATTGTTGTTCAAGTCACGCTACCTCTTTACTCTCAATAGTCTCAATTGACATGCTTGAACACTTTGATTCACCCACATGTGTAATAAATACACCAGATAATGTATTTATTTACACCAAGGACAAAATAACTGTTAAAATGAAAAAAATATAGGGACAAAAATAGGATGGTTTGATTCTCGGTTAAAAAACAGATTTCAATTAAATTTGTGTGCGAAATTGTTACGAAATATAATTTGTACAACAGTATAAATCTAAAAAAAAAATTTTTTTTTGATTTAGGAGACATAATAACATATAAATCCACCTATCATTTATTCATTTCAGCCCGTAGTGGGATCGACGGTTATGCGAACTGTGGCGGGATAAAAAGGTAGCATTCAACATGGCCAACATCTTGAACAACAAATAGTTGGAATGTCAAACGATCGAATTAAAACAAGACATCGCAGACGCTCGGACAATAGGATCAGTTCTATTATACAGTACTAGTTAGTATATCAACTGCTAACCACCTCTGCAAACAAACTTTAGAAAACAGTGGCATTTCGTTTCCCTGACAGATTCCAGGTTTGCAGTCTACATGGTGGATTTTTATAACAACCTCCCCCTATACACAGGAGACCATAGGAGAGCCCTCGAGAAGATAAACTGAAAAACAGTAAAAATGAGTGGTAGGTGCGTTGGACGGTAAGTGCGGTCACGCATTTGAGAAAAGGGCCTTGGAATATGCGATGGATGATATTAAAGTTTCCTGTCGCGCAATTCAGGATAATAATGCACTTATCAGCGATAAGATGCAATTAACATTGGCAGACAGACAATTAGGCGGATACGAGACAATGAGGATGCTAATGTTATTGACAGATGATGCATATTCATGACAGTTAAAAGCAAATAAAGTAACTGTTTCATGTAAGTACTGTAAATCTAGTATAAAAGTCTAGTATAAACACGTCATACAATATTGATGGCATCGTAATAGAAATCTCATCATAATAATATGACATTGCATTGAAAAAATTCGAATATTTCAAACTATTAATTCGTCTTGGATATACATTGAAATATTGCGTGAAAACAGCATAACTTCAGATGTTAATAGATTTTCAATTCAAGCCAAGTCAAAAATAAGCAACCGAAAAAGTAGAAATATGGTTTTCCAATTTATATTTATAAAACATTTTTCAACCACATTTTTCCAGTGTTTTCCCAAATATAGCAATATTAATTGAGTGTTTTTGTATTTAGTCAACGAAGACGGATGATACCACCAAAAACTGTAGGAAGTCGTATTAAAAAAACCCTATAGGTTTATTATTTATTGACTGCTATATGCACGACTTTCTTCAGGAAATTACAGATTATTCTTGAAAGAAAGAAAGAAAATATAAAAATAATTTATTTAAAAGTGAAGTTATAAAGATAATATTTTCATCAGGTATTTCAATGGAAGATGCTCCGAGGAACTGGCGTCATTGATCCTGCAGAGGTGGACAGTCGGGAAATATATCAAACGCGCGTCAAACATTTGTACACAGTTGACATTATTTGTCACATTATAACACGTTCCCACGACTTGTTCTGGACCCATTTTCATTGCTTCCTTTCCAAAAAAACATTTTACAATATAAGTCAAATAAAAATTGCAACTTCGGACTTCAATTACCCAAAAATGAAAGCTCAAAACCAAAAAAAAATATACCATAAAATCAGGTTAAGGTATGATTTAGATTTACCTATTCCCACTTGCACCATGAGGTTCCGAACAACGTTTAAAATATATCTTATCTTACTAATATTATAAACGCGAAAGTTTGTATGGATGTATGTACGTTTGTTACTCTTTAAATCGAAATTTAATTAATGGTGTTTAATGAAACTTTACAATAATATAGCTCATACATCAGAATAACATATAGGCTATAATTTATAAAGCTAGCTATTTATTTTCAATATATTGAAAATAATAATTATGGTATAATAGAAAACGTCAAAATTTGAAAATGACATTTTGCAAAACAATGATTGTTAAATCAAATTTCTGTTTTTGAAAATATTTAAATTAGTGAATTTATTTGAAGTACTCGCTTAATACTTTGAATCGAATCAAGAATTATAAATATTTTAAATAAATAGGTTAAGTATTTTGGTATAAACGTAGATGGGACCTAGGAAAAGAAAATAGATTACTCGAAGTACTAATCCTACGCAGACGAAGTCGCGGGCAGAAGCTTGTACAAAATAAATGAAATGTTCAAAATGAAGTGCCTACGTGCAAACATAAATGTCATAAACATTTATTTATTATGTGCCCTCTCAATCAAACTGTCAAAAATCTAAATATATCAAACTGAGAAAATGGACTTTGAATTTTTGCGTCGTATTAACAGACATTAACATATAAAAACATCTCACCCAATTATCAAATATACATCATATTACAGTCATATTGATAGTTTCGTTGATTGAATATCAACCGGAGGCCAATCACCCCGTCATCAGCACATCAGCGCTCACAGATCTCACAGGTTTCTGAGGTTTGTCGATTTAATCCTAATTTCACAACCCATACCACTTTGGCTTAGCGTATGTATGGCAAACAAATTATTACGGATTTAATTAAGTTTTAATTACTTTCTAACTTTAATTCTTAAAAACAGAGACGTGGAAACTCTTTAGAAATAGTGTTTTTTTATGCAAACTATATCCAGTACTTAATTTTATAATTGACAAATTATCATAAAATTAAAGCTTTCGGTGACGTTCACAGAAGCTTAGAAAGGTGGCACATTTCCTTTGTCTGTTTAATCGACGTATTTGTTTATTGGACAGATATAATTTTTTTTATCGGAGAAAACATATATAGACAGTAATTAACAAGAAAATATAGAATAGTTACTGGACAACTCGCCTGTCTATTTCTCACAGATTAACTTTCTTGTCTTTTATTTTATGTCTCGTTTTCCTTGTATTATGTTTAGAGTAGTTTTTCTTAGGCTTTAGGTTATAATTTTTTGTAATTATTTCGTGAAATAAAAATCGTTTACGTTACTATAATAAATGGCTAATCAAAACTCATAACACCAGGTTACCTCAGTTTTGACATGCATTTTTCTGCAAAAACACCCCGTATATGTTGGATTTTTTCTTATATTTGAGAAAGAAAATTATTTGGTTTTCACATATCCTTTACAGAATGAAAACAAGTTGTACATTCGTATTTTTTTTAAACCTTCCTATCCAAGTTTTACCCATGTGTTGTTAGGTGAACTGAAGTACTGAAGCCCCACACTCATCAGGAGGAATATGAAAATCGATAAAAGCCTACAGCCAGACTGTCTGCCGTACTCACTACTCCCACAAAACTCGGTAATTAGTAATAGACAATCCCTGGGAATGGGAATTATAACATAGTCATGGTTTATTACTGGTTACAAAATCATAACTACTTAAAAAAAGGAATTATGCCTACAATAAGGTATTTCCACAATTTTTGGTTATTGCTTAAAAAAAATTACGGTTATTATGGCATTTTTATTTTATTTGTATGATTTTTTTTTTTAAATTTTCTACTTTATCTAAGTTGAATTTCCTAGTCTTAGTAGCCCATTTTTGTAATCCCGCCAAAACGGCATATTCGACGTGTGACGTCACGAGAGTCGTTGACAACCACGGGCCGTTTTGGTTTTTAAAATGAATAAATTTGAATGAAAACGTAAAAAACAAACATGTTTAATACGATGATTAAAATCAGAAAAATGATCTTTAAATTTTCCATAAATTTATGAAAATACAACAGAATCCCTCGTTTATGAAAATACTCCATTATTCCAAAGAAACGTTACTGTCTCAATGACAGGTAGGTGGTACTACCCACTAGGTAGTATAATATTGAAAAGATACTAAGGAAGTCCAGATAAACACGAAGATTTCACATTAGAAATAATAATCTTTACTGAACCATTAAATCGGCCACCATCTTGAACCAGAAACGGAATTTACAGACCGACCCCAAATTCGAAAACAGTCAATAATATATACAACAACAACTATAGTTTAACTGGCCTTCTTTAATATAATTAGTTGATCACCCTTTTCTCCCTGTTGTTTCTAAATCAAATCATTATTTTTTGACAATAACTTTATCATTATATTAGTTGAGCTTTTATACATCAATTATTATCTATATAAATGATATAACAACATTTTCAATAAACAATCAAAATAAAATACAAGACGCGTTATTGTTTTTTCCAAGTTGGTGTTCGATAAACAAAAAAGAATTGACAGAATAGTTCGATAAAGAAAAACTGCCGGGTAGTGTCTAAATTAATCATAAAAAATATTTTCTTCGTAATAATAAAATAGTAAACATTAAAGATAAATCAAAAAGAATCATGAAACAGCAAATAAATTACTCTAAACAAATTATAATAAATTAGTTATTTAAAAAAGGTATTCCAATAAAAATGTATAGAAAAATTTCTTGCCTTGACACTAACAGGCGTTGTGTCATCACAGGAAAAGTTCACTTAAAAAAATAAAATTTCAAGGTAAAAAAAATTCAAACTAATAAATTTTAATTCAACGCACCCCATGCACGCGTATTAGGTACTAATTGGGAGGAATTTTATTTTTTTAACATTAAAAAAAAATCCTAGCCGCTCGTTGTTTTTCGTTAGTATCAAGAATACCAACATAAAAAAATGACATTTGACAATAAATGTTTGAAATTAGCAGATTATGCAATCTACCTTCAAAATTTCATTTCCCAATAAAACACGTGTAGCGCAAAATTGCAAATACAACAGGTCTAATGCTAAACGCTTTCATACAGCAAATGCAATGCATTTTTTTATAAATCAACCATTGTTCCCAAGTGCATAATTTATTGGAGAATTGAATTGATTATGATGTTGACAAAATTATAATTTTAAATCAGGTTTTCAAAAATGATGTGCACATTCCACAAATAAATCAATGGCAAACACGGTTTTTTTGTAATAATTGTGACACCAATAAAGTCGATTCATAACTACGAAAACAATGAGGATAAAATAAATTTGTTTGCCAGTAAGTGAGCCATCAAAACCTCTTGTGATTTGTGACTTTTTACTTTGCTGGGAATGTGGCTACAGTGCTAATAACGACCTGCAATAATAGGTTTACACTCTGATTCGAGCACATGACTTCGTTTACTTTCTCTAAATTACTGCCTCCTGCTTCCAATGCAATCCAGAAAGGACAGTGCAGTCTTGTAGTAATTATTATCTTTATATCGTAAATCTGTCACATACAACACTTTTAATTAAAGCAAGTCAAATATTAGTATCTTCTGCTGTAGACAATTGTCTAAGCCTGTAAATCATTTTTATTTCGGTACCTACCACGCCGTGTTACGGTCTAAATCGTTATTTTTCATGTGTTCTACTTTCTCGTTTTGTAGTTGTTCTAATATTATATTTATGTAGTTAGAATATTACATATATTTTTACTGCTAAACTGCTCCCAGTCTTCACTTTGGGAGGCGGGAATGGGCACCGTCGCCCCGGGAACCATTTATTCGATAACCAACACCTCTGCCATAGGTCACCTTAAGTGGTTCGCTACGTTTGGTGACTTAGCAGGGGTGCCCGGGTTCATGGGATAAGGTTTATCTAGGTCTTGGCGGCGGATGATCTAGACACACTGAACCCCAGATTCCTACCCAACCCTCATATTTTTTCCTTCCCAGAACTTCCTCTCCTTAAAAATACCATCCACACAGCATCCCTAAAGATGACATAGGCCCTGAGGGAAATTAGTTTCCTCAGGGCCGCCTGTGTGGACCTAATGTAAAAAAAAAGTCACCTGGAGTTAGTGAGATTATGGCGTCTGCAATTAGTAATTGTTGTAATGCTGAAGGTAGTGGAGACGGTAAGAAAATGGGGAAGAGGATGGTGGGGAAGTACCTACTATTCAGATATGGTCACCAAACATGGCTAAACCAATTTCAAACAACGTTTTAGTTCTGGATGGTGGTCTTATACATAGGGGGGTTCTGAGAGTATCATCCACTCTGGAAAGTCCCGCAAATATACCTAAGATTATTTCAATTGATTAAATTGTGAAGTAACACAATCGATCAAATAAAATTTACTTGCGCATGCCGGGATTTGATTTGACCTTGGGATCACCACGGAGGCCTTCAAATATATAATATTGGTAATGTTATACAGGAAAAGACACAAGCAGAAATGAACGTCGGGGATAACGAACCTCCAAAAGAGTGGTTTGGTCGCAGTACAACGATTCTGTCCAAAATATTGTTCACCATTAGATAGGGGTGTTACTACAAAACATGTTTGTTATGTCTTCTAATTATATCGATATCGATTAAAAATTAACTTAACCTATACTAATAGATACTATAATTAGTTTTTTTGTATCTGTCTCACACGGATAATTCCTGTGTTAGTACAAAATAACTACCTATTTATCTACCTGTTTTTATAATGCTTTAATAATACCACTTGGAAGTCTTTTAACGGTAGTCGAGTTTTATTACAATAAATCAGAAAATCAAATATTTAACTTTGTAATATATAACAAAAGTTTCGTGAACGAAAATAAATTATATTTTTGAAAAAAAAAGGCATTGGAAAAACACTCGGCTGGACAGATTCCCCCTTAACCGTGGCTATATTTGTATTAAAGGTCACTGATATTGTGCATTTGATTCGAAATTAACTTTTACAGTCATTCAAGCCGAACACCTGAATCGAAACAATAAGAATGAGTAATAAACTAAAAGAGTAAAAATAAACCGTAGTTATACGCTCATAAATGTTATTTATCGAAACAATAACTAAAAATATGTTTTTTCTTTTCATAAAATAATAACTTTTTGTCGTTATTATGCTACAATTGTGATGAATAATTATGCTTTAGCTATTTTTAGGCTTTTTGAAGTAAATACTTCTTTACGCACGCTAACTTGAGGGGTAAACTGGCGAATGCGTTTCGGAAATTACAGCGTTACGAGAGGCATAATATCGGGCGTTACGAACGTTACGGAGGCGAACGATAATAAATTTAAATTTATTTTGAGGTTCATTCCTCATCATGAAATATCAAAGTCATGCGGATGCGAATGGGGATGCGGAGCGCATGCGGATGTAAAGATGGAGCCAAAGAAGTATTTACTTCAGTCGTGTGGTCTAAAGCACATTCGTATTTTTTTTTTTACTTAATGAGTAAAACCTCAAATTGCAACATTTTATTTAAATGAAGACAATATTATCGAAACTCAATCGAAAATCTGAAAACACAAAATATACGGTACTCCGGCAAGGCACCGGAGAAAAATGTTATTCGAAAAAACGATCATTTTGTTAACCAACAAATTATTCTTACATGTTCCCGCCAATAAACATTGAAACATTGTTAATTTGTTCATAAGAACTTCAGTCCCGTTTTTAACCGTTTTTACTATTAAAATGATCGTATTTTCGAATAACATTTTTCTTCATCAGATTTAACATAGGAGTAGATGAGATGTGACCGTTTCTTTTTCTGATATTTCTGTTTTCAGATTTTTGATTGAGTTTCGCTAATATTTTCCATTACAGAACTTAATAAAAATGATATGGCATTTTTACTCTTATTAGATGTTTCTACTGAATGAATAAAATGAGTTGAAGAGAATAAAAAAATGCTTGTTGCTGTTGACAACAATTGTTAACATTAATTTAAATAATTGATGCACTTATTTCCTCCTCGTCCGTCGTTACCGTAATAGTCCTTATTTTAGAATGAGCTCTACTCGCATGACGTTAAACTTTGACAGGAAGTAGAAGCAGCAATGAAAATTCCACCAGAAATTATATACCTATTTAGATACACATATCGAAAAAAAAAACAGTACAGCGACGCGATAATGAAAATAGAATTTTAATTTTAATTATTCCTTACTGTTAGAGTTAACCCTGAGTCGCAGATTATTTTAACCACGTTATTATTTATTGTATTCGTCAATAACCGTTTGACAACTTATCTCCACCAAAAATCAACCACATACATCGATGATAACAACGTTTACGAATGAACTATATGCATATGTTCATGTTTAGAAATAACATTAAATTTGCCCATGTACTGGGAGATAAAGAGGGCAAATGTCACCCTTCGGGAGATAATATTTTCCCTCATCATTACGCTTCTACAAGTCAGCAAAATTCAGTTGCACACAAATATACCTAGGTAGGTACATATTTATTTTTTTATAAGAAAAACTCTGTTTTTAACTTTTGAAGGTTATTCCCATCACTGTAAAATATCATTCAAGAAGAAGATAATAATAATAATCTAAATAATGAAAATGAACAAGACACAGAAAAATAATAAAAGATGATGGTCGTAACTGAGACTCGAACCCAGATCTCTCAAAAATAAAAAAAAGGTAGCTGCCAATAATATAGAAAAAAAACATTAGTCGAAGATAATATTGTTAATTCTGAAATTTAAAATATAACTTTGACAATTACGGCCGTTTTATAATAGGTGGCAATGGCTGAATTGGCAGAGCGCACGTCCCGGTAAGACGAGAGATCTGGGTTCGAGTCCCAGTTGCGATCATTATCTTTTATTATTTTTCTTTTTCGATTATTATATTATTGTTTTTTTATCTTTATATATATGTATACATTGTATACATACACCGAATACATGAAAAGTATCCCCTTCTTAGGTTGATTTATTTAATCACATATTGATATATAACAACAACTAAAGTTTATTCTGAAAAAAAAGTCATGTTTAGTCTTTAAATAAGGTGCACAAATAAGTAAACTAAATTCAAATTAACCAATTTTGTTTTGTTCTTATAAGCCTTTGAATTGCAGCTATTTATTATCAGAAAACACAATTAACTTTGATTACGAGCAGATTTGTGGCCAACTTGCCTGGTACACATAAACATCCAAAGCAATTATTACTAATCATTAGGAACTGATAATGCTAACCACTAACATATTATGTTTTGTTACTGACCGACATTACAGAGAGGTGGATAAAAGCGGATTGCATAGAAATACTTAATTTAATTACTTATAGATACATACATAGATAATTACTAACATTAGTATTGAACTGATTGACAATATTATTACAAGAAGTTTTCAATAATTCTAGATACCGACAATTAATTTTATACGAGTGTTTTGTATGTGCTGCGTAATATTTATAACCTGTTGACCTAAGAGTATGGATATTAGAGAGACGGCATGTGAAGTGTGCCCGCGCGCTCCAAGTGTGCCTTTTCGAGAATTCTACCCACACGGCTGACATTGGCTGTCACCATGTAAAATGGTTGCGTCGTAAAAATGTCGGAACGTATTAAACGGAAAAAAAACAGCAGCCAATGTAAGCCGTTTGGGTAAAATTCTCGAAAAGGCACACTTGGAGCGCGCGGGCACACTTCACATGCCGTCTCTCTAATATCCATACTCTTAGTTGTTGACTTTTTTATTACTACGTCAGCGCTGTCCAAAGTTAAAACAATTACGTGATAATTTTTTATAAAATTTTTTAGCTCATAATTTTTTTTTATATTTGGACAGCTGAAAGTTTAATAAAAATAACTTGTCACTAGGCATGATTCGCAGAGATTGCGGAGAAAATAGGAGTACATTGAAAGACCAACTGGCATTCCAAAATTTTAATTGCGGAAGTAACCAACAATTTCTCTATTGCTAGTTCCACCATTTTAGTGTCGCTTGACGAATACTGGTCTCATTTTAAACAAACACGTCGATTGTTAGAGCATTACGGAAAACGGCGAATAAATTGGACTCTGTTAAAAATAAACTGGTTTTAGCATAAAAGCCAGACATGCGCTTTGCATGTAAAATTTCTTTGAATTCGTTTACCCCTTTTTTGCGTGTTTGTGGTAGAATTTATCGAAGCTAGGGAGAGTTAGAAACAGCGGCGTTCTTTATTTTAACACGAATCCACACGGAGAAAATTTTTATTCTAAAATACGATCATTTTATTCGTACAAACGGTTAAAAAAGGGACTGAAGTTCTGACGAACAAATTAACAGTGTTTCAATGTTTATTGGCGGGAAAATGTAAGGATAATTTGTTGGTATACGTACGAAATTACGTATACCAACAAATTATTGAAACCCTGTTAATTTGTTCGTAAGAACTTCAGTCCCGTTTTTAACCGTTTTTACGAATAAAATGATCGTATTTTAGAATAACATTTTTCTCCTTGCATATTTTAAAATTACTATAATACATAAATCTTCACGAAATTCAATAAATTTTAATTTTTTTATGTTCTTGAGAGTTTTTTAGATTTAACATTCAGCATATTACCTAATGTTTAAAATAAATAATAAAAAAGTACCTTTATTATTTGAAACTTGCAACTTCAGGAACCGCTCGATAATTAATTCCCGGTGAGTTTATAAAACTGTAGAACTTCGGTCCCCCAATAAGTAAAAATTTAATTTACTTATGATGAGCCAGCGAAGGGCTAATCTTCCCTTCGGACTTGCGACTTGCACTGCCGGGCATCAGCAGCGGATGTCGTAAGTGGACTGAAGCACTGAAAACTCACCGCCTCACCGGACTCGCGGTTCCGAGCCACCCCTCTCGTTTAAAGAGATTGTAATAAATTATACCTACTAAAATTGACCAGAACTACACGGCGCATGTAGGTAGAATATGGACTACACCTATGGACCACAAGGAAAATTTAAAAAAATTCAATTTAGAAGATATATAGATACTGAGATAATCTACATGTTGACTGTCGACATGAGGTGTCGACTATCAATAAAGATAGAACACATTGTAAAAAAATAGTTGATTAGCCCTCATTTCATTAAAAATGATTATTTTTTCCTTTTTAAACAATTTTGATTTAAATGGCTCCAGTTCGATAAGATGTAATAAAAAAATCTGGATTATCATGCATTTTTTCACTAGGTGGACATTATTGATATTATTTTTTCATTAGGTAGATAATGGTACTTTTTTTTTGGTTAAGGAACATACTTATTATATTATTTGGAGTAAAAAATGTAAATGCAATTTTGGTCTTTGGTGACTTTTTTATGTTTTTATTTTTCAACTTATAACATGAAAAAAAATCAATACATATTGGACATTTAGGGACAGGGTGAGATTTAATAACAAAATGTGAAAGTTTTTTTTTTGTTGAATTTTGAAGAGAAAAAAATTTAAATAAAAGATTTCAAAAAAGTCACCGGAGACCAACATTTAATTTACATTTTTTAATCCAAATAATGTCAGGAATTACTTGTTGAAGTAATTCGACGACTTTACATTTGTGAAATTTGATAATAATAATTTAAAAAATTGACAATGTTATCTACGGTTTATAATTGAATACATCTTAAATCCCTGCAAGGAAAGTACTTATGTCTGGATTAGTTGGTATATTTCGCACCCCTAGTTGACAAGACAGAAATGTGATTTTTGAGTCAATGGTGCAGAAAATCTCCGAGACCAAAGAATATGTAGGTTAAAGCTTGTGTTGTTAGTGTACTTACCAAAATAAATAAATTATGTAGGTAGTTTAAAAAATTTGCAAAAGTATACATTATTATTAAACATCAATATTATCAAAGTATATTATTGACCGGTCAGTGGTTGAGTGGGCATAGCGCTTGGGTCCCACCCAGGCGTTCCGTGTTCGATTCCTCGGCTGGCTAAGTCCTCCATCACAACACAAGCAACATCTTCCGCTTAGTGTGGTGGTAGTAGGAGATTTTCAAATGTTGTTGGGTTATTCGTAATCCGGGAATGTTTGTCTTTCTTTTTAAAAAAAAAAAAAAAAAAAAAAAAAAAAAATACATTATTATAAAAAACAAATTTGTATATGTCTATAACACAAGATTGAATTCAAAATGCACAATAAAAGTAATTAAAAGTTTTTAATTATTATAAGCAATAATTATTAGCCTGAAACACTCATTTATATTGAAAGAATCTTCCGAGAAAAGATACATATCGCCGACGGAACTCGAACCCGCACCCTTTTGATTGCCGGTCAAGTGCTCTACCATTAAACAACGGCGGGATACCTCCTACCCGCCAAATGATTCAATATATACCAAGTGTTTCATTCAACAATTACTGCTTATTACACGTCCCGTCGGCGATATGTATCTTTTCTCGGAAGATTCTTTCAATATGGATGAGTGTTTCAGGCTAATAATTATTGCTTATAATAATTGTTACCCATTGTGCTATGCATAAAAAAAATCTTGTCTTAAACATTAGTTTATCAATTAAAAAATAATAATTAAAAGTTTTTAATTTATCATTAAAGCAATGAATTAAGCAAATATATAGAGATGGTTCATTTTACGGTTTTCGGAATCGTGATTATGCTAACGATTTGCTAATGAATCTAATTACCTGCATATTATAATAATATATTGAACCCAATAAACTAATAAATAATAACGAAGTAGCTTTTACTGCTTTATGTACATATCACTTAGTGGCTGAGCCCAGTGAAGTGCAAACTGAAATAGGAAACCAATCGCTTTAGTGAGATGATCCAACTACTGGTAAAGGCAATATAGCAGAATTGACACCTGAAACCCGATACGGAAACTCAACAAGAAGAAAATGAATGTTGCCAGTCTGTCATATCGATCACTTGGATGAACAACTTGTGGTTTTCTAAAGTAAACCGTAGTTTTTCAATCGGTCTAAGTAATAATGTTGATACCGCCCAGTTGCGATAATAAGGTTATTGATTTATGAATTTACGACACGTAGATGGATGATAAAATGTTTGATTTAGAAAGCAGGTCATATGGGGTTGATGCAATTGGCAACTAATCTAAGTATATTAACTGATCAAATCTGAATAATAACACAAATTTCAATATAAATTTTGAATACTTCGATTCTTGTAGAATTAAATTAATAATGGTGAAGGACAAAATGTTAATTGTTCAGGAGAGAGAAAATAATGTGTTATTTTTTTCAAAAAAACAATACAATTTTTTTGTAGACTTGGAATTATAAATATTTGTTATAAAATATCATTGAATAGATCGTTCAGAACATTGTTTAGTAACGGCATTTAATTTATTTAGTTTTTCCTTAAAATTCACGTCGTAAAAGAAGCACTTATTTTACTAGAAATATTTGGACGATGCAGATCAAAAGAGAAAAATTATATATTTAACAAATTTTTGGATTTATTGTCCTTTCTTCCCCTTTCGACATGCTGATGCGCATCACATTTTGTTGGCATTTTGGTACATGAATTGTACATTTTACTAAAATGAATAAAAAACCTCAACACTTCCCCACTGAACGCGTATTCGAAGAATTCAAAGTTCCAACATTTAAAAACTTATTTGTCAAAAATTCAATCGTACAAATTATAAAAGAAAAAGATAAATACCAATTAATAACTGAAAATCGTGCTAGACTTAAACGTGTATTTTTATGCCCCAAACTAAACACTTCTTTTGCCCAACACCATTATACCAAGGAAAATACTTATTTAATAAACTACCAATAGAAAGCAGAAACATTAATAAAAAAGTGCAACTATTGAACTCTATCAAAAAATATTTTAAAGAAACCACCAACAGGAAGACTGCTTCCTCTATTTCCACATGAAAGTCTCACTAATAATAATTATACTTGTTTTTCTTCATGATTATGTAGATGTTTATATATTTTAGATACTGTATTAACTGTACATACGAGTATGTGAAACACGTGATTGTATTAATTGAACATACCTATATGAAATGTAAACTTTTATTCCATTCTCAAGCAAATGCTTTTAATGGAAGACCAGTATGTATTAAAATGTACCATTCTTAAGTTAAAAAAAAAAAAAAAAAAATTAGTACCTACCCATAATAAATTAACGATAATTACTCCATTATGTGTGAACAGAGATCAACAGTTTGCACAAATGCAAATTTCCAGAGGATAAAAAAAAATTCTTCGGTATATATATTTTAATACATAGATATTATTTCACAAGTATGTTTATTTTCAGGAATTTAGATTTCTTTAATAATATCATATTTTATTAAATCTGACACTTCGAGCAACTGTAAAGAGCCCTGTATGGACCTAATGTAAAAAATGTCGGTTTTAAATATAAAACAATGCATCTTTCAGTTCTATGAAAGATTTCAAGTTGTGTAAAAAATTGCATTGTGGTTAAGTTTTAAGCAGTCCTTTTGAAGGGCGGCCGTCTGGAAGCATTGTTTATTTTCGGGCAGTTTTATTACGAAATCTCGTCTCAGTGGGAAATTTTACAATTCGCCTACTAAAAGCATCTGGACACAACGGACACATGTGTAAGGAATGGACCCGATGACGGGAAGGAAGAATGAACCAACTTACATTTTTATTATAAAAATAATTATATCATGTAATTTACATGACATTATATCTCATATATAATATCTCTGTGTAACTCAGGTTCAATGAATTCTAGAACAGGGATTTACTTTGATTTTCCAAATTGGAACTGATTGCATGGTAGTGATAAAGTAGGCACCTGAATTAATAAATAATGCTGTATTTAAATGTGCATTTCTTTTATTTTAATTTGGACATATTTCGTAATTTTTCATGTTTGAGACAAAATATATTTTAAAATTCTTTGACCTTCTCAAATCCTACAATTTTAATAATTGGGTAGGTAAGTAAGATCAAAACTAGTTTTACAATAAGAAAACATATATACATAAGTAATACGGTCAGTTTACACACAGCGACTTGCACTCGCAAACAGTTTGTGCAAAAAACACGGCACAGTGTGAGGCATCCATAATACAGGCAACGCAATTTTGAATACGCAAATAGTTTGTGCAAACCTGTCGCAATCATTTGAAGTATATGCAAGCCATTATACAGTTTTGCTGTCTTAGCGTACATGCTTACTTGTGCAAACTATAGTTTGTGCAAATACGATTGAGCGTTTATACGGAGCTCTAACAAGCAACCCGTGATCGTCAAGGATACTACAAGAGTATGTTTTATTTTCTCCCTTTGACTTGTAATTTTAGGTACTAAATATATCACCTCTACCTGATATTAGCCGGTGTTTCAATGTTTCAATACACCCAGGATTGTTATAGTAATGTAGGTAATGTAGTAATCCACAATATTGATAAGGAAAAAAAAAGTCTTGTTAGAAATTCGACCATCGGGTAATATCTAAAATCTAAATCACGTGATTTTATGCATGGAATTATTTCATTAACTGACATTTGCTTATCTCTAAAATGAACTTTGTTAATTATTTAGTACTAATTGCAAAACATGGTTATACAAACAAAACATGGGTAATTTTCAAACCAAACAATAATTATGTTGCTTTGGGAATTCATCTTATTTGGACATTCAAAACATTTTACAAATCTTACTAATTATAATATTATAAACGCGAAAGTTTGTATGGATGTATGTATGTTTGTTACTCTTTGACGCAAAAACATTATAATATTATAAACGCAAAAGTTTGTAAGGATGTATGTATGTTTGTTAAAACCAAAAACCACTGAATGAATTTTAATGAAACTTTACAATAATATAGCTCATACGTCAGAATAACATATAGGCTATATAAAGCTAGCTATTTTCAATATATTATAAATAATAATTATTGTTTAATAGAAAATGTCCAAATTTGAGAATAACATTTTGCAAAACAATCAAATTTTCATTTAAATCAAAATGCTATTTTAGAAAATTAGTGAATTTATTTGAAGTACTCGCCTAATACTTACTCGACTAGATATTTTAAATAAATATGTTAAGAATTTTGGTATAAACATAGATGGGACAAAGGAATATAAAAAATAAATGTTAATAGAAGTACTAATCCTGCGCAGACGAAGTCGCGGGCAGAAGCTTGTGTATAATAATATTATGCACTCCTACAAAAAATATTAAAATGTATAATTTCGAAAATATATTTATTTCAATTTTTTTATCTGTCTTAGAAATCAGTAAAAATAATGATTATTTTAGTATTTTGCAATAAATTTTAACATCTTTATTATATATTTTTTGGCATTCTCAATAAAAAGTTTGCCCGTGTCTGATGCAGGTAAGATAGTTATACTACGTCACGTTTAAAGCTGAATGCTAGCGTAAATAAGATGATGATTCGGAGTGGGAGGAGAGATTTCAAGATTTGTGTCATTTTATCCTCTGTCTGCTCTCTAATATAAAATGCACACGTTTAAAAATAGATCCTACCTACTCGTACTTATAAAAAAAATTAAAAAAACTATATATATTTAATCGTACTAATGTAATATTTATTTGGGGATTGCATTCGGATTTTTTTGGCAAATCATTATTTATTTTTTTACATTACGTCCACACAAGAGGCCCTGAAGGAAAATAATTTCCATCATGTTCATGTTAACTTAGGGGATGCTGTGTTGATGGTATTTTTAATGAAAGGAAGGAGACGAAGTTCTGAGAAGGAAATGGGGATGAGGGCTGGGTAGGAATCTAGGGGCTGTGTGTCCAGGAGTGCCAGACGTGTGACTCCATCCCTCCAATATCGGTCCAACATGGATCGAGAAAATCCGGCTGGAGAGGTCAAAAGGCCTCCCTCAACCAGTCTATCTCGATCCGGCCTGCCACGCCGCACATGGACACACACATCCGCCTCAAAGACCCAAGACAACGCCACCCAGGAACCCGGCCACCCCTAATGACTCAACAAACGTAACGAACCACTCTGCGGAAAAAAAATACGAGTGTGCCTTAGACCACACGACTGAAGTAAATACTTCTTTAGTAATCTAATCTAATTTTCTTTCTGGCATCGAATAAAACCATTCCAATCATCCGTGTATAAGAATCTATATTGAAGAGTCGTTTGGATTGTTACCAATCATCGTGAAAAATCAGTCGTTTCAATTAAACATTAACTCCACATGAGTTCGCACACTCTAAACGAAAATTAGATTAATTTTATTATGGAAATTACGCTTAGAATGGGATTGTTGATTTAATTCTTACAAAGTTTAAAATAAAACTTTTTGATGCGGATTCTAGTTAGAGAGCGACGTTTATTCACATTTGCAGCAGGAAATTCAAAAAATTCCAATCGAAAAAGTGCTAGTTATTAGTTAGATTTTTACATTTAGAATGTGAGAAACAACAACACAATTATTGTCAGCATAAATGCCAGCACCCATTTCAAACGTATTACTATGGATTTGAGCACTGTTTTACTATTAGATTGTGAGGAATGAACCTCAAAATTAATTTTAATTTATTATCGTTTGCCTCGTAACACTGCAATTTCCGTAACGCATTCGCCAGTTTACCCCTCAAGTCAAGCGTGCGTTAAGAAGTATTTATTTCAAATAGTCTCACAAACCTAATATACTATCTATATATATATACATTTTTTATTATTTTTTATAGTGAAATACCTCACAAGAGTCCCAACTGCTCCCGTCTGGAGCCAGTGAGACTATGGCATCCCCAATTGGGGTATATGCTATGAGGCTGAAGGTAAGTGGAGAAGGGAAGGAGTCGAGGAAGAGGAAAGTGGGGAAGTACCTGGCTATTCAGACCTAGTCACTAAACACGGCTAAAGCCATATATATATATATATATATATACATATTTACACATACATATACAATATATATATATAATATAAAGAAAAAAAGAAAAAAAAGGTGGACAAAATCGAAAGCCTAGGTACTCAAGCGTTACAATTCGAAGGGGCCCACTTTCGCATATTTTGGTAAGAGACCTACTTACTGACATCCACATCCATCCTACGGCGAGTCGTTAGATTATTTCAGAGAGATGAGACAAATGTAAATTTGCCAGAGTAGCGGTGAATGTTCGCCAAACTACGGAGAATCGTGAAGAATGGGCTGGGTAGGTACCTAAATGGCTGGTTCCAGGTATAACGGCGGTGATGCTCAAACTTTGTATCACGGACCAAACATTATTATTACTTAATTAATTGCGAATTCATACTTCGATAGATTAGAAATTAACCACTGAGAAAATATACCACAGTGGTTAGTTTTAGTGCCATTGTATTGGAAAAATAAAAAGAATAATTTGTTTCCACATTTAACTGAAGCAGATAATCCGTTTTAAAGTACGAGGCAGAAAATTATCAAACTGTTATAATGAAAATTGCACAGTTCTTTTGGTAGAAAATCAAGGTATTTTTAAAATTTTTAAAACATTAACTCCACGCAGGAGTCCTGAGGATAAACATTTCCCTCAGGGCCTATGTTATCTTTGGATGGTCTTATAAAGAAATGAAAGAGGAACTTCTGGAAAGGAAAATGTAATGAACGGTGAGTAGGAATCTGGGAGTCAGTGCGTCCAGGAGTGACGGACGTACGAATTCACCCCTCCCGCTGCGGTGCAAGGCGAAGAGTCCAGCTAGAGCGGTCAAAGAGCCTATTTCAACCGACCTCTCTGGCGGTCCGACCCGAAACCCAGCTGCGGGCGTCCCCGGGAGCCATTTATTGGATAACGAACATCTCTGCCATAGGTGATCTCAAGAGGTTCGTTACGTTCGGTGACTTAGCAGGGGTGCCCATGTTTCGGGTGCGGGTCTTGGCGGCGGATGTGCCTGCTCATCAATTGCGTGGCAGGCCGGTTGTGGGAGGCAGGTTGAGGGAGAACTTTTGACCTCCTCCAGCAGAGCTCTCTCGGAACACCGCCTTGCAAGTGCGAGGGATGACTTCATACGTCCGTCACTCCTGGACACACTGATTATCACCCGCCCCTCATACCCTTTTCCTTCCCAGAACTTCCTCTCCTTCCTTTCCTAAAAATACCCTCCACACTGCATCCCCAAATATGACGTAGGCCTTGAGAGTAATTATTTTTCTCAAGGCGTCCTGAGTGAAAAAAATCCGCTCTTAAGATTTGTCATGATAAAAACGTAACAGGATTTAAGAAACTTAGCAATTTAATCGCATTTTTTGGTTATTATTATTGAAACTTAACTCTAATTTTCAATTACATCTGTTTCCTGTTACTTCCTTTACCAACTTTTGACAATAAAACAACCGTGCAAAAATCATAATGTCGGAGTTCACCGTTGAAAAATTGGCTGCAACAAACGAACAGTTCATATTAGTTACGACGCGTTTTATTATGATCGACTGAACAAAATGAGCGACCTTTGGGAATGTTTAAGAACATCTGGTCTAGACGAACCGTCGCGTCGGATTGAAAAAAACTGTCGGTTTAATATTTCTATACAACTTGTTGACTTGTAGCTAGCCTAGATTTATAGAATAAGCCTCATTTTAGAATAAGAGTGGCGCCGCGGGGTTACTAGTTTTGGATAAACCGGAATGACGCAACTTACCCCTGCTATTTCTGCTGCCCTGATAACTAACCCCTTTGCTATTTACCTTGGTTATCAGTTGAGGGAAGTGATTTTAAAATGTACGAAGAAGCATGAACTAGCTTCAGGTTCCTGAGAAACTTGTAGGGTTTCATTCGGCTACACACAAAATATTGCAACAATGTGCACATCACACCGACGAGAAATCGTAGTTCATAGAAATTTTTAAATATAAAATTTTATAGGTTTATTTAATTTAATTTAATAAAATTTGTTTTTTAATTTTTCGGGAAACGACTTGGTAAAAGAAGTAAATAAGATAACTTTACATCCAACACTGGGTATAGCGGGTTTAAAAAATATAGCTTGGAAACAGCCCACGCGAAAAGGTACCTACGTAGGTACTATCGTAACAGAGTGCACACTTCGCAAGTATATTATCGGAAGATAATACTCGAATACTTCCAACCGTTTTCCGTGTTAAAATATGGAAGTTTTGCATATTGTAAAACTGCCATAAATTTAAAAAAATCCAATTGGTTATATTTTATATTAAGATAAAATATTATTCCAATGTTATGTTATGCCGGCATAAGCCGGCGTTGAATATATTATTTATGGTATCACTTTTATTTGTGGATTTACTTACTACAAATTAGCATAAACCTACGTGAGGTGGGAGTGGAAGCACTTGGACTATCAGCACAAGACTGTGATTCCTCTAAAGACCGAAAGCAACAATATGACACTCGTATTGCATAGATCAACAACTATTAATGGACACGTGGAGCTACGGATACCTCTGCCCGGCGTAATTGAATTTTCACAATAAAACACGCGCAGTACTATTCTTTTTATAATACCACTAATGCAGGTACAACATTTCATCACTGCGAGAATAACGGTTAAAAAGCGGTAAAATTATTCAAATTAATTTTTAAAAAAAATTAAGTCAGAATGTTGAGATAAAAACTAATCAAAAATTATTCAACGATTAATTTGAAGTTCTTCCTAATATTGAGAAGCTATTTTCAAAATTGCAATCTGGAATCGAGTGAAACTCTAATTGGTGTTGCATCACTTCTAACAGAGGGTCTATAGCAGAATAAATAATATATGTATGCAAAAGCACTCACCTGTCTGATATTGGATCCCGGTGGGCACCCCAAGAACTGTAAACCACCCGAGCGTAAAGATACCTGGAACCAGAGAACTGCGGCTCAACCGTGGTGACCGTGGTATATCGGCTTCGGACAATATGTCAGCAATCACACGTGGTGTTAACGCAAGAATACAGCACTAACACACACGCGACGCCTTCGACGGACTCACTCGAAATGACTTGAGTACGAGTACATGATTCTCACAACCAAAGGCCAAAAATCCATACTCAGAATAGGGGAGGGGAGCGATGCTAAATTGCAGGTTTGGAATCAACGGGGACGGACTAGTATGACTGTAGCGGTTCCAAAAATACTCGTATTTATTTGGGGGCCCAAACTGAACCGGTTTTCCTTTCGAATGAAATTTCTGGTGCCCAGTTTTGAACAAGAATTTTCCAAGCGTTCTCGGAAAACTCGTTGATAAATTCAAACAATCGTTACTACCGCCAGCCGCCGAAATCGTACCTATTACTTTCACAATACTCTTCTGTTATTCTTAATCGAAATACGCTACTAATTCTACCATTGGATATGTAAACATTAAATAAACGATTTCCGAGTCAGTCTGAGTTATCTCTTTAGTTCTTTAGTTGACGCCGCGGTAGGGGAAAAACTCCTGTCAATCTACCCACCTTGGGCTAAAGGAAGTTTGAATCAATGAACCACCACTTTCTATTCAATATTCAATAAAGGGTAAGTCATGGATTGTGAGATGCTACGGAACCGTTTAAAGTGATGTCACGTGATTCTGCCTATATGCGTGGAAAATATAACATCCTTTAAACAAATCATAATACAAATGCACTTGCACTGATTTTTTATATGTATCTTTGTATAAATAGTAAGGACGGGTTAGTTTCACAGAATTTGAACAATTCATCAAATTTCGAAGTTTATTTTCAAGTTCTGTGAAGCAACTGGCCCGTAATAATATAATAACAGAATTTGAATAAAACTTTCAAAGAACTCGCATTAACTTAGAAATTTGATATTGTTCAAATGTTGTAAAAACAACTCGCCCTAAGTGTTCAAAACATTCCTAAATAGAATTACATTCCTTCCAATCCGTGTATAATTATTATTATTTGCATAAAAATGTTAACAAATTCTTAATGGTGAATTATTTGTACATCTAATTTCATTCAAATCCTCCAGTCCTAATGAGTCCTAAATTCAAAGGTCTTTCGAAATAACTTCAATTTATTAACTCCATTTTTGGCAGTAATCTTCTTATAAATGTAATATGAAAAATGATGGTGTAGCAAATGTAAAGTTATGCAAGGTCCAGTGTTTTAATATAGCGTCCTCCGCGTGCAAAGTCGTATCTCCTCCAAGCATAAACTTTCTAATTAAAGTGTGTTTATCGGAAGTGACCTGCCAGGTAAGTATGTTCTCTGTGTCCATTTGTAAATAATAGTTCTAGGTAGAGCCTAAGAAGTCATAATAAGATGTACAGCGCCCTTGAGGTGATTTCTCACAAAAACGGCGCTCTACAAATTATCCAATTATTATTATTATTATTATTATTTATACCTAGATTAGATTAGAATATTCATTCATGCTTAATCGCAATATATAGCGATTCATGGAAAATCGTAAGACTAAAACGCTATATTTATGTTACATAATAACATAAATCGAAGTTATTTATCTGCGGTTTTTCAAAACTTGATAATTTTATGTTAACAATTATTTATTTTGTCAACACCAGACATGAAAATAATTTATACCGCAATAATGGGGACACAATCAGTTTGCCCAGTACGAGGAAAACCCGGGGAAAACTATAGACTAATATCGTAGCAAGATTCTGCGGATATACTTTCTCTGAGCCGCACTAAAAACACAAGTAATTTATATGCTTTGAGTAAAAAGGTTCAACCATTTGCTTGCTGAAAATTAATTGATTTGTAAATGTTTGAATTTTTTATGGAGTGTTTCATCCTAAATTATTTCAGCTCCATACGTGGGAGTTAAAAATCCCGCTTTTTCACCCTATTTGAAAACAGTCAAACTCTTGCATGTGCCGTTTAGTGAGTATTTTAGGGCCGTTATTTTTACAAAAAATCGTTTTATCATTTTAAATTTGATCTGATAAAAATAACAGGAAGCCGCAAATGAATGATGAAAATACTGACGTAACATTGCAAAAAACATTGCAAAAAATAGACTTGCATTTTGTGGCTTTTGGGATTAACTTGGGCGCCTGATAACATTATATATATATTTTTTTGGTTTTGCCTATATTTTCAAGGTCATGGGTGTATTTTTGAAATACAGTATTTTAATAATGACACAGTTATATTAAAATATAATTCTTTTAATGACACAGTCCTACTATTCCTAGCGAAAGGCAACATGCCTACTGTATACGCCAAAGTAAAGGAAGGAATTCAAAAGGTGAAACATTGGCTTTACTCTAACTCACTAACTCTAAATGTATCGAAAACAAAATACTAATATAAATGTTTTAGTAGTTAGGTCCTTAGACAAAATCAAATAGATGTATTTAAAAATTACTGATATACCGCCCAATTTCAAGCTTTTCCCTCCATTTATCCTTAGCTTAATGATGCAAAATCAAAAATTGTAGTAATTTAAATCATCATGATTACAAGATGTGAATTACATTTTTTTTTTGAAAATTGATTATTATCCACATTGTAAGTATATAAAAACCATACCCACTAAACAATTTTTAAAGGAAGTTTCACCATCGACACTTTGGAATAACAAGGTTCCATCTGTCGTCGTAACGTCGTGCGAAAATGAATTCTAAATTTGCTTACTATAGATTTCATTATCGCACGACGTTACTGCAACAGATGGAACCTTAATGAACCTTAACGACATATCATGGAAACTATTCACCACCTCCTTTGGATTAACACGGAGATAATATTAATAAATTATTAAAACATAATAATTTTTAGAATAATAGAGGAGTATGTACAGGAAGATGTATGAATGAGACAAGGAGTGTGTGCCAAGACCGAGTTGTTTGGCGGTTCGTTCTCTCTACCTACCCCTGCGGAGAAACGGCGTGATGTTAGTTAGTTAATAATTTTTATCGTGAACTAAAAGAGTGCCTCTTCTCCCGCCCATATTCTATTCCAGTGGCCGTGACAAACCTTCTCAGTCGTTACCAAATTAAACTTATAACGGGAGGTAGATTAGATTTGAGTGTTTAAGTTTACTGCAGGGCAGAACTATAAAGTTATATAATAACAAACCAATAAGAGGACAGCATTTCTGGATGCAAGCGATGGCCCAGCCTGCCATGGCAGGTAGGGTGGGCAATAGGGTGGACCGTCAATATAATGAAGAAATAGTTTTTTATTTTATTTTAATAGCAGAGCTACAGATCATTCTCAAAAGCTGTGTATGACTTCTGATTTAGATTATAACCTCATTTAATTATATTTTATTCAAGGCTTATTCCAACACTTGAATTTGGTTCTGCTCAAACTCTCTAATTGCCGGATAACATTAAAATTCACACTTAAAACTCAAATTTTAGGCAGGTTCTCAAAAAAGCAAAGAAATAATTCCATTTAGTAAAAAAATTGCAGTTTTATTCGTACATAATAAATTATTGAACTTGGGTAGTCAAGGAATAAAAAACAAATTTTCCAATTGTTCAGTCCACCATAATTGGCAAGCCAGTGCAGTGGTTGAAATTGCTAATGCAACATAAAAATATTTACCATGTTGTAAAAAAATAACACATTAAAAACTTATTACAAAGTTTTCTGACATTTGCCATATCGTTTGAAAATTTGTTTTTCTCAGAAAAGAAAAATTGTATTTGACAGTTTTTGGGGTAGAGAAATTTTTTAACAGTTCTAGACTACTTTGTTCACAATTTTTTTTTTTTGGTAATGTTTTGTTACTTATTTTTTAGGGTTTTTTTGTCATCCTCTCAATAAGCTGTCAAAATCACTATCCATTTGTTAATTTAATCTTTCGATCTATTTATTTATAAATTCAGAGTTTACTTATTTTATCCTGTCGATTATTAATTTGATTTTAAAATCCCAGTTGATTTTTGAACACATCATACTTTGATTATTGAACGCATCGTTCGACCTGTTACAACATGTGTGCAAGGATGACTTGCAAGAAACGTTTCCTAATGTTAGTGTGGCTTTAAGGTTATACTGCCCTTTACCAACGACATCTGCAAGCTGTGAGCGAAGCTTCAGCAAACTGAAAATAATGAAAACATATCTGCGTTCAACAATGAGTCAGGATCGTCTATCTGGCCTCGCGGTCCTAGCCAACTAAATAAAACTGCCTTTGGACGGACTTTAAAGAACTAACAGATTCTTTCGCAGAAAAGAAAGCACGCCGTGTAAAACTGTAGTAAGATTAGAGAGAAAAAGCTACTGGTACCTAAAGATTGAAGAAATGCCTTAACTGTCAGTTATCTTTCCTAGTTACATGTTTCATATAATTAACTTAATGTCACACAAATGAAAAATTTATTAGTTAAAAGGTAAGTAAAAATATTTTATTTGAAGGGTACCTATTATCCCGGTATGAAAAATTATATATTTGCTGTCGAGAGGGGCGCCACTATCACCTACTAAGAAAGCAAAATTATTATTATTTTTTATTTATTTTTATTATTTATTAACCAAAAAATACATTTTATGTACATTCTTTTAGGTATATGCCACTTCACTAGGCTGAGCCTGTTCCGAGGATAATAATAATAAATAAATAAACTTCAAAAAGCTATAACAAATAATTTAATATATTTTTAATACGCTGAAGTCCCTCCCCCCACACGCTGGTGGCGCTGAGGAGGCGCCAGATAAGTTTTTGACCCGGTTCGAAAAAGTCGTAGATCGGAGGCTGCTCGAACCTAGGAATAATGGCTATATTTTTTATTGGAAAAGTTAGGGGATATTATTTTAATCTATTTCGATTATTTATTTAATGTAATAGATAGTTATCGAGAGGACGGCGAAACACCCCCTTATTACTTCGCTACCAGTTCGACACATCCATAAATTAACTAGTGTTCATAAAACTTAGATTAAAACATTATAATTTTGTATTTTCATGTAGATATTATGTATCATTTGACCGAGTAGATTTTGTAAATTTATGTAAGTACCTATCTGTAAGTTAACTGAGTTTCTATAACTGGATTGTTTTCTCAAGTGAGTAAGAACATCCGTAAAACCCAGTATAAATAAATAAAACGCCCCAATTTATAAATAATAGTAGCCAATGTATTAACTTAAACGCCATTGAAATATTTATTATTTGAAGAGGATAATATCAACATCTCTGCAGATATGGGAAATAATTGAAGATAATGTTAGTAATTCAAAAATGGAAGTACGAGATTGCTAAAAATGATAGAATTTAATTAGGTGGCAATAGCTCAATTGGAAGAGATGCCAGTCTCGGTAAGACTAGGGGATCTGGGTTGGAGTCCCAGTTACGTCGATATTATCTTCCGCAACAATTAAATTATAGTACATAGTAGTTTTTAGTTTTGTACTGATTATAATACGATATGTACTTCTTCTAACAGGAAACTATGCGGGATTTATTTTATGAATATACATTTCAGTATTCACCAACTTTATTTTTTGTACTTACTCGTGTATCTCAGAGTTCCCAATAAGTATCTTATGCTTCTAGTAGGTATTAATCTCAAATGCATTCAGAAAATATTCAGAGCGAAAAGGTCCTCTGTCTAGAGATAAAATCAAGAGCATAGAAAGGTAAGAAGAATGCTGGGTATTATGTGAACTATTTTTGAGTGTGTTGCTCAGAAAAGCAATCAAGCGAAGCAATTTAGGCATGATGCATACTAATTGTTCAATGGCATGGATGGCAATGGCAGGGGAATAGGATGAATTGTTGGCAGGCTGTGAAAGTCGCCAACTATGAAAACTGTATTATTTGTTGATGTTATGTAGTTGATGTTGGCGTTAAGACATTGAAGATATTTAACTGTCTAAATTTATGTTGTGAAAAGTAACATTTGGTGATTCTCGCAATACAAGAATGACATTAAAAAAATAATTGGGTCTAAAATAATCGATAAATTAATTGTTGGCAACTTATTGCAGCACGCCAAAGACATTATTATCATATTAGAAGAAATTTAGAATTGGAGTAAAATAACAGTTTTTGTGAAGAAGATGTATAATATAACAAATATTTCAATATTTATACTTAATAAACAATCTGTAAAATCATTTCACGGATGTTCCAACTTGGTGTAATAAAATATTTAGAAAGGTAATATTAAAATTAATAATGAATTCAGATGTGTTAAGAAAAAGGGGAGATACTTTGATTTATATGATGTCCAAACTTTCGACCCATATTTTAAGGCAAAGATATAAAAAGAGTCTAAATAAAAAATTTGGCCATTTTGGAACACCCGTCATTAAATAGCTTAAATGAGAAACTCACCAACAGAAAGCATAAGACATAATGCTATTTTAACAAAGATTTGTAAATAATGTTATCTAAAAATAATATATATAGGTACCAATAAACTAATCACAATGTTTCACACGTTTGATGAGAAGACATAGGTTTTGAAGAAATCACAATGATATTGATTACCAACACACGATATTGTGCCCATTGCAAGGACAGGATAGAAATTCATAATATTCCACAATAATATGAATGGGTCGGGTCTAACATGTGTCACACAATTCTTTGCAAATATCACAGAATAATGTAATTTTTTTTTAATGGGCAAGATATTCAAATAAATAAGAATGAGTTTGGAATGACGGTATTTTAAATAATATAAATGAATCCTGATATGTAATCATAAGAAGTTAAACAATTTTAAAAATTCACAACTAAAAACTCCTTTTATCAATTGACAGTTACGAATATTAAATGTATACACTATATTACTGACATGCTTTATGTAGCATTGCTACCTAGACAAATAAACAGGGTTTCTTTCCTTAAAGAAGTTGTGTCGTTGTTTAGTAGGCAACATAATCTAAAGAAAATTATGTTCTTTGGCTGGGTGGAGTTTTATTGGTAGGATGAATTGAAATTAATTGGAAAAAAAAACATTTTATGACTGAAGACATCTCACTGCGTTAATAATAATACATTTTACATTACTTTTATCCATATTCTTTTTAAGGGGGTGGGGTTTGACTAATAGACCTCTACTCAAGGGCCCGTGAGTTTGTCACTACAATGGATTTTTATTTATTGCATCATATACACGGCATAGTTTAATCTCAATTCATGTAACTTAAAAATGTTTTAAAGGCAAATTAATATGAAGTACCTTTCAAAAGTTAGACATATAACATTGTTGAAAGCATATTTTATTGTATTTTTTTTTAATTTTAGCTCTCAAGTTTGTGTTTGTTTATCACAAATAAAAAATATTGTATCAAGATTGCACTTTTTAAGTTAAAGTTATTTAGAAAATTATTCATTTGAAAATTTACCATTTTAAGAAGCAATACATAATATACATACATATTTGAACCCTGATTTTATAAAATATGTACAATACATACTATAATTATTTTAGGGGATTGAATTTTAACTGACCGAATCTCTACAAATTTAAGCTAAATCCCACAAGTAATAAGGAAATAAATAATCAGGTTTTCTGGAATGCTAATAGAATTACAGTAAGAACAGAATGTTAAGTTTGGCAGCCGAACCTGTAACTATCTTTTTGTAGCCACAATTTTTTTTTGTGACTTTTGGCTTTTTACATTTTGCTAAGCACATAGGAATTTCACTACTTAGCACTACTTATATCATATTTTAGTCTTTCAATTTGTATATATGTCTGACCAGTAGCTCATAATCCTTCTATAATATTTAAGACCAGTTATTTCAGTTTTGTTGACCTTAGTGTTATAATTCAATCTATAATCAGTTTCATGCAATAAGATCATTGCGTAGAGGTCATTCTAACATTTCCCTTTATTCTACCACTATTGTACCTCTCACTTTCTTGCCGAGACTTACTGAGGGGGTCAGGGGTCTGCTGTGACCCTTCGTCAGATATTCCTTACTATCCAGAACAACAAAATACTTGCACATGCTATAATGGCATAATCATATTTCTGGAAAATTGCACAGTTCGGAAGAAAAGTCACAACAGGCATCTGGATGAAATTGTGTAGACAACAATTTCTGATCTAATATTCTAAACACAATAAAGACACAAAAACAAATGCTACACCTAGTGAGAGGAAAGTGATTTAATAACTAAAAGAAAAATCTTCACTCTTCTAGGATTTTACAAAAATATGTCTCAATAAATAAACTGATACATATTATTTTTTGTAAGTGAGTATAATATTATTTCATTTGCTTTATATTATTAAAGGCATATTAATATTAATTCCAATATTATTTTATTTTGATTTTCATAAATATACAAATTAATAATTGTAATGAATTAAAAAAACATAGGCTCCATTAAAAAATAAAATTTGTTAAATAAATTTGATATTGTACACGTCGAAAGAAAATGTGTAAACATTTTTCAATCACAATGTTGCCTAAAAATAATTTTGATACTAATAGCTACTTTACAATGAAATTTTCCAAAATTAATTTTTTAAATTAATACAATATTATGTGCGTGACTAATATTATATTCCTTCATTTGATTAATATTATTTAATTAGCTATGCAAAATGAAAAACTCTTCTAAGCAAACATTAACATTTTGTTTCGAGGCAAGTTAATCCAGGAAATAATAGACTTATCAATATATATTTACCGAACCCACCCAAGCTCATTTCAATAAATATTTCACAGGTGTAACAGAAATGGATAGCACTTCACGAAGAAAATGAGAGAAAATGATTTACAGGCATTTAAGCTATAAACTGTTTATAACATTGAAAGTACCGGTCAAATAGGTTGTTATAAAATCGAAGGCTGTATTAAACATAACAAAAAAACTATTAAGAATTTAGTATAGCTTAAAGAAGCCGCCGTAATCGCTGTATGAAGAAAACCGATGGGGAGGGTTATAAACGAACTTGACTGTAGTTCTCAGATGTTAGTGTAAAATAGTCATGATAGACTTACGGCAGCATTCAATCATTCAATGCACTTAATTGATAAGTCCTATAATTTAGTTGATACTGAAGCTTTAGCTCTCAGCTCACTATTTACAGCTATCCAGGACAAAAAGTTTCCAGTTTACAAAAAGATCAAAATTTTTAAGAGAAAAAAAGGATTTTAAGAAACTTTTACTTCTGAATAATTGAAGACATGAATTGACAACTCGTCGCTCTAGTTAGTTTTTATCCAACAGACCATTTATCGTGAAATTGAATTAAGTTTGCAAATGTTCTCAAAAAGCCTTTAATTTATGCAATACTTGTTAAAAAAAAAAATAAACAATTATTGAAGGGGTTTTCAAAACGCACTTTGTCTTACGTCCTCCAAAATGTATGTATTCTATCGTAAAAAAATTGTTTAAAATGTCATTTCTCTTGATTCGCGTTTTGGTCTGTTGGATAAAAACGAACTGAAGTTACGAACTGTATAAGATTTTATTTCTCAATACATTTACAGTAGTCGCTTGTTCCCTAATCGGGCTGAGCCTCGATTCGCAATGAAGTCACAACTTTTTGAATAAATAACTGTCCATCCCGTTATTCAAGGAGTTGTACATTCCACTTCTGTTACAAACTGTGATTAATAAAATAAATAGAATGTTGTGATCACACAAACATAAACGATACAACTATTACAACTAATATAGCTGACAACACACCAATGGCAATCCACTGTCTCCGATCTGAAAAAAAAAGTTATTAATTATATTTATTATAATAATCGAATAATTTATGAAAGATTGAAAATCTATTCTGATCATCTGGAGGCCAATTTATACATGACGGAATATGGTAGTTGATATTTTAGATCAAATATGGAAAAAAAAGTACATGCATAAAAAAAATAAAGTAATTTGTTATATAGTGGTATGTACTCAAATCTGTATCTATTAGCTACCGCTATTTGAATACGGTGGATGACAAACTCCATATATTCTTTGAAACCTGCATTGAGTTTTCAAGATTTTTGTCTATAATAAATGAATCAATGGCGCTTTTAAAATCAATTGCAAATTATTATAAAAGGTGTCCCGTGCGTAGACTGCACTAATTTAGGGAGGTGATAGTACAAGTAAAAAAGATAAATAACTTTTTCGAGTGCAGAAGATGAATTATTTATATGGAAAAAAGAATTCTTCTACGAATAATGAAGTTTTAAAAAAAATGCTATTAATCTTTTTTTAATTATAGTACTTTGCACCGGATACACTGTAACCTATAATGTTGTTAAATTATATGTGTATACAAATAAAAAGGAATCATATAACCGAAGAGCCATTCAGCAAATTCAACAGAAAAAAACAATTGTAATATGTAGTCTTTAGTATTTAAGAATTATATATAAAAGAGATAAGATTACACTGTTGTAGTAAACGAATCATTTGAATATTTTTTTTATAAAAAAAAAAAAAACTAAAATAAACTTTTAGTAGTCGAGAAACACCATTCATGTGTTCTGACCACATTTAATCACCTTCGCACTAACAGCAGGGATAGATCATTCTCGTGTTCTGAAAAAATTTAAACAAACATTCTAATTTTATTTGAATTTATAAATTTGATTTTTGAGAACACAACTAAATGCAGTCAGAACACAAGATTGGTTTAATTTCGTTTACAGCAGAGTAAAACCATCCCTGTGTTTCAATGACGTGAAAATGTGTGCACTCACAGAAAGATCTCATTGGCTCTGAGATGGTAGTTAAAAAAATATTTTATGAATGGGGTAGGCTCTGGGTGAACACTATACACATTGTCCATGTCCATAGTCACACTTCTTTAAAATGGCCTCGAGTTTACTCTATCCTTGTCTGTCCACGTCACGCGTGACGCAAGATACACGGACTGAGACATATATCTATGATTCTGTGGACTATTGAAGATACGAAATACATGAACAATAGTATGACAAAATACCTTCACGATTGACGGACTGGCCAGTTTATACAGTGGCCATCCCCGGTGCATAGTTTTTAATTTGTTCAAGACAATATATGTATAGACCAGCTCAAATGGGATTTAAATTCTCGGCTTAGAATATGACCTATTTAATGATGTGGAGGGTGGGTATTTATTAGCATTAATATCCATTAATCATATCACCACTGAGTGCATAAAAATCGTATTCGCAGACATTTATGCAATCCTCAAAGAAAGTGAATATATGTCAAAAGAGTGCATGTTACTTTTATTGGAAAATCAAAATGTTAAAATGTAAGATTTGTTTTTCTAAAATGGGGAATCACTTAGGCCCAGTTGATTTGCAGAAATTCAAATTAGCCATTTAGCATCATTTTGCATTTTGCCAGTTGAAAGGTTCAGAAAGAGGACAACTATCATGTTGTTAACGCACTTTGATCGGAAAGGGTATTTCTACCATTTACGCCGGTTCTACTTGAATGCCTGGAAAGGCGTTGCTATCAAATATTTTTATACAATTATTATACACCAATGTCTTTGTAAAGGTCCCAACCATTCGTATATGTATAAAACATATAAATATATAAGTAATATAAATGTATGTATATGTACGTGATACAAGATGGGGAAATCTTCTTATCCCCTTTTTTTGTGTAGAAGAATATTTTATCAAAAGGAAGCTTACTATTTGGCATTCGAGGCGTGCAAATTGTTCTTTTTTTAGTAATGATTTGTACATTTTTTACTCATAAAACTTCACTTCAACACGACTTTAACTTTGGTTTTTGGGGACCAATTATAAAGTAGGTTATAATTTTGGACAATACATTCACATTTGGGGTATGATGGTGAGCACAATATAAAAAAATCATTCAAATGCACTCTTTATTTTCAAAGATATATTGGTTTAAAACCAATTCCATTTTCTCTAAAGGGTACCTCATTTTCGCCCGATCAAAGCGTGTTAAGCTTGTCGGCGTTTAACGGGGACCTTTCAAAGTAAAAAAAAGGTGACCGTTTGATGACAATGTTACATTTGAATTTCTGTGAAACAACTAGGCTTTAATGTTTTTACATTTTTCTCAATATTTATAGAATAACATTTGCTCGTGGCACTCTTTTTAACAGTATATATTTTCTTTTAATAAATGCATATCTTAATCTAATGCGGTCCGCTCACCGGAGAAACTGAAACCAACAAGCATGGCAAGTTGCGAGTCACTGCTTTGCCATTGACAACGGGTTTTTGAGAAATTGTGTAGTGCGGGGACCATCATATTGACATACACAGGATAGCGAGTTGAGTTTAAAACTGTTTTTTTTTTTTCAGTTTCTCCGTCAGCGGATAGGCACAATTAATCAACATGAATTTCTTACCATTTGACATGTGAAGTACTTTTGCAACTTTCTTCATTGTAGAATCTAATTTTGAATCTGTATTTTCTATCTCACTATTAAAATCATCCAACATCCTGAAACATATATAAAAATAAACATAACATGAGTCATATAATTCCTATCTACGATAACGCCCATCGTAGCTATTTACAAGCGACGCTACCGCTACCTGTTATACAATTTTGCTAGTGTAGCGCCTAGCGGCGATTTCAAAGACTAATAATAGTATTGAAAATACAGACGAGCAGCGATCGCGTCGCTTGAACGTAGCTCCATGGAAGAACGGCGTTAGTCCACTCAAGTGAAACGCTGGCAAGCCATTAGTTTTCTATTTTAACTTTTAAAATAAAAACCTAGAAAATTATTGATTTTGTGCGCTTTGTTGATGAACTTCCTGTGTTTAGCACACTAAATAAAAAAAATCCTAGAATTTTATTTTAAAAAGGTATAATAGAAAAACAAATGGTCTGCTAATGTTTCTACTAGAGTGGACTATGAGAAATGACTTAATCTTTAAATATAAATTCTATGTTGTTTACGATGATAACAGGGTTCAAATTTAGAGATCTTTCCCTCTTTCTACTTTCAAAACACAGGTTATTTACTTATATGTACATATTGTGGTTCACTTTTAAAAATATTTATTGTACAGCTGATTGGCAACACTGATAGGCCACTGAGAACCGATGATTCTCACACAACTTCTAATTTAACCACTAATCAACACTATAAAAAGTTAGAAGAGTTTCTGGGAATATGTAAATACATACAAGCATCACAGAATACATTCATGCTCCAACCTCTCTCACTTGGATAGCAAGCTTTCTATTTTTAGGCACAACTGGCCGATGTTGGATATCTGAGCGATCGGTCAATCATTTGGGGGTGTGTCAATAAGACAATACATGAGTAATGGAGTTGCACAACTTATTTAAGTCTGGAAATGGTGGCTATAACTGTTTGGAACACCATCAAAATAAAAGAATATTTATTTCAAGCTGAAATATAAAAAAAAAAAACGTTATTCTTATGAAAATTTGCGAAAACATTAATTATAATTGCTTGAAATGCACTTCAAACAGATTTCCAAAAAATTCCAGAGCTGGTTTTGCAACTCCACGACTCATATATTTATGAGATCTCTATTATGGAATAAAGAGGAGAACAGGTGACCTATAGGAATTTTCAATTCAATTACTCGACGAATTAAAGAGCATTAGCTTTAGCTCATGGAAAGCAACAATTTCGGAGGCGGGAATGGGTACCTCCGCCCCAGGAACTAATTGGATATACATTTATTTTAGATCTGGTTGAGGGAGACCTTTATACCTCTCCAGAAGGACTCTTTCTCCAGCAGGATCTCCAGGGACCCATCGCCTTGCACCGCAGTGGGAGGGGTAAATTTAAACGACAATCACTCCTGGACATATTGACCCCCAAATTCCTACCCATTCCTCATACCTTTTTCATTCCCAGATCTTTCTCTCCATCCTTTTCTTAAAAAAACCCTCAACAGAGCACCCCCAAATACGGCATTGGTCCTGAGGGAAATTATTTTCCTCAGGAAGATCTTCCTAAATGTGTTTTCACTTTATGTGCAATGACTGTGCTGCAAACCTTTGCCTTACTTTAGCAAACTTTACTTTTGTACACAGGGTCTGGTTATGTCAATGTGCGCTCTTCGGTTGTCAATGTACGACCGATGTCGTAGTTTATTCAAAGCATTCTCTCACCCTCCTGGTGCCAAAAAAATCGTCACATAGTTGATGATGATACCCAGATTTCATGTTAGGGCAAGTCTATTAATTAAGATGTCTATGGTTTCGTAAATATGCGTAAATAATTAATCTACCTATTCATATTTTAACCGCTTGGACACATAAGCTTGTTTTCACGATAATTTAACTTTGGTAGACATAGGAATGACGTATGTCCCGTACCTGAGTTATTAAAATGTTAATTAGTTGTAAATTTTACGTCATGTGAGTAATAGGATCCTAAAAGCGAATCAGTATTGGCAATCGGTTCGCTGAAAAGGATCATTTACAGTATAAAGGAGATGTAGAAGAGAGACATAAAAATATGTATATACATTGGCACCATCATTGGGAAGCCTCTAAACAATTTAAGTAATTAATACACAATAAAAATAATCAATGTTGTAAAAATAAAATAAAGTTATTTGATGCTAGACATGGGCAGATTTATTCACAGTAGTGAATCGATTCAGTCTGATTCCCTTGGCCTTTTGATCTGATTCCTTTCATTCGATCCTTTAATTCATAAAATTCCCAAAAAAAATTAAAAAAAATATATATATATATATATATGTATATAATAATAATAAAATAAAAAATTTAGACACTGATCGACGAAAATCACGACGACGGGGTTTTTAATTTTTTAATGTGATGTTATGACAGCAAAACCGATAGAAAAATGTATTTTTATAAGGCTATCAAATAAATCATCAAATTAAACAGTTTTACTAATTTTATTATATTTATTTTAAACTTAAAATAATTCCGCTTCGTGTGATCGAATATAAAACGCATTCTACCCAATTTACGCAGGGCGCGAAATCGGAAGTTTTCGACCTACGATGTAACTAAATTGACCGCTCGGCCCACGGGGAAATCGCACTGCACTCCCAAACGGATTTGCGGCAGGCATTGAGAATGAATTGTATCTTTTGAGCAGTGTCTTGTGTCTTGCCTGGAACTTGTGACTGGGAACTAAATTGACGGTTCCGCTGCGCGGGGACTAACGACGAACCGATTCGCAGGGGTCGTTAAGGATTGGATTAGGAACTTCCGACTAGCAAGTGTCTTTTGACTTGCTGTGGCTTAATTTACTTGCGTTCCGCGAACCTATTGACTCGATAACTTCAACAGAGGCAGTACATACTCGATCATGGGAGCGGGATTTGAAAAAGAGGCGATCATACTAATTCGCTCATTCGTTGAATTAGTGGAACAGAAGTGACACAGAGATTGGGTTTGACCGCTTCGGTCCGGACAGACTTGTAGGACTATGACGACACAACTGAATAAGGAATACATTTATTAATTCCATGAATGAGTGGGACATATGGGACTGTAAAAGAGATGCGTTGCTCTGAACTCGGAACTACTTCGTTCGACTCGCAACGTTTTGTCGCCTGGGCTGGAGGTGTGGGGACTCTCTGTCCTATGGGTTTTCGGCGCGGGATATACTATACGTGATAGAGGTAGTACAATGCATATAGCACATTACCTCGGGTATCTTCGCTTCGCAGCGCTTATAGGTAACTTATCCGCGCAGTAAACATACAGAATAATATTAAATAAAATTTCTACGAAGCATTAAAATATGTAAATCGTTAACATAAAATATTTTTTTAATGTAAAATAAATAGAAATAAAAATATGGTGCCGTTTAAAAAATCTGTAAGGAATGAAGATTTAATTCCTTCTGAAAATGAGAATCAGATCGAGTGTGTTACAAGATTGAATTGATTCATTCAAATCATTCATTCAATTTTGCCCACGTCTATTTGATGCAGTCCAAACACTAACAATGTTTTATTACGATGTTAGAATTGTCGCCACAAGGCCAAACATATAAATGAACTTTAGTTTCTGTAAAAATAAAACAAGTTCGAAATGAAATTTCACCTGCTTTACAACATCTGTCAAATACAAGCAAATCTTTTCATGCGTGACCTATTTATGTCATACGGTATTGTAAGGATGCAAATTGTAAATAGAGCAACAAAAGATAGACGTCAGAGGGAGAATAATGACGAGAAATATCTAGAAAATTGTCTGCACGAGTTTACGGATATTGTTTGAATAACAATAGTTCTTTGACGGCTTCTGTTGTATAATGCAAGGTGAAGTAACTGATGTATGGCAACAACAAGAAAGGTTTCTTATTATATTTCCACATCGCCTCACCTATCAAAGTTCTTGAATAACCATTACAATTTTAACGACCCTGTATCCGCATAACGTGCAAACGATTATTTAAAGACACTTAAATTTTTTATTGAATACATGTCACATTTAGTTAGTAGCTTCTAAGAAATAAGTGTTTAGAAAAAAATGCCATCTTGGTGAACCAAATACATATTATGTGAAGGTAAGAATATAATCATGTGTACTGGAAATATGTACTTATTTAATAATAACTTGTGTGTATAGCAAACATTTTCAAATATTTGGCTAATAAAATTATACACTTAGTACATTAAGAAGTGCTCATTCCACATAGGTATATAGCGGCTTACCTATCGGTATCTACGCCGCACTAATTGGCACTGTCCAGCGCTCGGCCGCACCTACCTGCTACTTCGCTAGGCAATTCAATTTCGACCACCTTCTGGAAAGAGCTCGGAACTGTCATACATTACACACAGCGCTGCCTAGCCATATCGAGAAACTTCTCGCGTGTGCATGTTTGACCTACCTTCCGAGTACCTTTGTCCCAGCCTATATAAGGACTCGAGCAATCCAAGTAGTCAGTCGATCTTACTCAGTCTACGCGGCAACAAGCCGGCGGCCTAGCAGAAAAACTTCGCAATCTGCGGTTCGCGTGTCGGGAATAATATTACGCACAATGTAAATACCCTACATTTGTAAATAGTGCATTATGTAAATACATCATCATTATCATCAACAATCATCCTCGCATTTATTATCCCGACTCACAGCACGCACGGAGATATCACGATCCACAGATATCTCCTCTATCAACCGGAGGCCCAATCATCACCTCTTCCAACCTGAGGCCCACACATATCTCCTCATAGGAGATCGCATCCTGCCTCTAAAGTGGTGACCCGACTCACCTCCTCATCACCACGTCGCTCGCAATCACCCTCCAAAGTGGTGACACACCGACGTGATGAACACGCAACCCGACTCGTCTCCTCATCACCACGTCGCTCGCAATCACCCTCCAAAGTGGTGACCAACGACGTGAGTTCACGTGCTACGGACTGCAGATTTTTTGTATACGGACATGATGGGGGCTCAACATCCAGCACCGGCTCAACACCCAGCCCTGGATCAACACCCAGCCCTGGCTCAATACCCAGCCCTTGGTCAACACCCAGCACCGACCCAAACCCATCACCGGCACAAGACTCGAGACGACTCATCATTTTAACCTCAACACTAGGACTCCGCCCATCGTGCGTCGAGCCTCCACATCCCACCGTGATGTGGCCAACCCGCATCCCACCGTGATGCATCGCCGTCAGAAGCCTGGGGGACCTGGAAGATCCGTGATCTTCACCACCAGCTGACATCAACATCAATCTCCGCCCACATGGCGTCGAGCAACAACAACACTCCGCCCACCGTGCGTCGAGCATCACAGCACCACACCTCCGCCCACATGGCGTCGAGCACCAATGCCAACACCAACACTCCGCCCTCATGGCGTCGAGCATCAACACCAACACTCCGCCCACCGTGCGTCGAGCATCTACCTCAACCTCCGCCCATCGTGCGTCGAGCAATATCTTCAACATCTCTCCGCCCATCGTGCGTCGAGCCTCCACATCCCACCGTGATGTGGCCAACCCGCATCCCACCGTGATGCATACCAGCCTGGGGAAACGGAAGATCCGTGATCTTCATCACCAGCGCCAGCACCAGCTCAGCTCGCTCCAGCTGACAACAACAAACCTCCGCCCACCGTGCGTCGAGCAACAATCTCAACATCAACACTCCGCCCATCGTGCGTCGAGTTTCACCTTCCACTGCGGACCTGCATAATTCAACCTGCCTTCCTTCGTCACATTTTTCCCTTACGCTACTCGCTGGGAAGGGGGTATATAGCGGCTTACCTATCGGTATCTACGCCGCACTAATTGGCACTGTCCAGCGCTCGGCCGCACCTACCTGCTACTTCGCTAGGCAATTCAATTTCGACCACCTTCTGGAAAGAGCTCGGAACTGTCATACATTACACACAGCGCTGCCTAGCCATATCGAGAAACTTCTCGCGTGTGCATGTTTGACCTACCTTCCGAGTACCTTTGTCCCAGCCTATATAAGGACTCGAGCAATCCAAGTAGTCAGTCGATCTTACTCAGTCTACGCGGCAACAAGCCGGCGGCCTAGCAGAAAAACTTCGCAATCTGCGGTTCGCGTGTCGGGAATAATATTACGCACAATGTAAATACCCTACATTTGTAAATAGTGCATTATGTAAATACATCATCATTATCATCAACAATCATCCTCGCATTTATTATCCCGACCTACAGCACGCGGAGATATCAGCTCACCGATATCTCCTCAATCACTCGGAGGCCCATTCATCTCCTCAAAAAGGAGACACGCATCCTGCCTCCAAAGGTATTTAGACTTACGGAATTCAATACTTCATTTGTTCAAAAGCACTACGAAACAATACATTAAAAGAATTTATTACAAATAAAACCATTGATTTACGTAGCACTCAATGTACATAAATTCTCAATAATAAATTATGAAATAAGTGCACTCATCACCCACAATATAGTATAAGAACCATTATCATTTTTCAGAAGATTCGATTTCTACAAAGTCAAATATGTAAAAATAAAGTATTATTTTATTATATTATGTATTGGCAGTCTTATTTTGAAAAATCTCTCTCTACCTGAGGGGAAAAGAGGATGGAATGATGTTCTGGTTTCACATAACGTTTGTATATTATCCACTGGAGCGACAGAGCAATTAAAATATTTTTTCTCAGATTGCTAAAGGAAATTTTTCCGCCCACAATAAAAAAATCACATTTCCGAATTTGAATATGGAGACATACAAACTGATTATAGTTCTATGTAGCGAATGAATTCCCATAACTTTTGTCTATTATCACAGATTTGTAGGATTTATAAAAAAAAAATATTTAAATCTTTAACCTTAATACATTTTAAAGAATCTAGAGAATATTTATTTTGTTATATTTTGAATGTACAATATATTATATAATCGTTGTAATAAAATTTATTTTTTTCAAAATTTGCCACATTTTGGCAACAAAGCAATCCGTGGTTTTGGAAATAGTGCCATAATGTGGCAAAAAGCGCTCGAGTGGTTATACCTTGGTGATGGTCTTTCTGGAGTAATCAACTCACTTGACTTCAAATGAAAAATGAAATTAAATTCATAAAAAATTCTCATAAATTGTAAACAACCTTTCCAAACGATAACCCTTAATATGCACTCAGATTGAATTTTAATACCAATAAAAATCCCGTAGTTAGAGTGCAAGTCAAATTCAAGCCCTACAAACGTGTGCAGGGATTTAACTGATTTATTGAAAACATGTACTGCTTCCTTAGTTGTGATTAGTTCAGAGGTGTGGCCAGTGAAATGGAGCATCCGTATTGCTAATTCAAATGAAATTCATACTGCGCGAATTGTAAGTCTCGCATTCCAAAGAAATATGTTTACTTATATTTATCAGAATTAAGCTCGAATTAGGTTAAACCAGAATTAAGCCCAGATTAATCATATATACGCCGAGGTAATAAGTCAATTCTGACTTAATATTTACCACCGAGTAATATTTACACCGCGATTACAAGGACGATAGTATATAAAAACAACTTACACAGCCTGTTCATCAAGCTCAACCCCGATCTGCCTAGAGACTGTCTTGAGGGATCCAATGGAGTGGCTGATCACATTCAGCTGCTCGTCCTGAGAGTCCAGCATTCTCTGCTGGACTGCTGAGTTCTCTGACAGGAAACTGTCATCATAGCGGCTGGGGCTATCGGTCTGGTTCTCCAACTTGGAATACTTGGTGGTGGAGTGCCTCGGGGGCACACTGCCTGGCCCGTCCGCCAGTCTCAAGCGTTCCTTGCCTCTATTCACGTTCATCTTGTCTTTCATATCCTGCCAATGGAAAATAATGATTACGCAATGTCAAAACACTCTCAGACATGATTGAGTGTGTTTGAGGTTCAGACGCTTAAATTCAAAATTCAAACACACTCACACAACCGAGTATAATACAATATACATGTATTAGTTGTTACATATTAGGAAATTATTTGTTTTACTTAAATAAAAAAGATATTAGCTTATTTAGTAAATAGCGAGTTCCCGGCATGCGTTGCAACGCCACTTAAATAAAGATATTGTTTCTCCCTTCGTGTTTTTTCCCATTCGCCTCCTCCTCCCCACACGCATTGCCCCTCCTCCACCTTCCTCGCCTTTCCCCCTAACCTTTTCCACTTCCACCCGTCCCGTGATTTCCCCCGCTCCCATATTCCCCACCTTTCACATTTACTTTTCACTTTCCCCGACGTCTCCCCCCCTTCATTCTCCTACGCTCCTCCCGGATTTCCCTCCCCCTCCCTGTCGCCAAACTACATGAAATACACTCATTTTTCAAACAACTTTTATACAAATTTCATAATGACAGAGTTCACCAGTGTATACAGAAATTTCGCGGACTTGCCCACAACAATTTACCAAAGTTTCATTGCAATTGGATGAATAGTATAGGAAATAATTTCGTAATGCCAGAGCTCACTATTATATATAAAATATCGCAGGCATGCGTACATCAAGTCATGAAAGTTTCATCACATTCGGATTAATGGTTTAGGAGCGCATAAGGGACAAACAAAGAAACATTCATTTTTATATATTAAGATTTAAAATTATTAACACCTGGCTGAATTGATTTCTAAGCAGATAAATAACTTCTGTTAAGGAAAGAAAAAAAACACATTTTGCAGATAATATTTTCATTTATAGTCTACTATACGTTGCAACAATCAACCTTTTTGGCAATAGATTTAAATCCGGGCGCACACTTAATTGTTGAACTGAGGCAGAACAAAGCTCGCATTTTGTTAGCAGATAAACTCAAACAATTTGAACTCGTCGCTTGTAGGTTTATTATAGAGTCGGTTCTGCTTAATTGGGACACATCGGGCCCCAAACATTTTGTCCTAATAATCAAAATTTATAGGTAAAAGAAGGTACAAAAAAGTACATAGCCGGAATGGACGAAGTCTTCCGAATTAACTCGCAACACCTGTATCGCGGCGGAACCCCTCCTCTCACTTGCGCCACATAAAGCTCCACTGCCCTTCTTAAGTAATAGGCTTTACATCGAAATTTGTCCCCAAAAAGGAATGGTATCGCAGATAACCCAAGTGTATTAGTATTAGTTTATTTATTTGGTTAAATAACTGGCTAGCCCGATAAATTAGTGTACCAATTAAGCGGATTCCATTGTATCTCAATACAAAGTTTATAGGTGTTGTATCTGTAACAGATGTGTGACAAAACAAAAATGCGAACAGTTTGAAAGTAGTTTTATTCAGTTCAATAGAAAGTGCTTAGAATTAAAAAAAATGTTTCAAAATATTTATCCATTTTACAATCAATGGAAGCTGGACCTTCCAGAAAATTTCATTTCAGATGTTTCATTTAGGCTCCATCAGGTATAACAGCATGAGAAGTTTAAAAAAAAGAATATATTTTGAAGTTTGCTACATTTGGCCCCCTTTGCACATGCACTTTGAAAACTTTTGTAAATTGTCATAATTTTTAGCACAACCGCAGATCACCATTCAACAACATTTATTATTGGTAAAACCTACAACAATGTGCACGGAGGCCAGATTAGTTAGAATATTCAAACAGTATGATAATATTATGATGATGAATGCTTAACATAACAATGTCATTTAACAATCATTTTATGGCATAATATTACGCATTACAATTCATAAAGGTCGCCAAATCGGCATCTTAAGGCCAGAAATAAGTGCAAAGTGTTTTACTAATCAGTTTTGTGATTATTAAAAAGAGTAAAAATTCTGCAGCAATTATAGTTGAAAACAAGTCATGTAATATATGTATACATCTTGAATAGAAATGGATGGGATACACTTGTTGCCACAACTCTGCACCAGTATCCAATACGCTTTATTGAATTATTAAAATGGCAATTTGTGTTTCACTTGTTGCTACTCCATACATTTGTAATACTTTGTGATAAAAGTGGATGTGAAATGGAAGACTTACGCATGATTAAATAAACATGATTTATTTAATTCAATCCAATGGGTTGTCCACAAGACAATCGTCACAATTGCATGAATAAGGATTACAATGAGCTCTTTTATTATTACTCTGACGACCCGCGCAAATGGCACAGCGACGGTAACGGCTCGCGCCATCTCATTTCTTTGATACGAGTGAAGGAGGGGTAAGAAAATGATTACTTTTCTTGCCTCTCCCTCACCCGTATTAAGGAAATCAGATGGCACGACCCGTTACTGTCACCGTGCTGTTTCCGCGGGTCTTCACGCTAATAATAAAAGCGCTTAATGTCTATAAATTGATGTCATCGTAGACTATTTAAGATATTAGACATCTGTCAGCTAAAAGTATTCTGATTTTTGGGGTAATAAGCCGTGTTATATTTCTGTCAATGTTTCGGACAGCCTTGGAGTGTTCATCATCATGGCAGATATATAGTGTTTAGTGAAAGGTTTTTTTTTTTTGTTAGAAGTGATATATTTTTTTTTTTTTTTAAAAAAGAAAGACAAACATTCCCAGGTTACGAATAACCCAACAACATTTGAAAATCTCCTACTACCACCACACTAAGCGGAAGCTGTTGCTTGTGTTGTAATGGAGGGCTTAGCCAGCCGAGGAATCGAACACGGAACGCCTGGGTGGGACCCAAGCGCGATGCCCACTGAACCACTGACCGGTCATTGTGTTGCCATCATTAAATATATGTAATGAATTTATCGGTGAGCAGTTCTACACGTGTATAAACACTACACATCTGCCCTGAAGATGGATGCTGTAAGCTGTTTAAATGATGAGGAAGTGCAACATAGTTTATTACCTCAATTTTTTTTGTTTATTATCACAAAAATGACAATATAAGATAAATAGTTAAAATATCATAAGAAGTTTTGAAGGGAGGGTATGGATCAATATTGTATCCACTCTCTTCCTTTCATTTTAATAGATAACAGATATCGTACATAAAATAATAAGTATAATATAACATAAGAATGACATAGAGGAATAATATGCTATATGAATGTGCAATCGCTTCGGAACACAGAAACACAATTTTTTTGATAATATTACCTTTACTTCCAGCCGTGTAGTTTCAATGAAGTTTCGCCGACTGGTCAATTCCTTATTGTCAATCTTGAATTTAGACGGATTCTTCTCAACAATACGTGTTTATTAGTTAAGGATAATAATAAATCAATGCCACAAGAAAACAACACAAGTTAAGGGTTAGGTGACCTAATTCAACAAATTATATGAAAAATATTGTGAAATATGTCAATAAATATTATGATAACTATAGATACGTTGCTGTCACACTTGTAGTGAATTTAAAGATAATGATTAGCGGAAGAAAGATAAATGATCTGTCAAAATAATGAATATTTGATGTGATTGGATTGATGTTGGCTACAGGTTGGTTGGTTGGTTATTTTGGTTGGTAAACTGAATAGTGTGTAATGTAAAGGATATTGATAGTATCCTCGAGGTCTTCTAGATCCCACTCAATGCTGCGCAGAGCATTGCGCAGCTCGGTGGTGGTCCACTCAGCCTCGGCTCCCGCTGGCCCGCCCGACGCGTCTCCCAGCTCCAACCAGCGCAGATACAGCCCGCGAGTCTTGTTCAGCGCCTTGAACACTTCGCTGAAACCAGATACAAGCTCTTCAGGACGCATTGCTCACCAATTTATACTACACACACCTAAGACAATACATACAACACTGATCGATCGATACACCCCATACACAATACAAAAACGATAAGAACATTATCTAAAACTAGCTACTTGTTATCAGCTATTGGCAGGCGGCAGGTATTCTTTGTTACCTGATAGCGGATTTTAAAGGAAGCCATTTGCAGTAGCGGTCGAGAATAAAATGTCAAACTTACTCTTTAACTACGAAAAATGGATCCTCTAAAGTCATGTCAGTGAAAAAACGGGCGGAGGCCGCAAGCCCGCGATTTCAGATGCATTTGACAAGATTTTAGCGAAAACCGTGTTGCTGCGACTCGAGTGGAGAATTTATCACATTTCCATGAAACAATGTACGTGCACCCACCCGAACGGAGTTATCGACAGAACATACCTGCATACGAATCAAGAAGAAAAATACCCCCTATTTTCCATCCCTTACTCGCACAAGGGTTTGTATCTCCGCATTCAGGGCAGACAGTCCAAGAATCAAATCATAACAAAGTGACAGAAAACACACACTGCTGCGGAGCTCTGTTGGACAAACCAGAAAACATTATGCAAATCTGCAGACAAACTGTTAGGAAACTTCGTTATCATACGCTACGTCGGTCATCGCGATATTATTCCCGATAACCTTAAAAAATGTTTAGATGATAAAGCGTAGATGGCGCCACACACATTTTATCTTGCAAATTGAATTATCATATTATTATAGGTCTTGACTCAACTGAACCAATATTTTAAACTCGATCAAGATTTTTGTGTAAACTAACGATGAAAAGTGTGCAGATATAATAATGATAACTGAATACAAAAAAAAATCACATCTGCAAGAACAAGTAGTAAGTCGACTAAAAATATTTACATTTCAGTTTAAAAACCTTATTAATCTGTACTAAGCGTCGGCAAGATATTAGTGTTTTTTTATGATATCGCCGAAAAAATGTAGTGATTACAAATTAATATTTTTCTGAAAATAAAAATAGTTGTCTTCTACTTTCAGAAAAATATTAATTTTCAACCCAACCGAAAAATCATGAAGCTATTAGGTATGCACAATACATTTTGCCAGAAGATTCTTATTGGCTGAATTGTGATAATTTAGTCGAAAATAACGAAAATAACTGAAGTGCAACAATGACTAACTTGTTGCATCTGCACATAACCTACCCACAAACACACTAAAAAATGAACTCACCATTCTCATTTTTTTTGCAAATTTATGCAATGGGGAAGCGAACGATTTTTCTATTAGAAGCACATACGTGTTCTGTTGGTCCGCGTGGAAAATTTGCATTCAAAACGAGCAAAAGTCTTGCAGTACTGATATTATTTCATTGTAGGTATATAAGAATATAGGTATAAAATGAAAACATTTTGTGGAAAAAATAAAGAAAAAAATATATACATAACTAACTAACCATCATTTCGTTTCCCCGCAGGGGTAGGCAGAGAGGACGGACCGACATCTCGGTCTTGGCACACACTCCTTGCCTCATTCACATTCATACTTCTCATACATACTGTTCTATTATTCTGACTATTACTGTTCTATTATCTGATTCATTTGATCGTGCCACGTCTTCCTTGGGCGTCCTTCTTCTACCATTCACATTCGCGTCATAAATTCTCTATACACGCCTTTCTTCCTTCATTCGCTCAACATGTATATCTACAAGTTATTACAATATTCTGACCCTTTAACATTAACTCCACACAGGAAAATAATTTCCCTCAGGACCTACGTCATCTTTTGGGATGCTTGTTGAGGGTTTTTTTTAAAAGGAAATAACGGATTTTGGGGAGGAAAAGGATACGAGGGATGGGTAGTAATCTGCGGGTCAGTGTGTTCGGACATGTCAATCCATCAACCCCACAGCGGTGTGAGACGGGTCAAGAGAGTACGGCTGGAGAGGTGAAAGAGGCTCCCAAGAGAGCTTGACAAACTTCACCTAATGAACTTGGGAGTCCCTGATACGTCACCAAATGTAGCGAACCACTTGGGGTGACCTACGGCAGAGGTCTTATCCGACCCCCAAATTGAAAATTACTATCAAGAGATTTCGTTGTTAATTTATTATAAGTACTCCTGAGGTGCTAGCATGGTCGATCACACCAGGTCGAGCACACCAGGGGTGCTAGCATGGTCGATCGATATGAAGCTACCGACCGATTGTCGGTAACTTCTCATCAACAGAACTTTTGCGGCCAGTTCATATTCCAACGTATTCTTTGAATGGCTACCCTTTTCATTAGGGGCGCTACATTTATTAGTAGATTCCATTTTATACATTAGCTTCATACAGGAGGCCCCGAGGAAAATTATTTTCCTCAGGACCTACATCACCTTTGGGAATGCTTTGTAGAGATTTTTTTTAAGGGTAGGAAGGAGAGGAAGATCTGGAAGGAAAATTGTATGAGGGGCGGGTAGGAATCTGGGAGTTAGTATATCCGCAGTGACGGACGTATAAAACTATCCCCATCACTGCGTTGGAAGGCGATGGGTAGAGAGTGTACTGCTGTAGAGATAAAAATGTCTCCCTCAACCAGTCTCTCCATATCCGGCCTGCAAGAAAGTAGGTGGTGAGACGCATCATCCCATGAACCCGGGCACACCTGCTAAGTCACCAAACGCAGCGAATCACTTGGGGTGGCCTATATGGCGGGGGTGTTGGTTATCCAATAAATGGTTCCCGGAGCGGTGTAGGTACTCATGCTCGATGTACTTCACAAATCGTACACTTATAAAATACTGTGATTTTTCACGTCTCTGCGCTAGTTAATTTATATTTAGTACAAGTAAATATGTAATAAACCGTAAAGTAAAAAAGTTTTATAATAACGCCGTAAAGTAAAGATATCGATCATGTTTGCAAAATAATAAAAACCTCCAATGCCTCCAATCGTGTCCTATCATCCCGCCCCCTGCGGGCGGCTTGTGGACACAGTAGGGCGACTTTTTATTTTATTTAAAGGCACTTGTTTTTATCGGCGGAACTAACGCGGATAATATGCGCTCGGAAAAATAAACTCAATTTTCCGCATTAAATTTTTCATAAAGTGCAGTAATCCTCTTCCAGAGAGAATAAAAAGTCACCGGAGAGATTTACTCGCTGAATCGAGAGTAAAAAGTCAGCCCGTAATAAAATCTAAGTTTTTCCACTATAATACTCTTTTCACTTTGTTGTAGGTAGCCAGTTTGTTGAGAGAATCGCACTTTGTCGATTACAATACTTCTGCCTCGAGTTTCAAATCGATCGGATGTCGGAAAGTGGGTTAGTTTTTGCATTAATACAAGAAAATAAAATCGGAATTCAAATAGCACAAATCCTGTAGAAAAGGGTCCTCAGTCAAAAATATCAAGATTATCTAGGTCCCATCACGAAAACCGTATTTAAGTTAGATGAATATATCTCCGCGAGAAGTCGCTAGTGTCTCTTTTCGACGGGACCGCTTATTTAATTAATCATCATACTTACGACTCTATTTTATTTTATCTCGGAAAAATATTAATATCCGTTTTCAAGGTTAGCCAATAGATTTTTGGATTCTTTCTTTTTTAAGTGACTGACTGGAATTGAGACTTGCTAGAAAACCTATCCATTTAATTCGATGACGGCTTGCTTTACGGTTTTTTGGAATGATAAATGAATTCAATGGAGTATAATTATAGCTATTTCGATTTTTGGAAAAGAAAACGAATATTTGTAAGTAGAGCGCGACTTATGGGGCACTGGAATTTGCCATGCTTGTAACTATTTTTTATCCGCCACGGTGCGACGGGTGGTCGAAAATTATTAACTTGCAACGTATATTTGCCGTAAATTATTTTCAATAAATTTTTTGACCCGTGAGAGGTGGCACATTTGTTAATGTAAGATTTCTCCGATGGGCGATGGTGAACTAGTACCTAGTTCTGAAGTGTCTCATAAGTACCATGACAATAAATCCTTTTTTGTTGTACTTTTGTACCAACATTCGAGCAGCTATAACACAAATATTCCTATTAGCTTTCATATTACACTTGCTTTTTAAGCTTGGCTTGAGAGATATTTATTGCTATCGGAAAGGTTTCCTGACAAGCTTGAGCTTAAGAAACAACTGAAATACCGGTCTTTAGTTAGTTTAAACCTCTCCCCACATAAATATTCCTCTCAATTTCCACCTGGTTCAAATGTCACGGAATTATTTTATGCAATTTCCACCTGATTGGAACAGACAGAGGCAGGATGAATGTAGACTGAATGCTATAGTAGAAATGACATTCCTTAGGTTTATGTGTGCAGGCCATAGTCCCCCGGGCGGGTCCGGATTTTTGAAGCGATTTATCCCCTTATGTATAAAGAAATTGTATGAAGAACAAAGTCAGAATCGCTTGGGCCATTCTCGATCTTGATATAACGAAATACTGGATAGCATTTAGCCACTCCGAATAATTCATGTTAACTGCCAATGACGCGCCGGGCACCAAAGATGGCGGACAAAATGGCTGCTGCTTGATAATATGAACGCTGTCATATTCGAAGTCTATATTTATTCATTTTTTATTATTTATATAAATCCATTGTGGAAAGCATAGATTTGAGTGTTTGTTAGGAAATTCGTTTTATCTACATTATTTTGATGTAATTTTTGTAATATCACAAAAGAAATGTTATAAAAATTGAATTCGTAAGAAAGGTGAGAACTGTCAAATATGTTACGTCGTGTTGAAAAAATATATTTTTTGTATGCTGGCTTTCAACACCTTTGATGGTAAGTATTTCAAATGTGCAGATTTGGAAATAATGGAAGGCTAATGTAAGCGTATTGAACACGACTAAGAAAGGGATGCTTAGATGGCTTTGACACCTAGAATGGTCAATGGAGAAAGGAGTGTCAGAAGAACACGTGAAAGTGAAAGGCAGAAAAAGTTCGTGAAAATACAAGAGTTGGGTCATACCAAGACTAAGAATCAAGAGAATAATTGAAGAGTAGCTATGCATGCCAAGATGTATTAATGTGAATGAAACAATGAGTACCTATGTGTGCCAAGGAAGAGTTGTGTGGCGGCCCATCCCCTTACTTTATTCCTGCATAGAAACGGCCTGATAGTTATTTAGTTACTGTATCTAATACGCAGAAAAACACAACGTTGTTACCAGTACCCTTCCAACTTAAACGAAGCAATGTGCCAAGTGTACCAGATGGGTTCACAGCCGAGGTCAATGGTACACTTTTTATCAAATCTTCTCTATTCATTTCACACACATTCACCTCGCTATTCAATTATAACTGTTAATTTATACAGTGACCAAGGCGTACCTAACTGTTAGGTGAGCAGGTACATGGCACATGTGGTGCTCACACCGTCGAGGTAGGTCTGGTACAATGGCTTTGAATAAATTATCATACCATCTTCATGAAAGTGGATGGACTATCAAATTATTCCGATTGTTTGAGTGGAAAGCAACCGTCCACCACGGATAGAAGAAGCATTACCAAAATTATGGCTTTTGATTGTTGGGGGGGCCGGTATTTTATTTGCTTTTTTATGCTGGCTTGAGCGATGTTGCTGTCTGGTAAGAATCCAGACAAAATAAGCAGACTGATGAAATTCCTGACTATACAGAAATACCGGCCCATTGTGTTGGGAGTGTAGCTACTGCAGTAAATATTGCGATTGCCTAGAAAATCGCCAAGAAAATGTTAATACTACCTGGTGGGAGACCCGAAATTGTTTGAAATGACTTTAGTCAAAACAAGGTAGGTACTTTCGCATCTCATTCCGCTTCTTTTCCCCTTCCTTCATACTCCAATCGGAGGTGCCACAGTCCACATAGTGCCTCTAGTGCAATAAAACATGTCTGAATACTTACATAACTCCACAAGTGCTTTAGATTTTTTTTTAATACGATATTCTCAGAAAATCCTGATAATCTCATGGGTTTATTTCCGTATGTAATGAATATTTTAATGTAACTAAAGTTTAGAATTTTTTGTATTTCTTGGGCATTAACTATGTAACAATTTCTAGACATTTTGTTTTGAAGAGTTTTAATTTTCAATCGTTACTTAAATTTAAATTTAAGTAAATTTAAGTAACGAGAGTCCATTGAAAATTAAAACTCTTCAAAACAAAATAAAGTTTAGAAGTTGAATTTATCTGTAGGTACCTACCATTGACAAATTATGCTTTGTCAAAGGTAGGTACACGAATTTTCTTCTGGGAATGATCATGTATAATTCTCATTCCCTTCGATTTCGGGTTTTTTATCGTAAATTTGACACAATGCGATGTCTCGTTCACGTCTCACTACTCTACGCTTATTTTCTACAATATCGTGTATTCAACAATTTAGACATATTCCTGCATGAAGTCGCCTTCAACAAATCGGATCGAACGCGGCAAATATAAATTCTTTATAATCCCTTGCAGTCAGTCACCGAGTACTAATATGGTCAGGGGTGAATTAAGCTATTATTACCTTACTGAAGTTAACATGTAGCTAATGGCAGGCGGAAAAAATAGATCAGAACTAACTGGGGTGGATATAATCCGCTGGCGACTGATGAATTCGTTCGTACCAGTGTAGCAAGCTTTTTTTATTAAAGTTGATGGTGAAATTGTTCATGAACAAATCATAGTGTAAATGTTTTTCCAATGGTACAGTCACACTACATTATAAGCTCAAATCGTTTTTTGAGCGTGGCCAATATCACCATATCGCTCGCCAAATCATCCCATACAGACAAGACACACCAGAATTTCTTCGACATTAATTTACTATCACTAAACAGTGATAAAACGTATGTAATTCCATTTGCAATAATAACCATAATAACTTTGATATTATCATCCATGACAACTCTAAAACACAGAATAAAACTTACTGTATCCAAAACTGCTCAATTTTAAAAACCACAAACACAATCAAATATCTAGGAGTAATTATCGACAAAAATTTGAAATGGAAGGAACAAACATGTCAAGTTGTAAAAAAAATTAGAAAAACGATATATATATTTTTAAGAATCAGAAATTTTCTATCGATAAAAAATCTATATTTAATCTACTATGCCTTAGTTCAATCCACTCTACAATACGCCATTATAAGTTGGGGATCCGCATATAAATGTAACCTTTTTTTTTTTTTTTAATATTTAAAGGTTTTTTTTTACAATAAATACACAATTTTTACATTTTATACAGTGGTAAAATAGTGGATAAGAATAGCTTTTCCTCACCATAAAGAGACAAGGCTCTTGTGTTTGATGAGGGAATTTTAGTTCAATTATATAATATCATGTGTGAAAGTAAATAATACCTTATTCCAATAGAAATTGTGCAAATAACAATAATATATTAATAACAATATTAAAAAAACCTTTGGACTTCCGAACGGAACGCCTGTTCGAAGAATTTCAAGTACCTACATTTAAAGATTTATATATATTCCAGAGTGAAATATACTCTCAGTATCGCCCTGGTTACTGGAAATAGCTTAAGTTGTGTTTGGTGACCAGATCTGAATAGCCAAGTACTTCCCCACCATCCTCTTCCTCATATCCTTCCCATCCCACTACCTTCAGCCTCACAACATAACCCAATTGGGGATGCCATAGTCTCACTGGCTCCAGAAGGGAGCAGTTGAGACTATTGTGGGATACTCATATAATTTTATTTTTTTATTTAATAATAAATATTTTCAACACTATTTGCATTATTTTCCTTCTATTTAATATTCATTTAATACTTTATAGAGAATTCGAGTTTTAGAGGGAAGATTATGTGAGATATAAAAAAAAAAATCATATACCTACACACGAATATCTATTTATTTGACGAATATCTATCATTTAATATTTTATTTTATACATATATAATGTGTAAATATAACATTCCGCAATGTGTCAAAAATTAAGTATACAATAATTTATTATCAATATTAAATATACCATTTCAGAATTTTGGAGTAGATATGTCTACCTGTTTTTACTATGAGAACATGACCATAACAACAAAAAGCTCGGTAATTCGAAGGTCGATATATTTCGGATCCACCTGTAATATATATTTTTTTAAATTCACGCACTTATACCTATTGCTTACTCCATACTATAATAAAGTATATAGAAAAGTTATTAAAGACCTATTATGTTTGTGGAAAAAAAATTCCTAAGACCAAGTATTTTGTAAACAAGTTGTTTTTAATGTCTGACTTAAATGCAAATTGCATTTTCCGTCTCTGTGAAAGGAAAACAAGATTTTATTTTCTTGTAATATTTACAATACAATAGCTTTGTTTTCTTGTTGACGTATTATCGAGCTTGTGCTGAACCTAACCATATTCAAATATCCAACAACCACTTTGTTTTTTACTCGCCTTTCTGACGTAAATTTCTCAGACATATTTCATATTACTTCTTTTTCGGCCCTTCAAAAGAAGGCGTCATGTTTTAGGTTATGAAGTCTGACATTCTATCCATGGTCGTGACACTTTATGGGATTAATCGTGTTGTTTATTATTGACATGGTTTTAAAAATGCCGTGGCAATTTTGAACGATTTCGACACGTCTCGTAACGGGTCAACGATCCATTGAATAGAAATTCGTATTCCGACACAAAACTGACGAAACGGCCCACCATTCCCAAACTTGTTGCCGCTAACAAATTAAAATAATGTTAGAGGCAGTGTGGCAACTTTTTTATTTACTGTTTTCCGTTAGAGAGCGAAATGGCCAACACGTTCGTCTAGGCTAGAGCAGGTCATGTACGGAGAATTCTATTATGACTTACCGCAGATTAAACTAATACCTAATTAGGGACATCACATTACCTAATTGAGCCCTTGCCCGGAATAATGTGTTGTATCCAACAATACTCTTGTTCCGAGATAAATGGAAAAAACGAAACCGGTTATGTTTTATAACAATTTATACTAAAAATACAAAAAACATTCAATTCTTAAGACTTTTAAAGGAAAAGTCGTGGAAAAAGGCTATTAAATTAGAATTTATTACAAGAATATGTGCTGATTTTGTGGAAAAATGTTGTATATAAAAATTTCACAGGCAACATTATTCCACAAGATGGATTTTTTTTACTTTTCGTACCTTCAAGAAAGCACCATGCTCTTCTCACATCTATTTACATATGTCATTGACGCATTTGAGCTTAAAAAGCAAAGAAACGACATGAATAAACAAAACCATTTACATTCGATATATTGTCTTTAGATCAACATACAACATTATTTGACAAAACTGTTTCAACGGCTAAAAAGCAGCTTTAACAATATTTTTTCTGGAAAAATTCTACTTTCCTGCATTCTTCAGCTTCTTGGCTTTTAAGTATTTCTAGATGAAGCCATAAAACATTAGTTTTCTCCATTTATTCCCATGAATTAAACCACGATCCGTGATTTTGATAAACGGCCTTATACAACATTCTTCCACAAACCAATCTTGAAAATGCTGCCACAGGCCTAAAAAATTTTTCACTACCATAATCCCTATCTTAAAAGATGCATAATAATATGCCCAACATTATTTCATCATTAACTCAACATTGATAGTTTTGTTGGATACAACATTATTCCGGGCAAGGGCTCAATTATATTACCTGCATTACCAAAAATAATGGTTAACAATAACAGGAAAGAAATTAGAAGCTTCACTACTACTAAATAACTACTAATAAGTTTTTATGTACCCGCATGTTACATTATAGCTAATATGTTACATTATAGCTGAGATATGTGGGATTGCACTAACACATTGCAAGACCATTCTGACACTCATAAGTAATTAATTCCGCCCTAATAAAAAATATTCAAAAAATTAAGTATATACATTGCACAGGTAAATATTTTCCACAAACGCCTAGAATATTTCAAATTAAAAACATAACGACATTAAATTTCTTTCCAAATATTTAAAAGTACATAGTATCTTTCCTCTTTACCAGAATCAAAATCAATACCGTGAAGAAGATCAATTTTGGTCTCCTTCAACGGAAGCAATCTTCCGAAGAGGTCCTCCATTGATGTGCTTGGTGTAATTCTAAGTGACCAGCTCAGGTATTGCCGACTTTACTAAATACACTGAAAAGATTCCAGTCCTTTTTAGCGAGAGCTTTTATTTATTTTAAAATTTAATACATAATTTTTTTTTGTGATTTTCTCAGCAACTATCCACTAGACTATTATGGTAGTCAGACACTATTTAAATAATGTAAGAACCAGAATTTTTTTGGAGAAACAAATAATAAAACATTAGAAAGACACAGAATGAACCCTTTCCACGAAAAATAAAACAAAACACGCATATAAAAATTAAAAGTAAACTGAATAATAAAAAAAACATTTTAAAGAAAATATAAATTAATAAAAAATAATGTTCATTAGAATATTAGATATGAAATTAAACAATTTTTTTTCACTTTGTTCAACTTGTTTATTTACACCAGGACCAGGAGTGATCACAAACCTTTTCAATTATATAAATTCATACAGATTCATGTCAATTAAAAATAACCTTTTACTATGTATCATCATTCATAATTTTAATAATAAACTTTATAATTATCTATATGTATCTTAGCTTAACAAAATAACTGATAATACCTTAAATTAACAAAATAGAAACATTCATCATTCAGAGACAATGTTGTGCGCCCCTGCCTAAGTTTGTATAAATTTCGTAGCATAAGAATTTCAACTACCAGTCTGAAAATGTCCGTAGTAGGACGAAACCGGTCCTGGTGTAAATAAACAAGTGGAACAAAGTGAAAATAAATTGTTTAATTTCATATCTAATACAATGGAATTCCACCATGAATTAACAGTTAAAAAACTAGACTCATTAGAATACATGTAAAATTATATGAATTATTTTATAGGTGTATAAGATTTAAATTTTAACGCAGGTTAATCATAGTAGGTACTCATCTAGATGACAACTTGTTTATGGTTACATTGTCATATTTGGATTTAGTGATATGAAAGAAAGTACTCATTTAGAAGACAACTTGTTTAAAGAGTAGGTACTCATCTAGAAGACAACTTGTTTATGGTTACATTGTCATATTTGGATTTAGTGATTTGAAAGAAATTGGAAAAAAGATGTGATAGAGTATAATTTTTTTTTCAATAGTGTTAGAAACTCATGTACCTACCAGTATTTTTTCAAATATCCAATATTGGACACGTATAGTAAAAAGGGATATAGTTTATCTGATTTTATATAGGTGCTAAATGTGTAGTATATTATAAGAGCGATGAACGACAATTCTCATGAATGTGATTCTAGTTTTAAAAGTGGATGTGTACTTGATGCTGTAGATCCACCAGCAGGCTATTTTTTCCGTAAGTAACATAAGCTTGTCTTAGTAAATAACTGGTGAATATCTAAGTTGCTAAGTTTAGTTAATAATACTTTTGAAATGTGTGTAATTGGGTAGGTTGACATCTAAATATAAATCTCGCAACAAGTTTTTGTGCTGTAATTATTGGATTGATAATGGATTCAGACCAACCACCCCATACCACAATACCATATGTTGCTACGGATTGTAAAGTAGCATAATAGATTTTTTTAGAGTTTGTAAGTATAAGATGGACCTTAGAGATCAGAATATATAACAGAGCTTCGTTTCTTTTTACTGTGTCGTTGGGTCTCAAAGAGTAGTTAAAATATTGCACTTCCTTTGATGATTTATGGGTAGAACTTGTGCAATGGATATTAATAGTTTTCAGGAGTATTTACATTGAGTCAACACGAGTGAATGATTGGTTTAGGGCAGTTATTGGAAGAATTATGTTTACATATTTATGTTACTTTACTAAATTAACCGAAACTTGACTAAATGAACAAATACCGAATCTTTTGTTTTCAATTGACCCAAACATTATTGTCCATTTTTTTTCGTCACTGTTGTTTTTCGTATACTGTTTTATTGTTTTAAATCGTTGTATAACGTTTTTGGATGGTTGGTTGATAATAATTAGTTTTTGATAAAAAAAAAATAAGTTTTTACATTTCTTGAATTTTTTTTTATTTTCTTCACTGCATATTACACACAATTATGGTAACTTTAGTTTTACTTTAGGCGGTCCTACAGACTACAAAATCTGCTGTATTTCTTACATTTTGTAAAATTTAAAAAATAAAATATTTACTATCAAACATATTGACGTACCTACTTAGCTTTACAGTCGCTATTGTATATTTTGTAAAAACACAAATCTACGAATTTGAAAAGGAGTTCGTTCGATCCTTAGTCCTCATTTGGCTGCCTGGAAAGAAAAATGTATCAAGATGTACTAATTTCACGTTATGAAATTGTTTAATTAAAAAATTATGACATTAACACTCTATGATGTAATATGACCTGAAAACCATTTTACTTGTTTAAGCTACAATAATGCTTGATTAAGAATGTGGGGCAGGGAGTGATATAGAACGCACTAGGTCAGCCCTCTGAAAGTAACCAATAGAAAATTGAGTTTTTATTACTGCGAGTATTTATTATTTTTTTATTGGAACTCTTTCAGTGTGCACTGGTTAAGTTTCACTATTCTGTGTTGTTAAATTGTTGTTTTTTTATTTATTAAAGAGATCTGAAGAAGAGCAGTAGCCAGGTTCGTCCTAACTTCATATTTTCTTTATATGGTTTTTACTCTAAATACTCAATCAATGGTTTTAAAGTAAGATTAATCTGAAAAGTTTCTACGTGGTTTGGCGGCCTTTTAAGATAAAATAAGTCAATGATTTTTTTTCGTGAACTTCACGAAAAAAAATCATTTAAAACTTTATGTAATTTCAAATTTAATTGTATTGATGCAAATAAATTATGTAAACTGGTTTAGGTACCTACTTATATCATTTTAAATCATTCAAAATAAATATATTTTATATATATCTAACACATTTTATAAGAATCTTCTCACGTTCCTACCAAATTGAAAATACATTTTTTTATTGATTATAAGTGGCTATTTTTGTATAAAGCCAGGGACACACACGGCGTTATAAGCACTAGCGTTATTTGGCTTGGCCTATTTCAGCATATTCCTCGCCATGCATTCCAATCGCAAATGTATGGCGAGCGATATGGTGAAGTAGGCCAAGCCAAATAACGGCGCTTTTAACGCTGTGTACGTCCCTGGCTTAAAGATTTTACTACGATAAAAACTAACATTTTAGACTACAACAATATCTACAAAATCGTACTTCAACATACTTGCCCTGTGGCGGCTTTAATACCGAATAAAGTTCTGTTCATTACAGAAAAACTATTTAATATCTAAAAGTGCGCTTGATTCTTCAATACCACGGGGGATTCTTTCCAGCGATTATTGTTGATAAACAAAATTGGTGCTTATTATCACACGTAGGACAGATACTCTCAGTACCACCCTGGTGAAAAACCAACATTCAGAATAGAAAAGTTGCTTTTTTTACATTAACTCCATAGAGGAGGCCCTTGCTTGCAATGACTTTAACCGTGTTTGATGACTTGATCCTAATTGCCAATAAAGATGTTATAGTTACCAATCAACAAAAACTGTTAAAATTTATTTAATACACGGAGAAAAATGTTATTCTAAAATACGATCATTTTACTCGTTAAAATTACGTATACCAACAAATTATTCTTACAAGTTCCCGCCAATAAACATAGAAACACTGTTAATTTGTTCGTAAGAACTTCAGACCCGTTTTTAACCGTTTTTACGAATAAAATGATCGTATTTTAGAATAACATTTTTCTCCGTGTAAGATTACCATAATTCATTTTGCTCTTCTTCATCTCCCCATACTCTTCAGCCTTACAACATACTCGGGGATGACATAATCTCACTGGCTCCAAATAGCAGAGAGCAGTTAGGACTCTTGTGCGGTATACAAATGATAAAAAATTCTACCAAATGATGGATTAGTTTTTTTCATAAAGGCATTTTCATATAAAATTCAAATTTTATCATGGCTTCCAGGTGTGCTAGCACGGACGATCGATATGAAGTTACCGACCGACTGTTGGTAACTTCTCATCGTTCCCTAGTACAACTGCAGATCGCAAACGAATAGTTCACAATGACTAAGTGCCCTTAATATATTTGATATCAACTTTCGTTTGTACGCTAGCAATCTGCAGTTGTCCTAGGGAACGATGAGAAGTTACCGACAGTCGGTCGGTAACTTCATATATATATATATATCGATCGACCATGCTAGCACACCAGGTACGACTATTCAAAAAGGATCGTTCATACATTTTGGCTTCCGCAAAGGCCAATCTTTGTAGCATTATGTCAATGAGGTCACCATTGTGACGAGGTCTTTGACATGATAATAAAATATCACGAAATGGTATCAACGCTTATTTAATTAAATTTTATATTGTAGCGTAACACTTTTCTACGTGATTAAAATATAAAAATTATTACGATTAGAACAATTATTTTAAAATACGAGCACATTTGATTTGATACGAGTAACTTCATAAAGGTAGAAATGTATTGTTTGTATGTATAATATATTATGTATGGATATTGAAGTTTCCGGCCATAAAGTTTAAATAATTCGGGATGAGACTCAGCCTTTACAAAAATCATATAAACAAAAACATATTAAGAGGCTAGACTTTGAACCACACGCGGAACACCCGCGTCTGTCATTCTGTCCCGCTCACAATAAGCTCACGCACACTGATGCATGCGAATGCGAAATGTGCGAATGAGACAACGCTCAAATTTACCTACAGAAATCGCTCGAAAAGGGGTTTATGGAGAATACACTTTTCTACACCGAAACTTTAACGAAATTGAAATTTTAAAAAATATATATTTTTTAGAAAGAAGAAACTACGTCGGTAGCTATTTATAATTTTATAATTCTTTATGAGAGTTGAGTTAGCAGCACTTTTTCCTTAAATAATATTTTTTGATAAATCGTACATGTTTGACAGTGAATGTTTACGTTAATACGAAACGCATCGAAAATTCGAAAACATACCCACATAGTTTTCACCCTCTAGAAGGCAGTATAAAAAAATATATATTCATTTTGTGCAATTTTCGATGTAGAAATGTGCTTTTTCCCGGGCGTCCTTTTTGTATCATCGGTTGGAACACACATTTTAGAGCTAGCTTTTTACTTTAGTATTAGGACTAAAGTGAAAAGTAAACAATAATTAGCATCATTTATTTTTTTGATCTGCTCAGTTTAATTATTTCTATATTGACTGTTAATTCAGAAATTTAAGCCTTTACCCAACAATTAAGTTTATATCACGATTTTGTATTTTGTAATTGTCTTTTGAATTACACTAAAAACTATGGTTTTCAGATGTTTTCTTGTTTTATACGAGTACAAGATCCTCGTTAAGATAAATAATGTATTTTATAAAAACACATAATGTATCTACAGATTTCATAAAATAACCATATCAATAATAATGTCCATTTTTTTGTTGTCATTGTTGTTTTTCATATACTATTTTATTATAATAGTTTTACCATAAAACAAATGTATAATAACATAATTAAATGCAACTATTATAAAGTTTAAAAACATATATAAGTGGTGTACACCAAGTTATTTGTTTAATTTAATTAAAAATGTCACCACAAAGTGATTTTGCGAAGATTGAAAAAGTAATATCATAAGTCCAATCCCCCTAATATAGGATGATATAATTCCAGGGATATCCCTAGTATTGACATAATAAACTAAAATATGTAAAAAGTCACAAGGTTTCATTCCCCCTCCGAAAAGATTATAGAATTAAATACTGAAAAGGACATTCCCTTGTGCCCTGTCTAAAGCTATTCCACTCGCGTGAAAAGTTTTTCAACGCTAACAATAATTTTCCAGTTAAGCTCGTCAATGGGTCATTATTGACAACACTCTTGCAGCGGGAAATCGTAAGCGACCCCTGCGTCCCTCCAAAGTAGGTTGTATATTATAATGTCTTCTGGGATGGGTCGCGAGCAGAGCCTACTTCTAGGGATGGGGACGGATCCGCCCTAGCATCGACTTGTCACGTGTCACGAATCGATGAGTAATGTCAAGTTTCATATCGACCGGTCTATCGAAACACAATGCTACCGGTTATTGGGGACCATTATCTTGCGTAGAAATCAGGAAAATAAAGGGAGATTTAAAAAAAATTATGAATACCAACTAAATGCATCGCGACCGCGGTCATTTGATTTTAAATAATTAAATAAATTTCTTTATTTATTCATATATTCAATAATTAAATAAATTTCTTTATTTATCCATAATTTTCTAAAAAAATTAACATATTTACATAATATTTTTTTTACATACATGTAAATTGTAAGAATGGGAACCCACATAGGAGCTGACTTTGTGTGGGTAGGTAATATAAGTACGTAATTCCCTTTGAATTCTAGTAATATTAAAACATAATTTAGTGGAAATTTTGATGTTACAGTAATTGTAAGCAATATTAAAGTTAAGTGAAAGAAATAGATTTCTTCACTCTTTGTAAAATTACTTTGTGGCATAATTTTAATTAAAAGAACGATTACTTTGTGTAAACCACTATAATAATATTATAGTGGTTTACATTAAAAAAATTGTTTTATTTAATGAAATAAATAGAATTAACCAATGATTTATAATAATTATTCAGAACTTTGAAATTGATAAATTTGGTAAAAGATTTAAAAGTGGTTCAAATTCTGTAAAACAACCCGTCCCAAATAAATAACCTGCTGTGTGTTTGTAATATACATTCTGGAATAAATCATCATCATTGTTATTATTAATTTGGTTTTTTTATAAAATTTTATTTTGCCCTTTCTATTTTCGTTATTTCGAAAATTATTCTTTTTTTAAAGGATAAATAATTTACGGATGTTAAATACTTTAGGTTATTTGTATAATATTATGTCAGTTGAAAATGTTTTATTAATATTGAATATAACTTTAATAATTTCTACCATATTACAGGATATTATGTCGATGCTATCTTTGTTTCTGACAAACTTGTGAGGCTTTGTAAAACCAGAAGAAAATACATGGCATGGAAAGTAAAAAAATATCGTTCTGCTCACGAGATATGTGTGTAAATAGCCTACGAATTAAATTCTAATAATTGAGCGAAATTAGAAATAGCTCACAACTCACAAATAGAGACAATATGTATTTGGTAAATAAATAATAAAATAATAATATAATGTAAAAAAATATAAGTTATGTGTAATATTTACTACCAAATAGATCTGCATCCAGGTAATATTTTTAAGATGTCAGTTAAAATAATAATTAAGTTCTTAAATGTCATGAATCTTCAAAATTATCCAATCATTTTTTTCCGAGAGTAGTGCAGCTTCAAATCAGATTTACAAATCTTTCGTCAAATGATCATATTAAATAAATCACAAAATAATTATTTTGCAAAAATTGCATTTAATGATAGTTAAAACCAAATTTAAAATCGTTGAAACATTACATAAAAACAATAAAAAACCGTGTTTATTAAAATCGATGTCATGGAGATCAACAGAAAGTTCTAATATTCCCAAATTCACTTTTTGGCGTCATTTTAATTAAATTAAAAAAAAATCACTTTGTATGAACCACTTATTAAATATCAACATGTTGATATTTTATACACCCTTATTTAATGTATGCATTCATCTGAAATGGAAAAACTGTTTTTTTCTTTTAGTAGGATAGTATAGCTCGTGCTTGAACGAAGGATTAAAAAAATAAAAGCACAAGGATATGACGTATTGAAAATTGTACCAAAAAATATACTGTTTTGCAAACAACTGTGCCAAAAATTCATTTTTTTTAATTCTTCGTTCAAGCACAAGCAACTAACCTACTAACAGCACAAAAAGTTTTTCGATCTTAAAATGTTTGCAATGACATCAATTGTGAGAATTAACAAGTATTTTGTAAAAACTCAGTTGACACAATGACACAAAACATCGAAATATCGTAGTGATTCTCATTCATTCCGCCCCTACCGAGTTCCTTTGTTCTCCTGAAAGCTGCCTTCGTTTTTCCACCCAGTTTCAGCAACCGCTGAAAACTTTAATGGGGTGATTCGTCCCCTTCCACTCCGAGCGGCGACCTCGTTTCCCCCCTCTCTTTATGAGTTCCTCGGAAATTTTCCGTCAAGCGACGCAATTCGAGCCACGCTCGCTCTCTACATTTTTATTCTTCGGGGAATGCACTGGAAAGAGACGCCGCCGCGTCGCGTCGCTTAAATAATTAGAGCGCACGCCGCATCTTATCACAATTATTCTTAATAAACGTATAATGATTATTAAATGTTTTGCAATAAATTAAATTTAAAAAAAAATCGTGATTGACAAATAAAAGAAAAAGATAATAATGTGCTTGATTTTCTTATTGATTTCCTAATAATTATTGTTTCCTATTATTTTTTTTTTTTTTAGATTTGTCAAAGAATTTATAGTCATTAATATGAATAAGAATTCATAATCAGTCATTTTAAATACATGTAGAGTTACGAAAGATTTTTTAAATATTAATATTGAGGGATCAGTAGGATTTATCGGTCCAATTAAAAATTCCACTGAGCCGAACTCTCTGATATGAAAATATCTGGAGTCGGTGATTTTTTTTTTCTGATTTGGTGCTCCTGTAGGTTAACATGTTGTTCTTGTATTGTTTTGTATTAATTATACTTATACAATACAATTGCATAGCGTGGATTTACTAGATGATCATTTGTGGAAAAGTGTGAAACGGTTAAGTTTTTCCTGTGGGAAAAGACAGAGACATAAAGTCTGATGAAGAAAATAAAATTATATAAATTATCTATCCATTTAGCCTTAAATATCCAAATATATCTAAATCCAAAAAATACAAGTCCATCAAGTGAACCAGACACTTCAGTCGGGCCATGTCAAGAGTCGGAATAATAGAAGATGTATGAATGTGAATGTAGCAAGGAGTATATGCCAATACCTAGTTGTTTGAAGTCCGTCCACTCTGCTTACCCCTACGGGGAAACGGCGTGATGGTTAGTTAGTTTTATATCTAAATATTTATCCAAATATAATCAATATACAGTAAATTACTCTTACTAAAAAAAAAAACAGATACGAAGGAATTTACGTGCCATTAAATAAGTTGAACGTGCAGACAGCTTTTGTAGGACTATTTACATATTGCAAACACTGTAACTATTATTATAGTAATAATTGTGTTTTTTACATATAATAAATTAACAATAAAAGTTAAAAAATTAAATTAATTACCACCAAACAGAAGTCCCTGCAGGAAACTTCGGGAGATTTCATAATTGGAGATGCTGTGTGACGGTATTTTAATGGAAAGGATGAAGTGAAACTTCAAATTAATGTCACTTAAAGATATGCGTTTTGTTGGACAAAAGAAAAACAAAGCATGTGATTTCATTTCAAATCCAGGTAAACAAGAGAGCCAGAAAAACGAACCGTTCTCGCACGGTAAATGTCAAATGGAGCCAGTGTCATACAAGGCAGAAGCTTGTAAGACACTGGCTCCAGATGGGAGCAGTTAGGACTCTAAAAAAACCTTATACAATGATTAGCCACCATATCCCCACTGTGAACCAGTGCCACAAAGTGTTAATTATCTTCACAGTGTTTTTCATATGATTCTTTATAAAAGATTTTCCCATTTTTCATTAACAGGTTGGGATTTTTCCGGTTCAAACGGAAGAAAAAATCTCCCGACTGCGTTTTCTAGCCCACGACAATGGTCACGTGACATACTACGGCAACAATAGCGTCATTTTTAAAACGACTTCGCCCTTTTAATTAGGTAGCCGAGGTCGAGGAAAATAAAAACTCGAGATGAGAAATCAAAGGATGTCATCAAAACAAGAAGCCATAAAATTTTGCATTCATTTATTAAAGAGAAGCATGTAGTGGGCGAACATGCAATAAAGTGCATTATCTCTTGATATGATATCATCTGAACCCCGTTAGAACCTGTTGTCGAAAGATGAAAGTTATAAAATGTGTCACTTAATTAATTCGTCGTGCTAGAAACATGTTGCGTAAAAATGCCTTTAGTATCAGCATAACCTGTACCTACAGTGCCTACCTACGTACAAGTCAAGTATTGCCTGAACATATCCGGCTGCATTTCATGTACAATATAATTAATCACATTTTATATTGTTTATTTTTGGTTCAAAAATTGAAAAAATTGTCTTTATTTCCAGTAGTTCTGTAATGTTGATTACTCATTAAAAGGTACTATAAAATACGACTATCATTTTAAGAATACACACAAAGAGACAGAAAAAAATGCAAAGTGAGTCAAAACAGGACTTCGTTATAGAAATAGCAATGTAAATGTAAATAGCAATGTATGACCGGTCAGTGGTTGAGTGTTTTTCATAGCGTTTGGGTTCCACCCAGGCGTTCCGTGTTCGATTCCTCGGCTGGCTAAGTCCTCCATCACAACACAAGCAACATCTTCCGCTTAGTGTGGTGGTAGTTCGAGATTTTCAAATGTTGTTGGGTTATTCGTAACCCGGGAATGTTTGTCTTTCTTTTAAAAAAAATGTAAATAGCAATGTATGACCGGTCAGTGGTTGAGTGGACATAGCGTTTGGGTTCCACCCAGGCGTTCCGTGTTCGTTTCCTCGGCTGGCTAAGTGCTCCATCACAACACAAGCAACATCTTCCGCTTAGTGTGGTGGTAGTTGGAGATTTTCAAATGTTGTTGGGTTATTCGTAAACCAGGAATGTTTGTCTTTCTTTTAAAAAAAATGTAAATAGCAATGTATGACCGGTCAGTGGTTGAGTGGGCATAGCGTTTGGGTTCCACCCAGGCGTTCCGTGTTCGATTCCTCGGCTGGCTAAGTCCTCCATCACAACACAAGCAACATCTTGTGTTTGGTGGTAGTTGGAGATTTTCAAATGTTGTTGGGTTATTCGTAACCCGGGAATGTTTGTCTTTCTTTTAAAAAAAAAATAAAATAAAAGTAATCTGAATATTTTGAACTTTCTATTTTGATTAGGTAGGTACCTACGTTTATAAATAAAGTTATAAATAACGTAGGTACCTACGTTTATAAATAAAGTTATAAATAACGTAGGTACCTAGTTCATAAATAAATAAAAAATGTCCTTTATCCAGTTTTGCTGCAACGTGAACGTAAGATTTTATATTATTAACGATTTATTTTATGCATTTTTTCTAATTTGGTAACAAGTTTAAAAGTTATTTATTAAATTTATTTCCAGACTATTCAGGGGATTACAAAAACATTGCCAATTTAAAAAAGTTTATTGAAATAAAAACATACTTTGCCTCTAAGAATAACTGGAAAACATTACCTTAGGGCAGGTAGCTGTAAGTAATGCCTTGCAACGTGACCAAATAGTATCGACTTAACAACGCACTATCGAACAGAGACTCTCCCTACATTGACAGACAGAGGACGCGCAATAAAATCATTACTTCAATATCTAGCTAGAGCTAAACCTTTATGTTGTGTAAGCAACTTGTTTTACGCAATAAAATGATCACCCATCAACTTGAAAAATGATATTAATTTATTTATGAGCTTCTCCAGTGCTGTTATAACATCAGCGTTGTGAAGTTGCTTACCTATTTATGACACAATTCCTCGAATTTTCTTGGTACGTACTTACGAAAAATTCCTCTATTATCTCCCATCTAGGTACTTATGGTACTAAGCAGGGGTGTAATAACTCTTTTGACATTGTTTTAGTTTTATTATTACGTATATCGAAGTTTTCTGGCAATAAAAACGTTTATGTATTATTAACTAGATAACTAACTAGCCGTCACGCCGTTTCTTCGCAGGGGCAGGCAGAGAGGACGAACCGCCGAACAACTCTGTTTTGGCACACCTCTTTTCCTCATCATATGCATATTTATTACTGATTTACTTTTTTCTTTGAGGTATCAAGTTATGCTTTCAGTTAGAACACGAATGGAGCTTATATATCAGAACTTTTTTTTTTACGCACCAAAAACTAAACCCTTTCATACACTTTTCCATATAAATGATCATCTAGTAAATCCACGTTATGTAAGTGTATTATATAAGTATAATTAATACAAAACAATACAAGAACAATACGTTAATCTACCAAACTATTAAATGGGAATATAATTCACCGTCTCCAGATATTTTCATATCAGAGGGTTCGGCTCTGTGGAATTCCTAATTTGACCGATAAATCCTACTGATCCCTCAATATAAATATTTAAAAAATCTTTCGTAATTCTACATGTATTTAAAATGACTGATTTTTGCATTTTTATATACAAATTCTTTGACAAATCTAATATGCCTAAATTTTTAATAAGAGAGCTTGGTATAATGCCAGTAGCCGAAATAACAAAAGGTAATATTTTTATAGTCCGAGAATGCCAATTTTTTAAAATTTCATTTCCTAAATCTGTATACTTTCTTATTTTTTCAGAAATAGTTTTTTGAATGTTACAGGAATTTGGAATAGCTACATCAATAACATAAGTTTTTTTTTTATTTTGTCATGTAAAACTATATCAGGTCCATAATGACCAATTGGTCTGTCTGTTAGTATAGTTTTATCATAGTAAATTTTAAAGAAATTATTTTCTAAAAATGAATTTAGTTCGTATTCATAATATGGTACTATATTATGACAGTCAATCAAGTTATGTGTAATTAATTTTGGTGAATTATTTTTAAAACCTGATTGTGCCTAAATGTATACTCAGACGGCGCTAATATAGAACATCCTGATATAATATGTTCTATAGTTTCCGGAAAAGCCATACATTTTCTACATAAATCATCAATTTGATTTGTATCTTTGATTATATGCTTCCTATAATTTTTGGTATTAATGACTCTATCTTGAATAGCAAGCATAAATCCTTCTATTTCTGCGCTCAACTCTCCAATACTCAACCAGTTGTTTGACGAAAGTTTGTCAACATACGTTTGGTTGAGATAATTGAAGTGTTTTGCGTGAATAATTTTATTTGACCAGGAATCTAATAATTCCTGGTTGGTATTTATAAAAATGTTGGCATTCTCGTCGTATAAATTTAAAGGTGAAATATTTCTGTCTGCCTTGCAAATTATTTTATGCAGCTCTGAGCTATTAGCTTTTTTTTCTATGGAAAATTTTTCTTAACATTTGTACCTGATTTTGTTTTAAAGAAGTTATTTTGACTATACCTCTACCTCCTAAATTTCTAGGTAAATTAATTCGTTCTATAGCTGAATTTGGATGATGACAATTAAACTTTGTTAACGTAGTTCTAATTCATCGTTCTAAGCTATCTAAATCTGTATTGGACCATTTAATTATACCAAATGAGTACGTTAATAGAGGTATTGCCCAACATATTAGAAAATTATTATTATTTTTTTTTTAAATTTAATTTTATATATATTTAAAAGTTACAGTTTTTTTATTTTTTTAACTACCATACTAGGCTTAAAGCCCGTGTTGTGGTATTCATGCATAATAAATATATGAACTAAAAATACTTTGTTATAAAAACAGATAATAAAAACTATGTTAATAAATAATTAAAAATAAGAAAGCAGAAAAGAAAAAGAAAAACTTATTTAAGGATAAATAAAACTAAATACAAATATAAAAATAATTATGAGAGATATATTTATAAACCTCATCCCCTTTCATACTTTTAATTTTGAAATTTCTAAATATACCCTCCTCTCCATCTACAATTTGGTCTTTCTCTATATGGATCGTTCTACATTTATCTAAACCAATAGTCATTTTAATAGCATCTAAAAAATAAATTAGTACCTTAATCATTTTCTGTAAATTTGATTCAGAATTCGAAATTAATTTTTTATCATCCATATAAAATAAATGCGAAATTAAAATTAAATCTTGTATTACCCTTAATTTTTATTCCAGACTTGCTTTTAATTAACATAGATAGAGGATTCAATGCTAAGCAAAACCAAAGAGGACTCGACGAGTCTCCTTGAAAAATCCCACTTTTTATCGAAATGCCCGCTACTACTATTTTCTTCCCTTTTATTATAAGTAAATCGGTATTCCAAAAGGACATAATATTTTCCAAAAAACCTAACAATAATTGGGGTAAAATTATTATTATATAATTTATTATTATCAAAATACCTTCAGAAAGCAACACAGTTACGGCATGTAATTATAATTACACAGCAGAACTGGATTATGAATAAACTGTTTTTATAAATTGAATAATAATATTATTGAAAATATAACCCCGATACAGGCGAACCATAGCGGGGTTAATAATTAATGCTAAACAATGTACTGTAATGAATTGTAAAGAAATAATAAACTAACATTTCATTCATATTTTTATTAGAAAAACTCTCTTTTTAACTTTTGAAGGTTATTCCCATCAATGTAATATATCATTGAAGAAGAAGATAACAATAATAATCTAATTTTATTATTACTTTTTTTTATATGAAAATAAACAAGACACAGAAAAATAATAAAAGATAACGGTCGCAACTGGGTGTCGAACCCAGAACCTTACGTCTTACCGGGACATACACCTCTACCAATTGGGCTACTGCTTAAAAATTAGATTATTATTGTTATCTTCTTTTTCAATGATATATAACATTTCATTTTTCAAAGCATCGAACAGAAAGATAATTTACGACAGAGCTCTCAGCGGGAGGACAATATCATTCGTACCATCCCGTCTACCAAAACCCATCAAAAACTTGTCGCCAGAAAATACATAATAACAAATAGGTACCTAGTATTAGCACACAATTCGTATTGATGCTCGAAGCGTACAATGTATTCCAACACGGGAATTCGACTCATCCGTCTGTGTTCTGCGGTCTTACCTATAGGTAAAATATAAATTAGGTATATCTTCCAAATATGTAAATAGAAGATAGAACATAGCTATGTACTTATATCATACCTATTATTATTTCAAACGACAAGCAATAAACTTGCTGGACATCGACATAAATTATTTCTTATGCCATTATGTGGTGAATATTGATTCGTCTAAAACTCGTGGGCCGTCGCGTCGTTGGAATGGATTAAATTATTTCAGTTTTGTTAAACATTACAATTAGATAAAATATTCAAATTTTCAGGCGGAGCGAACGATATTCATTGTTGAGTGCAATTATAATTGAGGAAATATGAAAAACAACAAGACAGAAAAATAAAAAAGTAACTGCGGAAACATGCACTCAAATCCCAGGATATCTTGTCTTACCGAGCATAGCAGGGTCATTAAAACCTCTTTTTTTAGACATGCAATTTCAAATAAGAACTAACGATATTTTCTTTATTATAAGCAATAATTATTAGCCTGAAACACTCATCCAGATTGAAAAAAATCTACCGAGAAAAGTGAAGAACCGTGTCCTTCTGATTTCCGGTCAACTGCTTTAAAATCAGAAGGACACGGGTTGAAGTCCCGTCGCGGCATGTATCTTTTCCCGGGAGATTTTTTGAATCTGGTGTGAGTGTTTCAGGCTAATAATTATTGCTTATAATCGATTTGTACTATGCATTAAAATCTTGTCTTAAACATTTATTAGTTTGAATTAAAAAATAATATTATCTTTGACTAATTTTTCCCATAATATATTTTTCTGTGTCTTTTTTATTTTGTCGTTTAGATTTATTAGTATTATCTTCTTCTTGGATGATAAATTACATCGATGGGTATCTACATTACGACAAGAGTTGGTCCAATAATAATTGTCCGCAATGGAGTTCTGATACCAATACTGATGTGTTACTTTGAGGCATGGAACATGCAATGCACCGAAAAAAGACAGACTTGAAATGAGATCCCTGAGGCGCATCTGTTGTGAAAATCCAACCTACTGGAGGCAATGAGTGTACTTGGAAGTGGAATATGATGCGAAAGACGAACGTGGTGAAGTAATTGGTAATCGGATCTGGTCACAAAACTCGACTAAAGTCATTTCAAACAACGTTTATACTGAAAGTATCTACCTCTAGGGAATAAATATTACTCTTTAAAATGAATTAATCGTAAAAAATAATAAATATGGAGCGATATTGGTAGGATACTGAACTACCACTCTGGAACGTTCTGCAAATGGACCCGCGACCTCCAGATTCGTAGTCTAGGATCATTACCACGAAGGCCGTAAAGTTCCGTCAAGTTACGTAGCATGTTTTGATTAAGACCCATTGACTGAGAATTAAAGTTCCAAAATGTTTGCAACTGTACAGGGAGGTACCGATGAGAAAGATCTATTATTCCCCCTATCAAATTTTTTAAACTAAAAATTTATTATCGATTTATTTCATTCAAAAATTGCTTCAATATATACCTACATTCAAGTAAGCAATAAAAATGCTTAAAACGCATGGTGATAAATTATTAATTATCGCGTACTTCTTGTAGTTTAAGTATTTTTTGATCATACGTATTAATGATTTTCCGATAATGTCCAAACAAAATAAGCGTGCAAAATAAATCTGAAATATTTTAGTTTGTAAGACCTTAAATACCTAGAAAAACTGAGGTATTTTTGTCACAAAACACGTTCTCGGATTTATTTCTTAATGATTTTAATTGAACTAAAATAAAATTAAGATTATGTATTGATTTATTTTGCTGCTTGATTATATGGTTTGAAATTTGTGTTGTATAATACAATATTTCGTTTGAAAATTGAAGAAATCTGCCAACGAGCAACGATAACCTTAGTATATTAAAAAAAACTTAATTTTTAAAAATTTTAAAACTGATGAAGTAACAATCTTTGAAAATCAATGTTTTTTTGCAAAAAAGAGTCAATACATCTAGAATTTGATTTATAAAGGACAAATTTCCGGTGTGTTCTGGTTATACCCTCTTAAGGAAATAAAAAGCGCGAATTGGGTCATGCCAGGAGGCGGATTAACAAAAGAGAATGTGAGAGATGGAATAAATAAATAGAATAAATGTAAATGAAGCAAGGAGTTTGCGCCAAGGACGCGATTTGTGGCGTTTCATCCTTTCTCTACGAAAATTTTCTGATAATTGGTAACTTCCAATATATTACGTAGGGAGGTACTAGTTAGGTAGGTATTTATAATAACCTAAATAAATACATTATCTTACCAAAACAGCGTGTGGTTTTTCATTTTTTTTTAAAATTAACCCACAACCATTGGATTTATAATCCGATTCAGTGGGTTGTTATTGATTATTCTAAAGAGTACTTATTAAATATTATCTAAAACACGGTGATTTGCGGCCTCCAACACAAAGCGCTTCAATGAATTTGTTCAGATATATGCAATACATGGCCGCATTCATAGGAAACCATAAAAACCTTTTTTTTATTAAATAATATTTTATTTTCACTTAAGTTATTGAATGCTCGGCCAACAAAGAAAAACCCGCCGGAGAAGCGCTACACGCAGCGGCGTTGTATTGACGTTGGCAATTCCCAGCACAGCCACAGTCTCACACACACAGCGCCAATAGATAGTGCGTCAGTATTGCCGTGCATGTATAGACTCACGCAAAGTTGCCACGGAAGAGTTCTAGAATGAAGCGGTGAATTCTGATTTAAAATATTATAAAGGTTTTTCAATCCTACCGGCTGCGCCAATGTTACTTGTATGTAGTGTAGGATTTATAATAATTACTCGACAAGTTCACAACAACTTTTCACAAAAAAAAATTGGGTTATTATGCCGCTACCTCCTTCTTTAGACTACGTTTCGAACAGCGTTATAGTGTCCATCATCAGCACAGATATGCCATGTCTTAAACTTAAACATAAATCACTATAATATTTTGGTTGTGAAAATCTAAACTCATATCTCACAATAATTTAGTTAATTAATTTCGGGATATAACGATTACGGATGCGAAAAACATCCATATTGTTTAAGAATTTGTTACCAAGACTATGGAAATGTTGTATTGAGGAATTCAAACTATAGTTGGAATGAGATGTATGTATATAAAATGGAAGTATGTGTCTAGTTGTGCGTGTAGGTACATGTAGATTTATTAAATGCAGGAGTTCACAACAATCGAATTCAGAGTTTAATAATTTTAATTAGGTCGTTTTCTAAAGTGGAATATTTAAAACATTCATTAACGACGGGTAATTTATATGCTCTAAAGCTATGTTATGTTTAAAATATACAAAATCGTTGAAATTTTCTTTGAATTCTTGTGTTACTTCATTTTTATAACTAATGTTTTATAACTTCGTCAACGTAATGGCTTGGTGAAAGAAAAACGAGAAATAATGTTGAACAAGTTGAAAGTTAGCGAAGAGTGAAAAAAACTTTGAGAGACTAAAAAATAAACAAATAATTCAGAAATAAAATAGGGGATTCCAAATAATTTAACAAACAATAAATACCCCAACCCAATAAGAATGCACCAAGATTCTTATAAGATTTTTTAAAATTTCTATGCCATTCCAGCATTATGCAAAACCTTTAATATCCTCAAAGAAGCATAATTACGCGCCTTGACATTTCTTCCATTTTAATATTATTTTTCATAAGAAGTAAGAGTTCAGTATCAGTTACAGTGCCGGCAACCCGTACGTTTATTTAATATAAATTAAATGGTTTATAATTTTCAGTTCCTTTACCTGTCTCACTAGACAAAGTCTGTTCCGAGGCGGGTAAATAACAAGTATATATATTTAAAAAGAATATCAATCATAAGAGACATGCATTAAAAATATGTATTAATATTGATATGTATTAAAAGAGATATGTGTTAAAAAGATATGTGTAAGAAAGCAAAAAGTATATGTAATAAACATTTACATACCTTCTTATTTTGATTTTATTATTGGTTACACTACCATCAAAAGCTTACATACGTTATAAAAAATAAAAATAAAACCAAGAATAAAAATAAAAAACTTAAATTTCCAGTTAACAGAATATAAATAAGCAGGAGCATGTTATTATAATTGCAAACCTGCAGTACCCTATATATTTGTTAATTGTTTAGAATATTTCGAATGTCTGTTCTTTCCTTTTCATTCAACCATATTACAAATCTTTTGAACAGCCAATTTAAATTGTTTGGGGTGACGTAATTTTTTGTTTGTGTAAGGAAGATATTGAAAATGTGCGGTGCCAAGTAAGATTCGTGTTTTTTTGCGAAAGTCGATTTGATATGGGGAACTTGAAAGTGTTTATTTATTTTTGCTCTTGTGTTTTGCGAGTGAGGTATGTGGTGATGTGATGTTTTGATACAGTTTTTATATATGATCTTCCTTATGAATAGTTTATTTACGTCCAGTAATTTGTTTTTAATAATTAGTTAGTTAGTATGTTCGCACAAATCGTGAAAAGGTTAATCGAAACTCAAAAAATATTATAGGTAAAGAAAGAGTTATGATACTAGCCTAATTTTGCCCTTATTTTTATTATTAGCAAAAAATTACACATGTCAAGCCACTTTCTGCACCAAGTTCACATGATTAGAACGGTATAACTGGAGTACGTATTATTGTATTATTATCATAAGCTACCTATACAAATTCAGTAGGTTCGAAAGATATTTAGTGATATTCTCGTGACATTTAACTTTACAAAGATTGGTTCGAACATAAATACGAAATTATTGGTATTTTTTTAGAAGAACATTATTTTCATTTAAAAATACTAAGATTGTATAAAATAATAGTAAGCTGGCTTTATCTGAAATCTTAGGTATAGTAAAATCTGTAAATTTCATAAAATATCCACGGTGTTCGGAAACTCGAATTACAAGCGGAAGAGTGGTGAATCAACATCACGAGAACCAATTAAACTTTTTTTTGGCGATCAATAAAAAAAAAAATTATACCCAAAATCGACTCCATGTGTGACGTAGGTTGACCAGTTTCTCGCTTGTACTACGATTTTCGGAACACAGTAAATAAGTACATATACACAAAACTGAAACTCATTTTTCTTTACATATGGTCACTCTTAAAAGCCACAAGTTAAGTTAACCTATATGCTCCTAGCGTTGAAGATCCCATGCACTTTTTTATGCTCCGAAAGCACAGATTTCTGCCTATCCGAACACACTGATCCAACTGCTTAATGATTCTGCATTGTCCATCACCATTTTAAAAGTCACTTACAGATAATAGGGAAGTTGAGTGAAAAATATTTTGACTTATAAAAAATATGTTCATGCATATGACATGCAAATGCACCGACCGCTATGTTAGGAACTGTTGCAAGTTTCGTTGAAAAATGACATTTCGTGTTTTTAAATTTTAAAAATAACCATTAAAATGCACTTTATTCGAAATTCCGGTAACTGAATTGATTAGTACTAGTTAATATTTAACTACTACAACTTATTAAATTTATTTTTTTCGTCCACATTAAGCGTGCCCGGTTTTGTGAATATTTTCCCTTATATTTCACACAATCTAGGACCGGGTGACGTCACGAACTCTGCCGCATGGTATTATACTCTTGCCGGCGTTTTCGCGGGATTAATAAAATTCAAACTTTTAGAATTAATTTAATTATGAAAACGAACTTGAAAAAAAAAAACTAGTATTTAAGTTAGCCTGTGAACATTAACAAAAAAAAAGAAAAAACAAGGACTCAACTTCCTTATTCAGCAACTATCTTTTGGCGTATATCACAAAATAGAAAACTGCCTCCATGACCTTTTTATACGTACATGTATTTCAAATTTTGTAATCTTCTCCGTAATATATTGGTGTAACCGTTTTATGGAGATCATGAATAAATAAACAAATCGAATTTATGCACATTTTCTTACCTGGTTGTCTTAATTTTTTAACTTTTTAAATGTAAGAAATACAAAATGGGGCAGCGTTGAAAATCGGAATATTTCCATGATAGAATGTGTGTATGATCGCGTCAGCGCATGCGTCAGAATTTGGCGGTAGGTCGGTGTGAGTGTGTGCGTTAGAGAGGGAGAGGGAAATAGAGGGCCACAATCTTGTGTTAACGGAGTGACCTACATTTTTCAGGAATCACCAACCACCGTTCGTCTGGTAGATTTAATTGATTTCTCACAAAATACCAAATAAAATCAGGACAATTATTGAAGCAATCTGCTGTTTATGTTAGCATCAATAGATTTCCACAAAATACATTACTGGGCGTATGTTGCGTTTGCACTTTTGTCCTCCTCGATTTACGGCAAGTAATTAATCTGTTTACGTCTAAATTAATTTACAATTTAAAATAATTTCTGATGTCTTCACATAGTTAGTTTACGTTGCAACATTTTTTCTCAGTATGTGTGGCGATGTTGTGAAAGCCTTTCATTGATCAATATATTCGCTTTCATTACATTTGGTTTCGTTAAATATTCATAGTCTAGTAGGATTTTTAGTTAACATAACTGGAAATATCGACATCTATTGCGACTTAACCGGTACACCATTGATCGAGTAGCACTTATATAGATTTTATGTTTACGTGAATGTGACAAAGTTTAAAAAAAAAGAATTTCTTGGTAAAACATCCTGCATACCTATCTAAACATATACCAATACAGTTTCATTGCGAACGTGTGCTGTAAAAAATCTCAATTCAATTTAGAGCTCAACGTACGTATGTACCTACGGAGATTAGAATCTTACTAATATAATAAACGCGAAAGTTTGTATGGATGTATGTGTATTTGTTACTCTTTCACGCAAAAACTACTGAATGGATTTTATTAAAACTTTACACTAAAATAGCTCATACATCAGAATAACATATAGGGTATAATTTATAGAGCTAACTATTTTCTATATATATTACAAATAATAATTATTATTTAACAGAAAATGTCACAATTTGAGAATGACATTTTGCAAAAAAATTATTGTTAAATCAAAATTCCATTTTAAAAAATATTTAAATTAGTGAATTTATTTGAAGTACTCGCCTAATACTTTGGTATTGACTTAAGAATTATAGATATTTTAAATAAATAGGTTAAGAATTTTGGTATAAACATAGACGGGATCTAAGAAAAGAAAATAGGCTACTCGAAGTACTAATCCTGCGCAGACGAAGTCGCGGGTCATAAGCTCCTACATAATAACTGTTAATTTTAAAATACTTAATGCACTAGATACAGTGATATTTTATGTCTTTCAAATTATCCGCCTTTTATTGGTTTGAGTCGCTCAAATTTGAAGCTGATGATGGGAATATCAATATTCAATTCCGGTATCGATCGATATTTATCAAATCGTAGTTGGCCATCCCTGATCATATCATCCTACCAATACATTCGCGGCATAATGACCTGCCTTTTTAAAAAATTCTATGAAGAGTCGGCTGTTGCTAGCGTCCGTTCTCTGCCTGCTTAAATATTATGCCAACAACATTCACATACACATTCAACATAATAATATGTAGTTAATAGATATACCTACAACACAGACAAAATACCAACAAACACATATCTATTCAACATCCTTTACACTCAGCTCATTATAATACACACACCTATGCAGAATCTAATACTATAATTATTACTATGGAACATAGCCGTTATACTACGTACCGACACAACCTAACATATATTGTGCCTACTCAACATATTATTATTATTATTATTACACATATCCGTATGTTCATAATATACTCGTAGCCTCTATTTGCCAAATTTTCCGCTGGCCCAAGCATGGGCCCCGCGCTGTAGGTATAGATAGATTTTATATGATTAACATGACCAACTTGGCGGATGCTCACAGCTCCACGCGGCTTGAGACTTCAGACATAGGAATGTCTCCAACACATTATGCGCTCCTGGCCTTTAATTCGTTACGTTTCCTAGAAAGATGTATGCATATAAACGAGGAGAGTGTCAGGATGATAACTGTGTAGAACTGTTCATTCTCTGCATATGTATATTTATTCATATACATCTGATATTATTGTATAATTTTGCCTACATCTCATTACATGCATTCGTTTCTGTGATTTTATACAATAATTTGTTAACAGCTTTGTGGAATGGGATCTGATGCATGAAACTGTAAAGGAAAGATACTCTCATAATACGTAGAGGTGATACATTTGAATTAAGTTATCACTGAGTGTACCTAATCATACACAACATAACTCTTAAGAGTACTATAAATGCCAGAAATATTCGACTTCTTATCGCTTGAATACTAATAATCTCAAAAGTTATTGTGTGCGTAAACTCACAATATTAATTCTATTATATTTATACGAAGTGGTTTTAAAGTTCCATAACCACTGGAGCGACAGAGCAATTAAAATATCTTATCTCGGATTGCTAAAAGAAATTTTTCCGCCCACATTAAAAAAATCATACCTTGAATTTGAATATGGAGACATACAAACTGATTATAGTTCTATGTAGCCAATGAATTCCCCTATCTTTTGTTGTTTGTCACGTGTTTGTAGAATTTATAAAAAAAAAATTAAATCTTTAACCTTAAAACATTATAAAGAATCTAGAGAATATTTATTTTGTTTTATTTTGAATTTACAATATATTATATAATCGTTCTAATAAAAAATTGTTTTTGAAAATTTGCCACATTTTGGCAACAAAGCAATCCGAGATTTTGGAAATAGTGCCATAATGTGGCAAAAAGCGCTCGAGTGGTTAAAATGGCTGTAATACGTAAGTAGAGCAAATTGAAGCAGATGCTTTGATATAATGTTTCGCCGGAGGGTAGATAGTTTTCACATGAAAATTAACTTCGTAATTAATCTGTTGGACTGTCATTTTGAATGTGTTAACAACCTTAAAGTTCCTTTCCGCGGTGGTTACGGTTAAGCTGTTTTTGGTTTTGAGTAATTTACCCACCAGCCATTTAGAAGAATTTCAAATTCGCGCCATAGAAATGTTAAAAACATAGACATTCTTCACAGGGCTGCCAATATAATCATCCTTCAACCCTTCGGCAAAGTTCTCCGAGACAACGGGTAATTTTTTATTCGTAAATTGCGCGTTACGAGCTTTTGACCGTTTGGAGAATCGCAGCCCTGGAGACTGGAGAGAGGTGGGGCCAGCGCTATTAGGTATTTAGATGCTATCTCCTCCCACATTTGTTCCACCATTTCGTCGATTAGTTTGTCACAATGTTGAAATGATGACCACCATGATTACCTTAAGAATCTGCTTAGAAATGTTTGCATTGTACCATTTTTTTTATGTAAACATATTTTTCTTCAGAACCGTTCAATTGTTGCCATAGATTCAACCATCTTTTTGTTTCCATGGATTCTACCGTCTTTTTGTTGCCGTGGATTCTACCATCTTTTTTTTGCCGTGAATTCCACCATATTTTTGTTGCCATGGATTCCACCATATGTTTGTTGCCATGGATATTACCAACTTTTAATTTCCGTGGATTCTACCATCTTTTTGTTGCCATGGATTTTAATATCTTTTTGTTGCCATGGATTGTACCATCTTTTTGTTGCCGTAAGGTGATCCGCTCACTGAGGCAACTGAAAACTGCCAACTGGCAACTGTCTTTGTATGACAATGTGATGGCCCTCACACTTCACAATCACACAAAACCCCGTTGTCAATGGTAACGCAAGCGGTGACTCGCGACTTGCACTGCTGATTGCCGTGGCTGGCCGTTGCTAGTTGCCAGCTGTCAGCTGATTGTTCTTCGTCTATGGTTAAACAAGCTTTTTGACCAAACAAGACATAGAAACCAGCTGGTTTTAGTTTGTTTTCAGTTGCCTCGTCAGCGGAGCGCCTAAATTCCACCATATTTTTGTTGCCATGGATTCCACCATATGTTTGTTGCCATGGATATTGCCAACTTTTTATTGCCATGGATCTTAATATCTTTTTGTTGCCATGGATTTTAATATCTTTTTGTTGCCATGGATTTTAATATCTTTTTGTTGCCATGGATTCTTCCATCTTTTTGCTGCCGTGGATTCTACCACCCTTTAGACGCAACAGTCATAAATTTCAATAATTATATTTTAATGCTATTTTAGAAAATCGTGTATATTTGAGCCGATTATTGATCAATCGGAACATTTGCGAATTAATTAATTAATTTAATTGTCGGCAACCCGGGCGTTTATTAAGATAAAATATTCTGATAATGTTGGTAAGTCACCTGCCTTACAAGACGAGTAATAATAGAAAAATCACATATTTTAAAACAGAAAAAGGAGTACAAGAAGTTCAAAAAAAAAATTCATCAAAATAAACCACAAAATAGAAATTGTGAGAATCAAGAATAAAAAAGAGTCAAAAAATATAAAATATCTCCTCATTTTTAAATTTTTCTTGTGAATCGGAACAATTAACACTTAATCCTTGACCAATCTCTTCATCATTAACAATGTATTAATCGTCCACATTGATTTTTATTTATTAATCTATTCGTTTATTCATTTATTACACGCCCTATTGAAAAGGTTATAACAAAAACCCAAAACAAAATACATAGATAAAAATGTGAAAATAAATTAAGAATCCTCATGCTATAATTGAATTTAAAAGATTCTCCAAAACGAAATAGTAGAAGCGTAGAAGTTATATGGGTACATAGGTCTATTTTTGTCTAGAAGAAAAGTGATTAGTTTTAAGATGAAATATATCACCCAGATCAGGAATATTTATTTCCGAGTCTCAGATTCGGAAAATTTTGATAATCTAGCGTCCTGGTGTTATTGAAGTAAAAAGGTAATAAATATCGGCTAGATTTTTTGGGAACCTGGATATTGATAAGTTGACAGTCAATTTTGTAATGCAGTACTTTATGTAATATGTAGTATTAAATCTGGGCTGATTCTTCTTTCTGAAAGTTTCAACAGAGATAATCCAGGAGATAATTTTAATCAATGTTTTGTATAAAAATATTCAATTTACAGTTTATAAACCTGAGAAACTCCTGTTGAATCTTTTCAATGTTGTCTGAATGAATTTTAAAAAAGGGAGACTCATAGAGTTATACTCAAATTGGCAGCTGACAGGGGTTTTATATAACATAATAAATGTGCTTAAATTATTGAAATCTTTTGTAGCTCTCAAAACAAAGCCAAGAGTATTTAGGGCCCTGTTATATGACATACAATAGTTTACTGTTGAACATAATGCCTAGATCAATAATTTCACTAACACAATTTAAATTTTCATCATTTAATGAATACTGAAAATATACATTATGATATCACTTTTGTTATACATTTCATACGAAAGGCAATTAAAACAAAATTCATATTTTTTAAATCTTATTGCTATAATAAGAAACTAGATAGCTTAGAATCATTAAAAATAACCCACCTGACTAAGAAAGTAGACACTATCTTTGTAATGAATAAGAACTTAGAATGATTTGCAAAATCTCGGCTCCTATATCCATTGTAATTTTCTGTCACATGTTGTAAGTAAAATATGTACTTTGTTTGTAATAGGCTCATTATAAGAAAAATCGTACTCCAATATATCCCCCCTTTTTTAAATCAATCAATTAAACAAAAATTCCATATCATCTTAAAAATAATAACTATTTTAATTAATAATAGACTTAAAAACAATAAAATTAGTTTGCTAATAATTCACATTACTTGTAAGGTATTCACCAAACAATGCTAAGGTATGTAAGCTACCAGCCGCAGGTAATTAGCCTACTAGGAATAACTAAAATAATTAAAAAGTTGTACAGTCAAAGATCACTTAGCATCAAATGTAATAAAACCAATATAATTAAATAAAACTCTTGTAGACCACCCCCTCCCTAATATGTTGTGTATAAAATCTATAGGTTAAGAATAATTTTTACCATTCTGAAGATGGCTTTGTCAAGCTGAAACCGGTTGCGGTCAATAAATTAAAAGTGGAAAAGTTTTAAATTTGTTTTATTATACTATTACAATGGAATTCCACCAAAAATTATCAGTTTCCAAAATAAAAATATTAAATTTTGAAATTTTCCAGTAACCCAGAAAACTTCAATTTATTTTTTACTAACTGACTCGGCAAACTTCATACCGCCTCAGAATCAATAAATGTTGTGCTTAATTTATTAGCTTAACTAAATTAAGTTTGTATTAAGTTAAAATAAATACTCTAAGTTCAAAAAATGAAATTGAGCTGTTGACGAAGCACGAAATGTTCGGCACACTACACCATTGATAGTTCGAATTGATTCAAATTATGTCGACCAACGCACATTATTTGAAAAGCCGTTCCATACAAAATATATGAAAAAATTAATTTTCTTCATAATTATTTTTACCGTGATTTTTTCCGATGTTTTAATAGTTATTCTGTTAATCGGGACGGTGACAAATATAACAAATCAAAGATCATAAAAATCGGTTCAGCCGTTGTTGAGTTATAAATGGTGTAACTAACCCGACTTTGTTTTATATATTAAGATTTCACTTCTAGTTTTTGTGCATTATAATTGATTTGGTGGTGTTTACGAGTAATTTGAGTACTGTACTAGATATAGGATACACTTTCACATATATCTGCATACTCAACCCGAATTTTATAAATTCTAGATGTCTGACTAATCCACTGGACAGGCACTGTTAACCTGTTGGATTAAAAATTTTAATAAATAAATAAAATATCCATAATGTGGTTAACTTAAAAAACATCAATTTTTAAAATGCATTTGTTTCCACTGTAAATTAGGGGTTTCACCATTTTACCTCTTACACCAAGTGGGGTTAATTTAGAGCATTGCCAAAAATTACGATTTTTTGTGAATTGTTTTTTTTTCATACTTTGTTCAATGCGTATTGTGGGGAACAATAAAGATTAAATAATAAAATCTATGAACCAGTCGGCAGCCCAAGGACTTGTCAGTTTTGCTTGGAAAGTGTGAAACTTGCAGTCGTCGATTATTTAGTCGGTAGCCTCCACGGGATTGCAATCGCACATCGCTCCGCCCCCCAGTGTGCGATAAGTAGAACCACCGAAGTGATTACCCGGTAGAAGTGTATTGTGGGCATTGTGGGCGTATCCGTGTGCCCAATTTTTCACAACTATGAAAAAAATTGATTAATCATTTTCATACATCGAAATTCTTTCTTGAAGTCAGGGACTTAGGGGAATAGAAAGGTTTTATGAAATAATTTAGCCTTTGCGCGGAAGAACGATGTATCCCACAATATTCTTGTGTTGAGAAAAATGGAAAAAAAGAATTCACTTCAGTTTTAATACATTTTTATTTCATTTTAAATATAAAAAACATACAATTTTTTATTTTTTTTTATTTTTTATTTTTTTTATGTTTTTATTTTTATTCTTCATTTGAACACCCGCTAAACTGCCAAAGCAGTTTGTCAGCAGGTCAATTTAACAATAATTATAATATATAGATTAAGTACACATATTACAAGAAACCATAATTTGCAAAATAAGTACAGAAGAATAACTTATGATATAATAACAATACAAAGGAACATGGAAAAACATAAAGAGGAATAACTTTTAAGTAACTACAAAATAACGGCATAAAATATTCAGAGAGACAGTTTTAACACAGGCAGATTACTCATATTTATATTTATACATAAGATAAGATTACAAAAAACTATCAATATAAAAAATCTTGATCTATTAACCATTTTTTAATTTTGGTTTTTAGTTTGGTGGTGCAATTTGATTGATCTTTTATGTGCATTGGAATATTATTAAATATGGTAGGCACAAGTTAAGAAAAAGTCCGTTGTCCGTATTTATTTGTAATTTTCGGAATGGACATACCCTCATTTTTACTAAATCTTGTGCCATGTGTATGATCTACTTTTTCTTTGTATATTGAATCAGACGTTAGGTTTTGGCATACAATTTTAAACCATAATATTCCTCGAACGGGTAATATATTAACTGACTCATACAATAATTTTGTATCTCTTCTTAGTGCATAAATATTTTTGCTTACCAAAAGCTTGGTCATGGAGTTTTGAATTGATTGAATGTAACCTATATTTGTCTTGCATGAGTTTCCCTAAGATGTTATTCCGTATCTGATTGTAGATTCCGCTAGTGATAAGTAGATTATTTTTAACGTAATTATAGGCATAAAATATTTAATTTTGTAAATTCGCCCCGCAATAGCTCGTAGGCGTTTGCAGATGTTGCTTATGTGAGAATCCCATTTCATATGTGCGTCTACAGTTATCCCTAGATATACATACTTTTGTACTAGTTCCTTTATTATTATATACATTCTTATGAGTTTTAAATGAAAAGTGGTTTAGAAAGGCGTAACTATGTAGAATATAATTTATAATATGAATATCATCTAACGTAAATTCACACACATGTCATTGATGTATTTGAGCTTGTCAGCAAATACAAAAATAAGAATATTTTAATTAATGAAGATAATATTCCCAGACACACTTAGGCAACTCCAGAAACTGTGTGAGGAGAGGATGGGTCTGCCATGAACGGAGGCCGAACAATCAGCGCAAGACAGGGGCGTATGGAGGAGCCTTGTCGATGCACTGGGTCCCCGACCCGAATAGAATAAGGGAAAGAAGATGATGATGATGATGAATATTAGCGAAACTATATCGAAAATCTGAATCGGAAAAATCAGAAAATCTGGGACAATGCATAATAACAAATCCAAAATGATTCCATCAATAACTTATAGTTGTATTGGATTCATCATTATTGATAGTTTTGTTGGATTCAAGATTATTTGGGCAATCAATGGCTCAATTGATGACATCAAATTTCAAATCGTTGTTTTATGTAGATCACACTTCTTGGTTTTTTCGTTCAGTGCGTTGACATAACTACTCTGGGAGCTCCGAATTGTAGTGATGGATGACCAGAATTATTCAGGAGCAGTAGGAACCAAGTCAGACTTTCGGTGGGGTCTGAAAAGAGCTATTATGCATCAATATTGAATTTCCATTATCACCATATTTACCTATTGGCGTACACGGAGAAAAGTTATTCTAAAATACGATCATTTTATTCGTATAAACGGTTAAAAACGGGACTGAAAACCAACAAATAATTCTTACATTTTCCCGCCAATAAACATAGAAACACTGTTAATTTGTTCGTAAGAATTTCAGTCCCGTTTTTACTATTAAAATGATCGTTTTTTCGAATAACTTTTACAAAGAACTTCGATCACAAAAGATATTTATATGCATACACACTACACAGGTCCAAAATAATTTAATAAGTTTTTGAAAGTTCATACCTACATATAGGTTGGTAAGTAGGTGCCAAACTCTCTATCAGTACAAAGTATAAGTACTTACTCATGACAACAACAATATTTCTAAACCTTATTCACGTAGTATTCGTAACTGGTTAGTATTATAATCGCCTAGTCGAAAAAACTGAGTCGTACTACTTTTGTGTGCCAGATAGTAAGTTTTTGTGTGAGGTTAAAAAACCTGGTATTTCAAATATCAACGCCTCTGCTCTTTAATACGAAAGCAGAACAGCCGAGGACGTAATTTACAAAAAAATACTTTTGATTTATTGAGAAAATATTCTTATAATATAATAATTATTAACCCATTATAGAACGGGTTCAACACAACTTTCTTAGGTACTTAATTTCCAGCACAAATTTTTAATAGAAAACATTAATTATTTAAGTTTGATGAATCGACTTAATTTAATTACGCTGTCTGATAGAAGAATCATTTCAGACCTAATTTTATTATACAGAGTCATGAACAACCTAATTGACAGCCCTGCCATCGTTGCTACTATCAAACTCCATGTACCGACAAGGAATACTAGACAAAATATAACATTCTTTTGCAACACATACACAACCAACTATCAATCACACTCACTTACCAATAGGATACATGATTTAGGCAACAAATTTGGTGGCATTGTAGATATATTCGCTGATTCCCTTTATAATCTAAAATGCAATTTAAACCAACACGTTGTAGAATCCTACAAATTATTGTAACGTGGGTATAATATATTTAACGATTTGATGTGTTATTGTAATGTTTTTTTATTATATTTTGTTCTATGTAATTGTCAAATATTATATTGTTTAAAATATTTCACGGTTTTACGCTGTATTTTTCAAAAACTAGTTGTATATTCTTAAAATTTATCACTTTTATAACTTTCGGTATAAATTTTATGTGTGTGTAATCCTCGATAACTTAAATATTATTTTATAATCTATGTAAAAGCCCATATGGGCGTATAACAACAATACATAAATAATCATTAACTTAATAATCAATAGTTCAAATTAATTCGGAGAGAATTTTCATAAAAAATATTCAAATCATATTTACTAAACAAAAATCTGTTCAAAATTCTTGAAATGAAAACTTTTCAAAGTGGACGGAACTACTTTATTTACTTATCTATTCACAACCGTTATTCCGTTATGAGCTATTGAGTTATTGTTATCTACTTTACGAATAAAATTAAGGTTTGTTCAATATTTTGTTTCTCAAAATAATGCTAAAACTCGGACAATGTCTGATAGAATTCACAAGAAAATAATGGCCATACTGTGAACATTACAATTTTTTAATTAAAAGTTTTTTTTTTCTTCATTCATAAAAGCAGTTTGATATCAATTGGTCTGGGGTACAAATTCATGATGCAAAATGCACAGTTTATACCTAGCTTTGGTAGGAAAGTAAGGGAGCTTAAATAGATTAAATAAAAATACTAAGGGCCAGTTTTTTCGGAAAATTTCACGTATGAATTTCCTTCAAATCGTCAATTCACCGAAAAATTGGATTGTTTCAACCTCCGCCAGAAGAAAGGCCAGTTGTTTTGGAAAATTTCACGTATGAATTTCCTTCAAACTGTCATTCACCGAAAAATTGGGTTGTTTCAACCTCCGTCAGAAGAAAGGCCAGTTGTTTCGGAAAATTTCACGTATGAATTTCCTTCAAATCGTCATTCACCGAAAAATTGGGATGTTTCAACCACCGTCAGAAAAAATTTCAACGAAAATTTCATAGAAATGTAATGTGAATGTGATCAGCCGAGTTCGGACGGTTAGCAAAATAATGGGCGGCGCAAAATTGTGATTCGGCGGGGAACACTGAGTGAAATTTTCAAATTTATCGAACGTTATTTTGGAGTTGAAACAACCCATTTCGTATTTGAAATGAAGGAAGACATGATTGCGTATCAAATTTGAAATGAAAAAAGAATCTTTTAATTTTTTTAAACATTTCTATGAAATTTTCGTTGAAATTTCTTCTGACGGAAGTTGAAACAACCCAATTTTTCGGTGAATGATTATGTGAAGGAAGTTCATTAGTGAAATTTTCCGAAACCACTAGCCTTTCTTCTGACGGAGGTAGAAACAATCCAAGTTTTCGGTGAAATGGCGATTTGAAGGAAATTCATACGCAAAATTTTCCGAAACAACTGGCCCTTAGTATTTCTATTTAATATATTTAAGCCCCCTTACTTTCCTTCCAAAGTTAGGTATAAACTGTGCATTTTGCATCATGAATTTGTATCCCAGACCAATTGATATCAAACTGCTTTTATGAATGAAGAAAAACTTTCTGAAATTTTCCGAAACAGCTGGTACTTAGGAATGTTTTATGACAAGTGAAAGGGTTCAGAGTCGCTTATACATGTAGGTATATTGGATTGATAAAATAGACCTAAATCTTAAATGAGGAGAGAATGTTTAATTATTTACTAAATAAGTTTGTTTTAATGTTTTTGTTTATGATTCATTATGTACTAAATCAGTAGTTTCGACTTAAGCCCCTTTACTTCCCTACAAAGCATTAGGTCGCAACGTATTCTAATTGACTCCATTCCAAGGAATAGCGAAGCAATTATTTTATAGAGCGAATTGGTAACGTCCTTGGCGGTAGGTACTTTAAATGATAAAGCCGAGCAATTTCAATGGAGACGAGTAACCTAGAAATATATTCAAAATACATCATTTTGATGATCGTTCTGGTATCCGTACCAGTGGCGTGCGTTAAAAAGGTCATATTATTTTCATTACATTGACTGAAAGAAAAAATACCATTTAAAAAAATTAATTATTATACGATATTTTTATTTTTTATTATTGGACGTGTGCAGCGTTTCAGCCTCTAATGACGGCACATGTAATCTGGTACAGACTACATTGCTAGATCATGTTTTACGATAAAATATTGATTATGTAAATTTATGGAGATATGCGCATATCTTGTCATTGTTTACAATTAAGGGACATCGTAAATTCAACTATACTCGATAAATACATTTTATTACTGTAGCCGATGACGCTAAACTATTACCAATGGCAAATGTGCACGAATACCGTAAAAATATTTCAAAATTAATCTTAAATAATCTTTTAGAAAAAATCTACTTAATTAATTTCAGAATATGTGTGAATAAAAATAAATGCAAAAAACACAAAAAAAAAACGAGTGTGCTTTAGACCACACGACAGAAGTAAAAACTTCTTTAGCTCCATCTATATATATAAAATATATACATATATTAATTTTCTACAAATATTTATTTAAATTTATCATCATTTGCCTCGCCCGATCAAGCCGTGCGCATCGATGTCTGCTCCCCTTCGAGTTTGGCGCGTCACTGGTATTTAAAAATACTGACTGAAATATTTCATGCACTGACTATGAGAGGAAGAGAGAAAGAAAATGTGCGCGCGCACTGCTCTCTCTTTTCAAAGCATTTCAATTTCCGTTACACATTCGCTAGTTTACCCCCAAGTCAAGCGTAAAGAAGTATTTAGTTCAAAAACTTTGTGACTATATATTTATGTATTTATATCAATGAAGAAGAAGATAACACTAACAACCTAAATTAAAATATGAAAATGACACAGAAAAATAAAAGATAGCAGTCGCAACTGGGACTCGAACCCAGAACCTCTCGTCTTAACGGGACGGACGCTTTTACCAATTCAGACATTATAAAATTCGGATTATAAAACCACCGATTATAAAACCGTCATGTTTGTCCAACTCACATTCAAATTTCTGAATTAACACAACATTACAGATGTTCCAGATAAATAAAATCGGATATATTTATCCGAGACACTCTATAGGTAACAAGCACGTTCTTTGAACACTTGTTTTCAATGAAAAGGGTAGCTGCCGATACTTTAATAGTTAAGAGGTCTGTTTAATTTTCTTCTGATTCTATTCTTTCAATTCCTATTATCTTAGCTGTCATTTGATAATAAAAGTACATACCTACCTAGTTCCCTTTTGCTGTTTCAGTCCTTGTCTTAGAGAGAAGTAAATCATAACAGTGTCCGAGGAAGGGTTCGATATTTAGAACGGTTTGTTGAAAATTTTTGAACAAATTATCAAATTAAATAAAATAAATAACTTGGTATACACCAGTTTTATAATCACAATTATCGACATGTTTCAAAACCGATGGTTTCTTCGTCAGGATAATAGGAACATTTTATTATCCTGACGAAGAACCCATCGGATTCGAAACATGTCGATAATTGTGATTATATAAGATAATATACCAAGTTACAAAGTGATTTTGTGAAGATCGAAGAAGTACTTATTTCATCAAATATTTGAAGTTAATTTTTATTTTCTGTGGTAAGTTCTAATCAAGTTCTGATATTATATTATTATAGGCCAGTTGCTTCATAAAACTCAAATAATCACAGAACTTTCACAGAACGTGAAAATTAACCACAAAAATTTGATGTAACGTAATTTTTTTTTGAAACAGCGGATCCTTAAAATTATTAAAAAAGTGTTTTGATAATCGTTTTAAACATAACCGTTTGCGGTTTTTTCATTACTTTCCCTTAGTTCGTAGTTCAGTTGGTATTGGTAACAAGTATTATATCATATATATTAATAGCTGGCCCGCCCACGCGTTGCTGTGGCTAACGAAACACAACGATATCTACTGGATGGTTACCTAATCTAGATAACCAAGTGTTGTATCAATAAATTAACTCACACTGCCATCTGTCAGAAACTTATAGAATTACAAATAATTGTCCCATAAAAAACAGTTAATTCGCAATAATAAATATTTAGGTCAATAATCGATAAAATCTATCCTATATTTTAAGTTGGCCCAAATTACACACAGGAAGCCAAATTTCATCAAAATCGGTTAAGTAATATTACATTTCATACATAAAATCAAGATTGCTCATAACAATCTGAGGAAGATTGATCTGAGGAAACTGAGGAAGATTTGACTAGCACACTTACCAATGCAACATTCCTCGCTTATCCTAACCGAAATTAGATCTGTAATATTTTTTTATCTATTAAGGTCATTAAGACATTTAAAAATTATTATCTGTCCATTTTAAAAACAAATAACATCAATTTATAATTTTACATGCATCTTCATTACCTCGTTTTGTTCGGAACTAATGAAGCTCGGAGCCAGTGAAGCCCGAATTGAAGAAGGTTATGAGACGGAATGAATTGATAGGGGAGTGAGAAGGGGGTACACGGAGAAAAATGTTATTCTGAAATACGATGATTTTATTCGTAAAAACGGTTAAAAACGGGACTAAAGTTCTTACGAACAAATAAACAGGGTTTCAATGTTTATTCTTACATTTTTCCGCCAATAAACATTGAAACACTGTTAATTTGTTCGTAAGAACTTCAGTCCAGTTTTTAACCGTTTTTACGAATAAAATGATCGTATTTTAGAATAAATTTTTCTCTGTTTAGGGGTTGGGAAATAGATTGATACCTGACTATTCATAGATATCTAAAGCTATTTTATTAAATCATGAAATGACCGGTGCATATCTAGACCCATTATACGTTTTTCATATCATTGATTTATTTTGTTAAAACGTTTATTCATTTGCGATACCTAGCTAGAAATTTATTACAGTTCGTTTGGTAATTTGCATATACTAAATATATGGGGTGTTTATATTCGGTGTACTTGACTTTCTTTAACCAGTTATTCATGACATTATTTAAAGTAAAAAATTTAAAAAAAAAAAATCCCCATTGAATTTTTTTTTTTCAAAAACATTATAGTCACTGATCGCTTAGACGAGTACCCGCCAGATCCTCCACTATGATCCTAACTTTCCATTTCCTAGTCATTCTTTTTTTATATTTTTATATTAACTCCACACAGGAGGCCTTCAGGAAAATAATTTCCCTCTGGGGCCGATATCATCTTTGAAGATGCTGCATGGAGGGTCTTTTTGAGGAGAGGAAGTTGTAGGAAGGAGGAAAGCGACCGTTCTCATGTGACAAATGTCAACCATGTTTTTCCCGACTATGCACCGTTGAAGAGATGATCAATGACGCCAGTTCCTCGGAGCATCTTCCATTGAAATACCGGTAGAACAAGGATAGCATTCCCACCCGGCGCCTGTGCTCTAAATATTGCAATCCGTGTGTTAAGACGGAAGAATCTATCAAACAGACACAGAGTCGAGGGTAATTTTCAGGTACTTTGGGGCTCTAGATCAGTAGTGGCTGCCAAATTCAAACGTGAGTCAGCAGTTGTGTACTATTAAAGTATCTGCGGGCCCTGTACAGTACGCCTAGATTCTGACAGGCTAACTTAACTCTGGCTTCGATGGAGCCTCCGTATCTGAGCTGGTCACTTAGAATTACACCAATCAATGTAGGGCCTGTTCGGAAGAATGCTACCGGTGAAGGAGACTAGGTGGTCATTTCTTATGAGAAAAAATAATCAAAAATATCACAGCAGAAGAAAATTTCATTTGTATTTTTACTCAAAATGATGTGAAGAATCACTGGTAAAAGTAAGTCAGGTACGTCCCTTAAAACACCCTGTGTATGACTTAATGCGCCTCCTTGTGATGCGGTAGACAAAGGCGAAAATTTCAAAATTTCAAAAGTCAGTTGGCGACCACTTTAGTTGGCGACCTCCGCAGTTTAGCGGTGATTACTCGACGGAAGGCCTCCCCACGGAGTAACGACGTAATTACCTACGTCTCTCGACTCTACTCGTGCTCTGTGGGGAAATATGGGCGCTCTCGTTCCCAATGCAGGCGCAGGCAGCAACACTGCAGCAGCGGATGCAGGGACACTTGTGCATTATGTCTAATGCCTACCCCGCGCACTGGTGACACGTTTGTTGGAAAAACTTTGCACAAAATTTGTACTTGGGAAAACAGCATTGTAATATTCATTTCTGACTTTAGGGTTTGTTTTCGAAAACTTAGTTATTCGATTTTATTAATTTCCTAAAGTAGTAATAATTAATCCAGTATATTAGTAGATAAGCGTGAGTGACATCTAGCGAACATTTTACACTCTAAATGACAGAGCGTAGATTTCATGATATTGTTATGGTATAGAAACACCTTTGTCCTCATAATATCTGCTCACTATTATTGTCAAGGTGGGTGATGTATTTGCATACACTCATATCAGTCGTTTCCTTTAACATTCACGTAATTACGTTCCTTTATCGATAATAATAATAAAAACATTTATTTGTCAAAAGATTTTTGCAAATTTATACTTCTTGTTTATTTAACATTGATTTTATTGACAAATGGGCTCAGTTATAAATTCAGGATTTCTCCCGGAATGTAGCAATAAAGAAATATTTAATTTTTGGGGTGTTATGCCGTCTTCCATCTCCTTCTTTAGCTAATGTTGTCCGGCTAAAGAAGGAGATAGCGTAACACGGCATAACACCCCAAAAATAAATAACAAAAATAATTTTGGCCGTGAAAATCTAAAATCAAATATTGTATTATTTAGTGTGAGTGCTTGATAACACAACTTACCATTTAAAGTCAAAAGTATTTTTTTTACAAATAGATTTCAACTATTATACGTATAGAAACCTATGTCTATGATAACGCAGAATAACAAACGTTGTTTATGTTCCTTTTCCAATCCTTCTATTGTTTAATTTTCTTTTTGCATTAACATACTCCAGAAAATAATTTCCCTCGGGACCTTTATCTTTGGGAATGCTGTGTTTACACACTTATTTTTCTGAGACATTACTGAAAAATCATAAAAACTGTTTAAAAATCATAAATAATGGTGAAAAAATACTTACAAGAAGTACACGATATTATATATATATATACGCAGTTGAGAGGGCATGATTGCTAGTCGAAATTTGAATTCTCGGCCGCTGGTTAATAGGATTTCTTCTATAATATCAATCTCAAAAACCGTTTTTTTTTTATTTACTTGGTATTTAATGTCTTTAACTATGGACGCGAATAATACTTACGCGGTGAAAAACACCAAAAGTGAGTACTTCTTACTCCACTTGTAGACACTAGCAAGTCAGTGTTTTCGTGTAATTTGATATAAGTATTCATGAGGTTTTTTTGAGCAGATGTTGACGTCATGACACATGACCCATCTGAATCACATTTCAAATGGAAAATCATTGCGAGTAAGTAAAACGACATAAAAAAAACGACCTTTGGTTACAACCAAGTTTACTAAAAAATGTATTTGAATAATACAGACACCTTTCTGAAAAAGACTCATCGGCCCGCTCTCAAAGTTGGGGTCCTAAAGGAACGATCTCTTTTACTCATCACAGATATGTATATAAAATTATTTTTGGCAAATCTAACATTTCCTCGCTCTAATGGGTGTACATACGAGTCGAGTTAACAAGTACCTAAGTCGTAAGTAATTCTTATGAACGGTAGAATTAGGCTATGTGCATGACAAACGAAAAAAGGGGTGTAAGGAGCATGTGTGTATGGAAGTGAATGGTAGAAGACGTCGAGAACGTTCGAGGAAGACATGGCGCTATCAAGTTAAACAAATAATTTTTTTTCAATTCTTAATTATAACGTTATTTCCACCTTAAATACCCCATACTTTCAGGAGAATTCACAATCTCAAAAATTAACTCCGAACCATTTATAAACTAAAGCAGATACATTACCCTAAAATAAAGTCGGAATCTTAACGACGTCAATGAAGAAGGCGTGTACACACACTACACACCACATCAATTTTTTGTCTTCAAAATACATATTTTTATTAATGAAGAAAATATTAGCGAAACTCAATCGAAAATCCGAAAAAGAATAATCAGAAAGAGATACGGATATATCTGGGACTCAAAACCAGGACCTTCGGCTTTCTGGGCAGATGATATGACCACTGAGCTAATGTATCCCTTTCTAAAGGCATTTAGTTCGAGTCGAATCTTGCAATCATACATAAAGAGAGCAGCCAATAAAAATATGCGTTTAATGTTGGTGGTATTATTGGTATACTCAGTTGAAGTATGACACAGTTAAATATGACCGAATCGGAAAGGGATACATTAGCTCAGTAGTCAGAGCATCTGCCCGGAAAGCCGAAGATCCTAGATTCGAGTCCCAGATGTATCCGTATCTTTTTCTGATTTTTCTGTTTCAGATTTTCGATTGAGTTTCGCAAAATTTTGAGGTTTAACTCATTAAGTTAAAAATAAAAATAAATACACATTTTCCATCACCTGTGAAAATCGTAAGATACATATGAAGCATACTTACATATTATATCTGTAGGCAGTTTAGTTTTGTAATGTTCGTCCCGTGAAGTGTCTGCAAGAGTCGCAACAATTACGATCAATACATATTTATATGTATTGATCGTAATTGTTGCGCTATTGTAACGCTTTAACATTAGACTTAACTATTTCTTCAATAATCGCACATTCACTTTTGGCGACATTTTAATAAAATGAAAATAAACATATTATTATTTATTAATGTTAGTCGTTTCAATATCGGACTTCATATTTAATTTATCGCTGTAGAATATTCTAACTCGCCAACCGACGAGACGCCATACCACACAGTGGAGACGAAGCACGAAAAACCCTAATTTTCTTGATAATTGTATTAAAAATCCTTAAGCTCGGCTTATGAAGTTTTAATATATTTTTTTAATTAATCATTCCTTTTCAAATTTATCTTAATGTTAGTAATGTAAAGTTTAATTTTGAAGCCATGGATTTATTCCTATACTTCGTAAAAAAAAAAATTTTATTTGATTTTCTGAAATCAACCATTTGTTGGTCATTTTAAAGGGAGCGGAATTATGCAATTATTTTTCAACCTAATTGAGAAAATTTATCTAATTTATTAAAATTTAAATTTTTCACCGAATTGAGTTCACCAATTGGATCCTTGAGCAACAAGAAGTGAATGCCGATTTTGCGGACAAAATCATGTTCAGCGATGTGAAAATGGTCACATCGATATTTGAGACATATTGCACGCACTTTACAAATTGTGGCAATCAAACCTTTACCATTTTGATAATAATGTTTAACAATCAGGACGCATTGTTCTATTGCTGGTCTGTTGTTATATTGCTCCAAGTATATCTGTCTCCTATCGATCTGTCATGTCATAATCATGTTACAATATGGTTGATCAAACTGGCGGTCAATTCAAATCTTGCGCGCTTATTGAGACAATCTATATAAGAAGCTGACGAAGTTTTACTTTAGTCATGTGGTCTAAAGCATACTCGTTTTTTTGTTGTTATTGTTAAAGTTACTATGTACTAAAAGTCATAAGTTTATTTCCCGTTCTGTACAAGAGGCACAAATGTGTGCGCCATCGCTAATTAATGTAGAATTATTCGCGACGTAGTTACGTAGATACGTCGCATCGCCGACTTCGTAGGATGTTCGTTAATAAAATAATGCACCATAATAATCGGTGTGACCTCCGGCCCGCTAGTGCTGTTGCTGTCGCTGGGATATCAGTTGTAACATCTCTTTCTGTTACGTGGGTCGTCAGTGAGAGAGAGGGAGAGTTGCATTGCATCTATCAGTGGCATGACCGTGATGCTAGCTGCATTGCCTGTTAACCAATAAGGTCTCAGGAAACACGACTAGCTGATAGCCAGCAAATAATAGAGCAGCTATTTTATTATAATTTTGTGCACTTTTGTTAATTTCGTTCATAATATTAATCACGAAAATCTGTTTACCTCACTGAAAACTATCGAATGGTGAACGCTGAAATTAATATTCACTGCATTTTCTTACTCGAGTTTGGCGCATTTGCATTTGTTTGTTTGTTTGTTTTTGAAGTGGATACTTATTTACGCACGCTTGACTTGAGGGGTAAACTGGCGAATGTGTAACGAAAAGTGAAATGCGTTGCTAGGCGAACGGGTTCACTGTAGAAGAGAGAGCAGTGCGCGCGCACATTTTCTTTCTCTCTTTCTCTCATTTCCAGTGCATGTAATATTTCAGTCAGTATTTTAAAATACCAGTGACGCATCAAACGCGGGAGGGGGGGGGAGCGGGCGTCGATATGCATGGCTTGATCGGGCGAGGCGAATGATAATAAATTTAAATAAATAATTGTAGAAAATTAATATATGTATATACATGTATATATATATTTTATACATATAAACATATATGGACATATAAATGGAGCTAAAGATGTATTTACTTCAGTCATGTGGTCTAAAGCACACTCGTTTTTTTTTTATGAAAGCTCTTTTGAGGGGCTTTTATTTATGAATAGTAAAAATAATACAGTATTTATTCTTCGTAACTGAACTGCCTCAGTAATAACATTTTGTATTTGTTTAGTGATAAATTGAAGATGTCCACTGACTTGGAATAATTATTTCCCTCCATTATAGTATTCTGGGCAAAGAGGAAAACATATGGTAGTTAGTCCCAGAATTGATATATTTCAAGCAAGTGTTTTCGAGCATGAGCTGTAATATAGACTTTTTAAATATCCTAGGCGAAGAAAGGTGAAACCAGTATATAAATAAATATGGTTTTTGATCTTATATGTTTGCCGAAAAATGCACCCATTGTTAAAATAAAATGTTTGTAAATCGCCTGTCTCAACACAGGATTATTCCTGGTGAGACAGGTACAATCAACATATGTGTAAACCCTACCAAATTATTCAGATGTACATAATAAATACATATTTAACGTGACTCGAACATTTTTGGTATTATTTTTTCTTCATATAATTCATTTTCTTCCCATTTTTCTAAATGCAGTATAATCGCATGATAACACGATTAGATCGTTAAACTTGATGATCACGTGCAAAAACCGTCCCAAAAGTATAATTTTTGAATTCTATGGAAATATTTTATGTGTTCAAAAATATAGTTTTTATTGCTACTGCAGCTAGACGTTAAGTTGACATGCTCCCTTTGTTCCATTGTAGTAATTTATGGTCATTGTTTATGTTGACATAATATCGTTTTATATCAAATTGAAATCAATACCAGAACCTAAGAAAGTGTTTTATAATTATTTTCCTTGCACCTCCTTATACCGCTTTCTTGTTTTACTAAATGTAGTACGTGTCTTTTATTATCTGTCCAACAATCGGGTCTTATTTTTTCTTCCATTTCTATTATTTATGCTTAAGTTTTCTTTCTAATACCTCCGTCGAACCAGTGGCGGATACATATGGGGGGTGCGCCCCCCCCTTCCTTGCGGGGCTGCCAGCCCGCACACTCTGTGTTCGTTTCTTTTGTTAGTCGAGTCGACTGAGTCGAGTTATCGAGTAGCTGTATTTTCTTATGTAGCACTCGCGCGCGCCCGCGTCATCGATTTTTATACGTTTATGTCTGGCACATAGATTTTTTTAAAGATCAAAGGTGTTTTTGAAAATCATTTATTTTTATTTCCATTTATTACATATTTATTACGATACAGGGTATTTTTCAGAATAAAATGCAGGACAAAAATGATATAAATAACTTGGTAATGATTTTTATTTCATGAAAGAAATACAAAAATCAATAAAAAGGTACTTTCAAAGGTATTCAAAGCCTGTGAGCAAATAATTGTTTTAAAAATAATAACAGCAATATGAGACATAAAATATGATGACAAAAATCATGATCTCACGTGGTAGTCAAAACTTATTTTATTGATCAATTATTATGTAAATTACACTAAAAGGTAATGGGCCACTTTCCAAGCTTTTACAGACGTAATTGTTAACATTGCTTCAATATTGATTTGCGTACTCTTACAGCGTCTATCAAGGTAAAGTCGACTCTATTTCTCACCACCAGTTTTCGAGGAGTCTACACGGAGAAAAATGTTATTCGAAAAAACGATCATTTTAATAGTAAAAATGGTTAAAACCGGGACTGAAGTTCTTACGAACAAATTAACAGGGTTTCAATGTTTATTGGCGGGAACATGTAAGTAATTTTAGACTATACCGGCTTTCGTCAATTCAACAACCAGCTTAATGTAAACGAGCGTGTTCTGGACCTAGTGATATCGAGTCGCGCGTGCACTGTTATTGGGTGTGACACACCGCTAGTGCCGGAGGATGCACACCACCGCTCTCTGGAGGTGTCGCTGCGCTTGTCCCACGAACCAACCCTCCAAACGCCGCGCTCTCGCACCGTCCGCTCCTATCATAGCGCTGACTATGGGCAGATTAATAGCGCCTTAGCAGCCGTCAACTGGACAACGACTCTAAACAGCAGCAATGTAGATTCAATGACTGCGCGTTTCTATTCCGAATTAAATAAGATAATTGTCACACATGTACCATCTAGATCAATTAACATAGACTCAAGGTACCCTCCATGGTACAGCACCGCATTAAAAAAAGTAATTAAAGATAAGCTTAAATTTCACAAAAAATACAAAATTTATAACCGTAACTCCGACTATCAAATTTTCTCTCTTCTCCGAGAACGACAAAAGTGTATGGAGAAAGTGTGCTATGACAATTACATTAATATGGCTGAAATTAATATTAATACTGATCCCAAACACTTTTGGACCTTTGTTAAATCCAAGCAAAAAAACTCTGAAATTCCTAACAATATGTTTCTTAACTCTCAGCATGTATCGGGTGGGGAAGATATAAGTAACTTATTTAACACGCACTTCCAATCCTCCTTCGAATCCCCCACCCCGTCTACCTCGGCTACAACTCAAATATATAATCCAAAAACCTCAACTCTCAATCTTAATAATGTTAATATAGACACTCAACTAGTTTGTAAATATCTTAAATCATTAGACCCTACCAAAGGCAGTGGGCCTGATGGTATAGACCCTGTATTTTTAAAGAATTGCGCTAATGTTTTATGTTATCCGCTAAGTCAAATATTCAAAACTTCATTGTCTTCTGGCAGTTTTCCACAAGAATTGAAAAGTTCATATATTGTGCCAATATTCAAAAAAGGAGACAAGCACAATATTGAAAATTACAGACCGATCTCTAAGTTAAATGTAATGGGTAAACTTTATGAAAAAATTGTTTTTGATATCATTTTTCCATGTATACGACCACACATCATTTCAAATCAACACGGCTTTGTCACCAAAAAATCAACAGAAACCAATCTATGTGAGTTTGTTGATACAGTCCTTGTTGCTATGGATAATGGATATCAAGTCGATGTAGTCTACACAGACTACTCCAAAGCCTTTGATAAAATCCCACACAGCATCTTGATAGAGAAAGTCGAAGCAATGGGTATACACGGTGACCTCCTTCGTTGGTTAGCCTCTTATCTCAACAATCGTACGCAAGCTGTAACTGTACAAGGGTTCTGCTCTAGTTTCGTCCCCGTAACCTCAGGAGTTCCCCAAGGATCTCACCTTGGTCCCCTCTTATTTAATATTTTTATGAATGACGTTAACAAAATTATCCGCAACTCTCAGTTGTACCTATATGCGGACGACAAAAAGATTGTCAAAATCATTAAGTCTGAGATGGATTGTATAGAGCTCCAGAATGACCTGGACTCTCTGGTTAATGTGTATTGTCTAGAAAATCGCCTCCTTTTGAATGCAGATAAATGTAGCGTCATATCTTATTCTCGAAAGAAACACACAGTATTGTATCCATACACAATTAAGAACAATATTTTAAACAGGGTAAATGTAGTAAGGGATCTTGGAGTTCTATTAGACAGTAAGCTTCTTTTTCAATCTCACGTCGAGCATATCACGTCGAAGGCTTTGAAAATGTTGGGATTTATACTTAGAGTAAGTTCAGCTTTCAAAAATCCACAAACATTTAAAATTCTCTACATATCCTATGTCAGAAGCCACCTAGAGTACGCTTCAACTGTGTGGAACCCCCATTGTTCTACGTATAAAGCAAATCTAGAAAGAGTTCAGAAAAAGTTTATCAAATATGTCTCTTTTCGCGTACGAAATTATGTAAACTATGTCCCCGTAAACCTTAAATCTCTTGATCAACGCCGAGACACCAGAGACCTATTAATGCTCTATAAGATAATTCATAACTATATTGACAGCCCATACTTACTACAAAATATTAATTTTAGATGTCCAAAAAGAGTTACTCGATCTATGGATACCTTTTATATTCCTAAGAGCAAAACGAATTACCTTGAAAATGTATTTATAAGAAGAAGCTGTAGCACATTTAATAGATTATGCCCAAACATCGATGTGTTTAACACGAACCTTGCTAAATTCAAAACATTCATAAAAAAATGACATTCCATCGAATGCCATATGTTTAACCAAAAACTTAATTTCATTGATTTCTTTTTTTTTATTAACTCGTCACATTTTCTCTTTTACTTTTAGTAGTTTGTATTTTAATGAAATCTTTTCCTCAAAGATATTATTGATATCCTTTAAAATTTAAGTGTAAACCTTAGAAATATCTATATCATAAAACACTTTGTAAATTGAAGATGCATCAGAATTGTTTGTATTAGATATATTGTTGCATATTTTTTTTTTATTATGGTCCTATATTTAAATGTCGTTATTTTATTGGTCAATGACATAAACATATTATTCACTGTCATATATAAATGTATAGACTGTTTATAACGCAAATAAATAAAATAAATAAAATAAAATAAAAAATAATTTGTTGGTATACGTAATTTCGTACCTACTGTAAATTTGTTCGTAAGAACTTTAGTCCCGTTTTTACCCGTTTTTACCGCTAAAATGGTCGTTTTTTCGAATAACATTTTTCTCCGTAAAGGGCCGAGTTTTTTTTTAGCAGGCGTAGAAAATAAATATTAACAAGGGGTACATTTTGATAAATTCTGATAAACGTCTTACTAAAATCTCCGATGTTTCTGATTAAATCCCTAGGGAAGTTATTAATTCACCGTTCAGAAAAATCAAAGTTTATGCTTTTTGAACAATTTCCCAAAAAAGGGTTTGAGAAAGTGGATGGTTTCTGAGAATAAAGCAATGGTTGGTAGCGATAGAGCAATCCAGTGACGCTATGTGTGGTATACACGAAACGAGAAAGAATATTGCCCTCTCGTATTGTATATTGCGTTGAGAGCAAACTAAATTTTAGAGGTTATTCCATTTGGATCAATTGTCGCCAAGTAAGGGGCCGTGGACAAGTTTTCACAGTTTACCCTTTGCCTTAATATTGTATTACACGTCAGAAGTCAATATACAATTTTTGCTTTTAAGTATTTGTTGATAGTGAGGTGGCTTGGACATGTACTAAGAATGTCTGATGACCGAATTCCGAAGAAAATACTGAGTGCCATTCCAGAGGGTAGACGTCCAGTAGGCCGCCCCAGACACAGTTGGGCGAGGCAAGTCCAAAAACTGTGCGAGGAGAGGATGGATCTGCCATGGACGGAGGCCGATCAATCGGCGCAAGACAGGGACGTATGGAGGAGCCTTGTCGATGCAGTGGGTCCCCGACCCGAATAGGACAAGGGGAAGAAGAAGAAGAAGTATTTGTTTTTTTTTTGCAATCACTCCACGTAGGAAACCCTACAGAAAATAATTCCCTTCAAGGCTTATGACATATTTGAGGATGCTATGTGGGAGTTCTTTTTAGGAAAGGAAGGAGAGGAAGTTCAGTGAAGGAAAAAGGTATGAGGGGTGGGTAGAAATCTGAGAGTCGAATGATTTCATTACTCTAACGGTCCAAAGTGATGTTCCGAGAGACCCGCTGGAGATGTCAAAAGGCCACCCTCAACCAGTCTCTGCCGATATATCCTGGCACGCAATTGGCGGACAGCCAAACCTCACCTATGAACTCGGGCACTCTTGCTAAGTCACCAAACGTAGCGAACTTCTTGGGGTGACCTATGGCAAGTGTTGTTATCCAATAAATGGTTCCCGGGACGACTGTACCTGTCCGCCTCCCAAATGATATTATTTCTTATATATGCATTACCGAAGGTTGTAGATTTACCCGATACAATAAAAAGTGAAAAAAACTATTTTAAATTTAAAAAAAAACTCTGTGTATTTTTACAGATAAGCAACAGATTGACTTATTTTTTATCGATGATTTTCAGATATATTCCGTATTCTGTTGCTAATATTTGGTTGATATTCCAATGCTATAATATATGTATTTTTCTCATTGTACAATATTTTGTAATATCTTACAGTATTTTACTTTCATTTTGTTTATTATTATTATTATTTATTAACTATACATATTATCTATAAGCAGTTCTAAATGTACAACATAAGTACATGGACTAGCTCCCCAGTTAGACTCGAGAATATTTCTTTACTAATTGGGTAACTAAAAAATTGATGAATGATATGTAATGAAATGATGTTATAATTGTGAATAATATTATATGTTATAAATAAATAATAAAAATAAAAATAAAAAGCTATCGGCAAAAATGGTGATCACTGGGAAATCTATGTCCCAAACTGGGTCGTAGCTCGTAGTAGAATACGTTTAGTAATACTTATTGACATATTAACATGCTAAGTCTAAACTTTTAGTAAACTTAACAGAATTCACACGAGATGCTCAAGTGGAATAATTATAGTCATTATTTCTGAAAAGCTTTAAACGTTTTACGTCAGTTTGGAACAAAGCAATAGATTGGCAAATATACCGACATACGAACTTCAAGAACCGCACAGTCCAAACAAAGGTATCTATATAGGTATATATCTATATCTAATGCCCCGTGTATAGATATTTATATATATAAATACATATATATACATATACATGCATACATATGTACATATATTTTTCTTTTTTTTTTATATTTTTCTGTTTTTTAAGTCTATTTAGTTTATTTTATTTTTTTAAATCTTTTGTCTATACAACTACATTGCTCTCGCTTTTTACTGTTTATAAAAATAAAATAAAACTTTTATTGTAACATGTATGTGACAAAAAAATTATTAATAAAAAAAAAAAAAAAAAAAAAAAAAATTATTCATGCATGCAATTAGCAACGATTACGTCATTAAGGTTGTTAAATTTGTTCTTAGAACTTACCTCATCTGTGATGTAATTTCAGTGTGATTATAATCAGGAAGAATATATTATTTATTGTTGAATCAAATACATTATCAACCATATAATTTACACATAACTAGTATTGTACCACGCGTTTCTCTCGTTGATACTCTCAGTATCGCCCTTGAGAAAGATCACAATTTAAAGGCGTAACTTTACTTGAAATGGCTTCAGTCGTATTTGGTGGTAATGTCTGAACAACCACATATTTTTGGAGTAAAACTTCTTTACGCACGCTTGACTTCGGGGGTAAGCTGACGAATGCGTTACGAAAAGTGTAATGCGTTACGGGCGAGGCGAACGGGCTGTATCACACTGTGGAAGCAAGTGCGCGCAAACATTTTCTTTCTCTATTCCTCTCATAGCCAATGCATGACGATTATTCGTAATTTCATTTCGTTCTTGAACAATTTTATAAATACTGCAGGAGCAAGAGAGAGCAGTGCGCGCGCGCATTTTCTTTCTCTCTAGAAGTTTTACTTCAGTCGTGTGGTTTAAAGCACACTAGTTTTTTTAACCTTACTCTCGCGAATCTTCTTCCATTCCCCGCTTGTATCAGCCTCACGATATATCTACCTCAATTCAGGATGCCACAGTGCGGTATTAAACGGTGTTGCGTCTAATCTTTTTTTTTCATTGTTTTTATTTCTTGCTAGAGCAATCCCGATGAGTTACAAAACTTTTAGAACAAGAGGAACTTACAATTCATAGGTAGGAGGTAGTAGTTACAATTTTACAGGTATTTTGATATCATAATATAAGTTTTACATTCAGTACAGCATAAAAATAAAAATAAAGACAGGTTAAGTAGAACAAACAACAAGAGAAAACAAGTATCTAAAGAGAGACAAAAACGATAAGAGTATATAAGATAGAACAAAAAATGACAAGACAATTACATATTTTCATTGTTAAATGTGGTTAAAATATATTCTTTTAAAGCATTGCTTTGCAATTTTTTATTATGCTGGATGTTTTTGTACATATCTGGAAGCTAATTATATAGTGTAAGGCAACATAGTTCATAGATTTTATCCCATATTTTGTAGTGTGTGTTTGAGGAACGCGGATTTTATTGTTATTTCGAGTATTGTGGTTGTGGATGTCTTGATTGTAAAGTGGCTTGATGTTAGTGTGAGTTGATTGTTATGTAATTTGTAGGATGGTGCTTGTGATTTCATGTTTAGGAAGGATTGTGATTGGAAGGATACCGGAAACTGAATAGATGTCCCTGACTAATTGTTTAACTCTTTAGTGAACGTTGCAAAGCATTGCGATCTGAAGATAATTACTGAATTGAAATTATAAATTAATAGTAATATTTGTGGACAACAGATACTTGCATAAGTTGAAATAAATACCATGATTTTCTGGTTCAGTCCAGAATCCGTAGATTTATGTCGGCATCCATAATCCACAGACGATTCTGCTCGACAATAATTAAACATTCATCATCGAGAAGACGATTGGCACTTCGACTCTGCTGACGCTGATTAGGAAGTTACCCGTAACATTATGATTTATGCACTCGAGAATGTATCGTAACAGAGTAGCAGCGGTTCGAGGAAATGGGTGGTCGAGCCTCCTCATGCGCTAAGAGAAAATGAGCATGCCCCTCTTAGTGCTCTCAAAATAGATTCTGAAATGACTTTAGCTGTACGAAGAGACAATCTGAATATAAATGGCGAGGGAGAAGAACACCCAAATAGAAACAAAAAGTATTCATTGTTTTTGTGTTTAATTCGTAGAACTCCATTTACTTTTAATTTTTTTAATTAAAATCAAATTTAATAATGTTATTATTAAGTTCTTTGTTATTATTAAGTATTTTCATTTTTATTATTTTTTTATTATTTCGGCTTATAAGGCCATTTTCTAACTGTGGTTGTACCCCACATTGAGACGACGTATTTATACGACTTTGAAAGTCAGTTTTGGAGGTGAATAAATTGATTTATTACCGGTTAAACCAAATTTGTTGAGAAAATAATTGAAACAGTAGATTCTGTTTTCCTCGCACTAAAAATTAATGTGTTCTTAATTGTTTAATAATAACGTTAAAGTTATGAATTATTTTGATATGTTATGTTGTTTAGGTTTTGTATGTATACAAAGAAGAGGGTATAAATTATTTTTCTTACTTAATTAATTAGTGTTAAATAGGGTCATTCACTCGTTTATTGATTTCATTTGTTCTTAATCGAATACGCTTTCTTTCTTTGTGTAGTGGTTTAGGCCGCTTGTTGTTAAGTGGAGCGCGATTATTCACCAAGAGATGTTCCGCGAATTTATAAAATGTGGTTTTATTATTATAACATCATATATGTTCTTTGAATCTAGTTGAGAATGTCCTTCCCGTCTGTAAGTAGCATTAAAGTCGGCGTGGTCACATTTTATTTCGTAGTGACATCACTGTTGTTAAGTTTAGAATTTTTTCTTTTAGGGTTTTTAAAGCTAGTTCCTTTACAAAATAGCTCCGATGATAGCCAACCTATGATAATAAGTAGCGCCAAAAGAAGAAGAAGATGTGGATGACGTCTTTCTGATTTTAGCTTAACCTAAGTAACAAACGTCATTTTCCGCAGGGTTGGACGGATGGACCGTCAATCATCTTTGGCTTGTTCTCATTTCGTCATTCACATCCATGAATCGTCTCTTACACTATCTTCTATTGATCTGGTTGAATATGACAAGATTCACATTTTGTGCCACGTTTTTATTCCCACGGTTTATTTCTTTGCGCCAAAAAGGAAATTCTGAATAGGGAATAATGACATAACTAATGAGAAATGTACATTGATCGTTTTACGACAACTTATCTCGATGGGGGGAAAATCTATCGCGGAAAAAACATAAAGTGTAAACACTTCAAAATTCTAAACCCTCGACGGAAGGTCAGTTCAATTATAATGATTGATTCGTTTAACTGTCGGAGGTACAATATATTATTAATTTGTTCATGTAGCGCGCGACAGAGACGATTCATTCGCTAATGGCTTCAAACCGCTGAATGTTTAAACAGTTCAAGTCACTATTGATCGCTGAAATTGGAATATATTGCAGAGGGATGGCCTTTGTAATTCAGAAGCGTCGCAACAAAAGACTAAGGTGGGGGTGTTTCAAGCTCCGTCACATTTAATCGACGATCAGCGTCGTTAAACGCCGATTCTGAGCAGTTTTGCACAACCATTGCTGACAATATTTATATATATATTTTTTAAAATAAATAAATGTTTGTCTCAACTGCTTCACCCCTCTGAAGCTTGCGAGACTACGGCATCGGTGGGGGTAGGCTGGCGGTAGTGGGGTGAGATAAAAGTGGGGATGTAATGTTGATCTCAATTTGAAAAAAAAACCTGAGATGGGCCTGTGTTTTGCATGCACCGAAATGGTGCTATCTCAATTTGATCCTCAACAGCTCTTGATTAAGTTGTGATCATCCGTGAAGCAAAACGTTCAGTTTGGAAATTTGATCAAAACTTAATTCAAGTTCAAATGTCAACATTTTCAGCATCGAATGTTGAAAAATCCGAATCTTAAAACAAGACAATCGCTTGGTCAGTATATAATCAATATTAGCATTAGAACTGCAATCCTCAGAAAGTCCCGATTACCTGATGAAATGCCCTAATTCCTGCCGAGTTGTTATGTCAAGTGTTTATGGGGATTATGTGAATCGTTTCCACCATTAAAATCACTGTCTCTAATAATATCTGGTAGTCTACTTATTTTTTTGCGAAGGATTAATCTAATATTTTCTTTCTTCAATCTTTGCAAAATTACTTTGTTGCATCATTTCAATTAAATGCAACAAATTACTTTGTGTAAACCACTATAATCATATGTTATATCTACACGTTTCAAAACTGATGGTTTCTTAGTTAGGATAATAATTATAGTACTCTGTGTAAACCACTAAAATTACATGTAGATATTATAACATTTGATTGTAGTGGTTTACAGAAAATAATTTGTTTCATTTAGGTAATATTTTCTTTATCGCTGGTAGCCGTCCGAAATCCTACGAACTAAGGCAGAAGTGGCAAATCATAATATATAAATATTTTTATCAAAAAGGTCTACTCCTCCACTGAAGCTAACGTTTTTCCAGGAATTCTCGTCAATAATAAAGCACTAAGGTTTATTGATTCCCGTCCCCCGTACAACTAGAGAAGTCACTCTAATTTTGCTCAGCAGGTAGTGTGTTTACCTCATACCAGCACACATTGGCTCCGAGTGATGAAAGCAGTGGCGTGCGGTGACAATCGATTTTATTAAATTTTCCCCATTTTCCAGAGCAAATAGCATTTATCCCATCTTAAATACTATAGCTTTGTGTAGAAAATTAACTGAAAAACCTGATTAGAATAGAAAACATGTCTTAGAATACACAATACAAGAAATACATAATTTTTAAACATATGTCTAAAAGTAGGTATCTCTACACTTACTTTTTTGAGTGAACACGTCTTTCGTTTGTTACAGGGCATAATTTAGGAGGGAAATGTAAGTCACATTTCCACGAATGTATTGTTTTGGAGAATCTTACAATGACAAAATTAAGTAAAGGGTAGTAAAATATAATATTTCATATTATCTGAAACGGAACTTTATAACGTTTTATAAACTTTTATTAAAAATTTTAGAAAACTTAAACGTTTTTTATTTTTTTTATCCTTGTGGAGTTCCACAAGGTTCTCACTTGAAACCTGTACTATTTTTAATATTTATCAAAGATATTGTAAATGTTTTTAAAGGAGTAAAGATACTCCTATTTGCAGTTGACCTAAACATTTACAAAACGATTAACTCCTTTAATTTAATCTTGATCGCTTACAGAATTGGTGTAATTATAATGAACTGTTTTTAAATATTGTTAAGTGACAATTTACATCTTTCTGCAGAAACGAAAATCCTATTATGTCTCATTATAGTATCAACAATATTTCTCTAAAAATAATGTCTCATATCAAGGATCTGGGTATTGCATTTGATGAAAAATTAATGTTTGTTCCACAAATTAATAAAGTTACTAAAAAAGCTATGAAATATTTGGGATAGAACAGTAAAAGATTTTAAGTTAATTTATTCATTGAAAATCCTCTTCACTGCTTTAGTAAGAAGTAATTTAGAATATGATTCCACTATTTGGTTCCCGTACTGTAAATAACATATAATAAAAATTGAGCGAGTTCCACATAAATTTTTAGGGTTCATTCATTTCAAACTCTCCATGCCCAATGAACAAATCAATTATGATAAATTAATGAAAGAACTTAATTTAACTGACTTTTCTTGTAGAAGAACCAAGAGCGATCTGGTACTTTTATTCAAATTAGTTAATGGCTCAATTGACGCACCGGACTTAACAAAACCGTGATACGAGGATTCCAGAGATGTTCTTTGTTTATCCGTCGAAAATTAATTATTTCATTAACTCCCCAATCCAAATACTACAAAGGCTCGGCAATAAATTCAGTTCCGTTGATATTTTCATTTATTCCTTACCAAAATATATATCGGAAATTTCTAAAATTCTGCTTCCTTTCTATTAATGTAAAGGAGGAGAAACAATAACATAAAATAATGTTTTTTTTATATATGTTTCTATTTCTATTATTCGTATTATGTTACATGAGTGATGTAAAAGCCCTGAGAGCGTAAATAAATAAATAAACTGTCACAAGGTACAATTTTTCACTCGACAACTTAAATATTTTTTTGCTTTTGCTTTGCTGAGAGAGGAGCATTTCAAATTTACATGATGACACACGAATAACTCATGTAACTCTTTCCATTGAGGAGTTATGACTGATTCTTTGGTCACCCAGATTCCCCCCCCCCCCCCTGGCTCGATGACGTGAGCGTAGGTACTGACAAGCAATTGATTGATTTTTAAATTATTTAGACCCGCAGTAAACGAACGTTTTGAAAGCTGACCGCTAAAGTTACATAACATAGGTAACTGTAGCATTCGTATATACCAATAAGTTAATAATCAATGGTTAGAGGATTATTATCGGAAAAAAACAACGTGTAGGTATTGGCAGCTGCATCCACAATGGCGTAGTAGTGAAGTCGCCAGCTAAAAAATAAGTATTCGTAATTAACATTATTTTGAAAAGATCAAAAAGAAGAAAGGAAATGTTTTGCAGGTCGTACATGAGTTGGAGTTCATAGAGCAATAGTTATTTTCTACTACACAGGACCCGAAACAACCAGTACAACTGTACATATTTTTACTTATTACGATATACTTATTCATTCGAAACACGTATTATTCGGTCTACCGCGTTTACAAGTTGGTTATATATATTTTTTTATTATTTGAAATACATAGTACATGTATTTACAAAAGAAAATCATGGGTCTTAAAAGCTAATTACAATAAAATAGTTTGTTAACAAATCTACCCAATTAAATAAAGAAAACATTTCTCGTGTTTGAATTGGGGAGTAGTATTATATATCATAATATGATAAAGATTACTTGCTGTTTTACGTACGTATTTTGGTAAAATGTGTCAAATTCGCAAAATCCCGAAAATAAAAAATAAAAATCATAAAAAATATTGAAGCAGTAATAAATTTTTTATGAATATTTTTTTATTATTTTGCTTCTAAATTAAGTTTACTTGATGTCTTCATTTTTTTCGATTACATTGAAAAAAATGATATCGGCCAAGTGGCCGCCGCCAGAGTTGTGACCATACGGGGATATATGGTATTTTCCATCACCCTTCCGGCGAAGGTTCTCGCATTCTTGACGGGTATTTTCTTTGAGGACTTCAAAGGTCTGAAGCTTGTAGACATAGACTCGTGACGTCAAGAAACCCCACAAAAAGAAGCCTGGAACGATAAAATCGGGCGATCTTGCCGGCTAGTGCAACTCACCAAAGGAGAGTTTCTGTGATTTGCACTGGCCGGTGTCAATCAAAAAAAAACATTTTCCGCGTTCTTGAAGGGTCTACACCCCTATACTATATGGGGTATAGCGATTCATTTCTTGTTGACGTGTTTTTTTTGTCATTTTCACATTACCAATAATATTGTTTATGGAAATACTTTTTGAAGAAAATATTTCTTTACGCACGCTTCTCTTGAGGGGTAAACTGGCGAATGCGTTACGGAAATTACAGCGTTACGAAAAGTGAAATGCGTTGCGAGGCGAACGGGCTGTATCTCATTGTAGAAGCAAGAGAGGGCAGTGCGCGCGCACATTTATGCATTATACATTACTAATAATATTGTTTATGGAAATACCTTAAAAAGTAGATTTAGAACCCCACCAAAATCAACACTCGCAAAGCAATGCTTAACGATATAATACTTAGTTATATTGTAACGCAAACAAGGTTAAGTAGGTCCATTTTGCTTTAGTTGCTCACTGAACTAATGGCTTCTCTAGCGCGTTGTATATCATTGTACGCCTTGTTCCCATGAAATTGGGTACACGACGTTTATATTTTAAGGTCATCAATTTTTAAAAAGAACTAGTTTTTTTTTCCACTTTCTATTACATATAATGGATCGTAAAGAGTTCACGTCTTAGATGTGTTTTTTTTTGTCTTTGTAGCAAGATGTTTCATTACTTATTGCATTGTTAATGGGAGTCTCGTAAATCAGTGCTTCACAACCTTTTCTCATTTATGAAAAAGACAACGCTCAAATTTACCTACAGAAATCGCTCGAAAAGGGGCTTAAGGAGAATACACTTTTCTACACCGAAACTTTCACAAAATTAAAATTTTAAAAAATATATATTTTTTAGAAAGAAGAAGCTACGTCGGTAGCTTTTTATAATTTTATAATTCTTTATGAGAGTTGAGTTAGCAGCACTTTTTCCTTAAATAATATTTTTTGATAAATCGTACATGTTTGACAGTGAATGTTTACGTTAATACGAAACGCATCGAAAATTCGAAAACATACCGACATAGTTTTCACCCTTTAGAAGGCAGTATAAAAAAAATATATTCATTTTGTGCAATTTTCGATGTAGAAAAGTGTTTTTTCCCGGGCGTCTTTTTTGTATGGGCCGAAAAGCGAAGTCTATCGTCTTAAAGATGGTCTTTGAGAGAAATAAACGAAATATTGGTAGAAATGTCTTCTATCGTGTTTCTTAACGAGACACTTCCTGTCTTCCTGACTAGTTACATCCCAAACTTCCTTTTCCACTTCCTTCCGCCTCACTGGGAACATCCTGGTCGCACAAACAAATGATACTTGTTAAATAAATGTTTGATCCAGCAACAGAACTCTTGTGAAGGTAAAAAAACATTTTTTTCAACTTTTTTTACATCCACGTTAGAAATTGGTTCAAGAGAGTTAAAAAAATGATTTGTAAAAACGAAGTTTAAGCATATTTTCAATTCAAAGCAGTGTTTATTTGGTGTCCCATATATATGAAATAAAAAAAGGTTTATCCGAGAAACTATGTAGTTGAAAAATAAATTCGTTAGAAAAATAAATTCGTTTGATTTTGATTCCCGAAATAGTGACAAGCAAAATAATTAATAAGTTAATAAATTAAAAGAAAATGCTTTCTTTTAAGTCACTTTATTTATATTTAACCTCTACCGGTTTCGATACCTCCGTACCATCATCAGGAGTGTTACAAAAATAATTATTTTTGCAACACTTGGTACGGAGGTACCGAAACCGGTAGGGGTTAAATAAAAATAAAGTGACTTAAAACAAAGTATTTTCTTTTCACATGTTCGTAATAAGCATTAACTTTGTGGCTCGCCATAATTTACAATAAAATATATAAATTTGTTTTAGACCACTTTAAACCGCTCTTTTATTGCTGTTCCCACAATTACCCCCTTTGACCTCCCACTCCAGCACCTAAATGTATGGTATATATCTATCAATATTTTGTATCATAGGTGAGTTTTAATATTCTCCTGACGAAGGAAGGGTTCTTCCGAAACCGGTAGAGTGTAATTAAAATTTAAAGTGGTCTAAAACAAATTTATATATTTTATTGTATTTTCTTTTCATTTATTTAAATTGTCAAGTCACAATGTGTTTGCTTTTTTTGAAAAAAAAAAACGAGTGTGCTTTAGACCACACGACTGAAGTAAATACTTCTTTATCTTCATCTATATGTATGTCACTTATACCCAAGTCCCCTTATTTTAGAATTTTTTGAATATGTATTTCTAATTGAATTATTGAAAAATATGAGTCAAACATTGACTCTCATGACGTTTATAGATGATGCGTATCCCAAAACAACAGATTTTTTAATTTTCTTTTATCTGGATAATTTCTGGAATATTCTATCGAAAGCCTGTAAAATTTTCTATTCATCGTCACAAAGCATTTTAATCCTTTCTCTGTCTAAGCGTTTCCATCACATTTTAAATTGAATCATTTTGGAACAGGCTATCCTTTGACAACATTTCGCTGCATTATCGAATTCTAATATCCACATTGCAATGTCCTTTTGTGAGAGCTCAAAGGACTTTAAAGCCTTTGACTATTACCAAAACTAGGGCAGTGGACACTCGCTTGTGGGAAAGCAGGATATGATCAAGGTGGAATATCAACAGTATTGCGGTTATTAGATATGGCGTGGTATTCCTAAGTTAATTAGAGTGTATAAACATTTGGTTGGTTGCTTGTTTTAGTAATTAGTGTATGATTAATATTTGAGTAAAGTTTAGCTTTCGCTGAGAAACACAGGATCCTTAATTAGGTTTTTCGTTTTCTCTGTAAATCTTTTATGAAACGAATAAGCATAATGACGTTATACTTTTAATAGCAAATAATGTTCTAAATGAGAATGAGATTGGTGAGTCTTTGTTTAGGTAGGTATCTATGAATATTTTTACGGAGGTATCAAAGATGTTAAATACACATACACACTCCCGTAGTACCTTTACTGCCAGATATGACCAATAAGATTCAGAATATAAACATTCGTTGCATTAAAAACATTACTTTTATTTTGATTGAATAGATTACATCTTCAGACTCTCTCCAGTCATCCATATACTCTTTTCCTTACCTCCCTCAAATCCACTAGTCCCCCAAAAAATGTTGATGACAATTTCACTGGAATCAGGCAGATGGAAATCCTTTTCAGTAACACGAAAAAAAACATTGTGGTTAAGAGGGTATTACCAGAGAATACGGGAAATAGTCCCCTTTAAATCAAATTCTTAACGTATTGACACTTTTTTACACAAAAACATACCTAAATTGATTTTGAAAGATTGTTACTTTATCTGGTAAATGCACTTTTTAAATTTTGAAAAATTAAGTTTATTTTTAATTTACTAAGTTTATACCGTTGGTCTTTGGCAGATTTGTTCAATTTTCAAACGAAATATTGTATTAAACAACCCAATTTCAAATCATATAATCATACAGCAAAATAAATCAATACATAATCCAGTGAAGACAGTTTTCAGAATTAAAATTTTTAGTTAAATAAAAATCATGAAGATACGAACGAGACAATACAGACGAAAATACCCCAGTTTTTCTATTTATTTAAGGTCTTACAAACTAAAATATTCCAGAATTATTTTTCTCACTTATTTTGTTCAGACATTATTGAAAAATCATAAATACTAAGGATCAAAAAATACTTACAAACGATATTTAATGACATGTTCGTAATAAGCATTAACTTTGTGGCTCGCCATAATTTACAATAAAATATATAAATTTGTTTTAGACCACTTTAATTTTAATTACACTCTACCGGTTTCGGAAGAACCCTTCCTTCGTCAGGAGAATATTAAAACTAACCTATGATACAAAATATTGATAGATATATACCAAACATTTAGGTGCTGGAGTGGGAGGTCAAAGGGGGAGGGGGGTAGTTGCGGGAAATCCAGCAATAACAGAGCGGTGTATTGGAAACATATCTAGGATAGGACTAAACGATAAATTAATTTGGTTATTCAATATATTAGCGTTATTATTTAGGGATTTTTTAATTTCAAGTGCTTCCAGGTTATCTAACTTTTTGCTTTTATTATTACGGTGAAGAATTTTAACCCCTGTGTCCTTATTAAAAGTATGATTGGTGGAAATAAGATGATTGGCAAACTCCGAAAAATTATTATTATTTAAACACCTTAAATGTTCCGTGATTCTAATATTTACATTTCTGGTTGTCTTTCCTATGTAGAATGATGGACAATCATTGCAACATAATTGGTAAATGCCTGAGTGGCTTAATTTATGATCTCTATCTTTAGTGTTTTTTAATAATTTACCTAAGTTGTTGTCAGTATAGAACGCGGGTTTAATACAAGGAGGCAATTTTTTTGTACTAAGTGAAGAAAAATTAGATATATATATATAAGATCCTACGCCATTGAAAGGGATTTGTGATTTTAAAATAAAATCACAAATCCCTTTCAATAAAATCACAAATCACAAATCACAATAAAATCACAAATAAAATCACAAATCCCTTTCAATGGCGTAGGATCTTATATATATCTATCTAATTTTTCTTCACTTAGTACAAAAAAATTGCCTCCTTGTATGAAACCCGCGTTCTATACTGACAACAACTTAGGTAAATTATTAAAAAACACTAAAGATAGAGATCATAAATTAAGCCACTCAGGCATTTACCAATTATGTTGCAATGATTGTCCATCATTCTACATAGGAAAGACAACCAGAAATGTAAATATTAGAATCACGGAACATTTAAGATGTTTAAATAATAATAATTTTTCGGAGTTTGCCAATCATCTTATTTCCACCAATCATACTTTTAATAAGGATATTAATAACCGCTCTGTTATTGCTGGATTTCCCGCAACTACCCCCCTCCCCCTTTGACCTCCCACTCCAGCACCAAATGTTTGGTATATATCTATCAATATTTTGTATCATAGGTTAGTTTTAATATTCTCCTGACGAAGGAAGGGTTCTTCCGAAACCGGTAGAGTGTAATTAAAATTAAAGTGGTCTAAAACAAATTTATATATTTTATTGTAGATATTTAATGATTTATCATCGTGCGTTTTGAGCATTTTTATTGCTTACTTGAATGTATGTAGGTATATATATATATATATATATATATATATATATATATATATATATATATATATATATGTATGTGTATATGTATGTAGGAAATAAATCGATATTAAAGTTTTAATTAAAAAAAATTGATATGGGAAATAATCGATCTTTCTCATTGCAGCCTCCCGTACAGTTGTAAGCATTTTTAAACTTTTATTCTCAGCCGCTGGTCAATCGCTCTAAAGGAAAGAATACACCAATGATTTATTATTTTGGGAAGTCATAAATGCGAATAAATTTTCCATAAATTTCTCTTACTCTTACTTGAAGTTGTCAAATAATTCACTCTATTGGTGCACTAACGTACGCATTACCAACCGGATTAACCCAGTTACATTTGACTTTACGATATTCAGGTATCCGGTACACGACTCTAGATGTAGGTAGGTATCACGATAATAATTATTTGGCACGGAGAACTGACGAGTTTTGCTACAGCGAGTGTATAAAGGCGTCTCGCGTTAAATCCGTCAAGTGGCGAAGAGGAATCAAATCTACAAAGCAAACAACGTGTCTGTATTTTAAAAAAATTATACATCTGATTTTCAAAGACTAATTGTCCTTCTATTTTGATGACTGTTTAACCTTATTGAATGCTTAATTTGTGGCCGACAAAATTTAAAGAAAAGTGTATATAATAAGAAGTAATGAACTTTTTTTATCTTAGACAATTTTTATAATTTTTAATAAACAGAGTCTTGAATATTCTTAGATATTTCTTTTAAGTGGCTAATAAGATTTATTTTCGACATTGTCCTCCGCTCCGTAGTGTGTATTTGATTTGTGGAAGGTGTGATATTAAAATTAAAATATCCAACTCGAGAATCTTAAAAACATGATTTCCGATGTCATTTCCGATGCCAAAAGTATTATAGTGACTAATTTTTTGTGGCGTGTTATGCCGTGTGACGCTATTATGCTTTCAAAAACGTTAAAGGGACCAAGGGGCTAAGCTAAATATTGGATACTCTTGGTATCCGGTAATTGCTTGCTATAACATATATATACGGCAAAACTAAACAGAACGTTATTCTAAATAACGTTATCTTAAAGAGCGATTGACCAGCAGCTGAGAATAAAAGTTTAAAGATGCTTGCAACTGTACAGGGAGATTCCAATGAAAAACATTGATTATTCCCCGTATCAAATGTTTTAAATTAAAAATTTAATATCGATTTATTTCATTCAAAACTTGCTTTAATATATACCTACATTAAAGTAAGCAATAAAAATGTTCAAAATGCACGATGATAAATTATTAAATATAGTGTACTTCTTTAAGTATTTTTCGATCATAAGTATTTATGATTTTTCAATAATGTCTAAAAAAATTAAGTGTTCAAAAAAACTTTGAAATATTTTAGTACGTAAGACCTTAAATAAATAGAAAAACTGCGGTATTTTTGTCACTAAACACATTCTCGGATTTATTTTTTAAGACCTTAAATAAATAGAAAAACTGCGGTATTTTTGTCACAAAACACATTCTCGGATTTATTTTTTAATGATTTGAATTTAACTAATATAAAATTTTTTAAAACTGTGTTGACTATATTATGTATTGATTTAGTATGATTGTTTGATTTGAAATTTGTGTTGTTTAATAGAATCTATCGTTTGAAAATTGAACAAATCTGCCAACGACCAACGGTATAACCTTAGTATATTAAAAATGCACTTATTTTTTCAAAATTTTAAAAGAGTGTCTACGAGATAAAATAACAATCTTTCAAAATCAATATTTTTTGTGTAAAAAAAAAAGTCAATACGTCTTGAATTTGATTTAAAAAGGACTAATCTCCGATATTCTCTGTTAATACCCTCCTATAGTGGATTGAAGCTGACAACACGGTATCGCATCTATATACTTACATATACATAATATATAATAGCGACATGTCATTGGTGTCAATTATTGTACTAACTTCTTTAACTTTGTGACTATTTTCTTCTATGTAATTAGTAATTATGTATTAATTGTTTCTGCAAAATAAAAAAAAGGAAACACAAACTTTGATTACACATCTGCCCAAATGATGGACACTGTAAAGCTGTTCGAAACGTTGGCTAACGAAGGAGGTAGTGCACGGAGAAAAATGTTATTTTAAAATACGATAATTTTATTCGTAAAAACGGGACTGAAGTTCTTACGAACAAATTAACAGGGTTTCAATGTTTATTGGCGGGAAAATGTAAGAATAATTTGTTGATATACGTAATTTCGTACGTAACCCTGTTTTTAACCGTTTTTACGAATAAAATGATCGTATCTTCAAATTTTGCAAATTCACTTTGTGGCACTATTTTATTAATGACAAATTAAAACACTTTGTTTTTACCACGATAATTTATCGTGGTAAAAACCATTTTATTAATGATCTTATATTAGAATAACATTTTTCTCCGTGTGCATCACCAAAATACATTACTATAATGATTGTCAATGTTACTTTTAAATACACCAGGGAATATACCAGGAATAAATTAATAACTCCTTAATAACTTAAGTTGTTCATCCCGGAAATTGAATTATCACCGAAATTGACACACATTCTCAAAATAAATCTTGACTGTAGAACTAGAACGTAAATATAATTCAATGTCCACATTTCTAGTTAAGTTATTTTTATTCCCCCAGCCAACAGGGCATTCATCCAATAGCTGATTCACCTGATTATGCCAGGGTTTCCTGGATCGTCACCACTCGGCACTCGGCACTTGGCTACAGGATGCCGCAAACATGTCGGTCAAATTCTATATTATAAATAATACTTTGATAAAATAAATATACATATAAAATAGTATTTAAATAAATGCATATTTAAAAAATAAATATACTTCATGGCTGCTGTAAACACCTTCTTGTCGGAACATAATTAGAAATCACTATGTTCGATTAATATTTCCTGCGAAATGGTTTACATTTTGATCACCAAAAAATATATTTTTGTAAAATAAGGTTTTCGATAAATTAAAGCTTTTCTATCGTTTATAGCGCGCTACCTTTTTCAGATTTTTTAATAAAAAAATCGTAACGCCAGAGCTCACCAGTAGATATATATATATAGAAACCTTCGCGGGCGTGCGCACAACAACTTATTAAAGTTTCATCGCACTCGAGTGAATAGTATAGGAAATTATTTCATAACGCCAGAGCTCACTATTATATATATATAATTGATAAACCACAGCGGAAATGCGCACATCAAATCGCAGTTTCATCGTAATCGAATGAATGGCTTAGGAACGCATAACGGACAAACAAAAAACATTCATTTTTACACATTAAAATTTGATTTATTATAACAAACAACTTTAAAAAATGTATTGTGGCAAAAATTATTTGGGACACCTTCCTTTGATTATTTTTTGAAGTAAATACTTCTTTACGGACGCTTGATTTGGGGGGTAAACTGGCGAATGCGTTACGGAAATTACAGCGTTACGAGAGGCGTAATATCAAGCGTTACGAAGCGAGGCGAACGATAATAAATTTAACTTAATTTTGAGGTTCATTCCTCACAATCTAATCGCAACAACAGTGCTCAAATCCATAGTAATGACGTTTGGAATGGGTGCTGGCATTTATTTTAAACTTTGTAAGAATTAAATCAACAATCCCATTCTAGTTGTAATTCCCATAATAAAATTTTCGTTTAGGGTGTGCGAACTCAGTGCATTGAAACGACTGATTTTCCATGATGATTTGTAATAATCCAAACTAATCTTCAATATAGATTCTTATACACTGATGATTGGAATGGTTTTTATTCGATTCCAAAAAGAAAATTAGATTAGATTACTAAATAAGTATTTATTTCAATCGTGTGGTCTAAAGCACATTCGGATTTTTTTTTGTCATTTGTTATAAAATTATTAACAAAAAAAATTAAAAAATCATTTATGCCTTAAAAACGCGCGTTTCTAGACTAAGAGATTTTAATGCCGGAATAATAAGGAACATTAAGAATATGCACATATTGGCTTTGGTATATTTCTCTTAAGTTTGAACTTATTTTAATATCAAATTAGATCTATGAATGAATATAAGTATCGATATCTCACGTAGGTAGGAACGGTATGAGCAATGATTTTTTATCTAATGTTTTCCACAACAAATATAAAACTATATTTTCAAAATCATTGTTCAAAATGTTTGAAAAATTAAACTGTTTTACGAAAGGGAATTGTCACTTATCAATACATCATCAAATCCTAAGCAATGTTGAGTATAACCATGTGAGTAATAATAGTGTAATAGCCAAGTGCACATAAACCATTGGTGACGATGTACCGAAATGATTTATAAAATTATTTCGGTACATCGTTATTTCTTACACGTGCATGAAATATTTCGGAATCTCTCTCTAAACAGCGGCAGCGACGACTAGCAACAGTTTTCCCAACATCATAAAAAAATCATCATGTTTACATTATTTGATGCTGTAGTAATATTCCAACATTTATGTTCACTACACTTAAGAGGAACAGCTGCGCGACCATTTTAAATTCGGATTAGAGGCCAAAATACTCAACCAAATTGATATTATTTTTTAATGTCAATTAATTTGTACACGACCAATTAAAATTTCTATAAAGAACGACTTTTTGACGGTTTATTATTTTAAATTTTATTTTTCACTAGCTGGATTACTCCGGTACACCCTCTGAGGATGGGTAACGGCAACATAATAAACCATTATTGGTATTTAGGATGACAGGAGAATAGGAATTGATTGAGCATTGGTTTTCTTATTTTTTATGCTTCCTGCTTCTTGTTTCTTCTTACACTTTCTTGTCTCCTTTTGTCTCTTCCTGGTTCTTCTTATCTCTGCTTAGCTCACCTTGCTTCTTCTAGCATATCGTCCTGTCTTGCAAATCGTCTTTTCTTGCATTTTCTTACTTCATTCCCCTTCTTGCTTCTTCTTGCATCTTCTCGTCTCTTCTTGGCTCGTATTGCCTCTTCTTTGCTCTTTTTGAATCTTTTTACCGCTTACTGACCCTTCTTGCCTATTGTTCTCTTTTCTAGTCTGTTCTATTCTTGACTCATCTTGTCTCTTGTCAAATAATCTAGTCTCTCTCTGTCTCGTCTCTTAATGAATAAAAGCCGACTGAAAACAAACAAAAAAACATTAACAATTCTTCAAGTGGCATGGCATTATTTATGTTGTTGTGATATTGCTATCCGAGTTCAGTGCTCCGAAACATCATGTTAACATAAACAATCTTTACCATCAACAAAAATATAAACAAAAGTGAAAGATGAGAACTAATCTTACAAGCATCTTAATGATGTGATTCCTTTGTCAAATCCTTTTTTCCACCATTGCAACTATGCGAAACTAAATTTTGTGATGGAAAACTTTAACTGAAACACATGTTCAACATGTTTTTATGAGATTGCGTAAAAGGGGTTCACGAAATAAAAATAATTACACGGACTAACGAAAATATGTCATGTCGGAATGAAACGCGACAACTCTCTTCTTTAAGATTTCTTTAACGACAATAAAATCAGTTTTTCGATACCAACAAAAAATTACAAAATGATGATCTTTCAGAGTGATGATCAAAGTGAACAATGATATCTTGTAACAATTCTACAGTAAGTAGGTACAATTCATAAATTCGAACAGGAGTGCTGCAGTCTGCAGTACCGCCACGGACTTCCGTGATGTCACAGGCTTTAACATTTTGATGGCTTATATCTTCGTCGGTAATATATGGTACAAGCTGATACCCGGCATGCGTTGAAATGCCAATTTTTTTTCCCTTCGTGTCATTTCCCCTTTCGTACTCGTTCCCTTTCCTCCTCCTCTTCCCCTTCCCGCCTCCACTTTCCCTCCCGCATTCCCATTTCACCTTTTTTCCTTGCAGCTTAACTCCATAAAATACAACCATTTTTCAAACAACTCGCGTGTGACTTTTTTTTTTACGCAAATTTATAACGCCAAAGCTCACCAGTAGATATAAATATATATATATATAGAAACCTTCGCTGGCATGTTCACAACAACTCATCAAATTTACATCGCAATCGAATATAAAGAATAGGAAATAATTTCATAACGCCAGAGCTCACTATCACGAAAGATCACCAGTATGAACTGGTGATCCAATAGGCATGATTATCTATTTGTTAAAAGGAAACTCAGCTTTGTGGATATTCGGCTTACCCTGTAGTCCGCTAGTGACAGCAGCAGGAGTTGACACAAGGCCAACCGAGTCCCTTGCTAAATCTACAGGGGTGGACAATATATATATATATATATATTTATTTTTTTTATAACAAAAACTCTCTTTTTAACTTTTGAAGGTTATTCCCATCAATGTAATATATCATTGAAGAAGAAGATAACAACAATAATTTTTTTAAATAAGAAAATGAACAAAACACAGAATAATTTGGAAAAAAAACATTAGTCGAAGATAATATTGTTAATTCTGAAATTTCAAATATGAAGTTGACAAATACGACAGTCTCATAATAGGGTGCAATGGCAAAATTGGTTAATGCGTATTTCCCGGTTAGGTTCTGGGTTCGATTCCCAGTTGCAAACATTATCTTTTATTTTTTTCTGTATCTTGTTCATTTTCATATTTAAAAAAATTAGATTATGATTGTTATCTTCTTATTTAATAAAATAAATTTTGCTAGACTTTTAAACCAGGTAACCCGTTTATCACTTACTTTGATTTGTGTCCATCAATACCTTTCATTGACCTACATACATAGGTACATAACATTACAATGTATTCATAAAAATAAAGAGAAAGATTTTTTTTTTAATTTATCAGAAAACAACGTTCTTTTCACATCCAGCACTCTTACGATCACTCTTCGATGTCAAAAAACATATTAAAGTCGACTTATATTCCAATATTGTTGAAATAAACACAACATCGGAGTAAATGTTTTCCTGTTCTTGGATCCGTCATATTATATCCGAAACTTCACAGTCCCAAGATTGAAATATACCTGAAAGTAGTTGGTACCTTGATTTTCCGGACATCAGTAGTTAAACATATCACATGACGCCAAAGATAATTATTCGAAGCTTTTCTGCTTCTGATTTCCAGTTTATTATCATTATATCCATATCATATTAAAACAAATGGTTAATTACGAACCCCTATCCCTGGGCCAAGTTATTTTCTCATTCTCATTATGTTGTTTATCTTTTTTTTAATCATGTTCATCTTTAAACATTATCTTATGATGTGAAAATATATTACTTTTAAGCCGCCACTGAATATGAGGTGTTTTTTTTCTTAACTGAACTTATCTTTACTTTTCTTCACTTTTCTTCACTTTACTTCACTTTTCTTCACTTTACTTCACTTTTCTTCACTTTTCTTTACCTTTCTTACTTTTCTTCACTTTTCTTCACTTTTCTTCTCTTTTCTTCACGTTACTTCACTCTTCTTCACTTTTCTTCACTTTTCTTCACTTTTCTTTACTTTTCTTTACTTGTTTTCACTTTTCTTAAAAGTTCTGTTTTGTCATGAAACTATTATAAACACCGGTCGGGTCAGCCCGCCACTGGAACAGAACGGAAATGTTGGCAATGTTGACATTTCTCTGGCCATTATAGTCACGTGGGGTAACCTTACGCAGTTTTTGCGATAGGATTTTTGTATTAAAATGCCATATATATTTTAATATTTTTTTAATATTTTATAAATAAATCTAATATATAAAAAATAATATTTGGTTGTTTGTTTATGTGTTCCTATGTAATGCGCGGCAATAGCGTTCACCCGATTGCGATGAATTCTTAGCGCATACCCGGGATGGTTATAGGATAGTGAGCTCTGGCGTTATGAAATTATTTTCTATACTATTCATACGATTGCGATTAAAATTTCATCCGATTGCTATAATTTTTTTTTAATTGTTGTGAACATGCCGGTGAATATTTCTATACATATATGCTGGTGAGCTCTGGCATTATGAAATTTGCACAAAACTAAATTCACACAAAAGTCACGCGAGTTGTTGGAAAAAATTGAGTATTTTATATAGTTAAGCGGCAGGAAATAAAGGCCGGGGGGAGCGGTATGCGGGAGGGTCGGATGGGGAATTAAGCAGGGGGGCTTCGCGAGAGGGGGGACGAGGTAGAGGGGAATGCGAAGAAGGTGGAAGCGGAATGCGTAAGAGGGGGGGGGGGGGGGTCGCGAGAAAGTGGAGAGCGGGAGAGGGGAGTATATCAGCTAGTAAGTTATATAAAAATATCACATGCATATTAATTGTGTGTATCGACGTAATTAATCTATGTATATGCGGAGAAAGCATACGTAAACCGTAGTCTAAGTATATGCACTCTGCTTTCAACTGCTTTTGGGTGCAAAATAACCTATCCAGATGCTTTCTTACATAGAATATGAACGCGAACTATTTCACTCTACAAAATCAGGAGAGGAAATAATATGCACCTATAAGCTTTAAAATATGTTTTTTTTCTGCAGAGGGGTAAGTGTAAGTTATTACATAACCGTATGCTTATTCTATCGTAGATACTTATTCTATCAAATAAAAAAATTAAAAAATTCTCAAGAGAATTGCCTATTTGCACCAAACATACATTATTTTACAAAAAGTTGTCGCAGATGACAAAATTGATAACAAAATAGGACCTATCGTTAACACTGGCAAAACAAATAACAAAACGACGAGAAAAGCAATTTACCAGTCAATTTTAATTTTCTTCGTAGAGCTTACCCTACATAAGATCTACTTCAAGGCGACTCAAAACGCTACAGATTTGAGGGAGAAGCGCAGGTGAAGCACGCACCAATTTGTAGCAAACATCGACGCTTACAATTACCCACCGCGTACGGTTACCCCCCTTGACTCCATTTGATATTGCTTGACACGGTAATCCGCTAACAATGTCCATATTAGCTCCACCGGTTGTGCCTCAAGAGAGCAGGCGAGGATATTTGAATATCTTGATTAAGCCAATCGATTTACCCATCTCACCTGGATCTTCACCGGAAGCGGTGGTTAGTTACCATTCCCCTAACATAAACGCTGCATCCTGTCGATGAAGATTACCTAATAATTGAACATGGTTCATGGTTTGAACAGAGTTGAAACATTAACGCTGCATGCTAAAAGTACCTAAGTCGTTTCCAGTTATAAATTAAGATTGCTATAGTCCTATGAATGCATAAACAGATCCAAACTGCAAACATAAGGCAAATGATGAGAATCATAATATTTTTTCAAACTTCGCCAAATCTCTTTTGGCGTCATTATTTTATTTATTTTTTATTTTTTAAAGAATGACAAACATTCCCGGGTTACGAATAACCCAAAAACATTTGAAAATCTCCTACTACCACCACACTATTATACAATCACTATTATATAATCACAATTACTTACATGTTTCAAAACCGATGGTTTCTTCGTCAGGGTAGTAATGACATTAAATAACAAAAGAAACAAACAAGTGTAGACTAAAAAGAACTATGGACAAAACTATTATAGAGAGATAATATAAATATTTTATAATAGTGGTTTAATACAAAGTTATTTGTTTTAATTTAATTTTAAAATCATAATACCATAATGTAATAATAAATGTCAAAATAGCCACAATAATCCCGAACTAAATCGGTGTCGAATTCCTCAATTTTTTCTTTTTTATGTGTGTTTTCCTATTTCATTTATATTTATAGTTTAATAAATATATATATTACATTATATTTAAAAGTACAGATAGTTCAATGCTAACAATGTTTTTTAAGAACAAAACTGCACAACTCAATAAAGGAATGATTTTTCGTGTTTAAATCGGGGAGTAGCGCCATTGTAGTTTATAAGGTAAGTACCATTTTTCTTTATCTTAATATATAAAACAAAGTCGTGTTAGTTACACCATTTATAACTCAAGAACGGCTGGACCGATTTTCATGATCTTTGATTTGTTGGATTTGTCTCCGTCCCGAATAACAGAATAACTATTAAAACATCGGAACAAATCACGGGAAAAATAATTATGAAGAAAATACATTTTTTCATATATTTTGTATGGAACGGCTTTTCAAATAATGTGCGTTGGTCGACATCATTTGAATCAATTCGAACAGCTAATAAATTAAACATTAAACACAACACTTATTGATTCTGAGGCAGTACGAAGTTTGCCGGGTCAGTTAGTTATGAATATATGTTGAAGATTTTGAGTTGAGAAGAGGTACAGGATAGTATTCATATTTTTATAAGACATTTATTTTTAATTTGGGAAGCGGGTACGGATACCGCCGCCCCGGGATCTATTTATTTGACAACTAACACCCATGCTATAGGTCACCCCATGTGGTTCGCTACGTTTGGTAACTTATCAGGTAACCCAACTTGCTCGGGTTCAAGGGGTGGGGTTTGTCCGGTCGGAAATGCTAATGCGTCTGCCCACCAGGCGCACCACTGAGGGACGTTTCACATGTCCGTCACTCCTGGACACATTGACCCCCAGATTCCTACCGATCCCTCACATTTTTTTCTTTCCCAGAACTTCCCCTCCTTCCTTTCCCTAATAAGAACCTCCACATAGCTTTCCCAAAGGTGGCACAGGCCCCGAGAGTTTTTTTCCTCAGGGCCTCTCACGTGGAGCTTATGTAAAAACAAATTATTTTTAACTTAATACATTGTATACACATTATTCATGTACCTATTACCGAGTACCGTAGTATACACAATGTATCTATTAGAGAAGGTAATGAATTAAATAAATAAAATATGTGAAGCTAATGCATGAAATAATATTTATTTTAGAGTAAAAACATAATATAGTGTATACTTATGTATCTATTAGAGTAAGTAGTATCATATGCAGTGACGGCTCGTGACTTTTGTTGAGCTAGAGTGCTAATATTAACAAAAGTGGCACTGTTAATGTCGTTGTAGCCAAAACAATTTTATTTTTTTTCGAATATTTTTTTTTTTTTGAAGATTTTTAGGAAATCCGTGCGGCGCACGGCTAAACTGAAATTTCCTGAAAATCTTCATACAACGAAAATAATTTAAAAAAAACCATATATTTTTCGGCTACAACGACCTCAATAATGCCATTGTGGTTGAGCCGCCACTGATCATATGTGGAGCTAATGCAAAAAAAAAAAATATATATATATATATATTTCAGAGTAAAAACTTATATAAAACATTATTTATATTACTATACAGTACCGTAGCACATACGTATATCTATTAGAGTAAGTAGTACCAACAAACGATTAGTTTAATCCCCCCTGGGGAAGGTAAATTCCCCTAATGAGGAGGGTACCCTAAACATGTAACGACGTCAAACGTTGTGGCAAAGGCTTGACCGCAGTTGACGTTGTTTATTTTGTTTACCTACATACTTACTACCTAGGTAGATTCTTCGTAACATTGTGCATCATTATTTTCGGTACATACATACTCGCATCTATTGTTAAAGATGTTGTACCGCCATTTAGAACTGAATTGGAGTTCGATTAAATCTGAATAGTCAGGTCCCAGTTCCCCACCTTCCTCTTCCTCGTCTACTTCCATTCCCATTCCTTGAGATTCGCAAAGCGAGAGAAAAAAATACAAAAAATCCATAACGATTTATCACAATGCTGCGGAAAATCAGATACCTCAAAAAATGACGATATTATTTTTTTTATTCTAATTTTGAAACCTAAGCAGACTAAATAATTATTCAGTTTGGTTGGGTATTTTGGCCTAAAATCCATAATTAAGATTTATATGAAAAGGGCTGAAACGTGACTTAAGAGCGATTGACCAGCGGCTGAGCATAAAAGTTGAAAACTGCTTGCAACTGTACAGGGAGGTTCCAATGAGAAAGATTATTACCCGTATCAAAATTTTAAATTAAAAATTTAATATCGATTTATTTCATTAAAAACTTACTTTATTCTATACCTACATTCAAGTAAGCAATAAAAATGCTCAAACCGCATGATGATAAATTATTAAATGTCGTGTACTTTGTGTAAGTATTTTTTGATCATAAGTATTTATGTTTTTTAATAATGTCTAAACAAAATAAGTGTGTAATAAGTTTGTAAGACCTTATATAAATAGAAAAACTGAGGTATTTTTGTCACAAAACACGTTTTCGGATTTACTTTTAGACAAAACTGTGTTTACTAGATTATGTATTGATTCATTTCGTTATATGATTTGAAATGTGTTGTGTTATTTAATAGAATCTATCGTTTTAAAATTGAACAAATCTGCCAACGACCAACGATATAATAACCTTAGTATATTAAAAATAAACTTAGTTTTTCAAAATTTTACAACTGCGTGTACCAGATAAAATAACAATCTTTCAAAACCAATTTATGTTTTTTTGTAAAAAATTGTCAATAGGTCTGGAATTTGATTTAAAAGTGACTAATTTCCGGTACTCTCTGGTAATACCCTCCAATTAATGGTGGAATTCAATAATTATTGTAGTATGACTTTTTTAATGATTGAACTTTAAATGGGTTAAATCATTGTTCAATTCATAAAAAGTCATATCAAACAACTGTATTGCTAACTTTAGAAACATTAGTACAGATAATCTATAAGGACCTTACTAATGAACATGTTTTAAATTTTACACAACCACATAATTAATTACCATTAATGTATGGTTTTTTATCAGTTGTTCAAAATGTAAAACTCGGTAATTAGGAAGGGGGTATTTAGTAGTATGTATAATTAGTACGCGTTAGCACTACAATAAAATAAATCTGTCATTTTATTTATTTTTTTATTATTATACAACAAAAAAATGGCGTACAGTGGGAATTTATACCCGCTAAGCTAATGTAAGTGGCATATCAGCAGGAGATTAGTTCCACAGAAAATAATAATACAACAATATTAAATAATATTACATATTAAAATATTATTAAAATATTAAAAAATATTACCTTTTGTTATTTCGGCTACAGGCATTATACCTAGCTCTCTTATTAAAAATTTAGGCATATTAGATTTGTCAAAGAATTTGTATATAAAAATGCAAAAATCAGTCATTTTAAATACATGTAGAATTACGAAAGATTTTTTAAATATTTATATTGAGGGATCAATAGGATTTATCGGTCAAATTAGGAATTCCACAGAGCCGAACCCTCTGATATGAAAATATCTGGAGACGGTGAATTATATTCCCATTTAATAGTTAGGTAGATTAACGTGTCGTTCTTGTATTGTTTTGTATTAATTATAATACATATATACATATAATACATATAATATATACATATAATACATATATAATACACTTGCATAACGTGGATTTACTAGATGATCATTTATATGGAAAAGTGTATGAAAGATATTTCCCATAGGAAAAACTAAACCCTTAACAAAATAAAAATAACGCAAAAGCATAATAAAATGTAACTCCATCACGAGCAAGCGTGAAGTTACCAATAATTATTTCATAATAGTTTCAAGAGAGTTAATTTCGACACGTTATGTTTGTGTTGTTATTTTTGTCCTAAATATTTAATAAAATGATTCCATGAACATTTAACTCTCGACAGTTAACCCGGCATACTACAAACATTTTTTTATTTTTTTATTAATGGGATTTTACATATTTATACAGTTTCTATGATTTAGTGTAAATAAATCAAGAAAAGGTTTAGATAACATAAAAAAATTACAAGAAAAATATTGTTTAGATAACAATAAAAATGGGTATAACAAGAGGTAGGTGTAGAGGCGCAATTAAATGTATGTTTTAATGATATAAATAAAAGTTAAAGAAAAAAAAAATAAACAGATTTTGAACTGCAGATACCATAAAATATAACATATAGTAATAACATGATGTGAGTTCTTAATACATAATTTACAAATGCAAAATGCATACCAAGGAAATACAAAAACATTACCACACAAAATCGCTTTACATACAAGTAGCTCTAAAATTAATTTTCATAAAAATTAAATTTATAAAACTAAATTTTTAAAATTTTTATAATTTATAAAACTAAATTTTTTATACTATCAAGCAAAATAAACCATTTATAGAAATAAAATTAATAATAATTGATAGTATCTACAAATGAGTTTGATAATATATGTTTATGATAAAATATTATAATAACGACAGTACAGAAAAATAAGTAGGAAATACAAGTTGTTAAAGTAATTATTAACATAAGGAAAAATACATGAAAAGTATAGTACAGTTTGTGTTAATTTAGCAACTTCTATTAGGCCCTATTTAGTGGGTTTTGTAGAATATAGAATCTAAATTAAAATAACGATTAAAGGTTAAATTTACAGTTCTTTTAAAAATATTCTAATATTCATATTTTTATAAGAAAAACTCTCTTTTTAACTTTTGAAGGTTATTCCCATCAATGTAATATATTGTTGAAGAAGAAGAAGATAACCATAATAATCTATTTTTTTTTAAATATGAAAATGAACAAGACACAGAAAAATAATAAAAGATAACGGTCGCAACTGGGACTCGAACCCAGAACCTTACGTCTTACCGGGACATAGGCCAGTACCAATTGGGCTACTGCGATCTATTATGAGACTGTCGTAATTGTGAACTTCATATTTCAAATTTCAGAATTAACAATATCATCTTTGACTAATGTTTTTTCCATATTATTGGCAGCTACCTTTATTATTGGAAACAAGTATTCAAAGAATGTATTTGTTACCTAGATAGTGTCTCGAATAAATATATCCGATTTTATTTTTATGGAACACCTATTGACTTTTTATAAAAGTCTAAATGAATATTCATATTTTTATAAGAAAAACTCTCTTTTTAACTTTTGAAGGTTATTCCCATCAATGTAATATATCATTGAAGAAGAAGAAGATAACAATAATAATCGAATTTTTTTAAATATGAAAATGAACAAGACACAGAAAAATAATAAAAGATAACGGTCGCAACTGGGATTAAAATTTTTGATTATTATTGTTATCTTCTTCTTCTTCAATGATATATTCTAATATACTGATTTTTAGTTTGGAAACTGATTGATGACGTCGTCGCCAACTATACTTGTTGCCAAGTCTGTGCAGCATTTGAATAGGCGAGTTTTCGAAATAATTATAGCAGATTTGAATTTTAAAATTATGTTACACTTAGGGGTAAACGAGTTATCCGATGAAATTTGTAATATAACATGGGTGGGGCTAATTGAACCATTTGGTTCAACTGCCCTATTCCGATTTCTTACGGTAATTGTATACGTAACGTATTTATTTCGCTCTTCAACACATTAATAAATATAATGACGATTTTTTTTTAACTTTCTAGATGCGTACCTACAAAAAAAGACGGATCTAGGAAGGCAAATCCTGGTTCCGTCTTTTTTTCAATTGAAGAAAGCGACAGAATCATTTATATATAAAAAAAAAACAGAGTATCCGATCTGCATCCAAATAGTGTGATGTAAAACATGACGTATTGGTGAAATTTATTACTAAATTTAAAAACCAAAGAGAGGCCATGACAATGGGATATAAAACTCACAAGAGAAAACAAAAATATCTGTAAGAGTTTCAACTCGAATTAACAAAATCATGTTCAACTAGCCCCGCCCACCCTACGCTGGTATAAAAAAAAAATATTTGTGTATGTATAAGTGGTGACCGGACAACTCAGAATTCACTTCAACACCTCCTTTGAAAAGTCATTAAAAAGTTACGTTGGGTTAGATGTTAGATTATCAGATATATCGCAAAAAAAAATCATTTGATACTTTTAATGGCTTTTCACAGGGGTGTTGATATTAAACAATTATGATTTGTCATGGAATCGTTATAGATCCAGTTAAGTACCTACCTACTTCACAAAGGCACACATTTATGTTGGTAAACGTGTTAGTAAACAAGGGATATTGATATTTCCCTCAATTTCTGATGGCATCCGTGGTTGAGTGGTCACAATCATTGAAACGAATTCGGAGGTCGCGGGTTCAAATCCCTGCGCATTTTTTGTTATTTCACATCTATTGATTTGGAAAATCTTTCATAATATCTACAGTATATATATTTTAGTAGTATATTCTCACAATACTCGAACAAGACTTGCACACCATCTAGAAATACCTAAAACAAAAACGTCCTTTGGACAAAAACACTACAGATACCAGGCTATAAAACTATACAATTCACTTCCAACACAATATAAAACATCTAATCTTTCAGAATACAAAAAACATATATGGAACTGGCTACAATCCTTATAACCCTTAAATTATAATTATGTTATCACATTCATAACTTTATGGAAATTCAAAATAAATTTTCTTTTGGTCAAAGAAATTATTTGTGTCAGTCTACACTTATATTTAATATCCTTCCAGAACATATATATTAAGACATCTTGTGCATTTTTTGAAAAATATTAAATTATCGTTGTTAAAATTGCCATCAATTGGTTAATCTTTGTCATTTGTTGTTTTATCAATAGGTACCTAAATATTTTTTGTTCTATTTTTACTACTTTATAAACTTATTATCCTCAAGACAGGCTTGTCCTAGTGAGGTTAATATTGAAATGTGAACAATAATACCTACCATGTAAAGAAACAATATATAAATAAATAGATAAAATAAAGATGCTTTCAATATCGCCCTGATGAAAGACCACCATTCAGAATCGTAATTCCCCACCTTTCCCTTGTCCATCTCCTTCCCTTATTCACTATCTTTAGCCTCACAATAGTATCACTGGATCCAGAAAGTTGGGAGTAGTTATGACTTTTGTTCTCACATTAAAACATCTATTAATGAGCCCGTATTGAATAGGCATCGTTTTTCCGTCGTAGGTAAAGCCAGTGGGTAGTGAGTTTTGCCATTATGTTGACCTTTTGAAAGCAGTTGCACAAAAACCCGGTTTGGTATTAACAGTGATGTCTTTGTTAATATATTTGAAAGATATCACAATGCTCTCCGTCCTTACGTAATTAACATATGAAGCTTCTGTGTACACATACAATAGAATAATATCTACATATTGTACCAACGAGTATGTATTATAGTCTAAATATCTGGAGTTCAAATAAACGATTTCCTTTCGCCTCAATTGACTACCTCCGTGGTCGATAGGTAAGGCTTTCGACTAGCAATTCGAAGGTCGCGGGTTTCAATGCAGAGTCGAAAATACTCCCGAGTTCAAAGGTTACTTCCGTCCGAAAACATCGGAATTATCGCGCCTTCAGAAGTTTTACTTCAAAAAACATATGAACTTATTATTTGGTAGACACTTTCAATGTCATCTCAGTGAAGATCTTTAATAATTGAAGAATTTATTGAAATTATGTGACGAACCAACTAATCAATTTAGTGACCAGCTCAGGTACGGGGGCTCCATCGAGGCCAGAGTTAAGTTGGCCTCTCAGAAACTGGGCGTACTGTACAGGGCCCGCAGATACTTTAATTGTACACAACTGCTAACCCTGTACAAATCGCAAGTGCGCCCCACTGTTGAATTTGGCAGCCATCTCTGGTCTGGAGCCCCGATGTACCTGAAAAACGCCCTCGACTCTGTGCAGAAACGGGCGGTCCGCTTGATAGATTCTCCTGTCTTAACAAACGGATTGCAATCTTTAGAGCACAGGCGTCGGGTGGGAATGCTATCCTTGTTCTACCGGTATTTCAATGGAAGATGCTCCGAGGAGCTAGCGTCATTGATCCCCTCGGCACCGGTGCATAGTCGGGAAACACGCCAAACGCGCGCCCAACATATGTACACAGTTGACATTTGTCACATGAGAACGGGACGCTTCTACGACTCGTTTTTGTGTTCAACAGCTCGGCTGTGGAACGATTTGCCGGCCTCTGTGTTTCCTCCTTCCTATAACATGGGTCTCTTCAAGACCCACGTTCACTCCTTCCTCTCCTCAAAAAGACCCTCCTCACAGCATCTTCAAAGATGACATAGGCCCTGAGGGAAATTATTTTCCTCAGGGCCTCCTGTGTGGAGTTAATATAAAAAAAAAAAAAAAAAAAAAATCTAACTAAAAAAAAAATCTTTCTATCTTCTCTATCCCGATGATCAACACATTATTTTTAATAATAACATGACTCCTACAACACTTAAATAGTAGATAAACTGTAGGTACTGTAGTATAATGTTTTTTTATTAGGTTTGATGATTTTCAAGACTAAAATAATAAAGCAAATAAAAAAATAAAAACATTTACGTTCTTGAGGAGATAACCAACCTTCTATTTTCCAATCTCCTCCATTTTTGAAGGTAGCTTTGAGCTAATATTATTTCAAATTAATTATAATTTTTTTAATAAATAACGACTTTTAGTGATATAAAGAAATATCATTTTATTCCCGAAAATAATATAAATATTCTATCAATTTAGAATATAGCCAGGAACAGGACCTACGGTATCTTCCTAATTACTTTTCCATTTTCAATCAATAAATCATTTTATACTTGCACTATTCGCTAATTCATTGTTTTATAAAGAAATTGATAATATAAAAAAAAACGTGCTAAAGGTAACCTATACTTACGTCCTCAAATTACCTAGATGCGTAGATATTTATTGCGTATTTAAACTAAATTACAACATGTAAATAGGTATTCGAATACTATCCAACTCTTCATGGAAGTAGATATGTAAGTATGCGATATCATAAACCCATATAGAGTACCATAGATTACAATACGATAAAATAAATGTTATTATCCCACCAAGAGGCTCATTCACCATCACCATACATGAATAAAACACACAAGTACCTCGTTACTAAACAAATGTTTACCTAAATGCCAAACTAGTAACATTAATAGTGGCCTTAATGTGAATTATTAACTCTTCTGTTGGCTACGCCTCACTTAATTAAAGTTATCTCACGATTTTCACAGTATTTCACACACTCGACAATATTCCCTAACCTATATAATAAAATTATTAGTAGCATTTAGACAAACTGTGATACTTTTTAAAATATTTAACTACATAGAAAAAATATGTATTTATTTATAGCTACATGAATCCTTTGAATTGTTGTAGAAACCGTAGTAAATTATTGACACAACATACTGATAAAAGAATTTATTGACTTTTACACCATGTCATGTCAATAATTTACTAGCGTTTCAAAGGATTCATGTAGCTATTAAAACAAATCTTTTCGATATATTCCAGAAAGACACTACCTAAAATGTATACTTACATAAAATATAATTTTTTTAAACACAAAGAAAGTGCTTTGTTGGAGACTCGAAGTGAACACCGAACACCAACGCTTAACGTCAGACGACGAGTTTTCAAACTAACCGATGTGAGACATAAAACAAGTTTTTAATTCTAATAAATAGTTCAAATTTCTGAAAAAAATGGCATAGTTACGGTTCACATTCACTGCGGGAGAAACTCCAATAGTGGTCAACTTAACTGACATGCTGACAAGTGGCTAGTATAGAATAGTGGGATGCGTGTTCCGTGTTGCTCTAACGCCCGAGTTTCTGGCCGCTCTGGTCCCACCGTCCAAATTATTTTCAACCTAGCCGAAGAGAATGTGTGGCAACGTGGTTAGATAATTTAATTTTGGTCAAGAACTAGTAATGTGCGGCAACACCGTAAAATATTTCTCAATTTTGACGGCGATCTTTGGCCTGATCCGCCGAGCCGGGCGAACCTAAACCACGTGCTAAAAGAGACCACGCGATCTGTTTGATGGGAGTTTTAACGTTTGGCGAAAAGACTTCGCCGCGGTTACGTGCCCCGGTGGATACCGACTGGCCCCGGAGTCCGAGTGGAGTATAGTAGGAGAAGGAAGCCTGAGCCGAGACTAGCAGCTAGCGGAGAGCAGAGAGCAGAGCATCGTATCTATCAGCGAGCAGCCTAGTCCCCACTCGGCCGTTGGACCGATGATGCAACCAACTCAGCCGGGCGTTAGAGAATTTATTTTTACTATCCCACCGAGGCTGGTCTCTGCCGCCAGCGAAAAACGTGTTTTCGTCAAATAGCTATGAATCGTGTATTCCAAATGGTCAAATTCAGTGCTGACATTTACCTTTCTCTCTCGCTCCATGCACCTTGTATAGAAAACCGTCCATTTCCTTTGCTAATCCGGCGATGTTGTCAGGCGGGCCTGGTTGTGCTCACATTCAACTATTATTTCTATCAGAAGCGTGACTGGAAGTTTTTAATCGATAGGTGATATCAACACAGGCATTTTAAATAGCGGTATATCATTCGTTGAGTCGGTGCCTTATTATTCACGTATATTAATTTGCATTTCATAGTTAGAGGATGTTGTCAATTGCGGTATATAGGTCCATTGCTGGTTAGCTTGATTGAGTCAGAGTGCATAGATGCTAGATCCGCTAGAGTGAGTGCAGACCTCGGAGTGCCTACCGCAGAGGGCTAGAGCTCCCATTTCCCAATCCCAATCCAAGTTCACCGCTACTCCGCACTCTGCACTCTATTTCTCTACTGTTGCTCAGTGCCAGTGCCCGGATTCCGGACTCTTTCAGTCACGGGCCACGGGTTACTGCTAATCTAATCGGAGTACAGAGTGCGAAACACGTGATTTGCGGTTGTTAAAATAATGTACAAATGCAACATATACATGTGCGCAATAAATCTCCATACACCCTAACATATGTTGTTTTGAATAACTGTGAGATTGGTGTCTATTAGCTACATAAGAAAGATACTTTCTTGTCGGCCGATCTCATCATCTCCATATAAAATAACTTATTTATTTTAGGGATGCTAGAGATTTATTCTGTTTATTAATTTAATTTATAAACAGAATAAATCTATTAATTAGTTAATTTATTCGTTAGTTAATTCTATTAATTAGTTAGTTGATGTACACAATAAATCTCCATACACCCTAACATGTGTTATTTTGAATAACTGTGAGGTTGGTGTCTATTAGCTACATAAGAAAGATACTTTCTTGCCGACCGATCTCATCACCTCCAAATAAAATGACTTATTTATTTTAGAGATGCTAGAGATTTATTATATTTATATATATACTGTATTTGCCAAAATTTCTAAAAACATAGGTAAAATTTTTTTAAATTCGACAATTAACCGTGCTCTTCATACATTCAATAATATTTTCCTAAATTCTAACATTGACATTTTCTCCGATTCACTGCCCAAATTTAAAAAGAGCATCATGTCAATGATATAAACATATCAATGATATAAACTATTCAATGCGCATACACTTCTCACACCTACCAACATACTCACACATACACTCACGCACATATACACTACGCACATCTCCCGGTAATTACAAATAAGACATTCAAAGAAACATATCATAGGTACCCACCATGAAATATCATTTAATATATGTAAACTATCTCATCACTGTAACCAATGTACTGTTTGTTTCTGTAATATAAAATAAAATAAATAAAAATGTACATAAGAACATACTTAATAGTATACTTATATATATATATATATATATATATATATATATATATACATCCCGCTATCATTTCTGCATCCTTTCATCTAATCGACATTACCGCGTCCACCAGAAGGACTTGATTTTACATAGTTTTAACTAAAGTATATACTATCTTTTAAGTGTTTGATTATAGCTAGGTATTTAAATTTTTGAAAAACATTAATTTGAAAATATACAAAACGAAAAAAACGCCCTTTATCGTCCCATCAAACTGAACTCCTTTTATATGAAATGCAGTACAGCATCCTGCGTATACTTTCTTTCATGTAGTAAACAATGTAGCCTCCAATTATATATATAATTTCATGTTTGCGACAAACCGACGTCCTACAACGTTGCCGCTTATTTTTTTATGTTTTTGGTTGGACGACTTTATAGGTATTTCTAAAATATGAAGGCGCCAACATGACTGGCGCATACGTCGCCGACTCTAATCAACCCAGCGGCAATGCGCACTGAAAATTTATTAAATTGGTATGATATTTATTGAGACTTATTATTCAGAATTGAAACGTTGCTTGAAGTGTGATCAGATTTGTTTAGTGACTAGATCTGTATTGGTGGGAACTTCCCATCCTTGCTCTTCTCCTCCCTGGTTTCATTCGGCATCACAACAGTCTCCAATTGGATGTGTATTGTTCCCACCATCTCCGGGTAGTTAGAACCATGGCAATGGCATGTTGGGTTTTCTCATAATATAAAAAAATATTAAGTTTATTTATTATTTATACTTATAAAAAGCATTTAAGCTAGCTTTAAATTATGAACTCTAGATATAAGTGCTAATTAGTAGAAATAATTATGACCTATTAATTATAAAGAAATGGTAGACTTCAGAGAAAGATATCTCACCCATTTCTTGTATTTTTTTGCAATCTGATGTTATATCTTTAATTATTCTGTAGGTTTTTGGAAAACACAAAAATAATTGAAGCACATAAACGGTAGCTTGGCGTATTAGCTTTTTTTATCTTTGGTTTTGCGACAATTTTTTTATTGACAATTTATAGATAGATGCAATTACGTTACCGGCCTAACTATACGATTTCTGTTCTGAAACGGGAAACAATAGCTGTTAGCATTTTAATAAATCTTATTAGTTTTAGTTCAGTATAACCAGATTAAAAAATTGAATTATTTACATAAAATAAAATTAGAATTACATTAAAAGCGTATGAAATATATAAATGTAGATACCCAAAAACGCGAATCTTAATATAAAAATGAATGTTTCCCTGTTTGTCCCTTATGCGGTACCTAAAGCATTCGCAAAGCAGATGAAACTTTTGTGATTTTTCGTGTACATGACATATATATACATATATAGTGCAAGTGAGCTCTAGCACTATGAAATTATTTCTTATACATTTCATCCCATTTTGATGAAACTTGGTTGGGTTGTAAAGTTTACCCGCGTATGTTTCTGACTGCCGTATGTTGCCTGCTCAAGGGTCGGAAAACCTTCTGATTTATTCGTGTACGCACAAAAACAAAAAATATTGTGTATCTATAAGGGCTCCAATAAACAGAATCAATACAAACACTTTCTTTGAGTGGCATTGCAACGCATGCTGGGTACTCGCTAGTAGTCTATAAAAGATAAGATTCACGGAAATTTGAATAAAATAAGAGGTTCCGGCATGCGAAAATATTTCTTTAAAATTAATTTGTGTTATTTCTTTTTTAATTTTCTATTCCCACCTTTCTATTCCCCACATCCTTCCCCTCCCCACCACCTTCAGCCTCATACCCATACAAAATACCCATACAAACATACCCCCCCAATTGGAAATGCCAGTCTAACCGGCTCCAGACGGGAGCAGTTGGGAATCTTGTGATTCATAAAAAAAAACACATGCGTTGATTTTTTTTTTAATCATTTAATGAAAAAGAATGCATTAAATATAGTATTTTGTCAAAGAAAAAAAATCTAATTAAAATGCATGAATGCTTATCAGATCTATCATTACTGACGCCCTAGGTACTTTTTCGAGTTATAGGTAACTATTCCATTTTCGTTCGCGGGAGAAAAAAAAATTTGCCTTTAATAATAAATAAATATTATTTAACAATATCTAACCAACAGAGTAGGCAGAGAAACCCGCCAAACAACTCGGTATTGACAGACACTCCTTCCTCGCCTCATTCACATTCTCACACCGTTTTGTTATTCTGTCTTTTGACATGACTCAAGAATTTGGTTTACTTGATCATGCCATGTCTTCCTCGGGCATCCCCGACTTCTTCTACCAATTGTCATTAGTTCGTGAAATATATATTCCTCACAACCTTTTCATAGATCATTGGCTCTTCTTGCCCAAACCATCTAAGCGTCCAATTCTAAGAATTCTTACTCATTACTCATTACACGCACATCTCCAATATCTCACATATATTTTTTTTACTATGAAAATACTCATAATTGAAGAGAAAGTTGTTTTATTTTAGTTATTTACACGTACAAGTAAGTAAGTTTTCAAATAACTAATTAATGAAGTTCATTGTTTTTCTCTTAATTAATAATAATAGAGTGGCGTGACACACATGATCACGTATTATAAATACAATAATAATCTATGACAGGCTGTCTGAAATATTTTGTACTATCTTTCACGGAATTTTATAAACTAAATCTAGCAACCTTCCAAACCAATATAATATATGGCAACGTACAAAAATATATGGAAGGCAGATTTTTTGTTTACTTGAAAACCGCGTAAAAGTTCCAACTGTTCCCGACCGCCTGTGTCCAGTGAGACCATGGCATCCCCAATTAGGGTATTTTGTGAGGTTGAAGGTAAGTGGGAAGGGTAAGAAGATGGGGAAGAGGAAGGTGGGGAAGTACCTCACTATTCAAATCTACATGTACCTGGATAATCAAACACGGCTAGAGCCATTTCAATCAACGTTTTAATTCTGAATGGTGGTCTTCCCAAACTTTTTAGCACATTCTAAAATATCGGTAGTGTCGGGCACCACGGCAGGGGGGGGGGGGCACTTTTTGTGTAAAACCACGAGCTTTAATTAATTTATTTTACCGACCGGTTTCGCTTTGCTCTAGCATCATTAGGGCTTAGTTGAGGAAAGCGAAACCGGTCGGAAAAATAAATAAATTAATATAAATATATGGTTTTTAGAAAGAAGAAGCTACGTCTTTTAAGCTACGTCTTTTTAAGCTACGTCTAGAAGCTTTTTATAATTTGATAATTCTTTATGAGAGTTGAGTTAGCAGCACTTTTTCCTTAAATAATATTTTTTGATAAATCGTACATGTTTGACAGTGAATGTTTACGTTAATACGAAACGCATCGAAAATTCTAAAACATACCGACATAGTTTTCACCCTCTAGAAGGCAGTATAAAAAAAAATATATTTATTTTGTGCAATTTTCGATGTAGAAAAGTGTTTTTTCCCGGGCGTCCTTTTTGTATGGGCTGAAAAGCGAAGTCTATCATCTTAACGCGATTTCATATAAATAATCAATTATCATTGAACCTTTTAAGTTGACCTCAAATTCTTCCAAAGTGTACATCTACACCATGTTTTCATGCTTTTTATGCTTTAGCAAGTTTTTGTAAAATGTAACAGTAGTAATTGGAATGTTCAGGTGTCAGTCGTCCGAATAGATAATATGGGGCCATTAACGTGTTCGTTTTTTAACGTGATTACCGCACAAGAGTCCCAACCGTCTGGAGCCAGTGAGACTAAGGCATCCCCAATCAAGTTTCATCGATAGGGATGTGTTGTGAGGCTGAAGGTAAAGGGGGAAGGGAAGGAGGTGGGGAATGCCTGGCAATTCAGATCTAGTCACCAAACGATTCCATTCTGAATTGTGGTCTTACACCGGGGCGATACTGAGAATATTTTCCAATCTGCTGCAAGCCGCAAATATACTACAAATTATTTTTAGAATAAATTGCAAAATAACACAAATTAATCAAATAAAATATTGCTTCCGCAATTCGGGATTTGAACCAGCGACTCTCTATCGACCACGCAGGCCATCAGTCCCTGACTTGATAATTGACGACTTAAGATGACGGTTTTTTCAAGTCTAAACTAACAGACGGTCTCTGTGGTCGAGGGGTAAGACTCTTGATCCGCAATCCGCAAGGTCGCGATTTCGTACCCGGGGTGCGCAAGTAAATTTTATAAAATTAATTTGTGTTATTTCACAATTAATTAATAAAAAATAATATACTATACCTAGTATATTTGCGGTACGTTCCAAAGTTGAAGATACTTGTGGAAGGCACAAGTATCTTTAACTCTAGTGTAAGATCACCATTCAGTATTGAAAAGTTGCTTGAAATGGCTTCAGCCGTGTTTGACCTGATCTGAATAGACAGGTACTTCCCTACCTTCCTCTTCCCCATATTCTTCTCCTCCCTATCACAACACACCCCATTTGGGAATGCTATAGTGTTACTGACTCCAGACGGAAGCAGTTGGGACTCTTGCGGTGCGGTATTCATATTAAAAAAACATAAAAAACTAGAACCGGGATACATCGGCTTTCCTTTCCATCTGATTACTTACTACATAAACTTACAACATTACGATAAAAAAACAATATCTACTTATTGGTTTATATCGCCAAATTCTTGATAGGTACGTTTTTTAATTTTCTAATTTCGACTATTTCATAAATGCCCAACGGTAGTCTGTGAATATCTCGAAGATAGGTTTAGATCCAGCAAGTTAAGAATATTTCATCACAGTACTAACACAGATGCAAAACTTTTAGGTTTTTATTTTAATGATTTAATGATTGTTTTAATGACAGTTAATGATTGTTTCGCAATTGGGAATTCGAATTCAGAGCGTGTTGAAGTCGGTTACATAAAACTTATTTTGTTTTACAACATTGTTATTGAAATACTGAAAGTTATCAAAATATATATTTTTAAACTAAATGTGATAATCTTCAGGATTGATATTGCAGTAACAATAACATTAGTTCACTAACCTGAACCTCTAATGAAAGATTTGTTTGTTATGAGTTATGAATTATGAATGTTATAAACAAAAATTCTGTGAATGTCCCAAAACATGTGGGTTCATTCAAGGCCGCCTGTTGCAAGAGATTCATTCATCCTCCTGGAACATTGCCTCTTACTTTTAATGATCGGTTGGTACGATTATACTTGGTCGAAGGTTGGTGCCGTAAAAAGATAAGGATTATTGTCAACATCACCTCCCAATGGTCTTGATATTAATTTATGATACTTGATCCCAACATTTAAATGTTACTTACTAAAAATTCAAACACGGCTAAAGCTATTTTAAGCAAGTTTCAATCATGAATGGTGGTCTAACACCTGGGCGATCTACTCTGGAACAAGCCGTAAGTATACTAAATATTATTTTTAATTAGTAAATTATTTAATAACACATATAAATCAGATAAAATTTTACTTGTGCGAGCCGGGATTTGAACCCGCGATCTCCGGATTGCTAGTCGAGAGCCGTACCCCTCGACAACGGGGGCTGTAAGTTCCTGATTAAATGTAATTTCAGTTTTCTTGCACGTATAAACTCTAAACGGGTCCTATCGGCTTCTTTTTCCCTCTGATTACTAACTACATTTAAAAAAAAATTCAGTCTAATTCTTTTTTTCTAAGACTTTTTCATAAATGTGCAACAGTAGTATCTTAATAATAATAATATTTTGATGAAAATCACCTCAAATTTCTCACCCCACCCAAAAATTATCTTAAGTTCTCCTGGATGTTTTTGGTTTAGCTGAATAACTTGGAAAAATACCTCTTCTAGTAAATTAGTTAACGCTGTTTCGTTCTTATTATTAGAAATAAGCAGGGATGCAGTATCACTACCCTGATTGTTAAATATTAGTTAACAATAAATTTCAATCCACTTTGCAAGTAAGAAGAATAATCATAGCTTTCAAATTATTACAATTACTTGCACCTTCGGCAGACTGAACATAAGCAAAATAATCTCATTTTTAATACGTAAACAATGAAGAAATTATTGCTGCAATTTGTTATAGACATTGACATATTTATTGCATATGTTCAACTAAAATATGCAACTTTATTGAAGCCAAATCTGGCGCTAATTTTGGTTAATTTCGACGATAATCACTGAACATTGTTATCGCCTCTGTTTCTTTTAGAGAAATTCAGACTGTGAGCGAAGTTCTACAGTTATTATCGACCATTGAGCAGAAACCTCATAAAAATTAAGAAAAATAAAAATATTGAATAAATTTTTTAAATGCACAAAGTACAACTGGTGTCTGGAAGACAACCCTCTCAATATTGCCTGAGGTGAGCCGCAGATATCATGCTGGCCTCAGGATCCGCCAGAGTAATTGACGTTAGAAAAGCCGCAGTTACCGCATCAACCTCTGTCCGGCAGCTTCATAAAAATTAATACCTACACATTTTTTTTACATCAGCTTTACACGGGGTTTTTTTCGGAAAGTAAGGAGAGGAAGTCCTTTTGGAAAAATGAAAACATCTTCATCACACAGTCTCTCCCGATCTGGCCTGTCACGTAGTTGGTGGGCAGACGCATCTGCGCCAAGACCCGGACAAACCTCACCCCTATGAACCCGAGCACCCAAGCTAAATCACCAAAAGTAGCTAACCACTTGCGGTGACCTATGGCAGAGATTTGATTATCCAATAAATGGTTCTCGGGACAGCGGTACCCATATCCGCTTTACAAATTATTATTTGTTTGAAAACGCATTGTCGCTAAACAATGTAAGTGATAAGGATAAGAAACTACTCTCATAGGAGGGAGTAGACATTCAGCCAATAATATGGTGCCGATTGCATGTCAAATTACTATTTTAATATAAGTGCCCGAGAAATACCATTCACGTGGACTGAAATAAATTAACAAAATAACGAATAAATAATAACATCACATAAGGTTTAGACAAACTCAATTAAACAAGAGCCACACTTGAAAAGACTTTTGATTGTAATAAATAATGAAATTATATTATAAACACTCGAAATCTGGGTCAAAGAATTCGATGATAGGTTAGTGTGCTTCAAGGCCATCTTTTATGTAACAGAAGATTCATTCATTTGGTAGGTTGACCGTGAAAAGGGTAAGGATGACGTTTACTACACAGCAGTAGGTACATTTTACACTAGCTCCATACAGGAGGCCCCGAGGAAAATAATTCCCCTTAGGGTCTATATCATCTTTGGGTATGCTATGTGGAGGGTATTTTGAGAAAAAGAAGGAGAGGAAGTTCTGGGAAGGAAAAAGGTATGAGGGGTGTGTAGGAATCTGGGGTCAGTGTCTCCCACTGGGCGATCACACCGCAACCCGCCACATCGCAAGGCGAGCTTCTGGGAGAGTCCGGCTGGAGAGATCAAAAGGTTTCCCACAACCACTCTCTTCCGATCCGGCCTGCCACGCAAATGGCGGGCTGATGCATACACCGCCAAGACCCGGACAAACCTCACCCCACATGGACTCGGGCACCCCTGCTAAGTCATCAAACGTAGCAAACCACGGGGGTTGACCTATGGCAGAGGTATCGGTTATCCAATAAATGTATCCCGGGGGCGGCGGTACCCATACCCGCTACCCAAATTGAAAACCGATAGAAATATCAATCTTTGTAAATTCACTTTGTGGCATCGTTATATTGAAATGAAACAAATTACTTTGTGTAAACCACTATTATCAATGTTATAATATCTACCCAAATTTAAAACCGATAGAAATATCAATCTTTGTAAATTCACTTTGTGGCATCGTTATATTGAAATGAAACAAATTACTTTGTGTAAACCACTATAATCAATGTTATAATATCTACATGTTTCAAAAACGATGGTTTCTTCGTCAGGATAATATCATGAATAAAAATAAGAAAAGAAACAAACAAGTATAGACAGAAAGAATAAAAGACAGAAATATTATAGAGAGAGGTGATTAATTACTTAAATATTTTCAAAGCCATTTGTTTCATTTAAATTTACTTTTCTAAATTTGTATTTTTTCACGATTTCAAATAATATATGGTGTATTTGCGGCACGTTCTGGACTGGAAGATACTCTCGATATCGCCTTGGTGTAAGACCATCATTCAGAATTGAAACATAGCTTGAAATGGCTTTGGCTGTGTTTAGTAACCAGATCTTCAATGTACCCTTTTTTCCTCTTTCACATCTTTAAAAAAAAAATGAATACCGTAAGAGAGTCCCAACTGCTCCCTTCTGGAGTCAGTGAGACTATGGCACCCCCAATTGGGATATTTTGTGAGGCTACAGGCAGTGGGGAGGGGAAGGAGATAGGGTAGAGGAAGGTGGGGAAGTACCTGGCTATTCAGATCTGGGAACCAAACACGGGGATATTAATTAATTATGAAATTATACAAAGTAATCAAATAAAAATTATTTGCGCAAGCCGGGTTCGAACCCGCGACCTTCGTATTGGAAGTCAAGAGTCTTACCCTTCAACCGTCAAAATTATCTCCTTCCCCTCCCACTACCTTAGCCTCTCGACAATTGTGGATGCCATAGTCTCGCTGGCTTCAGACGATTGGGAGCAGTAGGGACTTTTATGCAGTGGTCATCGAAAAAAGGAACAGGTTAATGGCGATTAAAAACCCAATTCTCTTCGGACGGCAGACACTTGATTACTCCGAGTAAGAGGAAGGTGGGGAAGTACCTGGTTATTTATTCAGATCTGGGCACCAAACACCGATAAAGCCATTTCAAGCAACATTTCAATTCTGAATGATGGTGGGGCGATACTGAGAGTGTCTTCCACCCTGGAACGTGCCGCAAATATACTATATATTATTTTTAATTAATTATTTGTAAAATTACACAAAGTATTCAAATAAAATTTATTTGTGGACGCCGGGTTCGAACCCGCAACCTTCAGATTGGTAGTCAAGAGCCTTACACTAGACCACGGAGGCCATCAAAATTATCTCCCTCCCCTCCCACTACCTTAGCCTCTCGACAAATGCGGATGCAATAGTTTCACAGGCTTCTGACGGTTGCGACACTTGATTACTGCGATGTATTGTAGTTGAATGCGTAAACAACGAAAATATTATCGCAACATCTTTTTAACGACTTTGACATATTTATTACATATGTTTAACTAAAGGATGCATCTTATTGAAGTCATATTTGGCAACCATTTTAGATTGATGTCTACGGATAAATATACTTATTCGTTACTATCAATAACTTCGACAATTTGCCCTTTTTCTAGAAAAACTTTGGTTTAGAGTTTTTCTCTGTGAATTTTAATGTTATCTTATGTTGCAATGTGCGATGTTTTATTATGATTGAACTGTTCTCTCATTTCTAGGCAACGGAAGAAACGCCATTAAAAAGCGATGTTGCCAAACGTAGGAGTTGCGATAGTCGGGTCAATGTAAAAATGTATATCCTAAAAAATATACACTCGTCTACTGCAGCGCCGTCGCGCGCCGTTGAGAGGCAAAACGGTGAACTAAAATCATATATTTCAGTTGATTTGGGTACCAAAACTGCGTCTGGCTTGTTTTTGTATTTAGACTCTATGATGGTATAGGAGTGGGGAAAACTTGAAATTACATGTGTGTAATCCTGCGTCCGTATACCGGACGCAGAATTACCGTCGGACGCAGGATTGAATGAAACTGGACCATTAGAAGACGCCGTAATGATAGCGGGATGTATATATATATATATATATATATATATATATATATATATATATACTATGGTACTTTTAATAGCAATTTTATGGGTCAACGAGCAAATATATTTAAAGAACCATCGGTGGGTATCCCTCTTCTTTAAACCTGTCTATATACATTAATTTTATTTATTTACCTAAAAAATTGTATCGTTATAGACTCTAGAGATAGCCGACAAATATAAACATAATAATATGTTTGATAATATCTTGTTTACTTGGTAAATAATGGAACAGCGAAGAAGTTACTGCATTATTCCTTTTGCGACGTAACACGGAGAGCCTTTCTTTCACCTTCCACCTTCCCTTGTGGCTACAAATAATTTCAATCAACCCGTCAGATCCACTGAGAGCTAAACAGACGTATTTATATATTAACCTATATGTCCCCATTCCAGCCGACTTGACAGCGCGACCTCGCGACCTCGCCACCTCACACCTCGCCACCTCGCCACCGTGTCCCACCTTACCATCCTGTCCTCACTACCCTGCGGGCCGAGTTGGAGGTGTTTTGATTTGTACACATACATACATACCTACAGACATAACACCACCTTGTTTATTATATTCACAAGCGCCGTTTCAACGTTGGTATAGTTAAGCCGGCTGTACGTTCGGTTTAATGCCATTTTAACCATGACTAAGCCGTGGTAATAAGTCTAGTTTTAAACTATCCGACCTTCGCGTCACGTTATATCTACACCTCGAATTCAGGGACCACGTATGTACTTTTTTCTTCAATATTAATATTACCTACATTTTTTTTACTTTTCTATGTTTTTGTACATGTATTGTAATCTTTTTTTATAAATGATTAGGTTGCCACCAAAACTCGAACTCGGGAACTCTACCAACTAATTAACGGAGTATATAGCGCGATAACCAATTTGCCATTGAAACCTTTTTAAATTTCACAATGAAGCGTAAAGCTGCTTTAAAAAATTTGAAATGATAAAAGCTTTGGAGAAATCCAATTGAAAACACTATGATATCTGAATAACAAAAAGATTGTGTCTTTAATATCTCTTCTGACCGCCTGCAAAGTTATACTCGTCAAACTCCAAGCCACTGATGATCAACCTTTTTAGCAGGGCCAATTGATTCACTTCAGTTTGTTCACTAGTTATAGGGGGTAGGGTTTATTCATCATGATACGGTTAATTTTGCAGTCGGTGGTGCCGCCAATTTATTTGTATGATTTTTTTTTTTTTTAATGATTTGATTTTTTAATTTAAAAAAGTTGTTGAGCATCAAAAGGAAAGCGCCGCAAGCGAAAATTTTATATTTTCACGGCTAAACCAATAAAATGCTGTCGATTATTATTATTCTTAAATTTTAAAACGTATAAAAAATACTGTTCAAACCAATAAATACTGTTGATTTTTATTTTCCGAAAAGTTTAGCAAAATTTTGTCCAGAAAATTTTTGGTTTTTTATAAAACTGAGTGGGAGAGAGAGAACGGAAATCTTTTAAATGCATTAAAAGTAGATATACGCGGTTAGTTAAAAAAGGTACAAGATCTGTTAAAAAAATAAGGAAACTTCATTTTTCTCGAAAAGTATTTATTTATTCATCAATATCTATTTTGTTCCCTTCTTATGTATTATGATATAATACACTTGTGCCAGAGCTTTTTCCAATCCACGAAGCACTTCTGAAAAGCCCCTTTTTATATGGCTTTGAGCTCTTCCAGCGATGCGGTCTTTATCTCCTCAATCGTTGCAAAACTCCGTCCTTTCACGCTTTCATGGGCCAATTTTGGGAACAGGAAAATGTCACAGGGGGCCAAGTCCGATGAATACAGTGGCTGATGAATCAACATTTTAAAGGCGTTGGAGCAGTTAATTTAATTTTTCACACAAAATTTAATAGAGATTTTTTAACCCATTTTTTCGACAGCTAAAATCGCAAAGCACACTAAAACACGTCTAATCTGTATATCTGTCAAAAACAAACTAAAAATTCAAAATGTCTGATAATGTCGACATATGTATGTTGGGGACATGTATACCAACATAACAAAAAAAACCTTCGAAAATCGCATGTACGTATCCCGAGAAATTTAAAAAGTCACCTTTTTAAACAGACTACGTACAAATACATACGCTGCTTTTTCTAAGGACGAACGAGAAATTCTATCTTTATATGAATATATTTTCAAAAATGCAAAAAAGCTCTTTATTTTTAAAAGACTTATATCTTATTAATATTTTCGCTAAACCCTTGTTAAGACCAAAGTTATTTTTATTTAGCGAAGTGGCCGCAGGAAGGTCTCTGCGGCCGCGGGTTTCTCATCACCGCTCTAACCCCTACTAACGTACTAACCCGTGTTTAGGTAGGTTAGGTACCTACCAGTTGCCCTATATACCTACCGAGAGTCTTCGGATACCTCCGCCAGGCGATCAATGTTCCATTTGGGCAATACAGTTTAGGTTAAATTATTTGTATTATTCCGAGAAGACTGGTTCACAATCGATTAACCTCTATGTTAGAAATCGAGTTATGATCCCACTATCAACACAAAGTCGCATTATCTGAGAGTATTAACACCCTAACGTTATGTACGCAAGTGATAATTAAATAATATAATACCTACATCAAATTTAAAGAAATGTGGTTTTTTAATCTTATTCGCATTCTTCAGGGCCAGATTTTAATTGCTTCAAGGCGTAAGACTTATAGAATTAGAAAAATATATTTTCCGGCATAAAAATGAACATCCTTAACCCATACCTAACCTCTAATTTTGTACTCAAAAAAATCCTTGTCATGTTTGATAAATGATTCCGATTTGGAATGTGATTATAATTGGGTGGGTGGTAAGGAAAATGAGGAGTCATAGGAAATTCGGGGACCTCTCAGCCCTGTACATGTAGAAGATGAAGAAGATTAGAGCGATGCTGATAATGTACCACTTGTAGATCTTCAAAATGTCAGTCGGCATGATCCAGTTAATGTATGGAAACATAAGCTTAATTATGTCCCTACACATTTACATCACACCAATGACCCCATGGACGCTAAAACATAACTGTGAATCAAGAGAACTCAGCGAATACTTTTCAAATATTGATCACATTTTTTGGCGAAATTTCATTGCACACTAAAGAAAATTTGTAAAGAGCACAAAAAAGAGTTGGACATGACATGTAAGTACTGAAATAAAAGGCTTTATTGTAATCAAGATGAGTGATCAAGTCTTTAGGATATAACCTCACATCCGCCAGAATTCGGCACAAAAAATTTGAATCCCTATAATTGCTGACAACATTTCATGTCAAAGTTTTTTTAATTTTCGTTCAAACTTATCCATGACAATTGTGTCAGAAACTTAAAAACAGCTTGACAGCTTTTGGAAGGTCAGGCCAATTATACTACGGGTTCAGAAAGATTGCCCAAAAAATGATAGAACAGAAAATATTCCCACCGACGAAATTTTTTTTTATTAATACCTTTCATGATAAATGCAAGAACAGGTAAGTCATTCGAGGTAAAGTCATCCAGTAGGTATCAAAAATGTTATTATGACCATTTCACCTTATGGAATTTTATTTGTGAAAGGTAAAAGTACAAGGTCTGTTCAAAAAATAATGTGACTTTTCATTTTTCTCGAAAAATATTTATTTATTCATAAATATCCATTTTGTCCCCTTCAAAGTAATCCTCCTCTGATATAATACACTTGTGCCAGCGCTTTTTTCAATTCTCGAAGCGCTTTTGATGAGCGCTTTTTGATATGGCCTTGAGCTCTTCAAATTGGAGCACTAATTTTATTTTCACACAACATTTAATAGAGATTCTTTGAACTATTTTTTCGATTGCAAAAAATATCCACGCACACCAAAACACGTCTAACCTTTATATGTAAAAAAAACTAAAAATCAAAATGGCTGATAATGTCAACATATGTTGGGGACATGTGTACCAACATAACAAAAAAAAATCGAAAATCGAATGTACGTAGCCCGAGATATTTGAAAAGTTACCATATTTTTTACAGACCTTGTACATCGGTGGAGTCCTTTGTGTTAACAATGCTTTAAAAAAATCATATTGGAGTCCGATTTGTTTAATGCTTTGTGAAATGGATAGATAGTCGAAGAGTACCTACACTTTTATTCTACCATCGGCAGTTCAACCTCTCCATCAATGTCGAGTATGGTCCAAACAAGAGAACAGATAATTAAAACTCTCTCAACCTGCCATTGTCCAATCCTAACATAATCATACGGAAGGAATAGACTTATTGGACAGCCATTTCAAAATAAGTCGTACGGAATATTGATGGTGATTACTGTACCACTAATCACAATTAACTGTTGAAAACATTTCACGAACTGCACCTTTGTAACTAAGGACATCCTTCCTCATTCTAATATTCCAATGTATCCACTAAATAGTGTCTACACATAAAATAAAAGATAGTATTAATAAAATTAGGGTAAACTTCATTTAACAAATGGGGTCATTGTATTCTTATCTACTGAACATTTACGTGCGTATGGTTGGTTGCATATCTATACGTAGGTATCTACCACTATCTGACATAATGTAATTATTTTATATCAAATTTTAATTGTATTTGTTCACACTTTTTTATCTTACTAATATTATAAACGCGAAAGTTTATATGGATGTATGTGTGTTTGTTACTCTTTCACGCAAAATTTACTGAATGGATTTTAATAAAACTTTACAATAATATAGCTCATACATCAGAATAACATACAGGCTATCTTATCTTACTAATATTATAAACGCGAAAGTTTGTATGGATGTATGTGTGTTTGTTACTCTTTCACGCAAAATTTACTGAATGGATTTTAATGAAAATTTACAATAATGTAGCTCATACATCAGAATAACAAACAGGCTATAATTTATAAAGCAAATAATTAATTATAGGCTGTTTGTTTAATAATTATTACACAATAATTATTATTGTTTAAATAGAAAATGTCAAAATTTGAGAATGACATTTTGCAAAACAATGATTGTTAAATCAAAATTCTATTTTAGAAAATATTTAAATTAGTGTATTTATTTTAGGCACTCGCCGAATACTTCGAATCGAATCAAGAATTATAGATATTTTAAATAAATCTTTTTAGAATTTTGGTATAAACGTATATAGATAGGACCCAGGAAAAGAAAATAGATTACTTGAAGTACTAAACCTACGCAGACGAAGTTGCGGGCAGAAGCTTGTATAAAATATTACAGAACAATGGAGGTACTTCTTCTTGTCTAGAAAATGGAATAACTTTGGAATAATAGTTCGACTTTGCAAATTTTGTACGTACGGTCGAAATGATGAAATGGTGGCATGGTATCCGCGTGACTTTGTTTAGCAAATTGCACACTTATGCATACTTACGGCGAAACGGCGGACTTCAAACAACGTCACTTTGACGGACAGCTGTTGAGGGGTTAGTTTATATTACAAGTTCTGCACGCAATGCTGACCAACTAACCATTATGCGACAAATTATACATTTTTTAAGAATAAATAAAAAATTGGCTGGAAAAAATAATAGAAAATTTTGTAGTAAGAAAAACTTAAAAATGCACAATTATTTGATTCATTTGATAGTGCAATTGTCTTTTTCGGGCCTCCCCGACTTCTTCAACCATTCATTTCCACGTCATACATTCTCCCTTTATCCCTTTCTTCGTTCATCAAGTACGACTAATTTTTACATACATTTGTATTCGTTTCACTTGATCGTGCTATATCTTTCTCGGTCGTTCCCGACTTCATCTACCATTCACTTCCACGTCATACTTTCTCCTTACACACATTTCTACGTTCGTCACATACAACCAATTGGTAGCATCCACCACACGGAGAAAAATGTTATTCGAAAAAACGATCATTTTAATAGTAAAAACAGTTAAAAACGGGACTGAAGTTCTTACGAACAAATTAACAGGGTTTCAATGTATATTGGCGGGAACATGTAAGAATAATTTGTTGGTAAATTTCGTACATATACCAACAAATTAATCTTACATTTTCCCGTTTTTTCGGTCGTTTTTTCGAATAACATTTTTCTCCGTCCACACACAAACGAATTTCTCTAAAATTGGCCACTAACCTATCCAAGAGAAAACTACCTAAAACCTATTAAACACCTAAGAAAATTTAAAATTGATGTATTATTTTTTTTTGTTTTTTTAAAGAAAAACAAACATTCCCGGGATATGAATAACCCAACAACATTTGAAAATCTCCTACTACCTCCACACTAAGCGGAAGATGTTGCTTGTGTTATGATGGAGGACTTAGCCAGCCGGGGAATCGAACACGGAACGCCTGGGTGGGACCCAAACTCGATGCCCACTCAACCACTGACCGGTCATTATAGTAAAAAAACTTTCAGGTTGTGCTTAGCGCAATTCTAGATGAAATATTGTTGTAGAAATATGTTACAGGCAACATCCCTACTAAAGTTCTGGCTGGCAATACTCTTCTGGTCCATGTTTCTGGAATAAAGATTTTAGAAGAATTAAAATATTTAATAATATATTATCTGCAAATGGCAGACGTGCTAACTTAATTTTTAAATATTTGGCGCAGAATTGTATTATGTTCTGTAATATTTATGGACATCGCGCCAGTAGATTCGGTAGGTTCTATCTAATTTTGATGAATCCATGTGGTTACAATAACACCCAATGTTTCATCACGATCTGTGATCCATTTAAGTTCTCACTTGAATCCGAAATTATGTAAATTGTTGTTTTAAATACATTAAAAATAATATTCGGCTAAATTCTGTACCTCATACTTACTCGCCTATTTGTCACAAAATAGGACTAAGGGGGTTTCTCGCCATCCTACCATTAGCTTATCTACCCTAATAACGAATATTATTAAAAATAAAAATAAAATACTCGCAGTGGTTAGAAAACTCGGCCAACTTATCCAATATATAGCCACTATTCATAGGTTCGAGTACCGAATTATAAACTCCAACTTAATAAATAAATAAACCGTAAATCGTAAATCGAAAATATTCGTTATTAGGGTAGATAAGCTATTTGGAGGTTGGTGAGAAACCCCCTAATAATCTTAAATTAATAATTAATTTATCTGTGCAGATCTGACATTTTTGAGGAAAAATCTTACGCGTTTAGAGAAACTATCTGGAAAATTTTGATAAGTCCATATAAACTCAACTTTTATTTCTTGAAGCTAGGCTTGTCGAAGAAACCCTCGAAGTGACATAAGTAGGTATATTATGTGTGTACGAATTTCACGGAAATGTATTTATATCTCCGCTTAAAGTTTTACAGAGTTCCATAAAATGAATCTTATTTTCTGTGCTTTTATAGACCACCATATTGTGTTTCAAGATTCGTTCAGACTTTAGTACTTAGTGTGAATATTTGATCAAATATGGGAGAATATTGTACGACTCGCGTATCAGACTTTCTTTTGACTACAATATTTTATCAAGGAAACAATCCCCCAAAGAGTACGAGACGTAACAATCGAAAAAACATCTGCCATGTAACGGCCGATTCCTGTATTTTAGTAAACATTCATTTTCAAATCAGACCGCCGGAACCCAAACTTATGAAAAAATAAATGTTAAATTAAAAATTATTTTAGTTTTTTTATAAAAAAAAATATTTAATAGGTTACAATTAGTCAGAAAAAAAATATATCGATGCACTAAAATTTTTTAATCTTGGCAGAAATAAAAAGTGACAATACTTAAATTTTAAACTTTAGGATGGGGAGGGGAGGGGGGAGCCGGATATTTCATTATTGATAAATAACTAACTTAATAGTATAAATAGTAACGTTATTATTAAGTGCGTAAGTATTTTAGTTTTATCATTATTGTACAGCATTCAAAGCCTTTTTTTTTCTGTGACAGGCCATATGGAGATGTAATATTTATATGATTTTATTCACATTTTGTTTTGAAGAGTTTTAATTTTCAATGTACTATCGTTACTTAAATTTAAGTAACGATAGTACATTGAAAATTAAAACTCTTCAAAACAAAATGTCTAGAAATTGTTACATAGTTAATGCCCAAGAAATATAAAAAAAATGTGATTTTATTCACTCCTAGTCTATTTTTAATGTACACGCTAATTATTTAACTAAATGTTCAGTAAGAACTGGAACATACAGATCATAAATAACATTAATATTGTTTTATTTGTTTTGTTTTAAATTATTTAAAAAGTTAAATTCAACAAAATGATAATAAATTATATAAATAAAACAGTTACCGAATTGAAGTCAAAACCTAAAAACAAATAAGCTCACACTGGGCAACGATTTAAGATTATAAACAAGTATTTTTCAGATGAAACCCGATGTAAAAATAGATTTCATTTTAACAGTTTTAACAGGAAGATAAAAATAAGGTTGGTATTTTGTTTCCAATACCTAATCGTATATTCATTTATAATTTTTATCGAAAACCACATGTTTGTTAATAAATGAAAAAAAAAGTAGTTTTTATACAAATACATCACTGCAAAAACTGTGTTATCATCCTACTAAAACAGGACTATGTTATTTATCGAATTCACTTCAGATGCACGGTTATACCGAAACCGGTTGGCATATTGATTGAATAATGTAATGTAGGTACATACTCTTACAGCATGTTATGTCGAGATATAAATCAAATAAATTTTTAAAATATCAACAAAAAAATTAACACATTACACGCCACTGCCATACAGGCAGCCTTATACTTATATACTTAGAATTATAAACCTCACTTAGGGCCGCCTAACCGCCAAAATCTATCTAGATATATCACATAAAATTGCATTCCGTAATAAAAAAAATTGGCATCGCTCTGAGCTAAGGTATCCTCTAGCCCAGCCCTGGCCAACCTGCGGCCCGTGGTTATGTATGAAGATTTTCTTTTTAATATTGGGAACTTTTACTGGGATGTCTTTAAAATCATATTTAAGTTACTAAACCAATAAAGTCTCTATAATTACATCAAATGCTTTTATTCCGCTGATTTATATTATAGTTCGAGAAATCGCTTTCCGGATTAACAATAGATGGAGCGCATAACTTCTCGCTCGTTAAGCATTCGAGATCTCGCAATCTGCTTGCAGCGTGTCATTTTTGTACTTAGTTTTGAGTTTTTGTTCAATGTAGTGCAGCTCTATAATACTACTTACTCTATAGTCTCGACGTCTAGTGTCTATAAAAGTCGTATTTAAACATGACAGTGAGATGACCAACCGTAATTCTTTTGGGATTTAATTATTATTTATTCAACAAAATCTGAATTAAAAAGATATAACAAATAATCGAATATACTTTTAATAGGTTGAGGGTTGAGTGCTCCCCTCCCCCTCACCCCTGCGCGGCCCTTAGAAAATTTTAGGTTGTCAATGCGGCCCGTGGTTCAATTTGGATTGGCCAGGCCTGCTCTAGCCCAGCCGGTACGGCGGCGGCGGTATTTCACCTGACTTTCTATGCATAACCAAACCAGCGCGGCGCGGCGATTGTAGGGCCAACATAACGACTGCAAATAAGGGGACTAGATGTTGTAAAGACGTTTTTTTTTGGTTTTTTTTTGTTTATTCATATCAGTTTTTTGTTCAATACAGGTTTAGCGCAGACTTGGGGGAATGAGGTTCGCGGAACCCGAAATAGAAATACCGATAAACTCGTTTTGCATTACTAATAAGATATGAGCTTTATGAAATTATGTAGCCAATTTTAGAGTTGATCCACTGGACGTCCGGAAGATTCCAGACTTTAAATATTTTATTCTATTTCGTTAAAATTTTCGCACGGAATATTGCGTTGTAAAGGCAAATCATTTCAAAGAAGACAAATTTGAATGTATTTGTGCCCACCGGCAGTGTTGAAGTAAAAAAGATTTAAAATTAGTTTTGAACTTTTTATAATTGTAAATAATTATCAAAGTTCTACTCAAAGAAAGGGACATAAAGCAAATGAACGAAGAAAGGAGTGTAAGGAGAATACATGAATAATAGAATAAGTCGAGGACGCCCCACACGGAGAAAAATGTTATTCTAAAATACGATCATTGTATTCGTAAAAATTGTTAAAAACGGGACTGAAGTTCTTACGGACAAATTAACAGTGTTTCAATGTTTATTGGCGGGAAAATGTAAGAATAATTTGTTGGTATACGTACGAAATTAGGTATACCAACAAATTATTCTTACATGTTCCCGCCAATAAACATTGAAACCGCCAATAAACGTTGGTATACGAAATTACGTAAACCAATAAATTATTCTTACATGTTCCCGCCAATAAACATTGAAACCCTGTTAATCTGTTCGTAAGAACTTCAGTCCCGTTTTTAACAATTTTTTCGAATAAAATGATCTTATTTTAGAATAACATTTTTCTCCGTGCAGGCATAGCGTGTCCAATCTTCTATTATTCAAGAGTTAGAATAATAGAAGAGTATGTAAGTGACTATGTATGAATTTGAATGAGGCAGGGAGTGTCTATCCTCTCTACCTACCTCTACGGGGAACGGCGTGATGGTTAATTTGTTAACTAGTTACTAAGATCTGCATAATACGTTGGTAGATACTATTTTATTAAAACATATGGTTTAGTATACCATAATAGGCAATATCTCAATATGTAGATTAAATACATATTTAACATTTTTATCCAACAATTTAATAAATCTGGAAATAAACAGAAACTTTAAAAAAATGGCTTAGGACGTTGTTGAACGAAGCATTCTACCTATACTGATCTGTTAAATAATACAATAATTTATTGCCATTTATAAATACAGGATACACTAGATGCGCCCACCTTAGAATATTGTTGGTGGTGTCTTTCAACACCATTAGTTTTTTTAATTTGGTTAGTACAGCCTTTCTGATATTGCCCTTTAGACGTGTAGATTTTTTTATATATAATTTTTTATTTATTTAAAGAAACATTTAAAACAAAGAATAATACATATATATCAAATAAAAAACATAATACAAAAACAGAGAAAAGGTCCCAATAAACTACTTTTAAGTAGTTTGTCAATGGGTTCTTTTAACTTAATTGATATACTCGTGCATTACTCGATTTATCAGCAAAAATGTATAATTAGTTGCTTTATATAAAATAAAAAATGCTTTGTATATTTAATAAAATTAAAGTATAGTTAATAACTTTTCATTCAATGTGACTCCCTACATTATGACAGAGACAAATAATCTCTCAGTATTGCTCTGGTATGAGACCACCATTCAAACATGAAATGGCTTTAGACTTTTGACTAGATCTGAATAACCAGGTACTTCCCCTCTTCCCACTTCCACATATCCTTCCCCCTCCCCTCTACATTCTGCCTCACAACATATCCCAATTAAGAACGCTGTAAGGCTCCATGCGGTTGGGAACAGTTAAGACTCTTGAGCGTTATTCACAAAAAAAATCTCAATCATTAAATGGAAATTTTAAAACTTCTTAGCTCAGTAGAATAATTACGTTGTGTACACCATGATATATACAGCTTTGACACAATCATTTAATATTACTTACATAAATACAAAAATAGTACACGTCGCCAAATTGTCTATTAGATAAAATGATCAATAATGGTTCAAAATAAAACTAATGTGAAACAGAAATAAGCATTTCGGGATTATGAAATCAATATATCCGAGAATTGGTGTGGTAAACCAAGTCAGGTAATAATAGTTTTATTCAAGGACGATTGTAATAAAATTTACTGTGAGACAAAACATTTTATGTATATGTTACCGGAAATGTATGAAATCTTGGAATTGTATACAACTCCTTGGAAATGTATACAATTCCGAAGCTATTTATTTTAGAAACTGCATACATTTCCTAGGAATTGAATACAATGACGGATTACATACATTTCCGTTATCATATATCATATACAATTTTAGGGGAATAAGAAATCAAAGTAAATACAGTGGATAATAAAACAAGTTTTATGTTAAATAAAGTAGTTTAGTACATTTGTATCTAGAAAAACATTTAATAAGAAGTCATTTCATGGCATCTAATACGTGTGTGTAAGTGTGTGTACGTGTATGTGGGTAGATGGCATAACGCAATATCCAGCTGCGGTTGGTCTGCCTCTGTGGAAAGTCCAATATATTCCTGGCTGACGTGGAGGAATGGACAATATTGGATGGCTGCCTTGCAAATAGTTGATAGCATTGGGTATATTATGAAAATACGAATATATTATGCATCTGAAAGGAATGCGATAGGAAATATCTAAAATTAGTTAGATTTGATGTATAACAATACAATCTCCTAGTTTGCGAATCAAGAGTTATGTACATATTTGAAGGAATATTGTGATACAAGCTTCTTCCCGCGACTTCGTCTGCGCAGGATTAGTACTTCTATTAGCCTAATTTCTTGTCCTAGGTCCCCATCTATGTTTATACCAAAATTATTAACCTATCTATTTAAAATATCTATAATTCTTGGTTCAAAGTATTAGGCGAGTACTTCAAATAAATTCATTAATTTAAATATTTTCTAAAATAGAATTTTGATTTAACAATCATTGTTATGCAAAAGGTCATCCTCAAATTTGGACATTTTCTAATAAACAATAATTATTATTTATAATTTAATATTGAAAATAGCTAGCTTTATAGATTTATATCCTATATGTTATTCTGATATATGAGCTATATTATTGTAAAGTTTCATTAAAATCCATTCAGTAGTTTTTGCGTGAAAGAGTAACAAACACACATACATCCATACAAACTTTGGCGTTTATAATATATTATTAAGATTCCTATCAAAATCAATAAAACAACATATTTTTACTCCACGTGTATTTACAAAGGAAGGGGTAGATTGAATAACTATATCTATAAATAGCGTTAATCATTACGTTAATTAATACGGAAGCCAAAGCTTTCCTTGCACAACGAGATTGCTAACTAGTGGTCAATGCCAATTATATTTTAGTTACGTGGCTAATTTATTATTTTGTATCTGAAATATTTAAAACGATTAAATAATTTTCTTTTTTTGATGGTCCGTTATGCTTCTTTGGCTCATGACGTATGACGTGTGTACCAATAGCAATATTAACACATTTTCAAAAATTAAAGCTTTTTTCATAACTTTTAATGACTTACCAAAGGAATGATGAAGTGCCACTTTGGTGAGTTATCCGGTCACCTTTGGCACGGTGAGGTAGAACGTGACACCAATAACGATAAAAAAACACACATTTTGAAAATGAAAGCTTTTTTCGTGTTTTCACGAAAAACATATTCTAATTATAACGTAATTACAAGTTTTGACTGATGAAAGTTACGAAAAAGCATTAGGGGACATACATTAATTACGTGAGCTGTTTTTTTTATTAAATACTTCTTTACGAACGCTTGTCTTGAGTGGTAAACTGGCGAATGCGTTACGGAAATTACAGCGTTACGAGAGGCCTAATATCGGGCGTTACGAACGTTACGGAGGAGAACTATAACAAATTAAAATTAATTTTGAGGTTCATTCCTCACAATTTAACCGTAACAACAGTGCTCAAATCCATAGTAATGGCGTTTGGAATGGGTGCTGGCATTTCTGCTGACAATAGTTGTGTTGTCGTTTCTCACATTCTAAACGTTAAAATCTAATTAATAACTAGCAACTTTTCGATTGGTATTTTTTGAATTTCCTGCTGCAAATGTAAATAAACGTCGCTCTCAAACTAGAATCCGCATCAAAAAAGTTTTATTTTAAACTTTGTAACAATTAAATCAACAATCCCATTCTAAGCGTAGGTAATTCCCATAATAAAATTAATCAAATTTTCCTTTAGAGTGTGCGAACTCAGTGCATTGAAACGACTGATTTGTCACGATGATTGGTAACAATCGTATACACTGATGATTGGAATGGTTTTATTCGATGCCAGAAAGAAAATTAGATTAGATTACTAAAGAAATATTTACTTCAGTCGTGTGGTATGAAGCACACTTGTATTTAAAAAAAAAAAATAGTCCTCTCCCCCCTGTGGCGGTCCGTGAGTTTTCAGTGAGCTAGAGTGCTAAGATTGAAAAAACGACGTTACCGATGTTGTAGCTGAAAATGATTTTTTAAATTTTGTATGAAGATCTTCAGGATTCTTTCAGTTTGGGGATGTGCCGCATCCATAAACTGAAAGATCTTCATACAAAAAGTGAAAATTTTGATGAAAAAAAAACTCATTTTCAGCTACAACAACAACAATACCGTCATTTTTTAATCTGAGCACTCTAAAACTCACCCTGCCCCCCCTTTTAGTAAGATTAAGTGAGATTATGTGGGACCCCCCCCCCCCCCTCACGTGAGATTTTATCTTACTCTCGAATTAAATATTTTTTATAATATCCATTTTTTCAGCGGTAAAAATAGGATGGGATAATATATATATTTATTATCTCTAATAATAAATATTCTTTTAAAGTTGACGTGAGATTTTTATTGACCCCCCCTCGGTATAATGAGATTTGGTGAGATTTTACTGGATCCCTCCCCCCCATTTTTTGCTCACGCAATTAATGTATGCCCCCTAACTGAAAGGCCAATATGTAACGATAAAGATTCAAAGTTATGGTTAAATACCTATTACTCTGTGAATATTTTTAATTCACAGTTCTATTTATGGGCTTTCAACTAGCACATTGAATGCACCGACATCGTATTCATTTAAGATGTCCCTGTAAAATGCTTTGTTTCCTATTGATGTGGGGTGATAGTTAACGGAAGAGAATGGAAATGGTTTTCAACTTTTAATTGTCATCGTATTCAGCGGAGTTCCTCTGTCCCATGGATTTGATTTCGATCTCTGAACAGCTGGAAGCAGAATTCTTTTCATTCTTATTAAAAGGTTTTATTTGTTGATTCATTAATTCGTAGCGTTTATGTCACAGATAAAGACGAAATTGTATTGTAAGTGGCGTTCTCACCCTTAATATCCTAATATCTTCTTAGTTGCGCTATCGTCTCTAACCACTCGAGCGATTGGTGTTCAGTATTTGATTTGGCCATTCGATTTATTTAATATCATTCCTCAAAATATTAATATGGGAACATATAAACTGTTTACTGCGGTTTAAAGCTAATGAATCCACCTAGATTTCACCGTCTATCCCCTATTTGTAGGTTTGATAAATGTGGTCCAATTTTGGACCGATATTAATCGCAGAAAAATAAAACGTCTTAAATTGACGATTACATTTTTTATCAACGTCTGAGACTTCTTATTGCCTTACATATTTTGTGCCAAATTTTTTAACATTAATAATAATAAAAATTCATTAATGCATATCCTGCTTATTTTTAATTTATCTAATTTTTTAAATAAACTAACCGTCTGCTTTACAGTTTACCTTCCCAACGATGAGCTTTTAACTTTCTAGAGGTAAATTATTAGTGCCTAACTACGGTTTCACCTTCCACTGCCGACTGTTCGATGGACGGAAACCGATAGCTACACTTCAATGTATAATTTAATCCCGCGTTCTGCGAAAGGCTAGGCGCTCTAAATATTCAATCGTTCTGGCGCAAAGCTGGCAGGGTATAATAGTTTTGCTAGTTAAAAAAAATATATATTTAAAGAAAAACTTTAAACAGTTAAAGCAGAATGTAGTTTTGTGTATGAATATTTATTATTCTTAATTTAGTACATGTGGTGTTAATCTTTACAATGTAAGAATAATATTATTATATGATGAGTTATCACAAGATAACCTGTTATGTATTTATAAATTGCTTCATTATTTTAGCGTAGATACCTACACTACATTCAAAGCAAATATCTAATAATAAATATTCATTCACTGCTCATCGTTTTCGTCCTCGGATTTATTTTTTGAAAAATTATCATAAAATATCTTATTTTAGTCCGTAGCGGATATTTCACCATCCTCGTCATAAATTTTCCATACGACAACATATTCGATATATTAAACACGATTTGTTTATTTAGAAAGTCTGAGTTTACCATTCGGTACTTGAACCTATAAATAGTGGCTATACAGGGTGTTCGGGTCGCATCCGCATCCACATCATCTTCACTAATATATTATCTTAACTTACGTTCGCCTCACCCGATCACCACTTTTCGTAACGCATTCTCCAGCTTACGCCCCAAGTCAAGCGTGCATAAAGAATTTTTACTTCAACAATCTTCATGCACTGGCCATGAGAGGAAGAGAGAAAGAAAATGTGCGCGCCCACCGCTCTCTCTCGCTCCTACAGTGTTACAGCTCGTTCGCCTCGCCCGACTATGCGTAACGTAGTAAGGCATTTTCGTAACGCATTCGCCAGCTTACCCCTTAAGTCAAGCGTGGGTAAAGAAGTTTTACTTCAAAAAGATTAATGACTTTTGCCAAAGGAATCAATGACGGAGTATCTTCATTACTGATACTGGTATAATCTCATTTTCTGCTAAGTGAAATTTTTATATTAGAGAAAACTGTATTAATGGGTTAAAATTGTGGAAAACAAAAGGAAGATCAATTTTTTTGGTGATATTCATAACATTTCTTTTTTATATCTGTTCAAAAGCCACTAGGTCCAGCCCATGCTCAAGTAGTTCACCACTCGAAGGTCACCATTATTATTTAATAGTTATGTCTAGTAATTAATCTAAAATTATTGAAAGAATATAATGTTTACGAAATAATTATGGTTCGTATTAGAAGTTCGCCAGACTTTGGCTCATTAGTAGATATGAGTATGTGATATCTTATGTAGAGCAAAAATGTCTAATAATTATCTTCTGGAGATATATTCTCGTGCGGTTCAAAGTTCAATATCATTATAATATATTATTACAATAAGTGAATCTTTGTGATAAGGCCACTAGTTGCTTTAAGGTAACAGTCTTCTCATGCGTGATCGACATAATTTAATGTTTTTACACAATATATATTTAACATAAAAAAGCAACACCGCAATTTTGGAGGCAGGAATGAGTACCGCCGCCCTTGGAACCTTTTATTTATTGAGTAGGTCACCTGCCTTAGGTCGCCCCAAGTGGTTCGATACGTTTGGTGACTTAGCAGGGATGTCCGCGATTATGGCTTGAAATTTGTCTAGGTCTTGGCGGCGGCTGACCAGGACACTGACCCAGACTCATGATAATATTATGTGGAAATTCATTGCGGGTTTTAAAAGGCCTCGTTTTAAAATCTGATTTTGTCAACTTATCAATTCTTTCTTTGAAAAAAAATTATTCTTCTTATTACAAATGATAAACTTATTAAATTTTAACGCTCCATAAATTAACTTATGCTTAAAATTTATACTAGCGAGTACCCGGCATGCGTTGAAATGACACTTAAGAATGTGTTTGGGTTTTAATTATTTTTATTGAAGTCCTTTTAGATAAACATTTTTTTTTGTTTTTTTCGTCTGGTGCGTACACGAATAAAACCCAAGGTTTGAACAGAGCCACATACAGCTGTTGAGCATGGATTTTCCAAATTTACCCCCTGCTATCCCATACCGTTAATATGACTCCTTTGTAATCCCTCCCTGTGCACCTTTCTCTTCCCCACCCCTTAGTTACCCCACTCCTATGAGTCGTTTCCCAAACGTCCCACTTCCCACACCCGTTCCCATTCCACGTTCACTTCCCCTAAAAAAATTCCCTCGAAATACACACACTTCTCACAGCTGTCCGTGTGAGATGGATCGATTTTCTAAATTTACCCCATGCTATCCCCTACCGCTATGTCTTCTTTGCAATCCTTCCCTCTGCGCTCCCGTTCCCCTCCCGCGTTCCTATCCCTTCTGGAGTTCCCTTTCCACTTTTCCCCTTCTCTCCCGCGACGACACGTCTTGCATTTCCCTCCCCCTCCTGCGTTCTACCTCCCCCTCCACCATTCCCCCTCACGCAAACCACCTGGCTTTCGTTCCCCTTCGTTCCCGGGCCTAAAAAGATAAATTATATTATACGCCTTGTTGAACACCTTTTTACAAATTTCTATGATAATTTAACTACAATTACAAAGTAACGTAAAAAGTATTTAATAAAATATTACATACTGATATTAATTATATGTACTGCATTATGTAAAATTTCACTTGTATTATTTTTGTAAAAGCCATAAGGTCGTTCAATGAACGATTAAAAGGATTTAATGTGTACTCATTAATGTAATACGTTTATTTTTAAAACGTTGACAACATCTTAGTGATATGTTTTACCGATTTGATGTCGCAACAAGAGCGGTTTTTTTGCATTAGTTCCACACAAAAGGCCCTAAAGAAAATAATTTCGCTAAAGGCATATTGGTGATGCGGCGTGGAGGGTCTTTTTGAGAAAAATAAGGAGTGCACCTCGGTCTAGAAAAGACCCCTGTTGTAGGAGGGACAAAACACAGAGACCGGCAAATCATTCTACAGGTGAGCTGTTGAACTCAAGAACGAGTCGCAGAAACGACCCGTTCTCATGTGACAAATGCACACTTTCTAATTTACTCCCGAGCAGAATAAAATTAATTATTTTTAATTTAATCCTTGTTAATAAAATAGACAATATGCCAAATTGTTTCCGGGTCATATATATATATATATATATTTCGTTTTCCTGATAACAAAAAATATTTGGAGAAAGCAGTCTTGAAACTCAGAGTCGGCTAGTAACCACTAAACATTAAACACATAAGATAAAGATGGTCCACTTACCACTTATTCTCTACGCAATAATACTTCTCTCGTTTGAAGAAATTCGCGAGTGGTTCACGGAGTATTTTCTTAAGCATACAAAATCGCGTTTGAGTAAATATTGGTAGAGGTGAGTGACTCCTATTACGGAGGGGCCTTTACGAACAAACATTATTCTGGTAAATTGCCACACTTGTCCAAACACGTCATATATAACGCGTTGATAGTGGACTGTTTTGACGTAATTTCGCTATCGGTCCACGAGGGAAGCGAACGAAAATCTCAATATCGTGTAGTAATTTGTACCGCGGCTGGAAAAATATTAAAATAGCCATGAATGAGTTAATCCCATGAGGCCGAAAGATAAATAGCTCAGATAAAAATAACACCTTGAGGTAAATATTTCAATGTCACCTTGACCAAAATGTTAAAAGGAATTGCAAGTAATATTTAAATATAAAGCAAATACTGAAAGTAATTTTTTTTTTTTTCTTTATTTGTAATATATTTTTCATACAGTTTTTTTACACGCTTTTCGACTACCACACTAGACACACGTCCGTATTATGGTAGCCGAAATTTAAATACATAATTATATAAATGCAATAATATAAATGTAATACATGTGAATTTGTTCAGATATTGTTTTGTTAAAAGTAATATATTTGTATAAATGGTAATACTTTAACTTAAAGTTAAGTAGGTAGTACAGAAATAGAATAGATGTAAGTGGGCAAATAAATTCCGCTTAGTGTGGTGGTAGTAGGAGATTTACAAATGTTGTTGGGTTATTCGTAACCCGGGAATGTTTGTCTTTCTTTTAAAAAAAAAAAAATAAATAAATAAATCACTTTACTTTTTGAAATAATGCAAGTAAACATAAATTAATTAATTACTAAGAGTTTTTTTTAACAGAATTTAAATGAAAGAAAAAAAACTGAATAATAAAGCGAATGAGCTTAATTTAATGATGTCAGGCATTCTTTGAAGTAGTTCCTTCCCTTTATAAATAACCAATTCTGAACATTTATGACATAAAGATTATAAGTTTTTTGATTTTCTGATATCAATACTCAGCGAGTTAAACATTTTGGGAGCAATAAAAGAGAACTGTCGTTGGGCGAAAGCTGTTTTCGTTGAGGGAATAATACATTTTAAGTGTAACGAGTGTTAATGTTTTGTTGTGTTTTTTTTTTTATCAAATCCTTTTTCCATATGTATATGAGAATTGTTTTTTTATGTATAATTGTCGAATATCTAATATTCAGATTTTTTTTAAAAGGGGTTCTGATTGGTGTGACGGTTTACATTTGAATATTATCCTTAGCAACAGTTTTTGAATTAAGACTATGGGATGAAGAATTGATATTGCACAACCTCCCCATCCCACAATACCATATGTAGCAATTGATTGAATTGGAACGGAGCTGGTAATGGAACCGGCCTACTTGACTTGAAGTCTGAAGACTGCGGGTTCGATCCCTGTTATTTTTTTTAAACTTTTATGATAATGACGCACAAAATCCCAACTGCTGCCGACTGTCCGAAGCCAGTGGGAATATGGTATCCGCATTAGGGGTTGTTCAAGTAGTCAAGCTAAAGTGGTAGGAAAGGCGTCGGTGCGCGGTGTAGAGAATGTTTGGGAAGTACCTTCTGATTTGCTAGTGTAAGTAAGTTTGATGGAAATTATTGTTTTGTATCTGCTAATAAAATATAATAAAAAAATAAAAATTATGCCTCTGATTTTTATTTCCGCGTTAAAACTTCCCCACAGAAAAAAACTTAACCCTTTCACACACTTTTCCACAAATTATCATCTAGTCAATCCATGCTATGCAATTGTATAAATCTAATACAAAACAATACAAGAATAACACATCAACCCACCAGAGACCAAATGGGAAAATAATTCACCGACTCCAGATATTTTCATATCAGAGGGTTCGGCTCGGTAGAACTCCTAAGATAAATCCTACTGATCCCTCAATATAAATATTTTAATAATCTTTCGTAATCCTACATGTATTTAAAATGACTGATTTTTGAAAGTTCATGTATAAATGCTTTGAGAAATCGAATAAGCCTAAATTTTTAATGAGAGATAATGCCAGTAGCCGAAATAATTTAGGTTTTTTATTATTAGCATTTTCAAGTTAGTTATAAAAATTTGGGAAATGACACGGACGCGGACGATTCCCTGTGAATAACGTGATCGCTCCTCTAGTGTCATTCGGAACATATCCTTATAAAAGGAGAATAAATTATCCCGATACTATTTTATAATTTATACACAAAAAATTTCGATGCTTGTGTTGAGTGTTGTATTGTCCTATTTCTTATTTCATTTCATGTTCTCTAATTTATCATTTCAAAATTCTTCTTCTTCTTCCCCTTGTCCTAATCGGGTCGGGGACCCACTGCATCGACAAGACTCCTCCATGCATCCCTGTCTTGCGCTGATTGTTCGGCCTCCGTCCATGGCAGACCCATCCTCTCCTAGCAGTTTTTGGAGTTGCCTCGCCCAACTATGTTGGGGCGGCCCACTGGACGTCTACCCTCTGGAATGGCACTCAGTATTTTCTTCGGAATTCGGTCATCAGACATTCTTAGTACATACCCAAGCCACCTCAGTTGCGATTTTTCTATTCCGACTATTCATTTCAAAATTAAATTAATTTTTTTTAATTTACGTTTTTATTCGCGTCTGTGTGTCACTTTTCATTTTATCTTTCTATTTCATCTTTGATGTCATTTTTTTGTCTATGGTGTTTAATATCAAACAATGCCACTGGTTTACATTTTATGCGAATTCATTATCACATCATTACTTTAAGTTTCAATCAATTTTTACCAATTCATTCCACATTTACAAGCCTGAGGGCTCGGATTCAATTCTAAGCTATCATCATTGCTATTCATCTGAATAATTAATACAATAAACTTAAACCAGTAATACACAATTGTTTTTACTAAGAAAATAACCTCAAACCACATCCATCATCATAACTTCTGGGCGCGTCCCGAAGTCAACAAAGCCAGTAGCCTTACAACCTATGACAGATTTCCCGGAGACCAGAGCCAGACACCGTCCAGCATGCATGCGGCGAGTGCGGTGGTAAAATACGCATTTTCGCAAATATGAATAAACGTCGCTCTCTAACTAGAATCCGCATCAAAAAAGTTTTATTTTAAACTGATTCAGTGTAGGTTGTGCAACATATGGTTGTTATTAAAATTCCACCAAATTCAATGTTTGTAATTTACATTGAGGCAACATTGTGCAACGCGCGGCATTTCACAAATTGAGCCGTAATTGATTGTACAAGCATCCCTTATTTGATGATATCTACATCCAATTCGGTGATGACAGATATCCGTAGTTCAATTACATATTGGATTGCTTTCGGCATTCCAATCACATCACATTCCAGAAGTGATTCCTGTATCATTGTGATTTGCGAGTTGGGGGTCCTGTAAAACACACTATAGAAGTTTCTGACAATAATTCTGTGTTTAAAAATGTACATAAATATACATGTATTAATTTTTTTTATCTTTTGCACAACTCTATCACCGCTTTGTAAAGATATAAAACATATCAACATATAATATTTTAGTATGTATTTGTACTAATGTATGTAAGAGCGCAATTATTAAGTGTTTTTCATCTTCACCGAAACCGGTCTTAAAAGGTTTAGGTTTTTATTTTTTACTAACTTTAATATTCTGTAAAAATAGAAATTTCTAGAAAAAGGAAAAATATCAATCGAAAACAACCAGACTTGGCAATGTCGATAAATAAAATGAAAAAACATCGTGTGAATACGTTAATATTTTTTTGCTACGGCGGGAATCGAATATGCAAACTCTTCAAAAATAATCCGTGTTTTGGAAACGTTTTATCTGTTTTATTTCAGCGTCTGTGGTTCATCTATTTTCTTACACACGTCGATCTTTCAGTTGATTAGTCAGATATCACCGAAAAATCGTAATTTGAGTTGCGTATGTAGTTATATTTAAAAGTGTATACCTAGGTACCTTAAGTCAGAACAATACTCAGATTACTCATAAACAGCACCCAATCAATTATTATGCACAAAAACTTCTAGTGATTAAAAATAAATGTTGATGCTTTTAATAATGCATATTTCAAAATATCATACTACCGTAACGGAACGTTATGCCTCCCGGTGTTATATTTTAGCATAAATAATCATTATCTCAAAATTTTGTATTTTAATATATAAAATAATCATCTCGATATCCATGTTCTTTTATCAGTTTTACCTTTCATTTAGCTTGATAGTCTCAGTTAAAGTTACAATTACAGTTGATTTTCATTTCCCCTGCCTGAAGGGGAGCGCATAGCCCGTACAGCTCCAAATACAAATTCCCGGTAGAGTGAATATTGTGATTCCCTTTTCCTCCCGGCCACCCTGCGCCCTCCCCTCCCCCCACTTCCCATTCCCCCAACCCTGCTTTGTCATCTCACTCACCCGCAGGCTCATCCCGTATTACACTTTCCCGCGATCAGGGGTGCGCGCACAATAAGCGATTATTTGGAGATTATTGAATTACATCCTCGACCGATAGGTAGCTACAATATTTAAAAAAAAATTAAGAATTTTTAAATGTAGTTAAAATCGCGATATAAATGTAAATATGTATATTATTTAATTAACTTTATTATTTTGAACATAAATAAATTGTTTTTAAAATTAATTTATTTTATTGAAATTAAGGAATATTATTATTTTTTTAAATTATAAAAAAACATTAAAATAAAAATAAATTTTGAAGGCATTATAAAAACAGTGTATTCTTTTAATACATAAAACAAAGTCGGGTTAGTTACATCATTTATAACTCAAGAACGGCTGGACCGATTTTTATTATCTTTGATTTGTTGGATTTGTCCCCGTCCCGATTAACAGAATTAAAACATCGGGAAAAATCACGGGAAAATTAATTATGACGAAAATAAAAAAATTCATATATTTTGTATGTATGTTGACATAATTTGAATCAATTCGAACAGCTAATAAATTAAACACAACATTTATTGATTCTGAGGCTGTACGAAGTTTGCCGGGTCAGGTAGTAAATATAATATATGTATAATATGGCCTAACAATCAACGTCAATAAAACTAAACGGATGACATTTGGACGACTAGATCACTCTGGATCAGTGATACATTACATGTTACGATAAACAACCAGTTAAATGGTTGCAAAGTCGAAAAGGTGGAAAGATTTAGATACCTCGGCAGTATTCTTAGGAGACTCTTGACCCAGATGTAGAGATTAAGTGCAGAATTGAAGCAGCAAGAACTGCATTCATTAAAATGAAATCCATTTTTTCCAATGACGATATCAATTTAAAACTAAGGTCAGAGAATGTTAAAATGCTATGTGTGGTCGATCTTGCTGTACGGATGTGATACATGGACTTTAAAAGTAAATACAATGAACAGGTTTCATGTGAACAGGTGAAATGAAGTTGCAAGATGAAAATAGTTGTGTTGAGATCTAAATAGAAAATATATATAGGATAGAAAGAGTTTTGCAAAAGTCGGTGCAACATAATAACCAAGAAGGTCTCATGATGTTTAATTACGTTAAAAACGGATAAGTCGTAGACTTTGGGGATTTTGTTTTTCAAATTATTCAGTGTTATTATTTTGTATTACTATAAATTTCTTTGATATATTTTCTTACTTACATGTAAATAAAGTTTTAATTATGGGAATGGTATCTCCTAAAGCAATATTATTTTTAACACAACAAATTAAATTTCGTTATTTATCGATTTTATTTATCATTAGATTCTGAAATGTATATGAATTTATGTAGATATTACTTAATACGCTAATAAATATATATAGTGACAAAACTGCCACGACACTCCGCTGCCAGCTCTCCCCACTGTCCATAGTCTCATTGTGACAAATTTTTAATCGTGTTATCCGTATTTGCCAGCATGGACATATGGGGGCCGCTGCCATAGTCAGAGCGCTACTAGACACTTGGTAAATTGTGGAAAAGGCCTAGATATAATATTGCGAAAATGCAAACATTGTTAAGATGATAAAAGTAGAATTGTGAAAAAAATTAAAATATCATTTATTCAACATTATGGATGAATGATTAACAAAAAAATTCCTTCTTTCTACCTAAACCTAATAACTATTTTAACTTCGTAAGTTTGACAGTTCGCGCGTTTGATATATTTAGAGATATTTCATATACTATTTCATCCGATTGCGATAAAATTTGGTGAGTTATTGTAGACATGCCCGTTAAGGTTTCTATATAGCAATATTTCTATATTAGCGGGTTCTGGAGTTATAAAATTTAAAAAAAAAATTGCAATGTGGCACATGTGAGTTGATGAAAAATGAGTGTATTGTATAGAGTTTAGCGGCAGGGAAAAACAGCGGGAGGGGAGGGGGGAATCCGGGAGGGGCGGTAGTTCGCAAGAGGGATGACGAGGGAGGGGGAAGGGTGACAGAGGGAGAGGGGAGGGGGAACGTTGGGAAGGTGAAAAGGGAACGCGGGAGGGGAACGGGACGAGGGTGGGGAAGAGGTGGAGGTAGGGGAAAGGGGACGAATGGGAAAGGACACACAGGGAGAAACAATTTATTTATTTAAGTGGCATTCCGGGTATCAGCTAGTATAAGTATAACTATTACAAATCAATACAAGAACAACATGTTAACCTACCAGAGAACCAAATGGGAAATTAATTCACCGACCTCAGATATTTTCATATTATAGGGGGTTCGGCTCGGTAGAACTCCTAACTCAACCGATAAATCCTACTGATCCCTCAATATAAATATTTTAAATATCTTTCGTAATCCTACATGTATTTAAAATGACTGATTTTTGCATTTTTATATATAAATTCTTTGAAAAATCTAATATGCCTAAATTTTGAATGAGAGACCTAGGTATAATGCCAGAAGCCGAAATAACTTTAAATAACTTTATTATTATTATTGCACTAAACACAACTGATAACATCATTAATATTAGAAAAACTCGCGACTAATTTTAACTTAGCATCGTAATATTTATTGAAAGCACCAAAAACTCTTGATCGTAGGAGGAATGTCCACACTCTTTGGTTGGTGGTCAAGAAATTTTCACAGTATTTTCTGTCTGAAATTATTAAAATAGGTGAAGTGGGATATCTGTCGAGATGTTGATATACCTACATATACGGCATGTTGAATTTTTTGTCAGAGGTGTAGCTCTAAAAAAATTGTTAATTAATCATTTTTATTTCTTTGTATGAATTTAACAACAACGAACAAATTGGTGCCATTTCACCCCCGCTTCACTTCTGACAGCAGGTTCGCAGCTTGCCTGATGAGAACATTTGTATTTGGAGGGATTTGAGAATCGATCAACTGCTTTGCGGACAGCTGACAACGAGACGTCCTAGCTGCCTCGCTCCCATCCTGTGGCAGTTCCAATCCCACTGTCACCCAAGTGCACAAACCAGTGGAATTATTTACCCTAGAAAATTATTTTCGAAAGAGAATTAATCATCATTTTTTGTTTGTTTATATTCATCTAACTTAAAATAATTTGTAAGAAGTAGAACAGTTAAAAATGAAATAAAATAAACAGTTGAAATTTACCTTAATTTCAACGAAGTCTTATTGTCTCTGGTATGGGTGCGTTTCTTATTTAGTTCTAAGTTTTGATTCCAGCTCTTCTGTGCTTAACAAAAACCCTTCTTTTAACTTACAGAAAATCATTTTTTTTCGTTTTTACTGTTTTTGATTCAATAATATTATTAGATATATTATGTATGTTTATTTTTTACCTGTGTAAAGTACAACCACTGACTAGAACTGTAATCTAAGCTAATTTCATAAATTTACTTAAGGGCCGGAATTACGATTTTCTACCGATTTATAACATATGTCCCTTGAACACTTTAAGTTTCTAAGTTCTTAAAAAAATATATGATATTTTTGAAGATAATAAATATCTGAAGATTTGTAGAGTCGAAACGTTAATTACATAAAATTCTTAGAAAATTATTACCTCGATAGAAAAAATCGCAAAGTATGCTCCAAAAATTATTATTTTCATGTTTGTTTCGGTTATTTTACAAGTTATATGTATGAAAAATTCAAAAACTTCAAATGCTTCTTTAAATGCTAATTAAGGTGTCGAAGAAAGATTTTTACTCTATTGTAAACGAGTAGTGTTTTATTAAACATTTTCAAAACTTTCTCTCGAATTTTTACGTTTTTAATATAACGTTCGTATTGTAGTATCTCTCCTTCTTATTCTTTTCGGGCGGGTACTACCGGCCCTTAAGACTGGTGGACTCTTAGGCCCCAGACAGCTAAATGTTGATCTACGAGTTCTGAAAGAATGTTAGTATTTTAAAAAGTTTGATTGATTTTTATTCAAAGTAAGGAACGTTGACCGTACAACCCGTTGACCCAGACACGCCTACAATACACTTCTATGTGTATTTATCTTCAAGTGTTGCAACCAATACATTCAATAATGCAAGGCAATTCAACTGTCAATAGAAGCAGTGATAGCGGATTACAGTATCAAGGGGTCAATGACGGTAATAATGTGGTTACACAAATGACATTATTCATTTACAAGGTTGAAATAGCCGCCTAATAGGATCTTCTCCAACACCGGTGATGTTCGATTGATGTGGCAACATCTACCATTGAGGACATTTTGCTTACCACTGAGAAGGGTTAATGAGGATTGCAATCGCAAATATAGTTATATATTACCGTCAAATATAGTTATACATCTAAGTTTATTTCAGACAGTTTTGATTTTGTGCTGGTGTATTAAAGGCTGGTTTAGTGTTTTTGTGTGAGGAGTGTTGAATTATTTCATCATGTAGGAATCGTATTTTATTTGTGAACTGTATGTTACTTTTGCGATACTTAGAAGATTCATTATGTGTTAAATCTTCTTAAAATCATTAATTTATGAACAGCCCCGCACTACTGCAACTTATTTCATTTAATGTTCTCAATAGTCACGCGAAATAAAAAAATATTTTTCTGCATAAATAATATCAATAACAATTCGTTTATAAACTTTCTTAGCACAGACAGCGTAGATAACAATATACCTAGTATATTTTTTTAGTACCGCAAAACTTACAAAAAAAAATATAGTTTTACATCTCTGTACTCAAAGTATCTACATAGAATACAGATTACAGAGAATCAAACATTTTAATACATTTCTGTAATGTGCGTCAATCCCGTGTGAAAATTTCACGTTCAATGAACTCGATTTTAAGTTTAATTTTTGAAGTAAATACTTCTTTACACACGCTTGGCTTGAGGGGTAAACTGGCGAATGTGTAACGAAATGCGTTGCGAGGCGAACGGGCTCACTGTAGAAGCAAGAGAGACAGTGCGCGCACACATTTTCTTTCTCTCTTCCTCTCATAGCCAGTGCATGAAATATTTCAGTCAGTATTTTTAAATACCAGTGACCTATGACATCTTTGGGGATGCTGTGTGAAGAGTATTTAGAAAAAATAAAGGAGAGGAAGTTCTGGGAAGGCAAATGTATGAAGGGTGGGTAATCTGGGGGTCGGTCTCTCTAGGAATGACAAACATATAATGCAAGTCCGGCGAGTCGGGACTGCTTGTGTGAAGAAAAGTTCGGACTAGCGATAAATTTATTTTTATGTACGTATGTATCTACCTGTAATATTTACACGAAAATGGTTTTAATTGATATTTGCAAAATTGGAGTTATATGTCTTGTGATTTTTAACTTGTAGAAAATATTTTAAAAAATCATTTTATTCACAATGAGGCCAGAAAACAATAAATAAACTAATAACTGATTTTAGATTTTCAAAGTATTTTTGTTATTTGTTTTTGGGGTGTTATGACGTGTTGCGCTACCTGCTTCTTTAGCTAACGTTTCGGACAACATTACAGTGTCCATCTGCCCTATGATGGACACTGTAACGTTGTCCGAAACGTTGGCTAAAGAAGGAGGGAGCGCAACACGGCATAACACCAAAAAAAAAATACCAAAAAACTAATAACTGTTTTAAAAAAATAAATGAAAAGTTTTTTTTGTTATCTACGATGTCTGTGCTAAAAAAGTTTATAAACGAATTGTTATTGATATTATTGATGCAGAAAAATATTTTTTTATTTCGCGTGACGATTGATAATATCAAATGAAATCAGTTGCAGTAGTGCGGGGCTGTTCATAAGTTAATGATTTTAAGAAGATTTAACATATTATGAATCTTCTAAGTATCTCAAAAGTAACATACAGTTCACAAATAAAATACGATTCCTAAATGATGAAATAATTCAACACTCCTCACACAAAAACACTAAACCAGCCTTTAATACACCAGCACAAAATCAAATACGCTTATCGTCATGTACTCACACAACTTAATTCGGAACTCCTTACAATACATTGCTTATTCGCTTATAGGTACGCAATACAACATTACCTAGTAACGTAAAACTTAAAGTAACAAGCAAAAAAACATTGGCAAAAGATATTTTCTCAACAGCTTTATTACACAATCTTTCTTTAAAACTCTCTAACTTTTGTACATCTTTCTTAATGTATTCATTAGTTTTTTCAATTAACTGTGTTAACTGATTAAAAAACTGTTTAAAAAAACTATATACACCTTTCATTGAACTCCTTTTTGTATTCTTATTTAAATCTAGTTTTCTGTTCATGACAGAATGTTGTCTTTCCCGAAATGAGTTTTATTAAACTCATCGGGAATAATGTTTTACAAATATTATTTTATTGCAATATAATAACACTTAAAAAATTTAATAAATATAAAAAAATAATGATAATGCGCAGTTTTCAAAAAAAATCATCTTCAACTTTTTCATTGTGGATGTTCCAACTGATGATCTCATATATGTCACCTTTTTAATTGAAAAATATTTCATTGAAGAAGAAGATAATATGTAATAATAAGACTAATAATTTAAAAATTATTTTGATGTCATATTTCAAATATCAGAACTAACAATATATGATCTATTTTTTTTCATATTATCGGCATCTACCTTTTTCATTGGAAACAAGTGTTCGAAAAATATTTATTTATATAATATGTAGATACTGTATTTGTCATTTTATTAAACTTAACTCATTCTGATCTGGGTTATAATCTCAAAAAGAAGAAAAGTGAACTACGGCACACCACTGTTTAGCGGAATGGTCAGTTTTAATACGTGTAAAATAATTATTCCGCTGATCAATCTGTCAATTAATTTAGCCCATGTCGGGACAATTAAAATACATGAAAATAAATAGTATTTTTGTTTGCGACCGGAAATTTCGCTTCTGGGAAGGCTGTTATTCCAATATTCTCCACCCAGAGAAAAATTTGCTTCGCCAATGTCACAGTCAAAACTTGCTTTAATATAAACCTACATTCAAGTAAGCAATTAAAATGCTTTAAACGCACGATGATAAATTATTAAATGTTGTGTACTACTTGTAAGTTTTTTTTTTGATCTTAAGTATTTATGATTTTTCAATAAGGTCTAAACAAAATAAGTACCTCTTAAGATTAAAAATAAGTGTGTAAAAAAAATCTGAAATATTTTAGTTTGTAAGACCTTAAAGAAATAGAAAAACTTGAGTATTTTCGTCACAAGACACGTCCTCGGAATTATTTTGCAATTTTTTTTTTAAATTGAACTAAAATTAAAATTCTGTAAAACGTGTTTACTAGATTATTTATTGATTTTGTTGTATTATTTTTATTTATTTATTTATTTATTTTTTTATGTTGTATTATGATTTGAAATTTGTTTATTTTTATTTTTTTATTTTTTTATTTTTTTATGTTGTATTATGATTTGAAATTTGTCTTATAATTCAATATGTTATTTGAAAGTTGAACAAATCTGCCAACGACCAACGGTATAACCTTGGTATATTAAAAATGAACTTAGTTTTTCAACATTTAAAAAATGAGTTTACCAGATAAAAAACCAATCCTTCAAAATCAATTTATGTTTTTTTGTAAAAAAAGAGTGGAAACGTCTAGATTTTATTTAAAAAGGACTTATTTCCGGTGTTCTCTGGTAATACCCTCTTAAGATTAAACTCAGTTATGAGGAAGGCTAATATGGATGAAGCAATCGGAGAAGGAAAAAAAAAGTAGGTACCTACCTGTAGTGTGTAAATCAATTAGGCGATAATTTAGGATATTATTTTTCGCAAAATACCAAAAGAATTGTGTATAATTATGTTATATTTAGATATAATAATTATAATCAAGCAGTTTTTCGTGACATCTTCGGAATTCCGAAAAATTCTTGAGCGGGTTTACCAACTCCACGACTCAATTTACAAATTACAGATAAATGAATGCTCCTTGACCACTTAAAATATTAAATTATTAGAAATTCTATTTTAATTGCTATTTTTAAATCTTATGCTTTTTGTACAAATTTTTGTTTTACAATATATCAACTGTCCTATTTTTTCAGGCTTTTCATCGGATCCTGGTATTTGAACTGAAATTTAAGAGTATTATTCATTAGAGAGCCTAAATTCCAGCCAGGTAGGCTGGCCATTATTGCCACGCGCGGGAAAACCTGGAATCATGAAATCAATACCGAAGGGGGTTGCTGATCCTCTGATGCCTTCTGTGGAGAACATCTGGAAATGATTCACATGATTTAACATCGAGCTGATAATGAATTTGAACCGTATTTAATGCCTCATTATGCCGAATAAGAGAAGACAAATTCTTGACGTTTTTCGATGTGAAAATTGCTATTTTTGGATCGATGTTTTCTTGTCGTAAAATGTTGAAGGATACGGTTATAGTAGGAATGCAATAGATAATTCTCTATCGTGATATGTTGTGTATTTTGAAAGGAGTGGGGAATGAAAGGCGATGGGGTAAAGGAAAGTTGGGATAACTATATAATTATTATTCAATTCTATTCACCAAACACGGTTAAAGCCGTTTCGATTCTGAACTGTGTGGTGTTCTATTACCAGGGCGATACTGTAAAAAAACTACCATTGTGATGTTTGTGTTAATGGTAAAATAAATTTAAGGTCGGTATTAGCGCGATGAACAAGAATAAGAAGAGTATGCGAAGTCATTTTCATATTTATCTATAGTTTATTTTACGGAGACAAAAAAAATGTTTCAAGAAATTTTATATACGAATAGCAAGTGAATTTATAAATAAAATAATTAAATTTATTTAAATAATAAGTTTGAATATGTTAGCGTTCGTCCTAGTAGCGGTGGGTCCAATATTGAATAAAAAAAAATAAGAAATGGCTTGGACCTTTTTGTCAAAAAAATCCTGCAATTTTGAACAATTGTTGATTTTTATCGTCCGGAGAGTTAAACAAAATTTAGCAAAGAAATTTTTGGTATTTTTTAAACAGGAAAACCTTTAAAATGCATCACGCATAAATTTCTATTAATAAAGCGCTGCGCTGCGAAGGTATTTTTTTTTCTACACAAGCTAAAAAACAAAACGTAGTTATTTTAGGAATATGGAGAAAGATTTTTGTTATTTAGAGTGGATGAATCAAAACTTTGAGGAATGATTGAAGTTTTCTGATAAACCCCTTTGAAAAACAGAACTGAAACCGTTAAATATTCTTTACCGCAAATATTTTGATTCTTTATTTGGTCAATTGGTTTTAGTCAATTTATTCAATTTAACAGTACAAAAAAACTCGCGAGCCAAAACGAAATAGGTTCGCGGGGCGCATTTGGCCCACGGGCCGCAGGTTGCTCATAACTGACCTAGGGCACATAGGCGCTAAGGCGGAAGATAGCCCACGGGTAGATGATAGCTCACTTTAGCTGGTACTTCATATAATACACTTTTTCGTTCAATCAAAATAACTATTAACCCGCAATAAGAATGAGTAACTTAACATTGCAATATTTAGATTAGATCTGAAAACTTTTTTGATTCTTATTGAAACTGAAAACAAACTGAAGTCATGTCTTTGTTATTTAGAATGAATAGCATTTTAGAAGACGTACCAGAGGATGACGGCTTGCTTCATGGCTTCGAATGACTGGTGCGAGTGCAGTTTTGCAGATATGTTCCAAGCTGCAACGTGAAGATTAATATGTAGCCAAACTCCGACACGAGAGGTCGCCTGAAGAATGTACCCGCAACAAGATAGCCATGTTTGTGTTCGAAACCGGATGGCTTCAACTTAATCGATATGTGGTCCTTAAAAACTGCATTTTTAGTGTTCTACCACCAACTTACCAATATAGGGTACACATTTTCATTTCCACACAATTTGAATATTACAATGTTTGACAAACAACCCTTTGCGGTTTATTTAGATAGCAATAAAGTTGTATTTTTAGACACACTTAGTATTTTTTTTTGTTCTTCCATTAAATGAAAACGTACACACTCCATACCATTATGTCGATAATTTAATCCGCAACCTTCGTATCCCACAAATTATAGGACTTAAGTAGAGAATAATAGATCATTAATCATTACCAAGCATTTAGTATCATGCCTAATCGAAAGAGTAATTCAAGTAATATGTACAACTAGTATTATAGGTGAGTACCTAAAACTGTGTACTAAATAATTTACGATATACCATTTAACAGCGAACGTGGAAGGTACCAAAGAACAAGGTTGTTGAAATAATTCTTTGCTGTTGTTCAGAAAAAAAAAATAAGGACTTACCTACCTCATTTTGTGGTGGAAAAACAATATCATATAATAAAATTATATACTAACGATATAAAAAAATAACGATATAATAAACGACATACCATTTTCCGCATTTTATGTAGGAGGTAGATATTAATGTACATGTATGTGTATGTGAGGATAGTGATATATTTATTTTCTGTCGTTCACAAATAAAGTAAGTAGTTATTTACGATATTTTCCGATAGATGCTAATAATTTGGAAAAAACAATATCGCGCATCGAAAGGCAGATAAAAAAATAAACCAAAACGATAAATTTCAGTAAATAATAAAATCACTAGTGGCAAGTCTTAGTAGTTAGTAGCCAGCTATAAGCCTTTGTTGTAAGCCAATATATATTTATTTATCTGCCCTTGAGGTGATTTTGCACAAAAAAAAAACGGCGCTATAAAAATCATCAAAATATATTAATTATTAACGATTTTCCCGCCCGATAGGGAACCTATACTTAGGTTTTAACCTATACTATACGTTTTTGAAATAGTTCATTGCTGTTGTTCACCAATAAAATAATAATTAGATACTTCCTTTTTTGGAAGATAAACTCATCTTTTGAAGAAAAAATCCATGAGAGGTTCTCTTTTGGTGTATTATTTACTTTGTTCTTCTTCGAACAAAAATCCATAGGAGCAAGTTCTCACCGTGCGACTAGAAAATCGATATATTGATCAACCTATACACCATGATATATATATACATATATACCATGATGATTTTTTATTTGTTTGTTAAATTTATATTCGTTGCTAATGCAAAAACCTTGCATTAGAAGTTTAGCCAAAATTTTCGAGATGAGGACAAAACAAAGCAAATGAAAAAATCTCAAAATCCATTTAATTCTCCCTGCAAAATTTGGGCATATTTTGTCAGAAGGTATTTATATAGGTACAACATAAAATCTAAATAAATGGAATATTTGTGAACATATCCAAAAACTAAAAACTGTTTTCGAAAGGTGATGAAAAATGCCCTCAAATTAGAAATAACCATGTAAATTATTTAATTTAAAAATTTTGTATGCAAACTTTAAAAAGTTTTAAAAAAGGCTCACCTTACGTTTTTTCTAATTAAAATGACCGAAAATGAGAAAAAAAACACACACACACACACACACACACACACACACACACACATATTTTATTAGACAAATACATTATAAACGTTATTGTTGCATCTCTTTTTTGTCGTTTCATATAAAAATAATTCTTAAAAAATTTACAATACTTCAAAATTTATTTTCAAATTGCGGTCGGAAACTTTGGTTTCATAAAGGAGTACATATTAATTATTTTGTGGTTAACTTTTAGTTTATATAGCGTGTTGTATTCTCTTTAAAAATACAGTATAGGTCATAATAACCACTATGACAGTAAGGGAGCACAACGATTTCGGTGAGACCTTGGGACAAATATGGTTTTCTGTGGTGAAACGGGGTTACTACACAGAACTTACTTGATTTTTCTTGACGGTTGGAAAAAGAAAAATGAGCATTTGGAATTTATAAAAAATTTGTAACAATTTTTTTTTCTGTGAAAACGATTTATCTGTAATATCTTGTAATTGCAAACTAGCATTGTATTAGAAATCGTTACAAATTAGAATTAATTTTATAATCGGATAAGGTTTTTTTTTTGTGTTTCGTTACAATTTGTTACTTCGTCAGCCTGATAACGAAGTTTATTGAAATATTAAAAAAAATGTTTCTGTACTTTACATTTCTGTACATAATATTTTATTTCTTCTTCTTCTCGTGCCCTGTCCGTTCAACGGACGTTGGCTATCATGTTGGCTATGCGGACTTTGTTTACTGTTTATTTGATTTAATCTACGAAAAAAACGACCGACAAAACAGAGCCGTTGAACAGAAAAACTATCATTCAGAACGCGCATTGGAAAAGTTTGACCGTGAAGTTGTGTGAAAGAGAGGTCGGATGTTCTATCTAATACGAATTTTCACAAAAGCCTTCCAGATTTTGACCGCTTGACGATATGTGTTTTTTTCTAATGTTATAAACTTTAGAAAGCTAATAGCAATTTGTATTTTATTACAGTATATACCTACTTATATTTGATTATAATGATTTAGTGTTAAGTTGGTAACGTTTGAGAATTATTACAACTTTAAGAATATTGAGCAACAATCTTGCCTCAAATAAAATAAATGTGCGGGAACATGAGAATATTATTTTCATTTATTATATTATTATTTGACCAAACAGCGGCTGAGTCGCTAATGCGTTCAATTCAATTATTCGGTTGAATAAGTTATCCATCACGAAACAAGCAATTAGTCCTAGTGAGAGTTTTTGACCCCTTGATAGTTTATCTAGATTCACCATATTGTAGAAATTGCATTCCTGCTGCCAATGAGATGTATTTAAACTAGAAGTTCTGTATGTTTCTAATTTTCTGTCAAAACTTTCATCTGAAATTATGCAGTTTAGAAGTAAGTATTTAATTCCCTACCTAAATAGTTGATTATAAAAAATATATTTTATGTAACTTTGTTTTTTCAAATAAGCAATTTACAAAGAAATATTTTATTCACAATTATCTTTTCAAACTTTCTTCATGCCAGTGGGTGCCATCATATTGATTATTACTATTTGACAGCTCGTAGTAGAAACCATGATCATGCAAACGTGATAAAAAGGTAGAATCCAACAAGGCCACCATCTTAAACCGGAACCGGGACGTAACAAAAAAAAGAGTTGAAGTAAAAATTCTTTGACTGTTGTGGCAGTTATTACTATTCTAGCGAAGGCGAAAAACCTTTAAAATCTAAAAAAAAATCACAGATGGCAGTAATTTTACCGATATCCGAACGTCATTTCCGTTTGAAAACGTTATGTCCATCCGAAAAAGATCTGAATTACTACTCGCCATATCGCGCCTAAAGAAGTTTTACTTAAAAAAAAAAAAACAGTTTATCTGTATGTGAATTGCCTTTTTGCAGTTTAAGTAATCTTATATTGCCAAACATCGTTATAAATGACACAATCAGTTATACAATAGCGCTTATCTGTAACAGAGGCGAAATAAATAATAAAACGACGAAAATAAATTTACTACCAATTTACTACAAATTTATAAATACGTGACCTGCTTAAATTCGACTCAATGGACTAAAGATGTCAGGAAATGACCGCTGGAGAAGCGTATATCAATTTTTCGCAAACATCGCGATGCATACTTACCCACCGCGCACACTTACCCACCGCGCACACTTACCCACCGCGCGCACTTATCCACCGCAACACTTACCCACCGCGCCCACTTGCCCACTGCGCCCACCTACCCACTATGCATAATTATTCATCGCGCACACTTACTCACCGCGCACGCTTTCCCACCCCGCGCACGCTTACCCACCCCGCGTACACTTACCCTTTAAACAAACACAGATAGCAGTAATTGTATTGATATCTGAAAGTCATTTCCATTTTAAAATGTTACATCCGTTAGAAAATCATCTGAATTACTCGTCGGATAACTTTAACTTCAAAAAATGTACAGACAAATGAAATATCAAATAGTCTATTAAATTAAACGAAAACTGTTTTTATAATCTAGACACTCGTGTAAAACCGGGAAATCGTCAGTTGGATGAACGTAAGTCTTTTCAGTAAAGGCTGTTTTAGGTGTATCGATTTCCTGAAACTTATTCCTTCACGTGACGTAATCACCCACCCGACCCTCCGAGCGCCGAGCGATCTACGAGTACCACCGCAACGTACCTACTCAACTGCCTCCACTATCCACACAATGGATGTGAATTAACGACAAGCGACAACCGACAACCGACTGGCGACAACTCATTATACGCTTTTAAATAATTCTTAACGAAACCAATTTGCCTTAAAAAAATACGTCGAAAAAAGCATTTTCTTTTTGGCAGAAATCTGCATCCGGTGGTTAAAATTAATAATGAAGAATTTCATCATTTTACTCAGATTGTCATTAGGAATACTGATTGTATAGGCTCTAAATATTAAACACATTGCTTAGTGAATCAATTTTGTACAATTTCGAGTTAGAAATACTATTGGGTTAGCCGCGGCCTTTTTAGATTACAAAATGACTACAAACGCGGAAAGGTAACGTAAAATCTCAAATAGGTATTTAACTTTTGATGGCAATGGGATGTTTTATTCATTATGAATATAAGTGCTAGTAAACCATTTTAAAGAGGTCCCGTGTGAATATATTTGTGCACTCGCACATAGTCCCCTCTTCCTTCCAAATCTTTAGATGCTGGGTGCGTAACGACATTTATCAATTCTGTTTTAGTTTAGACACGCGATTCGATTCGACTATGTTCATTTTTGTTTCATTCTCAGCTAAAACCAAAGTTTTAATATATTTTTTTTAATATTCAGAACACCAAAACAAAAGCAAGATTCTCTTAAAAATAATTTACATATACTGGCATAGACTAAAGACAAAACTAGAAGTGACTTCGGTGCAAATTGTAATGAAACAAAATGTTTAATTTTACCCATTTAGAACGCACTCTGGCATTGAAGATCTCCACCCCATTTGAATTTCGTAATCAGGTGAAACACAGTTTTGCATTGGAACTTTTAAGGCTCGATTGGGTAAATATTTGGATCATGAAATAGTTCACAAGACATTTCTTGTGTTGTTATTTATTCTATGTATTTATACTATAGTATCTAATACAAATTTGTGCTATGAAACTTAACCTGAATGGAGACAGAACATACAAAAAATTGGAAATTATTTAGAACTAGCTGGGGTATCCGGCTTCGCTCAGGACAATGTTTGAAAGTGTTATGGAATGTTCCACAATGATGTTCCTGATTCCCTATTCCCGAACATTCCACAACATTGCTGAAGCTATTCCGCCACTCCTTCAAGATCTTTCTAGAGTTATATCGAACCTTCCAGAACTTTCCGGAAGACTGTTCTTGAAATTTCTAGGGGGCAAAATTTCCAACCCTTATATCTTCAAAAGCACGCCCTTTAGGAAAAAAACGGGACCCCTTATTCCCCTTACCACACCATATAACTCCCTTAATCGTACCGGGATGAATTTAAGAGAAATGCGATCCTTGTGTCGTGATTTTACTTCTTTTTTTTATACTGAATACCTCACAAGAGTCCCGACTGCTCCCGTCTGGAGCCAGTGAGACCATGGCATCCCCAATTGGGGTATGTTATGAGGCTGAAGGTAAGTGGGAAAGGGAAGGAGACGAGAAAGAGGAAGAAACCTGGCTATTCAGATCTAGTCACTAAACACGGCTAAAGCCATTTCAAGCAACGTTTCAATTCTGAATGGTGGTCTTACACCAGGGCGATACTAAGAGTATCTTCCACTCTGTACTAAAAACTCTACTAAAATAACATTGAGGATATCCTTCAAGAATACAGCGCCGATGTTGTAATATGTCATAAACGGTGTCGAAGACGGAAATGCGAGGAGAATGCGGATGGATGCACGAGTAGTATACCCAGGAAGGAGTGGGACGATCCATCCTTTACATCTTCATCTTATGAGAATTTGCGTATCTATAGTTTCACTCATAAAAAATTGACAAATAATGTAACTACATGTTTAACCCCTCAGGCTAAACTAAGATTTAAAAAAATAAATAATTTTAAATTAAATTTTTCATAAAAAATTTTTTTTTTTTTACTTTTGAAGGTTATTCCCATTTAATCTTTTTCATTTACATATTTTAAAAATACGATTATTTCGCAATGTTTCTCACATCTAAATAGCTATTTGCAAGTTCCATCAAACTCTACGACATACCTGAAGCCCGTAGCACACTTGGTCGATAACGATCGATAGGATAACTATCGGTAACTTCTCATCGTTGACTATCGATCGCCAACGAATAAGTGACAGTTCACAATGATTAAGTGTCCTTAAGATGAAACCCAGTGGTGGAGAAATTTGAAAAATAGATTTTAATAAATCGTTGCTGTCACTGTTGCTCTTACTCCACCGGATAGTGAGCGAAAGGGACAATGCACCTTGGGCTATTAATACCTTACTAAAATCGAGGTTTTGTATTCCCCACTTTTCTCCACCAAAAGTGGACTGATTTTCATTTTTTTTTTACCAACTTCATAAAAAAAACTATTATATGGCTGTACGTTTTGCTTTTTAAAAAAAAAAACATTGTCTAGTTTCTATACTGAACGTCTTTTGACGGCGTTTAAACCAGTCAATTTTATTGATTTTTGGAAGGTCATAAACTTCTATAAAAAGTAACTTATAAAAAAAAATACAAAAAATATCAACACGCTAGTAGTTGATATGTATTTTATGTAAAAACAATATTTTCTGTAGGGTTAAAATCCAGAGAGATAAATAGGGAATACCCTATTTATCTCTCTGCCGGGTATCTCCTTAACATGTTCGACAACAACTGTTATGTGTACGTTAGCGATGTGCAGTTGTCCTAGGGAACGATGAGAAGTTACCGATAGTTATCCTATCGATCGTTATCGAGCGAGTGTGCTAGGGCCTCTGGAAGAAAAATCTTACTCCCAACTTAATGAGTAAATCAACTAAGCTAGAAGATATAAATTTATTACAAAAATGAAAGGAGAAAATTTCTACACGAATACGAGTATGTTTGTAAATATGTACTGCAGTAAATTAGCCTCTTCGTAACATACTTTATCAGTTTGTGAATGTAGTTCATTTGTTCATTGTACGTTCTCCGATAACCTTCTTCTCGCAATCTCTTTTGAATACATTAAAATTACACAAATTCGTATTAATATTATGTTTCGATATCTACTAATAGTCTATTTATTACTCAAAGTTATGCTTAGGTATGGATTTATATATTTACAGTTCATTAATGCACCGATCCACTACCGGCCAAGAAAAATAAAAATGACCTACTCACACAACTCTTCTCATTGATAGGTATCTTATAATATCACTTTGGGAGGCGTGAATGGGTACCGCCGTCCCGGAAACCGTTTATTGGATAAAAAACACATCTGCCATATGTCATATATAAGTACTAAAGATGTATGATGAAATGCCTGAAACTATATAGAATGAAGAAAGAATGAATGTATTTAAAAAGAAATGTTATGATTACTGTAAAAATATTTAAATTTATCAAATGAAATGTTACATTGTGCTTATTAGTTTATATTCATGTAGTATAAACTAACTCAATAAAAAAAAAAAAAAAAAAAAAAAAAAAAAAAAAAAAAAAAAAAAAAATCAAATGATTTGCTACGTTTGGTAACTTAGCAGGGGTGCCCGGGTTCATGTGGTGAAGTTTGTCTAGGTCTTGCTGGCGGATTATCTGAACACACTGAACCCCATATTTCTATCCCCCTCACACATTTTTCATTCTTATTTATATATATATTTGTTCTTAATTATTTATCAACGTATTGCACCATCTCAACCATCACTGCCATTAGTGATTGGATTTGTACTACTGCACTTGATAATCCGTGGCAACTCGCAACTCGACTTCGTGAGCTAAAGCGGTACACGGAGGAAAATATTATTCTAAAATACGATCATTTTATTCGTAAAAACGGTTAAAAACGGGACTAAAGTTCTTACGAACAAATTAACAGTGTTTCAATGTTTATTGGCGGGAAAATGTAAGAATAATTTGTTGGTATGCGTACGAAATTACGTATACCAACAAATTATTCTTACAAGTTCCCGCCAATAAACATTGAAAACCTGTTAATTTGTTCGTAAGAACTTCGGTCCCGTTTTTAACCTTTTTTACGAATAAAATGATCGTATTTTAGAATAACATTTTTCTCCGTGTAAGATTGATAAATGCGAGTTTATTGATGTTGTAGCAGCTGAACATGATATTATTTTCTTGTAATTTTTGTGTGCAGATTTCAGTGGAGGCTAATGACGAGGGAACGAAGCCAGCGTAAAATATTTGTTGAGGATGCTTAATTTCACCCTGGGATATACAGCCCCGTGTTGATGAAAGTGGTGCAACAGATCCGAAATTCTTGAAAATTCGTACTTCCGTTTATCTTTGGCTCCTCGTAACACACATTGAAATCATATTGATATTTGCACTTTGTAAATGGTTCGGTAGGTTATATTATATCTGGAAAGTTTGTCAATGAAATACTAACATCTTTACTATCTTTTCTACAACAATGTAACAATGCTTGCAAGCCTGCGTTTGTCTGCTGCAGTTAGCTCTAACGTTATCAGACATATATACCTAAATCAAAGCAAACATGAGAGGAATATTATTCTTATCAAATTGCCTGTGGTTTGGAAATACATAATAATATTTTATATAATTTATCTGCACATTTAGTTATTATTTTTTTAAATAAACAATATCTAAACATGTCTCTCTAATGGGCAGCAAATACTTTAATTTAGTTTAAAAAAAAGTTATTTGGAAATATGAATCATAGCAATTCGTTCCAACTTAGGTATACATTAATATGTTTTTCATATTATATTTTATTTTTATTTTATGTTTCACTGTTTGACTATAATATTTTCATGGATACCTACATTTTTAACATTTTATATAGGTGCTCGATGAAGTAATTAAGTCTTTTTACATTTTATATAGGTACTCAATGAAGTAATTGAGTATTTTTTACATTTTATATAGGTCCTCGATGAAGTAATTGATTATTTTTAGTTATATTACCCACACACAGGCACTGCCTTAGTAAGTTCCCATTACTTTGGACTTATGTTATATATGTACCTATAGCTTAAATTTACTTTACTTATGTCTTATGTTTGCATCTTACTGTATTTTAAAATTATGAAAAAAGTTATCTTTGAAATTTATGTAAAAATAGTGCGAACAAATAAAAAAAAAAACCAATTGATTTTTACCGAAGAAGATGACCCTATCGACTTTATCCGAGTCAATCTAATGTGGTGGGGATGATACCCGCTGTTGTAACCGTCTAGCGACTCTAGGGCGCTTGACAACTGAAGAAAAAGATGATCTTACGATTAACAGAAAACATTCGAGGAAAAGACATTAATTTCTGAAACAAATACATACAAAATTATCTTACCTGTGGTTGTGATAGTGAAGTGACAAAGAACATCAGTGTTGTCAAATGAATAATAAGAACAATGAATTATTAATGTTCGGAAAATCAATTTTGTCCGTAGAAAATATTTGTACGCTGAGCTTTACAGTTTTATCTTTCCGCGTAGCAGTTTCATATTAAATATGCCTCAAAACAGGCTGTCAATAGTATTATTATTATGAAGCATGTGCTTTTGGTGTGAGTTTATGACTATTAAAATATTTTGACGTAGTCAATTAAACGTTTTTCACTGTCACTGTGACTATTAAAATATTTTGACGTAGTCAATTAGACGTTTTTCACTGTCATCAATTTAATTTATGTAGGTAATGACAACTACAAAAATATAGTAAAAATGGCCAATTTTTTAAATAACGTTTTTTGGAACTCACAATAATTTATAATTAATATTAAACTTCTCAGATTCGAAACTATCATACCTAATATAATTTAATTAATTAATTTCGTGGGTAACGGTTAAAAATACAATACGTCCGTCGAAGTCGTTGATCCCGCCCACTTTTTCGGTTCTCGAAAAGGAGTTGGTCGTCTGTGAAGTAGAAAAAAAAAATTTCTCAGAAAAGGGCCTACATGTCAAAGTTCACTGATGTTGACAGATAACCTAAGTGGAATAAGAAAATGGGTCAAACACAACAATGATGCACTCTAAAGAACATACTATTGTTATCGTAATTATGTAACGTTTCATTGCTATGTAAAGTTTCATTGTTAAAATAAAATCAATAAACTGTTTTTACAATTGCAACGCATTCCGCACATTTCTCTTTACATCAGTGGGTAAATTACACTACGTCCCGATGGTATAAACTATTATTCGTATAAACTATTATTAGTATAAACTATTATGAATATTCATTTTAGACTTTTATAAAAAGTCAACAGGTGTTCCATAAAAATAAAATCGGATATATTTATCCGATATATCTATCTAGGCAACAAATACATTCTTTCCATACTTGTTTCCAATAATAAAAGTAGCTGCCAATAATATGAAGAAAAAAAAAACATTGGTCGAAGATAATATTGTTAATTCTGAAATTTGAAATATGAAGTTGACAATTACGACAGTCTCATAATAGATCGCAGTAGCCCAATTGGTAGAGGTGTATGTCCCGGTAAGTCGTAAGGTTCTGGGTTCGAGTCCCAGTTGCGACCGTTATCTTTTATTATTTTTCTGTGTCTTGTTCAACTTCATATTATAAAAAATTAGATTATTATTGTTATCTTCTTCTTCAATGATTTCGTAGTCTATGAGTAACCTACGATAACGCCTATCACCAACCATTCCGCCTACCGAGATACTGCAGCGCTCCTACAGCGCAATGTTCCTGAAGGAACGAGTGCACTACTTCATTGCACTTTTCCGCCACGGTAGTGGAAGCTTATGGCGATTACTACGCCAATCCAAGAATGCTTTTGTTGCTGCCATGGTTGGAGTGGTGGAGTCCCCCTTTATGGAGGCCCTATGTCGACAAGAGACCATCTAATATTCTCCATAAAATGTTTACAAGCTGCATTTTTTAAAATAATTAACATATTTATGTGTGGTCTCAAGAATGGTCGTACAGAAATTAGCCCAGTTTTATTGTTGGTTGAAATGTAAATTATTTTTTCAATTTAATTATTGATGGCATGGTCGTTTCCACACGAAAAAAAGTGTTATTCTAAAATTCGATCATTTTATTCGTAAAAAACGGTTAAAAACGGAACTGAAGTTCTTACGAACAAATTAACAGTGTTTCAATGTTTGTTGGCGGGAAAATGTAAGAATTCTTACATGTTCCCGCCAATAAACATTGAAACCCTGTTAATTATTTCGTAAGAACTTCAATCCCGTTTTTAACCGTTTTTACCAATAAAATGATCGTATTTTAGAATAACATTTTTTTTCGTGCAATGAATATCTGAATTATTTGGTTATTTACTTTTCTTAAAGAAAACATTTTTGCGCAATGAAAAACTGAAAATAGATCCATGTTATTCCGTAGTAAGTACTTTCGGAATTATTTTTCATTAAAAGTTTTGCTTTGCAAAATAAATCTGTACAAAGATTTGATTTCGGGTAAACATACCAAAATTTAAAAATTAACCTACTACAACACATCTAGGTATGCAAATTACGTAGGCACCTACCTACTTAAACAAGTATTTCCGTGAAATTCAAAAGCACGTGTTTATTAGGAATTTATTCTTAGATATATGCAAGGCCTTAGAATAGAATTAAATATTACCTACTATTAAAGTATAATACAAAACTGGAATAAAAATCAAAATAAAAGTCTTTTTAGTTTAGACAGTAGGTACACATACCAAGTTGTATTCAAATATATTTAAATTATCTAACATAAGGTAGGTAAACTTAACCTAATCTAACATAAGGTAGGTAAACTGCTATTATCTCTACCAACTATTCTGATTTGTGATCTAATCTATACAATATATGGTCCAAAACGATCAAAGGACGTAGAACTGGAAAGAAAAACGATTTTGAATTAAATAAAAAGAGTTTGAACTATTCACTTATGAATATTCAAAATAAAAAATATAAATATTCAATATTCATAACCTATATTTTTATTATTGATGGTACATGATGGAAAGTGTCTTTAAAAGTAAAGTGCTTGCTCTTTCTTAATTAATTTTTTTTATTGATAATAAACCGAACACATAGAGGGTATTCATTCCAAATAATAATGATTAGTGCATTCGAACTGGTTCTGTCCTGCAATCGTTTTGTGTATTTATTTTATTGTCGGTGAGGTTTCCTTGGGATTATGTTTCTTAAAATGTTTTATAGGACCTACCTTCGAAAAAAAAATCGACTATAGCAGGGGTTCCAACCGGTCTATCGCAGAATATTTTTTGGTCGATCGTAGAAATAAATAATAATAATATTTGGATGATTTGTGTAACACCGTTTTTGTGGCTGGGGCGCTGTACAAATTCATAATATATTTCTACAATCTTACTTCTAACTAGACTAGACACACCATTAGAAGAACTTGTGGCTAACAGTTTGCGTCCGCCGGTTCATCGATCACTAATACAAAGCTATGCTCATTGAGCAATGCATTTGACCAATGAACGCGATGTTGCGTTAAAATGTACATATATTGTTTTTTTTTGTGTATACAGGCTAAAAAGGACCATACTTCTTTTTTACATAAAATACTGGAAATTAGTCCTTTTAAATCAATTTCTAGACATATTGACTCTTTTTTACAAAAAAACATAAATTGATTTTGAAAGATTGTTATTTTATCTGGTGCACGCAGTTTTAAAATTTTGGAAAACTAAGTGTATTTTTAATATACTAAGGTTATACCGCTGGTCGTTGGCAGATTTGTTCAATTTTTCAAACGATAAATTCTATTAAACAACACAAATTTCAAATCATATAATCAAACGAGAAAATAAATCAATACATAATCTAGTAAACACAGTTTTCATAATTTTAATTTTAGTTAAATTAAAAACACAAAAAAAAATCAATCCGAAAACGTGTGTTGTGTCAAAAATACCTCAGTTTTTCTATTTATGTAACGTCTTACAAACTAAAATATTTAAAAAAAATTTTACACATTTATTTTGTTCAGACATTATTTGAAAATCATAAATACTTACGATCAAAATAAAGAAGTACACGATATTTAATAATTTATCATCGTGCGTTTTGGGCATTTTTATTGCTTACTTTCATGTAGGTATATATTAAAGCAAGTTTTGAATGATATAAATCGATATTAAATTTTTAATTTAAGAAATTTGATACGGGGAATAATCTATCTTTCTCATCGGTACAGTTACAAGCATTTTTAAACTTTTATTCTCAGCCGCTGGTCAATGGCTCTTAAACAACCCGCACACCGGGCTGTCAACAAGGAAAGCATTTTTCATGTTTGTATCTATTGAAATCTTTAGGAACTCGTCCTCTTTATGTTTTCATGGTAACAACGTAAGCGCGTCGGCTGCAGATTTTCCAATTGGAATGCACAATGGTCGGATTATGCACTTAGTTAGTAGCAGAATCGTGCACATTAGCCACTTGCGATGATTACGTTGTTATTCATCTAAGCAATAACCACTATAAGCTATAAGTCAGTTACTACACTATTCGATAACAATAATAATCTATAAGTCCTTATAACCTATAAGGTTATCCTAGTCCAACCAAGAGCTTGTAGTACGTCATTGATGATCGTCCTTTTCCTTCTCACACGTCTTTTACGAAAACGAAAAAGAAATAAGATTCTAGAACGAATGGGACTAGTATATTACACTTTTCAATGTAGGTATAACACCCACTGCACAGATAATCCCTAGAAATGTGATCTATATTATTACATGTGTAATATAATACACATTATATTACGCAGGTATCTAGACTTGAATCTGTCGAAAGAAAAATTACACGGATTTTGATTTTCGATGAGGTGTCTACCATCTTCTAGGACTTACATATTTAAATTAGAGTCTAGTTAAAAGACGAAACATAAATGATCTCTTGATGCTTTATAAAATTGTGAATAATCGAGTAGATATACGCTATACGCTAGGCCCAAATCTTTACCAGAAACCTTAACATTTTTGGACCGAATTTTTTTACCAATAATACTGTAGGTCTTAATCCTATGTCTAGAATGTCTAGATTCTAGATAATATTACAAGATCTTGCTAAAACACAAACTGTCATAGATATTTTTGTAAATAATATAACTTGTTTCAAGAAATATCTCCTGTATATATCCTAGAAAAGGTAAAATAATTTTATTTTTGTTGTTTTATTATTTTTTAATAAATACTACATAAATATTTTCTACTTATTATTTCTTTCAAATCTTGTAATTAAGTTATTAAGTTATGTATAAAAATACTGACATTGTTTCATGTGTTTGCTTTTGTGAATATGGAAATGTGATAACTGTGGACACATTAGTCTAGGGATATTTTTATTTGTGTTTTAATTTGTTTTACATTATTCACAAGAATGTTCTATAAGTATCCTATTTGTGTCTCAAATAAATAAATAAAATAAAATATAACGAATTGAAAGGCCAATGACATTGTTTATCCGCCAAAGAGAGAATTTAAAAAAAAGGAAAAACTGAGCTTACTTTAGACACATAAAAATGCACACAATTCTGTTTATCTTTTCAAATTCTATCTTATAAGTCAGCACAACTTGACAGCAGTCATCTCAAAAAATCCCTGAACGTAGGCTTTATTTGCAACATTTGATTTCTTTTCTGAATAACGTTTTTCAAATTTCTGTCTATTTATAATTTGCACAATTATCGGTTAACGAAAAATATACAAAGAATAAATATGAACCGTCCAATAATGGTGCATAACAATGTGTAATTGTTACATTTTGAGAAGAAAAAACGAAATAAAAAGTAAAGTTTGAGATAATGAAGTCAAGTGAAAACAAGAGATTCGAGAAATTTTGTTCTGGGTGCTTTCGTAAAACTGTCTGGAATTTTGTAACTGCCGTGTACATCGAAAAATTCGCACAAGAGGTTGGGAGAAGGTTCAGTTGGTTCTCTGGAAAGGAATATGGAAACACCTTTTAAGGTTTCTTAGTCCCTATAATAGGCAGTGATTGACATTGATTTTGATCGTGGCCAAGAGGAAAGATTCTACATGGTTATTTATAATAATGTTATTAATTTGAAATATTATAGGCTTTTATTATAGTCGATATCTCAAGTTTTTTTTTTGTATTTTTGAGTCTCCGAAATTATTATTACAACGAACACACTAAATTAAAAAAAAAAATAATAATTTAAAAAATGCACCCGTGTGGTGTCAATTTTTTTCAATAATTTTTGTAGTTAGGAATTGGACATCATGATATATGTCTTCACGTTGTTCGCGAATATTCATAATTTTTATTACATTTATTAATACATACAAGCGATCAAACTCGCTTAGCAAAGCGGGACTAGTTGTATATCATTTTTCATCTGTAGACATTCATTTCTGTATCTGAATGTCTCTGAAAAAGTTAAAAAGTTAAAAAATATCTGAATTACTCGTCATAATATGGCACCTAAAGAAGTTTTACTTAAAAAAAGATGGATGGTTTCCGCAATCTTTTCTTATTGTTGCTGTACCTAAAGAAGTTAACGGGCGTTATCATTACATACCTTTCACAACTAAAGCAGCTCCGAGATCAAAACCTTTGCTGAACCCATTTGTAAACAGATTGGTGAGCCAATTGTCTGTTTACAATTTTAATATGCCTTTAGTCTCTATTTGCGTTTCCGACAAAATGAGGACAGATTATTTGACAAGTAGAATTGGCTAATACCGATGGAATATACGTATGTCCTTTTGTAACCTCTGCAACAAACGCTGTGTTTAGAGTTACAGGTAAATCCACTTACCATAATAGTTGCTCGTAGATACTTACTACTATTTATGGACAGTAGGTACATTTTCACACAAAGGATAATATCATATTCTACATGCAATCATCAATGCAGGCAGGTGGGTTATATACAATGACATAATATTGTATAATTATAACAAACTTGTGTTTATTATGAAGCCTATCTGGAAAATCAACGAATAATATAAAATCGTTGTTTAAAATCATAATTTTTTTAACCAAACTTGTTTGTATTATTTTTATTTAGGAAATTTTATTCTTGTTATAAATTGCAATTTTATTTAATTTAGGGAATGTTAACTACATCATAGTTGTAGGCAGAATTTTGTCAATATTCGATATCATAATAATACGGCTGGCGTAGTCCAGGGGTAAGGCTTTGGATTCACAATCCGATGGACGCGGGTTCGAACTCGGCGTGCGCAAATAAATTTTATTTGATTAATTTGTGTTATTTCACAATTAATTAATTAAAAATAAAATATTATATATTTGCGGCACGTTCCAGAGTGGAAGATACTCTCAGTATCTTGGTGTAAGACCACCGTTCAGAATTGAAATGTTGCTTGAAATGGCTTTAGCCGTGTTTAGTGACGAGATCTGAATGGCCAGGTACTTCCCCACCTCCCTCTTCCTCGTTTTCTTCTCCTCCCCAATACCCTCAGCCTCATAACATACCCCAATTGGGGATTCCATCGTCTCACTGGCGCCAGACGGGGGAATTTAGACAATTAAAAAATTAAATTAAAAAAAAAATTAAATGTTTTTAATAAATTTTTTTTTATATAAAAATTAAAAACATAATGTTATTTTAAAACGACAATCCCTTTTGAAAATGGTGACTAAAAACCATGCATCAGGATAAAATAAAAGTTAATATCACTCCAAAATAGTTTCCTTATACTTAGCTCACAGAAGTGAAAAATTCAATTCATTATCCCTTTTCTGGAAAATGGCTCTAAGACCATATTATTACAACAGAAAAAGGCCACTTGATTATCTCTTTTCTGAACAATGGCTAACGAAGATTAACCTCTTACAGCAAGAAAGGTCAACTTTTATTTCAGTCTACGAAAATAGTAGACCGATATTTATCAACTTGTAATAAGCAAGAAAATGTATAAATATATACCGGAAGATATCTTTGATGGAATATAACATAAGACCTAATTCTCACAGTATGAAAATATTATTTTATACCGACAGAAAAATGTGCCTCCTGAAACATCCACCGGAAAATGAAAATCCTCATTTCCCACCACATCGAAATGGCAATCTAATAACTCGCCTCCTGACTGCAAAGTAAATTTGGTTAAACATAAATAAATTACCTACGTGAAAAAAAAAGGTTCCACATTTCATTCCTTTCCAATTTTTTTACGCTAGGAAGCGTTAAAAATGTCTGACTATAATATCACAATATTTAAAACATCAACGATATACTAACAAATCACATATTTATCAAGGAAAATGTTAAATCAAACTCATATCACAGTAAAATTTAACGCTTCAATGAAACGCTTTACGTGGGTAACGTGATTACTGATTACTTACCAATATATTGAATTAATTCTACGCCATTCTAAGAAAATTATACCACTTATAAAATGTGTCAACGGTTAACTTCTTACAATGGCAACTCTTGAATAGCACATTATTTAAAACATCAACGATATAGTAACCAATTACAGATTTATCAAGGAAAATGTTAAAGCAAACTCATATCACAGTAAAATTTAACGCTTCAATGAAACGCTTTACGTGGGTAACGCGATTACTGATTACTTACCCATATATTGAATTAATTCTACGCCATTCTAAGAAAATTATACCACTTATAAAATGTGTCAACAATTAACTTCTTATTCACAATGGCAACTCTTGAATATTATTATTATTTGTTATTTATTATAAATCTCAAGCTCCGATTGATGTTCACGTGTGTGTTGAACACATATAATGGAGACCATTTCAAGGCAAGCGAGAAACATTAATCAAATCCATAATGGTATTATGTAATTTGTATGTATTAAATAAGTTACTAAGTACCAACCACGTACATACTGATTGTCTATCATTATCTTAAAAAATATTATAAGATTCTTAAAATTGATAGTGGCTTTACTTTGTCACCGACAAGCTGCTGCTACTATGAAAGAAGACCTTTTGTGCATTCTTATCACCGCTTTATATTAAACTATTGATAAATGCACACGTGCTGGCATTTAATAATATCGGCTGCGTATAGGGACATGAATGAACGTTTGTATTCATACTAAGAAATTTGTAATACATACATGCGTCAGACTCCTTTATCTACATGCTGGCATATATTATAAAGGCCTTATAAAAATAATATTTATCTCGTGTTTTATCGACGCGACGGCGGAAGGTGAAGCGGTCAGCTGTTTGTACATATATTAATAAAATTAATCCTATGTTAAATTTCTGTTCAACATTACTTTATCAATTATTATTTTTTAATTGATAAACTAATGTTTAAGACAAGATTTTTTATGCATAGCACAAAGGGTAACAATTATTATAAGCAATAATTATTAGCTTGAAACACTCATCCATATTGAAAGAATCTTCCGAGAAAAGATACATATCGCCGAAGGGACTCGAACCCGCACCCTTTTGATTGCCGGTCAAGTGCTCTACCATTAAGCTACGGCGGGATACCTCCTACCCGCCAAATGATTCAATATATACCTAGTGTTTCATTCAACAATTACTGCTTTTTACACTTTTTCACCTGCAAACCACCAACTTTAAAGTTTTAAAGTTGGTGGTTTAACAGAACCTAAGCCTTATTAACCTTCCCACAACCCAACTTTACCCAACAAGACAAAATACGCAAGACCCTTTTTTAATGTTGACTCATGACACGAATGCTGCTTCTGTACACATCGTAATCGCTCATCAGTCATCACTGTTGAGATTGACATGCACCTACATAATATTATGGTTAGTGGTCTTTAGAAAATAGGTGCCTCCTTACATAGTATCTGCAAAAAACAGGCAATATGTTGTGATGTTGTGATTATCTTACCAAATCGGGTGAATTGCGACCTTTAGAACATATACGCCTTAGGCATAGATGGATTAAAACAATTATCCCTAGCGTTAAGAATTTCGAGTGCCTTAGACCAGCGGTTCACAAAATTATGGCCAGAGAACCATTTGGAAGTCTGTGAATTTTTTTGTACATCAAAGAAAATTAATGTTTTTTTTAAACGAGAATCTTTAAAAATATATGCAAAAGATTTTTTTAATTTATATAAGACAAGAGGTTCTGGGTTCGAGTCCCAGCTGCAACCGTTATATTTTTTTTATTTTTCTGTGTCTTGTATAATTTTATATTTTTTACAATATTAGTGTTATCTTCTTCTTCAATGATACATTGCATTAATGGAAATAAACTTTAAAAATAATGAAACAAGAGTTTTTCTTATAAAATTGAATAATATTATCTACTTTTTTTTTTTCAGCGCTCATCAAATATTTTAATACAATTGGTTCTTATGACTGTCTTCTCAAAAAATTGATAAGTTAATGTTTTTATTTGCTAATGTATTTGTTCTATTTTTCAATAAAACAAATACATTAGAAAATGCGTATGCCGCTTAAATTTTTTCAAAATTTCAATGTGCCCATTGGCCAGAAGTCGTAAATTAACGAAAAAAACTAGCTAGCCTAAGAACAACTAAGTATCTAAAAGTACTTACGTATAATTGCATGGAGTCCGGCGAGAGTCTGCGCTCCTCGTACCATATCGTCCATATCACATGGTATCTATTTAATACTTACGATATCCATGATCAGTGCCTATTATCGATAACATTTTCCACGTGTGCGGGTAACATTTTCCATTTCATTTTGTATTACCTCTCGCCTCCAAAATGTATTTCTTTAACAACTGGGTTCACTTCATCCTTCACTTAAAAACCCTCCACACAGTAGCTTTAAAATTATTGAATCAAATCGCCAGTTTCAATGAATCGGCTACTTGTCTGCGAATGCGCTTTATTTAATTAATCATTACAGCATAAAGTACCGACTAACGAATTAGTCACGAGTGAAATAATGGCGATAATTCTAATGATGTTACAATCCGTAACCTCTTACATCATCTGTGGTCACAATGACAACATATTACACGTGATTGTGATCCGCGCGTGAAAAGGAAAAATGACACTAGACTAGTCATTTTATTATTTCAATGATATTGACAAATAATGGTAGATTTTTTGTTGTTATTTGGTTTTAATTTTTTTTTTAAATACGAGTGTGCTTTAGACCACACGACTGAAGTAAATACTTCTTTAGAAATCAAATCTAATTTTCTTCCTGGCATCGAATAAAACCATTCCAATCATCAGTGTATAAGAATCGATATTGAAGATTCGTTTTAATTGTTAGCAATCATCGGGAAAAATCAGTCGTTTCAATGCACTGAGTTCGCACACTCTAAACGAAAATTTTATTAATTTTATTATGGGAATTACGCTTAGAATGGGATTGTTGATTTAATTCTTACTTAATATTAGTTTAAAATAAAACTTTTTTGATGCGACGTTTATTCACATTTGCAACAGGAAATTCAAAAAATCCCAATCGAAAAATTGCTAGTAAATTTTAACGTTTAGAATTAAACAACTATTGTCAGCATAAATGTCAGAACCCATTCCAAACGTCATTACTATGGATTTGAGCACTGTTGTTACTATTACATTGTGAGGAATGAACCTCAAAATTAATTTTAATTTATTATCGTTCGCCTCCGTAACGTTCGTAAAGCCCGATCCTTTCGTAACGCTGTAATTTCCGTAACGCATTCGCCAGCTTACCCCTCAAGTCAAGCGTGCGTAAAGAAATATTTACTTCAAAAAAAAAATTGCGTGCGTCTAACCTTTACACACAGAAAATTTTTATTCTAAAAAAACGATAATTTTATTCGTAAAAACATTTTCGATTTACGATTTACGGTTTATTTATTTATTAAGTTGGAGTTTATAATTCGGTACTCGATCCTATGAATAGTGGCTATATATTGGATAAGTTGGTCGAGTTTTCTAACCACTACGAGTATTTTATTTTTAATAATATTCGTTATTAGTGTAGATAAGCTATTGGGAGGATAGTGAGAAACCCCCATACTCTTTTAAAGTTGACGTGAGATTTTTATTGTCCCCCCCCCCCCCCCCTCGGTGTAATGAAATTTTACTGGACCCCTCCAATATTTTTTGCTCACTTAATTAATGTATGCCCCCTTACACTTACTATGAGTGTTCCGAGCACCGAGCGACCGTGGTCGGGGTCGGGGAGCGGGGAGCCGCAGCGCTGGTAAAGAGGCCGCCCACGGTGATTGTCCTCGTCATTCGGCACTTCCTTAATCGCCAGGACTCATCAGGCACTTCTTACTAGGAGAACCACTTACCAACCGATGATGGAGGAAACTTTGTCGATTTCTTCTAAAATTCATGTTTAATGTACAGAGTGTACTAAAGTCACTGTTTTATTATTGTAATATAAAAACTCATTAAAGAAGTGTTATTAAATTGTGTATTGCTCAATTATGCTTATGATGCTCAAACGGATTGATATATTTGACAATATTTATATATATTTACATTATTATTTCCATTCTAGATCAATACCCGTAACCAATTTTGCAAGATGCGCTTTTGCACAGCAAAAAAAAGGAAGGCAAGACAAGATAATATAGTATGTTTTCACGTGAAATAATAAATGAATTGATTAAATCATTTCCTTTTACAAAATTTACTCTTAAATCATAAGATTTGTTGGTAGGTACTGCATAACGTATCTTTCAAAGATATTTTGTTTCTCTTATCTGTGGTACCTATCTACTTGAAAAACTTAACCATAACTATTTTTAATGAAGTCTAGAGGCAAAAATTTCGGAAGTTTTTTCGAGCTCTGTAAAAAATAAACTTTTTTTATGTATATATTAAAAATAATTTTAAAAAATTAAAAATATGTATATACATGTATATATATATGACCGGTCAGTGGTTGAGTGGGCATTGCGTTTGGGTCCCACCCAGGCGTTCCGTGTTCGATTCCTCGGCTGGCTAAGTCCTCCATCACAACACAAGCAACATCTTCCGCTTAGTGTGGTGGTAGTAGGAGATTTTCAAATGTTGTTGGGTTATTCGTAACCTGGGAATGTTTGTTTTTCTTTAAAAAAAAAAAAAAATAAAATAAAATATATATATATATATATATATTGATAACTCGCAAAGTTATCGGCTGGTAAAGTGGGGGATCCAAAAAAAACGGGACGCCCTGGCGTACATGATTGCAACCCGTCGGGTCATCTGAAAAAAAAATCGAACGGATTCTCAATCAGTAAGAATGTCGCTATCGCCGGGACCGCGGAGAGGTAAAAACATTTTTTTTTCACAAAATGGTGGCCGTTTGACAAAAACCTGTTTTTTACGTTTGTTTTAACAGTTAATTTTTTTTTAAATAGTATTTTATTCTCTGATTCTGCTTGGGGCCGTTTAGGGATGTGTGAAGAAGGTTCGTATCAAATTTTAAATAAATCGGTTGATTAGAACTCTAGATATCATGTCCGCCTTAAAAAAACCTTGAAAAGAGTAGTTTCGAGAAAAACGCATATAAAGTTTTGAGTAAAATTTCAGGCAGTTTTATTCATTAACGGGTACCGTGTTCTTATTTCTTACGTTCCGTTACTAGGACTCTCAGTTAAAAATACGTTATATTTGCAATATATAGGTATATAATATAAGAAAGGTTTTATGGGGTAATCCATCTGCATGTAATTGTTGCGTTAACGTCATGCGATAATGGGATCTATGGTAACTACTTTAAAGTTCATTATCGCTTACACCTTCCGACCTTATAATTTTTCTGATTAAAATTGTCATTTTAATCAAAAAAACGGGCAACGTCTACCATGTATTGTTCAATTTGTTCCGGGCAGCCCAACTCCGAAAATCATTCGAAATTCTAAAAATCCTTTTAAGGACATATTTTTAAAGATCTAAAAATTGAAAATACGTTAATAATTTATTTTTTTTTAAATTCTATACTAGACCTTAACATTATTAACCCTTTAACATTTTTTTTCAATTTCAAATAATAATCAGGCATATAATTTGCTCAAAGAAAAAATGTCACTACCCGACGACAATCCTTTCTTACAATGATTTGATTTGACACCACGTCACAATTTAAAGACATGAAAAGCCAGATAGTCAAGTTAAAACAGGATACTTTTAGACAGGTTACGATTAATAAAAATACATAACGAAACATTCTAAAATCTTATATAATTTACATTAGTTAAAATCTAAACTCTAACTGTTAAAGGACGATTGGCAGCAATTATTATAATAGATTTCAAATAGTTAGGCATATTCGCGCAATACTGTTTTTTGCCCATCGATGATAATTTTATCTAAGTATAAACCAACACTTATTCTATTAATATGATTATTTTTTAATCCTATTCGTGACGCTTTTACTGGAGCGTGCAAATAATTTGAGCGTGCAATGAGTAATAAATGCAAGTTAAATGACGTCAGGCTGAATGTAGATGACATCATTGAGGGGAAACGTAGCGGAAAACGCCATTCACGAACGATTTTCTGAGAAGAAATAAAAATAATCGCCCCTGAATTTCCATTTTTGCTGACGTACGGGGTAGTGAAAGAAATTTTTTCGAGAGTAGCGGTAAAAATAGTACTTTTAATTTATATAAATTTTCCTACATCGACCCCTTGGAATGACAAGGTTCATCTGTTGCGTTAACGTCATGCGATAATGGGATCTGTAGTAAGCTACTTTAGAGTTCATTATCGCTTGACGTTACCGCAACAGATGGAACCTTGTTATTCCAAAGGTTCGACATATTAAATGTGTTTTTAGCTGAACAGCAACCCTTTAGACACAGTATTTTTTCAGAGAGTCGAAATATTTCCGTTTAGCAATAAAATCCAAATAAATGGAATATTTCTGAATGTATCCGAAAACTAAAAACTGTTTTGGAAATTTGATGTAATATGCTTTCAAATTTCATAACTCAAAATAAGTATATAATTTTTGAGATATAAAATTTTTGCTTCAAACATAAAAAAACTTTTAAAAATGGCTGTCCTTACAATTTTTCTGATTAAAATTACTGATAATGAAAAAAAATAAAAACTAATATTTTATTAGACAAATGTATTATAAACGTTATTATCAACTCACTTTTTTATCGTTTCATGTAAAAATAATTAATAAAAAATTGTAAGGGTTCAAATTTTTTTTTAAATTGCTGTCAGAAACTTTGCATTCATAAAAGTGTAAATTCAATTTTTTTTTATTAAAATTGCTGTCAGAAACTTTGGATTCATAAAAGTGTACATTTTATTTATTTCGAGGGTAATTTTTAGATTTGAATATAAAGCATGATATTTTCGCTTTCTAACAGCGTTTTGATCATATTTCTAACCATGATAGTAAGGGAGACACATCGAACCATAAAGCCAACAAAAATACATAAGGGGCATTCTTTACCCTCTATAAATGAGTAAGATCCCTTTTTTTATTTTTGAATAGGTACTTTTCGTTTAGATTTTTTTCTGCTTATACTGTTTTATGAGTACTATAAACCGCAAACATTGAAAGGAAATCTGCAAATTTGTAGAAATGTACATATCCTTGTCTACTACGTAAAAACTGCTAAGGATTAGTTTCACTTAGACTTACACCCCTCAATGGTTAAATGCATAGATAATACTCATTTTATGTAAATCTATTCAAGTGCTGCTATCTGCATTTTGACATACTTTAAAGTGAATCGATCTCAAAATCTCAAATTCAATGTTGACATAAAAACTAATGATGACTTGGGCTAGTTTACATGAAATATTTTTGTAAATATTTATTATTTCAAAGAAAACAAAACCTGAAGTCTAGATGTTTTGGGGTGAGTTCATTGCACTGGAAATGTTTTGAATGAAATAACCTGCAATCGGAGAGAGAAAGAACCGATGAATATAACGAATGCAGTATGTGTTCGCAAACTGTATCTAAATTTCTCTAAATAAACATCTTTAAACGTTAATCTCAAATGAGCTACCAGGTTAGTATGATCCTGTATACTTTCATGAGAAAAAAAAAAATATAAATAAATACAAGTACATGTACATTTTTAGGCAGCATCGCGTTAATTGTTCAGATGCAATGTACATATACCTAGTTTTGTACCACTGATCGAAGAACCGGTGGATGCAATGTTTCAGCCATAGGTTTTTTATGTTTGTCTAGTCTCAAGTTAGAAGTAAGATTGTAGAAATGTATTGAAATTTGTACAGGGCCCTTGAGGTGATTTTTCACAAAAATGGCGCTATACAAGTCATCCAAATATTATTATGTATCGGTGTTCAGGTGTATGCAGGATGTTTCCGCCTTATTAAAGGAAAATTACTGTCTACATCTGATTTTGAAAAGCGAAAGACTTGGATGACCGGACTTAGTGAATCAAACACTTATTTGTGGTAAAATGTGGCAAAGGTGATGAAAGAAGAAAGAAAGACTTGAGATGACCGGACTTAGTGAATCAAACACTTATTTGTGGTAAAATGTGGCAAATGTGATGAAAGAAGAAACAAAGACTTGAGATGACCGGACTTAGTGAATCAAACACTTATTTGTGGTAAAATGTGGCAAATGTGATGAAAGAAGAAAGAAAGACTTGAGATGACCGGACTTAGTGAATCAAACCCTTATTTGTGGTAAAATGTGGCTAATGTGATGAAAGAAGAACGAAAAAACTTAAGGAGTATGTATGCCGTCGAAGTGAATGGTAGAATAGGTCGAGGTGGACTTGAAACAAATGATTAATTTAGGTAAAGTGTATAAGGCTGATATAAGCGAAATAGATAAAATTACGAAAGGGATGCTTAGATTGTTTGGAATAAAAGAGCGGATGAACGAAGAAAGGATTGTTATGAAATTATATGACGTGGAAGTGAATGGTAGAAGAAATCGGGAAAACCCGAGGAGGACAAGGAACGACGAAGTGAATCGAATATATAAAAAAATAAACTTTTCCAATTATTGACAATATTATTATTTCCACGTTAAAACTAAACCCAGTTTACTAGAACTCACAACCTCAAAACTTTACTCCAAACCATTCAAAATCCCGGGCAACGCCGGGGACTTCTGTAAGTAATATGATAAAAATCCAAATGAAAAAAAATCTTTGTTTTAAACCACTTTATTTTGATTTATATTGGTCGACCGGTTTCGGTTGAACTCAACCTTCATCAAGGTAATAATGTATAAACTATGATATATTTTCAATGTATATATTATTAATTAAATTAACCAAATAACGATGTATTAAACAAAGTTTTTTGTTTAATTTAATTTTAAATGACGCCACAAAGTGATTTTGCGAAGTTTGAAGAAATATAAATTATTATCCTGATGAAGGTTGAGTTTAACCGAAACCGGTCGACCAATATAAATCAAAATAAAGTGGTTTAAAACAAAGTATTGGTTTCATTTGGTATAATGTCAAGCCACAAAGTGTTTGCTTTCTTCGATAATATAATAAAAATCCATCGATTACATTCAGAATAACATCTCCACAAACGGAAATTTCTTTGTTGAAGTTGATTTGGAATAAGGATATGGATTTTATGAAATAAAATAAGAAGGCGGGGTAGAGTACATGGAATACAATATTATTTAAATTTGCAACTTAATGATAATTTATTAAGACTCATCGTTAAAAGGAAAACTTGAACAATAAAAACATTGAAATGCAGTTGTTTTACCCTCTCGTCAAACTTAAAGATAATCACATCGACGATCATTGCCATTTCGAATTTTTGACACTTTACTTTACATCCTTTGAACAAATTGTGATCAGGTAGTAAGTATAGGTAATAAAATAACCGCTAAGTACATACCTAAAATAAAATAGGTATAATCATAATCACTTTCGGCTGCATGACATTGACATTATGAATTATTTTTTAAATTCAGTGTTGAGTTAATAACGAAAAATACGTTATGTTTTTTAGACCGTGGTTATTTAGCTATAACGTTGTCAACCCACTTTAATTATGACGTAACGTTTTCTCAGTAAAATGATTACTACGTGCAATCATATACGGTAAGTACAGAGAAGGCGTGCGGAAACTTTTCGGGATATTAACCACTGAATAAATAAATACATTGGTAACTACTTATGTTAAATCTATCTTATTCTTATATAATGCAAAAGCAGGTAGTGGCCTACTAAATTAAATACACCAGTAATACTTTTTACCTACTTCTAACCCAGTTACATAACATATTACATAACACGGAGAAAAATGTTATTCTAAAATACGATCATTTTATTCATAAAAACGGGACTGAAATTCTAATTTTTTGGTATACGTACGAAATTACGTATACCAACAAATTATTTTTACATGTTCCCGCCAATAAACATTGAAACCTTGTTAATTTGTTCGTAAGAACTTCAGTTCCGTTTTTAACCGTTTTTACGAATAAAATGTTCGTATTTTAGAATAACATTTTTCTCCGTGTAGTTCTAGATTTACAGTTGTAAGAATCACATTGATCTTCTGGAAAATTCTTTTGTTTTTACAATTTTTTTTCTTTGTTTATTAAACTTAAAATAGTTCCATTTCACGTGGTCTAGTATAAACATACACACATTTTAATTTTTTTAACACTCGCTTATTTCTAATATTTATTACATAGGTATTTTCACAATTTGTACATCTTTCTACCTATACTTTAACCACGTAAGTCCACTTTGGAGTTTTGTTCAGGAAAGCCCATTTTGGGTATTTATTTTTGACAGTTCTTTAAACGCATTTAACGACTTAAATTTTGTTTTACTAGACGCCAGGACCACTTAAATCAAATAATGTGTTTAAATTGATATTTAAACCAAATTTAACTTTTGGTGCAAGCCGCCCTACATGTTTGTTTTATAACTTTTTTTACTTATTGCAATAATTTAGATCTGTGAACGGTATATTTCGTAATTTTATTCGTTTTTGGCCATTGTTAAGACAAATATGTCAATTTATGAAAATATTTTGATTTTTCCTCTAACGTTAATTGGACTCTAGTGGCTTTGTAATTATATAACTCAGTTAATACACTGTTTATGGATTTCATAATGTAATGAAATACATAGAATTTTTCTGCACACTCAACTCAAGACCTCCAAAAAGTGGACTTACGTGGTTTATCCTTTAAGGTACAGAAATAAGTACCTATAATATTTATTTCACTGGGAAATAAGTTATACATTTCAATGCCTATACAGCAAGCAATTTTGTTATTTTGATATTTTTATTCTTTTCAGTCTCAGTTGTCTTTCCGTATATATATAAATGAACCCGTACCTTATAACTCTGATCATTCCCATCACTTTCGGCAAATCTCGTTCGTTGCACAAAAATAAAAACTTCGTCGTAGTCCACAAACCTCTGTTTGGTACCCATGGCTAAGAATAGATGGAAATCTTCCTGGCCACGAATATTATGACAACGTTGTGTACACAGCGTTTATGTGCTCACGTATTACTATGTAGGTATATTCTTAAATAATAATATGCCATCTGATAGTTATTAGTACGTAATGGTGCCGTTTATTGTTTGTTGTGTGTTGTGTCATTCGCTACGTTTATAATATCGTTCAACCGCACAGTTATTATGCAATATATGTTATGTACCCGCATTCTACATATATTCTACACAATTGGAACTTAATTACATATTTTTTTGAATATATACGTGTATCAGCTAAGAATGCCAAATAAAAGCAAGGCGTTACAAATATAAGTACCTTAAAAATATTATGTGAAAGTAAATAATAAATGTTAAAATATTTTGAGAATACTTCAATTCTTTCCATCCCAGAATTTCCTTTTATTTTATTCGTTCAAAAGATTCTATACACAGCATCGCCAACGATGACAAAGACCCTGAAGTGCCTCGTCTGTGGAATTAAAGTTGTGATTCTAATAATATACCAAACATGGAAAAACTTTCCATTTCTTTTGCTACAAATAGTATGTAAATTATATGTGATATGTACTTTAATACATACACCAACCAACATATGGCAGGCATAAATTAATCATTTACATGACAAAGTTGCCGATGATTATTATTTCTTCTCGTTACCTTGAAACCAGCACGACATTTCTCATTTAACTCACAGATTCAGTCGCATGAAATAATATTAAATTACAAATTATATTATCTAGAAAAATATGTGCCGTAGTTATATTTCCATCCTATTGGTATGGGCGATGTTTAAGAAAACATATCCAATTCATTCATGTAACACGTAATGCAGGTAATTTTTTTTTTCCAATAAACCGCCCTGTTATTGCTGGAATTCCCACAATTACCCTCCCCCCCCCCCTCCCCCTTTGACCTCCCACTCCAGCACCTAAATGTTTGGTTTATATCTATCAATACGTAGGTTAGTTTTGATATTCTCCTGACGAAGGTAATTGGAGTGTAATTAAAATTAAAAGTGGTCTAAAACAAACTTATATATTTTATTGAAAACAAAAAATATTGATTAATATTTTGGGGTGAATTATAATAGATCTACCACCGAATCATTTGTAATGTTTGTCTACTGTGTTAAGAGTACGAAGGCATTGGAGACATTTTTTAAAGGAATCTGGGAGGGAGAATTAAAACAGATTGGGAAATAAGGGGAAATGGGTTGAGTCTTTAAACAAAATTTTTGACCATTTGGAAGAACTTTTCGGTTTTATATTTTTATATATATTTTTTTAAATATTATTTCCACACAGGAGATTTCTTTATATTTTAACTCTGTTATAATTAAACAAAAAAAATCTTTCACATGTAGTCACTGGTCGCACAGCCGAGTAACCTTTCAATCCCTCATCTCGCCCCCTCACTGTAAAAAAAATTATGTTTAACGTTTTCAGTTGAAAAATATATCAAAAATTTTACTTGAGACCAAAATATCATTTACATTTTGTACTCCAAATGATGTCAGGAATCACTGGTTAAAGTAAGTCAAATACGTCCTTTAATACCTACCCTTTACTTTAGGGAGGATTTAAGTCGAACAAATTTATCTACAAAAAATCACACAAATTTATTCCAGGGGTTAGAGTCAAACAACGTTAACTACAACAAAAAAAACATTCCAATAATTCGACCAAAAAAAAAAAAGTCCAGTAATTATTATTTGTAAGTGTATCTTTTTGTAGAAAACTTTGTTTGACTATGAGCCCTAAAATTATATGTAATTTATCGTAGATAACGTTTTTCGACTTTAAGACTTAGAATTATTGGACTGTTTTTTTTTCTGTTGTTGTAGTTATTTGACTTTAATCCTCGATAGAATGTCTTCCTGGCAAAAAGATATTTTTATTATTTATGTATTTATTTTATTATTTATATATTTGACCATCTTAGATCATACAAGCTACGTCTTGAATACCCATTTTTCAATCTTGACTAGACGTAGAAAAAGTCAACAGGTGTCCTATATAAAAAAATGGATTTTCCGATTTTTTTTGTTATTTTCCCTAGACTTAAATATAAATTCTTTAGCACTTTATCATAAAACGATAGCAGCCAAGAAATATGGGAAAAAATACACAAAAAAAAATGTTACTTTCCCTAGACTTTAATATAAATTCTATAGCACTTTGTAATAAAAAGATAGCAGCCAAGAAATATGGGAAACAATTAGTTAATTATAATATTTTTAATTCTTAATTTTGAATTTTTAGGTCGACAAAAATTAAATAAGCCCCAATGGCCGAGTAGTTTGAGGCGTTATTCTGGTAAGACAGAGATCATGGATTCTATTCCCAGTTGCGACCGTTACCTTTTATATTTTCTGTGTCTCATTCTGTTTCATGCTTCGCTTAGATTTAATAGTATTATCTTCTTCTACAATGATTAATATAACATTGATGGTTGTAACTTTCAAAAGCTATTTATAGAGAAATTAAAAAAACAATTTTTTATTTATTTTTTTTATAGAGAATACCTCACAAGAGTCCCAACTGCTCCCGTCTGGAGCCAGTGAGACTATGGCATCCCCAACTGGGGTATGTTGTGAGGCTGAAGGAAAGTGGGGAAGGGAAGGAGATGGGGAAGAGGAGGGTAGGAAAGTACCTGGCTATTCAGATCTAGTCACTAAACACGGCTAAAGCCATTATTAAGCAACGTCTCAATTCTGAATGGTGGTCTTACACCAGGGCGATACTGACAGTATCTTCCACTCTGGAACGTGCCGCAAATGTAGTATATATTATTTTTATTAATTAATTGTGAAATAACACAAATTAATCAAATAAAATTTATTTGCGCACGCCGGGTTCGAACCCGCAACCTTCCGATTGGGAGTCAAGTGTTGTTACCACTCGACCACGGTCGGTCGTCAACTAACTAACATTCCCCCTCCCGCGTTCCCCATCCACCTTCCCCGCCTCCACAACTCCTGCGAACCCCCTCTCTAGAACCCGCCACCTCTCCCCCCTTCCGGATTTCCCTCCCCCTCCCGCTTTCCTCCTTGCCGCTAAACTACATGAAATACACACATTTTTCAAACAACTATAGTAACCTTTGTGTACCTTTTTCATAACGCCAGGGCTCACCTTTATATTTAGAAACCTTCGTAGGCGTGCGCAAATGGTTTAGGGACCGCAATATATTAAGATGTATAAATTTTACTAGATATTAGATGGGTAAGTAGTTATGTTATTATTAGAAAAAATGTTAACCTCCTTCCAAAATTATTAACCACGTGTACGCAACACGCAACGCATAAGCGCTCGTGATTAGAATTTTATTTATTTATTTGTCAGCACCAGGAGCATAATATTTACTCATGCGCTTCTAAACTTTCCAATAACATATGCCCATTGCTCATTTCCCACTTGATAGGCATTTTGTCGCTTGGATACAATAAATAAGTTATTCTGGCCGTATTCCAGATATAAGCGATCATTAACCGACTTCTGACTCAATTGATAAATTAGTTAACAAAAGAAATCGAATTATTGATCAATTTACGCTTTGACCACGTTTTTGTCGAAAAACTGCCAAAATACAAAAGTTAGGTGGCACCATCTGATTATGCATCAAATGACGTCACGTTAATCTAGTCCGTGGTGTCTGAGCGGATTTTGTGACGTCAGGGGTGAGCCGATGGGTTTAGATTTTTTTTTGGTTTTATCGATTTTTCCCGGTTGACTTAATAATTGAAGAAACAAAATTTAAACGACGTTGTAAATAAGGGTAGCGTTTATACATTTATTTTCAACTATCGATTGCTAGGTGTAACGCCCTTCGTTCACGCAGCTACTTATAAGCGACTAAATCGCCGCTACCCGTCATACTATTTTGCTAGGGCAGCGCGTAGCGGCGTTTACAAACACTAATAATAATATGGGAGGTACAGACGAGCGGCGATCGCGTCGCTTGAAAGTAGCTCCATAGAAGAATGGCGTTAGTTTAAAAAATACCCATTCCAAAGAAAAATAATATAAACGTTTTAAATTTTCAACTTAACGGTGACGGTAGGTGATTGAGAGTAAATGCTGTTATAGCCCGGAACTTAGGGGACTAACGCACCCTAATTAGTTAACGTTGTTAGGTTGAAGGAAATGGAGCATGGGAATTAAAAGGGGGAATAGAATTTTTGCAAAGCGTCTGGTAACGAAACACGAATTGATTGTGCATGAAATAAAATATGCTTTACTCACTCCAACAGGTTTTTAATCCGTTACCCTAAAATGCAGTACCAAATTTCTCACCTCTCTGACACGTGGTTGTCAATAAACGGAGAAAAATGTTATTCTAAAATACTCCAGTGGTCAAATTCATGTAATAATGAGGGTATTATAAAATTACAAGCATGAGAGTATTTATTATAAAATTACATTTACACAAGATAGATAGAGGGTATAAAGGACGAATAAAATGATCGTATTTTAGAATAACATTTTTCTCCGTGTAATATGTTTAAGGTTACGTTATCATAGGTATTTATGATTTTTCACTTGTCATAGGTATTTATGATTAATTTCTTCACCCATGCGCTTTTGGATGTGATTATTAATTATTTAAATTTATTTTAAGGTACCTAATCTCTGGACCTACAGCTAAGGCCCAAGGATTTTGTTTAGAATATCGGAAGGCTTACCGCGGCGGCCCTGCGAGTGAGTGTTTGTGTATGTGTGTGTGGGCGCGCCGTGTTGGTGTATTAGACGACGCAATAAGGAATGCCAGCCAAGGTCAGTCTACGTTGCCGCCGAGCTATCCGCGCGGGGCCACTCGAATTAAAAATGCGCCGAAATCAAACAAACCAAAAAAAAATCCAACCCCACCATAGTACAAACGACTACTTTTTTACGCTGAACCATAAATTTCCGCGCACTATTTGAAGGTTGGTCTTGGCGGGGAAGCAATTCACTAGCACGTTGCTTTGTTTCGCGTTAGTTTCGGGCATCTGAATAATAATAAAAAAAGCCTCTTGCACGCTTTATTAATTGGCTTTGTAAAATAATGGATTTTTTTTTACTGTTAACTCGGAAGTGTTACAATCAAAGCTTTCAGTATTTATTTATGTAAACGCCCATAAGGCTTTTACATATAATGCTTTTTTTTGAAATAACAAATAAAGAGTTGACAAAATACAGGTAACATAAAATATAAGAACATCATATTTTTATTATTACACTACTGCCACTTTTCTTTTACATAGCAATTCACAAGAATCGGGGAGAAAGAAGAGTTAAGCATTATGTAACATTCTTCAAACTTGATTTTGATAGTTATTATTATAATACCTGATGCAGAAGAATAGATTCGCGCGTGTTTATACTGGTGAACAATATTCATCAGGATTTCGCACTGGTTTTTTACTGAAAATCGGGTTCCATCTCCCTTATTAATTGGTAAAAAAATAAGACATTAGTAAACAAAAATTAACGGATGATGTCTGACTGTTTCAGTTTGCTTCGATGTTTTGTAATTCGCTGACAGGCGTCGCACCCATTGTTGCCATACCTACGACGTTAATATGATGAAATATAAAATAAAGAAGTTTAAAAAAAGCATTGTCATAGACCTAAATATTAATTTAAAGGCGACCTTTTTGGCAAGTACCAAGATACATCATTTCCGTAAAAAAATATTGGTTCACAAATTTCTTAACAACGTGCCATAACTAAAATTATCAATTAGACAGTTCGTTTTAAAACGGCAATCCTGAATTATTTTTAATTATTGTCTTTGGCAGGTTTCAAAATATCAAGATATTTAATAAAATAATTATAATGTCGGAACCAATACCACCTATGTTGATATATTAGATCCGATATGTACATCGAAGATACATCTGGTATAGTTAAAAAAAAGTCCTATCTCTGTGTATCTACGAGGGGTGTTCAGAAAGTAAGTGTACTAGATTTTTATATTTTTTTAGAAAGGGTGTATTTGAAAAAAAAATGCAGGATATTGTTGATACACTTGTTGACTATAATTACAAGTACACAAGTTTTTTAGCCCTACTCGAAGAACTCTCCCGCCAGCTCCGTCGCCCACTTCAAAACCTCTTTCTGCACCTGCTCATCGATTGAAAATTTAATTCCACCCACGTGTGCCTTCAGGGAGGTGAAAAATAATAATCTGAAGGAGCCAAATCAGTGGAATAAGAGGGAGTGGTCAAAACATCCTAACTAAATGAGTATAAGAGTGCCTTGAATATGACTGTGGTGAGGACAGCGTTGTCGTGCAACAAGCACACTCCTCTCATAAGCATTCCTCTCCTTTTGTTTTGAATGCTCTTTTTAAGTTTTGTTAGGGTCTCACAACATTGCTGTGCATTGATGGTCAGAAGATGGGGCAGAAATTGGACCAAAATTATATATTTTCAGTCTTAAAACACCAAGGCAATGATTTTTTCCCCCAAAATTGCGGTTTTGAAACTTTTGGCAAATGGAGAATTGGTCTAACGATTGTCTTTTTGTCTCAGGCGTGTAATGAACCACCCACGTGTCGTCTCCAGTCACAATAGAGCTCAGAAAATCCTCACCTCCCAATTCAAGTCGCTCAAGAAACTCGCGGGAGCTATTGACCTGATTTTTCCTAAGCTGAACGTGGATCGCGCTTGACGGGAAATCTTACCGACATCCTTCTCGCAACTCGACATTTTACCATGAGTTTACGTACTACCGTGTGTCAGGAGATCCCACTATTCCATCCATTGTTGAAAACCCTCAAACAAAAAACCACAGCCCGTTACGATTACCATATGAAAATATTAATAATTAGTGTCCATTTAAAAAAATAATGTTGTACAAACGTAAAAAAAAAACAATTTTTGAATGAAAATTTCTCGACTTCTAAATTAATACGTTCAAAGTTCTACAAAAAAAGACAAAAATGCTGGAGTTTTGAAAGTACTATTTAAAAATGTTTTTAAAAATTCCTACTAAATATAATCAAAATCTTTAAGATCCGAATAAAAAAAAATTATCACGCAAGTAGCTCTCTGCAAAATAATTTCGCTGCTCTTGTTGTTTGTTTGCTTATTCGAAACGAGAAACAGGAAATGTGTTTTTTATTAACCCCTATGAGTCTCGATTCATATCAAAGTGTATGGAATAATGGAATTACGGCACGGCGACACATGTATATTATCACTCGGCCATCGCACCACTCCAACCTAGAACTTTTCCATATCTTCTATGATTTAAGTAAACATTTTTAAAGACCTCACTGCTTCAAATCGCGTCAAATCTAAACATCATTAATTGTTAGGTTAGGTTAGATGATTCTATTAAAATTTGATGTTTCTGTTGATATCATGATGTCATTTTACTTATAAATTAGAGTTACCTATTCTATGACCCATTAAATGTGAACATAACAAATAATACATATCATTATCGAAAGATTAAACTAAAGAAATAAATTAATAGAAGTTTTATTATGAGATTTTTTTAAAATTTTTCTCACGTTTTCAAATGCAAATGAAAGTTGATATTTTTATCCCATTACAAAATCGATATAAAATAACCGTTAACCGACGAGTTCATCGAAAGCAAATTTACAAAATACACAAAATAGGTTAGTTTAGGTTAGTTTCGGTTAGGTTAGGTTAGGTTAGGTTAGATTAGGTTAGGTTAGGTTAGGTTAGGTTAGGTTAGGCTAGGTTAGGTTGAATTTTAGTTAATTGAACTCGTTTTCGATGAACTCGCCGAGAAACAAATAACTATATTATGTAGGTCACATAGATCAACGATTAGCAGAGAATAACTTTGATAAAGGTTTAAACCATAAGCATAACTGCTGAGCATTAATTACACTTGGGACATCGAGATTAAAACTAATTAAACCCAGTGATCGCTTAAATTGTTGACAACGGTGCACTACTATAAGTAAATTTCACGAGACGCAAATTAAATAAGTTTATCTTAATCTCACTGCGGTATACCAATGTTCTGTGCTAGTACTAGTTTGCATAGATATCTGAGAAGAACAGACCCCAATCAGCCACGAACAAAATAATATAGAAAATCAATAACAAAATAAAACCTTTACAGCAAGTTCAAAAACAACTCAAAATTGAAGAAAAATGCAGTTTGCATGGCGGTCGCCAGGCGCGGTTAGTGCTTTGGCTCCCGTCAGCGCGGAATTCAAAGAGTCCCGACTCTAGGACTGCGTGAAATTTGGCAAAATATTACAATTTGTACGCCCTCTGACTACGTTTTTCAATGAGTTGCCTTTTATCGAGCCTGCTTTTAAACAACTCAAATTCCGCCGTTAAACTTTTAGAAAAATAATAAACCATCTCGAGTAGCCTTTGTGGTTCAGGTAACCTTTTGCAATTGTAAGTACGTATATAAAAGCCAGAAAAATGACTTATTAAATATGAGGTTTCTAAATGGACCAATAGTCGCCTTTGACTGAAGGGACCCAGACATTTTTATGTTAACATTAGTTTTGTTATCGACCCAAACTAAGCTGCTCGCCTTGAAATGATACACAAGGACCTGCCTGGCTGCCAGGGTCAAATTCAGATAGTTCTTTCCTGCTCAGGACGAGTAACGCGATGTTCATTCATCTTCCCATTAACACGATAGCTATATACAGACGTATTTTACATTTTAACCGGATCAATCTATTTCAGTATTAATAGGTTAGGACGTCTGTGTGACCTGCCTAATAATTAATTAGGAATATTTCAACATACCCATCAAATGAGACTAATCATCGGAACATTATGTTCATCGACGTCCTCCGTGGTCGCCTCCCCATGACTAGCAATCCGAAAGTCGCTGGTTCAAATTTCACAATTTAATCATTTAAAATAATATTCTTACTATAATATTATAATCGCGAAAGTTTGTATGGATGTATGTATGTTTGTTACTCTTTAAATCGAAATTTAATGAATGGATTTTAATGAAACTTTACAATAATATAGCTCACACATTATTTTAAATATATTTAAAATAAATAGCTAGCTTTATAAATTATAGCCTATATGTTATTCTGATGTGTGAGCTATATTATTGTAAAGTTTCATAAAAATAAATATATTTAAAATAAATAGCTAGTAATAATTATTACAAATCATTGTAAGGTATATTTGTGGCACGTTCCAGTGGAAGATACTCACCATTAAGAGCTAAATTGTTGCTTGAAATGGCTTCAGCTCTGTTGGCGACCAGATCTGAATAGCCAGGTACTTCCCCATATTCCTCCTCCCACATTCACTACCTTCGACATTACAACACAATTACACATACGCAGGCGGTTGGGAGCAGTTGTGACATGTAAAAAAGTAGAATTTATCTTGGATTTATAGAATGACAAGCTTCTGCCCGCGACTTCGTCTGCGTAGGATTAGTACTTCGAGTAATCTATTTTCTTTTCCTAGGTCCCATCTACGTTTATACCAAAATTCTTAACCTATTTATTTAAAATATCTATAATTCTTGGTTGATTCAAAGTATAAGGTGGGTACTTCAAATAAATTCACTAATAAAAATATTATCCAAAATAGAATTTCGATTTAACAATCATTGTTTTGCAAAATGTCATTCTCCAATTTTGACGTTTTCCATTAAACTATATTTTTTTTTTCAATATATTGAAAATAAATAGCTAGCTTTATAAATTATAGCATATATGTTATTCTGATGTGTGAGCTATATTATTGTAAAGTTTCATTAAAATCCATTCATGAAATTTCGATTTAAAGAGTAACAAACATACATACATCCATACAACCTTTCGCGATTATAATATTAGTAAGAGATAGTAAGATATAATATGTAATATATTCATATACGTACAACACACGCACACAGGTATATATTATATTAATCAAAAATTGTAAAATTGCAACTATTCCCAATTTAAATAATATTTTAACGATTTTCTGGTTCGACAGGTGTCCTAAGCAGAAGGCTGGTTAGCTGTAGTGTATATCGCACAGGTACATACATACTGTTTTGTTACTCCCGTGTGTGGGTTGGTTTGGTATGCGTGTTGGAGTTGAGGTATGTATTCCAATTCCCAGCTTGGTTTCTACATACAAACATACGATTTGGTAACAATCATGACATGGTACTAGCAGAGCTGTTGACGCAGATCACAGCTGCTGCTCTGGCATTCAGACCTGTGACGCATCCGGATGACGTTACGCATCGCGCAAACAAAAAGGTAGGTTACATTGAGTAACTCGTAGGTAACCTACGACGTAGAGAATAAAACCCATTGATTGGACTTTTAGACAACAGGCCTAAAAATATGAACCTGTTGCCATTGTGAAACGGTCGTGAAATCTGAATTAAAAAAGGAACTCTGTTTTAAAACATTACATTTCTGCTATAAATTAATTATTTCTTTAATTTTCCATACGGCATGCCGCAGCAGCTCTGTTCTGTGCACCTATTTAACCATAAAACTATCTACCTTTACCTACACCCACTACTCGAAATGCCCCAATCAATCGATACAAAATCATTTACTCTTATTTTTTCTACGTCAAAGGTAAATTGATTCAGTAGATGACTTAAAATATGTAAATTATAAAGAAACAATTTAAAAAAGAAAATGTAAAAGCTATTTAAACCCTCAGGCTTGCCTTTCGGAATAACTCATATAGGTCTCATAGAAATCGTTGTGTCTCCCTTACCAACTTACTTAATAACCTCAGTATCGCCCATTCAGAATTGAAACGTTGCTTGAAATGGCTTTTAGCCGTGTTTAGTGACTAGATCTGAATAGTTAGGTACTTTCCCGCCTTCCTCTTCTCCTCATCTCTTTTCCTTCCCCACTTACCTTCAGCCTCACAACATACCCCAATTGGGGGTGTCGTGGTCTCACTGGCCCCAGACGGGAGCAGTTGGGACTCTTGCGAGGTATTCTCTATAAAAAAATAAGAAAATCATAGTGAGAAATATGATATAAACGGAGTCAGAAAGAAAAAACACAATGCTTTATATTCAAATGTAAGTTAAACGAAGAAAATAAGTGAAAGTTAACAAAATGAGGTAAAATGTACACCTTTTTGAAACCGATGTTTCGGATCACAATTTGAAAAAGAATTATGATACTTTGGAAATTTTTAATTAATTTTTTTTTTTTTACAAACCACATAAAATTGATGTTACAATTACGTTTATAATATTGTCTAATAAAATTTTTGATTTTAATTTTTTTACATGTTCGTGATAAGCATTAACTTTGTGGCTCGAAATAATATAATTTATATATATTTTATTGTTTAATTTTTTTCATTATCACAAATTTTTTTTTTTTTGTGTTTTTGACAAATTTTTATACTAAATAAATAATATGTTTATAAATTATATAAATTTGAAAGTAGAAATATTTAACATCTTTCAAAAACGGTTTCAGTTTTCGGATATGTTCAGGAATATTCCATTATTTGGATTTCATTTCAATTTGGGAGATATTTATTGGATAACCAACATCTCTGCCTTAGGTCACTCCAAGTGATTCGCTACGTTTGTTTGTTGACTTAGCAGGGGTGCCCGGGTTCATGTGGTGAGGTTTGCCAAGGTATTGGCGGCTAATGATCTGGATCCTCTAAACCCTAGATTTCTACCCAAACCTCATACCTTTTTTCTTCCCAGAACTTTCTCTTCTTCCTTTACCTCAAAATACCCTCCACATAGCATCCCCAAAGATGAATGGGCCCTGAGGGAAATTATTTTCCAGCTAATGTAAAAAAAAAGCGGTAATTTTTTGACTCTCTGACAAAATGTGGTAGAGGCATGTGGGGTTAAACAATTTTACCCCAAGAAATTTATCTAATGAATAGGTCAGGAGACAATTCTTTTAATTTAGGAGGAGAGCAGCCAGCACCATACTGTATAGTATTGTGTAGGAGGTACAAAAGTATAATAAATAAATTTAAATAAAAAAAATAAAAAAAATTATAAGAAACACAAATCGTTTCGTACATTCCTTTGACCTTTCTACTGCAAACATATTTTAACTACTAACATACTTATAGAAATCTTCCCAAAGCAAGCTCTCCGAATACGCTTACACACATTATAAATAGTAGCAATAGGTATGTCCCATTCTGATATACCAACAAACCGGGAGAATATATTATAGTGTATGTGTGTCGACTATTCGTGACACTAATACATCCATGGGTTGAATATGAAATTATTGATTTTACTAATGTATAAGTGTTTTAACGATGAAATTCGTTTTGGCGGGAAACAAATGGTGAGTACTATTTTTTTAAGTAATAAAATAAATACAATATTATCGACCACAAGTATGTACTATATTTACGAATAACAATTTGTATGAGAATAAAATTGTCGCATCCGTTTCCCCACTACGTATATGAAGTGTTTTGTTATAGGTATTAATTAGTAGTTCACCTGTATGTATTTTTTTACAATATGTCCACACAGGAGGCCGAGAAGGAAAAGGGACTTATAAGGGCTTTTGTCTATTGAGGATCTTTTAAAATAAAGGAAGAAGAGGAAGTTCTGTAAGGAAAAGGGTATTAGTTGGAATCTGAGAGTTCAAGAGTGACTGCGGTGCAGGCGATGGGTCGAAACAGTCCTGCTGGAGAGGCCAAATGATCTCCCTAAACCAGTCTCTCCCAATACGGCCCGCCACGCAGTAATGGGCAAACGTACACGGAGAAAAATGTTATTCTAAAATACCATCATTTTATTCGTAAAAAACGGTTAAAAACGGGACTGAAGTTCTTAAGAACAAATTAACAGGGTTTCAATGTTTATTGGCGGGAACATGTAAGAATAATTTGTTGGTATACGTAATTTCTAACGTATAGATACTAACAAATCATTCTTATATTTTCTCGCCAATAAACATTGAAACACTGTTAATTTGTTCGTAAGAAATTCAGTCCCGTTTTTAACCGTTTTTACGAATAAAATCGTATTTTAGGATAACATTTTTCTCCTTGTACAAGTTTATGAAAGACAGTGAAAAGAAGCATAAACAAAAACCTGTTATGAAATGAAATATGTGTCGTTAAAGTGTTTAATTATTGCAGCTTTATACTTCACAAAAGGCATATTAAAAACATCAGGCAATTTAGCATAAAAGTTCCCAATAATATGTTTCCAATATATCAAGTCTGGGGTACGCACTTAGCGTATATACTAACTCATTCATTTTAAGAGACTTGGCCTATAATTCATTAATGGTTGTGAATTGCTAAGTAAAGTACTCAATATCTTGGTAGTTTATCTAATACTGAAATTATAACACTAGTGAAACTATCCAGAAAATTCAGAAAAGGAAAACTAAATGGTCGCGGATCGAAAATCTCACCAAACCGAAAAGTTAGTTACCTACGTAACAACTCTGTAGCCAATTTTGACAATTTTGTAAGGTTATCCAAACTTATACGGACTTGACAAAATCTATTTTCTGTATGGGTCTTTGGTGGATAATCAAAGAATATGTCACGTGCAATACACTTACATACTCATTCATGATGAATTAAAATGTTTAATAAAACTGGCATAGTTTTATTGTTGCTGATGGAAAATTCCATGAAGTGGGTTTATTGCATTTTAAGTTGTTTGAATATAAATACCATTAATTTGAATTATGTACCTACAGGTTGGAGAAACTATATTTTTCGCACTTCTCACGATGCAACGGCTGCCGTTTCGAAGATTTCGAACAAAATAATGGAAGTAGTGCGTGTAATCGATTTTCTCGATTTATAGCGAAGTTTTAAAAATTCAATAGGCAATCAAATCGAGATATTATTATATGAATGTACCTGCTTTAGGCAGTTAAATTTGACCAAGGTTTCGGCGTACTGTTATTCTGACGAACTTATAGCAAAGAGGTACATAGAAATAGTTACTGTTCACCTTAGCGCATGTAGCTTAGACAAATAGAGGAAGTAATTAAGTGAACACCATGATCACATAAATCACGTAAAAAAAATATGTACTTAATCAAACTTTAAAGTTTACATATTTACGTTATCTTACCAATATTATAAACGCGAAAGTTTGTATGGATGTATGTATGTTTGTTACTCTTTCAAGCAAAATTTACTGATTGGATTTTAATGAAACTTTACAATAATATAGCTCATAGATCAGAATAACATATAGACTATAATTTATAAAGCTAGCTATTTATTTATTTATTTGAAATACATTGAAAATAATAATTATTGTTTAATAGAAAACGTCAAAATTTGAGAATGACATTTTGCAAAACATTAATTGTTAAATCAAAATTCTATTTTGGAAAATATTTAAATTACTGAATTTATTTAAAGTACTCGCCTAATACTTTGAATCGAATCAAGAATTATACATCTTACTAATATTATAAATGTGAAAGTTTGTATGGATGTATGAATGTTTGTTCCTCTATAAATCGAAATTTAATGAATGGATTTTAACGAAACTTTACAATAATATAGCTCATACATCAGAATAACATATAGACTATAATTTATAAAGCTAGCTATTTATTTGACATATATTGAAAATAATAATTATTGTTTAATAGAAAATGTCAAAAATTTGAGAATGACATTTTGCAAAACAATGATTGCTAAATCAAAATTCTATTTTAGAAAATATTTAAATTAGTGAATTTATTTGAAGTACTCGCATAATACTTTGAATCGAATGAAGAATTTTATACACATTTTAAATAAATAGGTTAAGAATTTTGGTATAAACGTATATGGGACCTAAGAAAAGAAAATATATTACTCGAAGTACTAACCTTACGCAGACGAAGTCGCGGGCAGAAGCTAGTTATACATAATATAGGGATATTATACCGCAACTAGACTTGCTATAAACAAAATTCCAGATTTTTTTTTTGAAAATGTATTTCGCACCAGTGTCTCATGTCCCAACTGCTCCCGTCTGGGGAAGGGGCGGAGATGGGGAAAAGGAAGGTGGAGAAATACCTGGCATTCAGATTTGGTCACCAAACACGATTAGAGCTATTTAAAGAAATGTTTCAATGCTGAATGGTGGTCTCACTTTATAACGTGCCGCAAATATACTATATCTTATTTTAATTTAATTATTTACGAAATTAATCAAATAAAATTTATTTGCGCACGCTAGGCTTTGAACCCGCGACATATGATCGCTAATCGAGAGCCAAGGAGTCGTCAGGTGAGCAAATTTCAAGACACCAGAGCTCAACGCTCGCGAATGTTTTGTGAGACGTGTTAACAGATTTTCAGTTTTCAGAAACCACATTTTTAGATTTGTTGTAAAAAATCTGGGTAGTCATTTTTCAAACGGCGAAACACAAATTTCATAGACTTATTAAAATCGTCAATGACGTTTTTTTTTACTTAAACCAAACATAGTGATTTACATACTTGATTTATTTAAATAACTAAGTAAAAAAAATATTGTTTTTAGATTTTCACGAGCAAAAGCATTTTCGTTGTTTGTTTTTGGGGTGTTATGCCGTGTTGCACTACCTCCTTCTTTAGCCGACGTTTTCAATGGATTAACTTTACTTTGTTGTGCCAAGAGTAGGTACATAATATATATACAACATATATTATTATAGATAATATGTTAATAAATTATAATATAGTACCCGTCTATCTGCGTAACAAACGTCTGTTTATAAAGTAACTTATACAAATGATGTAACTAAATTATTCATATCTTTGACTAAAATTCAAACATGAAAGCCTGTAGTAACACTGAATACAAAAGGAATACAATCTATTTGTTCGTATTCAGGCGCTAGAGTTTATTATTAGCGATCTTCAAAGTTGGTGCATACCCACGTTAATACACCTAGCTAGGTAACTACGTTTGACCCTAGTTTTAGTATTTCCCATCTCTTTGTTCCGCCAAGGCTAGTACCTATAACTTCAGCCAGTGTAAGTAGCTCCCACAGCCGCGCCGCACAGTGTGATCCCAATTATGTTGTGGCGGAAATTAACATTTAATAAAGAAGAGTTGTAAGGTTATCCAAACTTATCTGGACGTGACAAAACATATTTTCTGTGTGGGCCTTAATTCTAATTTAGTCTAAATTCTCAATTTTAACAACAACAATAAAAGTATGGATTACTTTACAAGAAGTTGGAATTATTTTTAAAAATCTTTTATTGTTTTATTTTAAAAACTGTATCGCTACAAATAATAATAATACTTGCTATAAAGAATTATGAAGGTATTAACAAAAATCCTTCCGTATCAAACATTATAGGTTTCCATACGGTGGCCCAGGGTGACGGATAAGCGCCCTTACTCTTTAACTTAGTATTGTCGGCAAAAGCCGATGGCAACGAAGACTCTTGTCGGTGATAAATAATCATTACGTAATTCCACTTCGTATACCTACAATGACCAAAAAATACCTTATTGGTTTAAGAAACTTGAGATTTAACATTTTTGTAATACAGTAAAGAAATAAATTATTAGGCTAGAAATAGAACGTACATCGGTTGCTTGTGGTAATATGAATTAATGAAGAGCTGAGTGCCATGTGCTACGCGCTGGGTACGAGGACCATCGGTCCAGCTCGTCAGCGCTACGTCGTCGGTCGACCGACTGCACGCGTTGCATCATTTCTAGAGTTTTGCCTTAGAGTTAAATATGATTTTTTTTAACCTAGTTCTAAAGTTGTAACCTAGTTTTTAAAGAAAGACAAACGTTCCCGGGTTACGAATAACCCAACAACATTTGAAAATCTCCTACTACCACCACACTAAGCGGAAGATATTGCTTGTGTTGTGACGGAGGACTTAGCCAGCCAAGGAATCGAACACGGAACGCCTGGGTGGGACCCAAACGCAATGCCACCTCAACCACTGACCGGTCTAATATCAAACAGAAATATTTGACGATCAGTATTACCTACCGGTAACGTATGAGGGCTTTAAAAATATATTTTCTTCTTCAATTTTCGCAAATTCACCTTGTGGCGTCATTTTTAATTAAATGAAAACAAATCTCTTCGTATACTTAAACCACTTATATAATTAAAATTATGTAGATGTTGTTCAAAACCACAGGATTAATAAAAAAATATTTTTAGAACTATTTGAGTGGTTCTGTTATTAAGCGTTTTCTGAACAATGTCAAGAAAACTAGGGTAATTTGAGAAAATACATTTTTGCCGTCTCGGCTACACTGTGCGCCGCGGCCTCCTATATTACTTCTACGTAGTTACGTAAACCGTTCCAAGTTCACATGATCCGCAGCTAGAAACAATGAAAGCCATGTTTCGGTTATTATAAATCTCTCGGAGAAAACATTCCTTATCACGATCGCTGGCTTATTCACACTTTTCACACATTAAACTAAGTACTTACTTTTTATACCTCCATGGTACAAACATAGAAAAGTACTTACAAAATGGCTTTGAAAATTATTATTTTCGGATACCACTGTGACGTTTTGGGATATCACGTAGTAACAAAGATAAAAATGTGATGTAAATTACGTTCGAACAAAAATATTGAATAGATAAATAAATAACAGTCTTTAGACAATGTTTCTGATATACCGTTTGCAAAAGATAAACAGAGAGAAAATCAATATGTTTGCGTAAACAAATTAATATTGTGTACGTCAGGTGAAGAGAGTGAAATGACGGATATCTACGTAGATAGGGAGAGTGAAGAGACAAAGAGAAATATCAGTTATTACTGAAGCATTCATTGGGAAATGGGATATATGATGGGAAATTATATAAACAAATTAATAATGTGTAGGTCAGGTGAAGAGTGAAATGACGAATATCTACTTAGATAAGCAGAGTGGAGAGACAAAGAGAAACATCAGTTATTACTGAAGCATTCATTGGGAAATAGGATATATGTTGGGAAATAATATAAACAAATTAATAATGTGTAGGTCAGGTGAAGATAGTGAAATGATGGATATCTACGTAGATAGGCAGAGTGGAGAGACAAAGAGAAACATCAGTTATTACTGAAGCATTCATTGGGAAATGGGACATATGATGGGAAATAATATAAACAAATTAATAATGTGTAGGTCAGGTGAAGAGAATGAAATGACGGATATCTACGTGGTTAGGCAGAGTGGCGAGACAAAGAGAAATATCAGTTATTACTGAAGCATTCATTGGGAAATGGGATAAATTTTAACGATTTTATTTGTTAGAATTTTTTGTAATTTTTTAAATTTGTTATTTCTATGTAAAATATGAATCTCCCTACAAGTGAATGCTTATTGTGTTATGTACAAATGTTTACAAATTTTGTTCTATGACCCTGAACGATGTAGAAGTAGATACCATCATTTACCTTCCAGCCTTAAAAAAAATATTGAAACCTTCAGCGTCATTTAAATTACATGGCTTATTCACCAGGTAGGTACAGTCCACATAATGCCGGACTAAAAATAGTAACGTTCACATTAGGTACACGGAATAATAATAACATACCGTAATAATTATAATTTATCGATGGTGAAACCCAGATTATACATACATTCACACTGATTTTGTAGGAATTAAATAATATTATTTGTAGATCGCGTCGGCTTTCTTTTTCTAATTCTCGAAAACGCTAAAAAGCAATCGACTGCAGGAGGTCTGAAACAAGGGCCCCATTGTGGTTCACAAATGATCCATTACTCTACCGGAGCCAAATTAACGGTTAGCGAATTGGCGCGAAGTGTAGATATTAAATTTTCTAAGGAAAACATTAAGTTGATTCCTGTACCAAGAATGCAATGAAAATAATATATCAGTTATTGTACAAAACGATTATTGTTAAAATACAGATAATAAAACTAAAAATTTAGTTTTATATAGCTCCTGTAGTTACGTATGCAAAATATTAGCAAGTTAACATAAAACAAAGATTATATATTTTAAATATTATACAATTTGTTGAATTTCATAATAATATTTACAATGCTGCATCCGATGATGATGCATGAATGTTGCATCCTCAATATTGATGTTATGCGGCGGAGGAAAAGGAAGAAATAGAATGTTTCATTACATTTCAAGTAACATTTTCCACTCTGGAACGAAGTGCTAATTTATTGCGTGATATAATGGCAAATGGCAATACAATCATCATTTGAGAAGAGGTTGTTAAAGTTATGAATTAGGTTTTTTTAATCGAATTAGAACTAATACGGATGATAGTTAAAATTTCTGAAAATATATATTTTTTTTTGGCCTATTATGTATTCGAACAATACAACCAGTTATTTCGATTCGGCTCGTTTATTTTAGAAACGAAATGTTAACGATGTTTTAGTCTAGGTAAGGTTTAAAATTATGGAATATTTATATTTTTAGATGAGGTAAGTTCAATTTTAAGGCAAACATTATCTAAACCATTTCCAAACAGTTGACGATTTAGTGGCAAAACTATTTCTAGACTCAAGTCAATAATTTTTCTTGGTGAGTTACCATTGATATTTTTATTAGAAAAAATATCTTTTTAACTTTTGAAGGTTATTCCCATCAATGTTATATATCATTGAAGAAGAAGATAACAACAAAAATCTATTTTTTTTAAATATAAAAATGAACAAGACACAGAAAAATAATAAAAGATAACGGTCGCAACTGGGACTCGAACCCAGAACCTTACGTCTTACCGGGACATACACCTCTACCAATTGGGCGCTACTGCAATCTATTATGAGACTGTCGTAATTGTCAACTTCATATTTCAAATTTCAGAATTAAAATTTATATTTAAGAAAAAAAACATTCTTTGAATCCTTGTTTCCAATAATAAAGGTAGCTGCCAATAATATGGAAAGAAAAAAATTAGTCGAAGATAATATTGTTAATTCTGAAATTTGAAATATGAAGTTGACAGTTACGACAGTCTCATAATAAATAGCAGTAGCCCAATTGGTAGAGGTGTATGTTCCGGTAATACGTAAGGTTCTGGGTTCGAGTCTCAGTTGCGACCGTTATCTTTTATTATTTTTCTGAGTCTTGTTCCTTTTCATATTTAAAAAAATATATATATTATTATTGTTATCTTCTTCTTCAATGATATAGTTACCATTGATTTTGCTTAGCTACAATAAAATTACTGATGGAACAATACGATAGTTCAAAGCGAGCGGGTGTTCAGGCCTTTGGAATAAAATCTATAACCTTGTACGTGAAGGTTGGCGAATTCCGGCCGCCGTGCTTCTAAAACTAAAACATCCGCTGGTTGACATGACTGAAAGAATTATTCCAACAATGTCCTCTTTAACTTGTTGAAAGCCAACATACAAAATATATTTTTTTTCAATACGACGTAAAATATTTGACATTCTCACCTTTCTTACGAATTCAATTTTTATAACATTTTTGAAGACCCCAAGGCAAGAAGTTGTTAACTTACATTTTCGTAAAAAATGAGTTAGAATGCTCTCTAAACTAATTCGCATACGCTCTTTCCAATGAACACTATGCCAGAGCTTAAAAACGGCAAGAACATGCTTAAATCAATGTGATGAACATGTTAACTACGTGTTTCTGTGACATTAAGTTGATAAAATTAGGGCAAGAACTTGTTAACTACAAAGATAACAAGTTCTTGCCGTAATTCTGTAATTAACAACTTCTTCCCATCTACATTGGTTGAGATTTCTGTAGTTAACATGTTATTCACTCACTTTGACGTTTACCTTAGTCGTTTTCAAAAGTTTTGCAGTGCGTGTTTTTTATTTAAAAATCATTGAAAATGAGTTCCAGAGGTGAAAAATGGTGAAAATCTGTCAACAATTGATCACAGAATCAGGTGAGCTGTATAAAACATTAGCATTATCTTAATTTGTCCATAAAGTAGTTTGAGGTTAGGAGTAGTTTGAAAGTGGGTGAAGCATTTTTGTTTTAGTGTTTTTCTGTCTAAAAGTCAAGCATTTTTTATTGTAATGCTTATTAATTTGTTTCAGAAGGCTTAGAGGGCGAGCAAGAGAAATAGCGCGGGACGCTAGGATGAGCATATTTGAAGCAGGTGGATGAGTTAGTATATTTGGGAAGTATGTTTACGAGAGATTGGAAGGCTGATAGAGATATTGAAAGAAGGGTGAATGCAGGTAACTCCATTAATGGAGGATTGAACGCCGTTGAAGCCAACAAAAAGTTGTCCACAGAAGCGAAGCTAGCAGTCCACAATGGAGTACTGGTACCTACCCTGATGTATGGCAGTGAAGCATGGAACTGGCAGAGAAAGGATGAAAGTAGACTGAATGCTGTAGAAATGAGATCCCTGAGGCGTATGTGTGGTAAAACCATGTATGATCGTGTGAGGAATGTGGAGGTCCTAATAGAATGCAAGGTGATGTGAGCGTAATATGTAGGATTAAGAAATGGACGCTTAGATGGTTTGGGCATGTTGAGCGAATGAATGAAGAAAGGAGTGTAAAGAGAATTTATGATGCGAATGTGAATGGTAGAAGAAGCCGAGGACGCCCAAGAAAGATGTGGCACGATCAAGTAAATCAGATACTTGAGTCGGGCCATGTCAAGAGTCAGAATAATAGAAGAGTATGTATGAGAAGATGTATGAATGTGAATGAGGCAAGGACTGTGTGCCAAGACCGAGTTGTTTGGCGGTCCGTCCTCTCTGCCTACCCCTGCGGGGAAACGGCGTGATAATTAGTTAACCTGCCAGGTAAATAAAGCATCAATGACACGGGGCTAGTTTACTTGGCCGGCAAATTCACTAATGCGGGGAAACGGCGTGATGGTGTTCGTTAGTTAGTTAGTTAGGATGAGAGGTGATTCTTACGTTAATTATAAAAAAGTCTTAAATCTTGTAGTACACCAAAACTGGAAGAGAATCTTCCAATGCTGTCATCAAAAGTGAGAGATAACAAAGAAATCGATGCGGCCACATGGAATGATATCCAAAAATTGTTACCATACCTGGATGATGTTTTTTGTGGATTTTTTCAGTCTCAAAAAAAAATTTTTACTCATATGCTCTGCTACCTTTTCTTTTCAATAATAATTATTATTTAGTTACTTTATAATATTTAAAAAAAAATGTTTAATTTGTTTGATTAAATAAGACAACAAGAATATAACATGTTCTTGCCTTTCAATTCTGTATCTTCCTCACCTATCCCTGTAGATATCTAGATGGCATGAACATGTTAACTACATTTTTTTGTAGAAAACGTGTTTATTTTAACTTTTAGACTGCAAAACTACTTAATATTACTAGATGTAATATAAATTTGGTTTGTTTACTACACCATGAAGGATCAGTACATTGTATATGGCATTCAAGTAAAAAATTATAAGGCAAAACGCAAAAGTCTAAATATCTCAGAATGCCTTCAATGTAAGTTAACAACTTCTTGCCTTGGGGTCTTCATTTATTTTGTGATATATTACAAAAATTACATCAAAATAATGTAGATAAAACGAACTTCCTAATAATCACTCAAATCTATGCTTTCCACAATGGATTTATATAAAAAAAAAAAACAATTAATAAATATAGACTTCCAATATGACAGCGTTCATATTATCAAGCGGCAGCCATTTTGTCCGCCATCTTTGGTGCCCGGCGCGTCATTAGGAATTATTCAGAGTGGCTAAATGCTATCCAGTAATTTTTAATGTCAAGAACGAGAAGCCCAAGCGATTTTGACCTTGCTCTTCATACAATTTCTTTATACATAAGGAGCAAAATCGCTTCAAAAATCCGGACCTGCCGGGGGGGCTGCGGCCTACAAGAGGTTAAAAGAGTGACTTAATTTAAATTGTCACAATGGGTTATTTCAGCATTGTAACGCCGTTCTTCCACGTAGCTATTCACCAGCGACGCTACCGCTACCTGTCAAACAAATTTGCTAGTGTAGCACCTAGCGGCGTTTTCAAACACTAATAATAGTATGGAAAACACAGACGAGCGGCGATCGCGTGAAGGTAGCTCCATGGAAGAACGGCGTAAGTGAAAAAAAGTCTTAGCTTCACTTAAAGAGAAACATATTATGCCCTAACTTTATTTTCTGATGACGAAAATAGTGAAAAAATGTTGAAACCTATTGGTTTATTTAATATAGTTGTTAACATGCTAATGACACATTTTCCATAATATCTTGAAATTACGGTTTGAATTTTTTTTTGAAGAATTTAGAAGAAAAATACCCTGTTAATGTTAAAAAATCGTCATTTCTTTTGTACTTCAGTAACAACTATCATTAATCATTACTTATATACAATAAAAATATATTAATTTGTTTTAGACCACTTCAAATTTTAATTAAACTCTACCGGTTTCGGAAGAACCCTTCCTTCGTTGGGAGAATATTAAAACTAACTTATGATACAAAGTATGACAGATAAAAAAAAAATACGTGTGTGCTTTAGACCACACGACTGAAGTAAATACTTCTTTAGCTCCAACTATATGTTTATATGTATAAAATATATACATGCGTGTACATATATTAATTTTCTACAAATATTTATTTAAATTTATTATCATTTGCCTCGCCGAGATTGGCGCTTCACTGGTATTTCGTATTTCAAAATAATGACTGAAATATTTCATGCGCACTAACTATGAGACGAAGAGAGAAAGAAAATGTGCGCGCGCACTGCTCTCTCTTTTCAACGCATTTCAATTTCCGTTACACATTCGCCAGCTTACTCCCAAGTCAAGCGTGCGTAAAGAAATATTTACTTCAAAAAAGTAATGCTTATAACGAATATGCATTACTTATATGTTTAATCACTGAAGCTAACAAAGGTCCGGGCAAAGCTGAGTCTTGAGTTCAATTCCTAGATGTGACCAAATAGTTTTCTGATCTTTTTGAAGTAAAACTTCTTTACGCACGCTTGACTTGGGGGGTAAGCTGGCGAATGCGTTACGAAAAGTGTAATGCGTTACGAAAAGTGTAAGCGTTACGGGCGAGGCGAACGGGCTGTATCACACTGTAGAAGCAAGAGAGCGCAGTGCGCGCCTACATTTTCTTTCTTTCTAGAAGTTTTACTTCAGTCGTGTGATCCAAAGCACACTTGTTTATTTTTTTTTTGAATACTTCGTTTGAGAGTTGTTAATATTATCTTCAATGATTAAATATTACGACATGAGCAATCGTTGTTTTTATACCACAAGTTTACATTGAAGACGAATAATTAAGTATATTCCTGAAAGCTTTATATAATTTAGTTGCAATAATTTTTTTTTTTAAACTTTTGAAGGTTTAAATTTAATTTGTGGTAAGTTATATCCATCACCAATATTTATTTGAAGAAAAATTTAATAACAAACAAATATAAATGAAACGTGAATCAAAAAATCACAAAGAATAAAAAGTGATGGTGGCAACTGAGAAAATAACCAAGGATCTATATCTCATCGTGACGTTTTATTGAAGAGAATCATTCGTTCAAATTTATTAGTGAAGACATTTTATTTTGCTAGTTTCGTTTGCCTTTTAATTTTTTGGGTCTAGTTCTAATATAAATTTCGTTTAGATTTATTAAAATTATCTTCTTCTTTGATGCTTTATTTAAGATTTATTTATTACTTTTAGTTAATAAGATTGTCATCGTATTGCTTGGTTAGTGTGATTTGTTGATATTTGAATTTCAGTCTCAGAGCATACACGGAGAAAAATGTTATTCTAAAATACGATAATTTTATTCGTGAAAACGGTTAAAAACGGGACTGAAGTTCTTGCGAACAAATTAACAGTGTTTTAATGTTTATTGGCGGGAAAATGTAAGAATAATTTGTTGTTATACGTACGAAATTACGTATACCAACAAATTATTCTTACATGTTCCCGCCAATAAACATTGAAACCCTGTTAATTTGTTCGTAAGAACTTCAGTCCCGTTTTTAACCGTCTTTACGAATAAAATGATCGTATTTTAGAATAACATATTTCTCCGTGTAGATTGACTGTAGAGATCATGATTTTTCGGTAGATACCCAAATCCTAGATTGATAAGATAACATAACAAAAGTAATCATACCCACAAAGAGAGATTCTCAGATTGCTAGATTCAAGGAATTGGTCTCCCAGGCTGTTCAACTTTAATAAGTAGGTATTGTGTTTGTTTTGAGTACGGTAGTATTTATTGAAGAGAATAATACAGACAAATTTATTAGTTGACTTTATTTATCCGGTTTTTTGGAGCCCACCGGGGCCATCAATACATATATTTTTTAAAGACAGCCCTACAATATGTATGTAACCTATATTGACATAACGTTACTTCGCGCATTTTGAGAACGCCTGGCTCGACATGACGTAATGCGCGAGGCCACTTCAGCGCTAGGCCAATGTGAAAACTAACGCCCATTATAATAGAATCTATCCTCTGTTTCGAGTTGACAGACCTGCTAGTAAAAAGGATTATGACCAACAATATGTAGTCAGTTGAATTCTCGACCTTTTTAGAAAGTGACCCCGATCAGACAAAACCATAACTTTGCCAAATGTTTGAATATAAATGAGATGTACTACCGTTCAGGGCAAGAGGCGGAACGCTGTGCGCTCTTTTTGCTCAAATCATTTTTTTATGTGTTTCATGGTAAAAACACCATTTAATGTTATTGCGAGTTGGAACCCGTTGGTGTATAATTGTTACATGTTATGTAGGAAGGTGGATACGTATGTAGATTTGAATAGATATGAGCAATGATCATACGGCAGCTCAGTTTTCCGATCTTCGTAATGGTTGCATTTTTTATTTATGCCCTGAATCTTGAGGTGAATCTAAAGATAATGCAATATTGTTTACTAGAAGTTGTTCCACGTTTTGTGAGTGTGTTTTTTAAGCTAATCTACATTTTTTCCGAGATTGATGATTTTTTTTTTACATTGACCTTCGAAACAAAATAGGAACCAAAACCCTTTCCTGAAGTAGAATTTTGATTCCTCTTGAAGAATTTTTGCATCTTTGAGTAGAGTAATAGGCAAATTAGTGTCTACACCTGATTTCGAAGAAATTCTGTGTAAAGTCGGTAATTTTAGCTAATATATATAGGTATGTATTTATCCACCGGAGCGACAGATCAATTAAAATATTTTTCTCGGATTGCTAGAGGAAATTTTTCCGCCCACATTAAAAAAATCATACCTCCGAATTTGAATATGGAGACATACAAACTGATTTTAGTTCTATGTAGCCAATGAATTTCCCTATATTTTTTCTATTATCACATATTTGTATGATTTATAAAAAATATATAATTAAATCTTTAACCTTAAAACATTTTAAAGAATCTAGAGAATATTTATTTTGTTATATTTTGAATGTACAATATATTATAAGTATAGTCGTTTTACTATAATTTTTTTTTTGAAAATTTGCCACATTTTGGCAACAAAGCAATCCGAGGTTTTGTAAATAGTGCCATAATGTGGCAAAAAGCGCACTAGTGGTTATATAGGTGTGTGCATGAATTATATTAATCTTACTTTTCATTATTTTTAGGTATAGTTACCGGAAATTTTTTCTATATTGTACTTATTTCTTTTCGACGAAAAACTTCTCTTTTCGATCAGAGTAAAGTAAAAGTTTTTTTGTTAAATAAAAAAACAATCCTCGAGTTTTCTTCGTTCTTATAAGTTGGACTGTATTCTGAGGGTTAATACTGTAAGTTTTGTTTGTTTTTCTGTTTAGACCTTTTTTATGGTGCAAGTCTTTTTGCCAATGAGTATTCTTAAATTGTCAAACTGTACATATTTAAATTCTGTTTTTTTATGTTCCGGTTATAGTTTTTTTTTTTTGTTTAAAACATGGTATACAGGAATATTAATTTATTGCATTTCATTAATCTGTGGGCCACGTATTTAACAAAAAAAAAACAATTTTGTAACCTTTGCTATGTATGCGTACTTGTCACAAAAGTGGAGCATTTTCAGCAAACGTGTACACATCTATAATAATAATAAAAAATAAAAAAAAATCATTACCTAAATCACGAGCGAATATGAAACTTAAATTATCCATCACTTAGTAAACGTACACACTTTGATTAGGTAAATCATAAGTGCCTATGGACATTTTATCGTACCTACTTAAGAATAAAAGTGCATTTTCAGAAGTTTATCTAATTCTTTTACGAGCCATCATCGGTCTGAAGTTGCCAACAAACAGCTCATAAAACGATTTGTCGCCAGGACGGAGACCGGCTAAGCGTAATAAATTATTCGATACGTAGTTTCAGCTGGTTGAATTACATTTCCAAATGGTTTATCAGCCATTACAGCATAATCGCAATCGCGTCCCATACTTGCTGCTCACTAGATAAATCTATAACAACGGAGCCACACTTTCGTGGAGAATGCTCGTAGATGACCTCACCCGCCAAGAGAATTTTGAGAAACTACGTATAGCCAGTTGATTCAAGGCATCGTCAATTTGGGAGAGCCGTGATGCTGAAGGATGTGGGAAGGGAAAGATATAGAAAGAGAATTGAATGCATTTTCTATTAAAAAATAGTAGCGTGCTTTAGACTACACGACTGAAGTAAATACTTCTTTAGCTCCATCTATATTTGTGTCCATATATATGTTTATATGTATAAAATATATATTAATTTTCTACAAATATTATTTAAATTTATTATCATTCGCCTCGCCCGATCAAGACGTGCGCATCGACGACCGCTCCCCGCCGCGTTTGGCGCGTCACTGGTATTTCAAAATACTGACTGAAATATTTCATTCAATGGCTATGAGAGTAAGAGAGAAAGAAAAGGTGCGGGCGCCCTACGCTCTCTCTTGCTTCTACAGTGAGCCCGTCCGCCTCGCAACGCATTTCAATTTCCGTTACACATTCGCCAGCTTACCCTCAAAGTCAATCGTGCGTAAAGAAGTAAAAAAATTCCATACAAAGTCTCACGTAAAGAATAAAAATGTATTAATTATAAAAATCATTCATTTTTATTCTTAATAAACAAAATAGTGAAACAGAATAATATTGTATTACCTACTGTCCTAATGTAAAATATATTTAGTTCAAAATCAGTTAAAATGTATTTCTAGTCAAATAAGTGAAACTTATGTTTTCTTCTTGCTGGCATAAAAACTTGTTGTAGTAAAATAAATGTTCTGGAGTGGAGTAATCCAGAAAGGTCCCCTCAAAGGAGAGAATTTAGTTGCGGAAATAGTTGTGATGTAATAGTTACGGGCATAAAAATCCATTACGCTTTACAAGGTGTCAAGATACGTACTTGAATTACTTTAACCAGTGATTCCTGATATTATTATGAGCAATAATTATCAGCCTGAAACACTCATCCACATTGAAACAATCTTCCGAGAAAAGATACATGCCGCCGACGGGACTCGAACCCGCGCCCTTCTGATGTCCGGTCAGGTGCTCTTAATTCACTGAGCTACGGCGGGTTACCTCTTACCCGTCAAATGATTCCATATATACCAGTGTTTCATTCAACAACTACCGCTTATTACATTTATTTTCACCTGCAAACAACCAATTTTTTTTATATGAAAAAGGCATTGTTTATTATTAGTCTAAGTATGGATTCTATATTTCAATCAGGGACCTATCTAGGTACATTAGTGCATTTATTATTCAAATAAATATCATCAATAATTGTATATACAGGTAAGTTGTGCGGCACCAATAAAAATAATACAACAATACATCCACTATTCTTCTAACATCCGTGTCTATAACAGTATGCGAGCGGTGCGCGGTGTGGTAAACAGTAATTGCTTATATTAGAAGGAAGGCCGAAGCAGGCTTCTAATCAAGCCATGGGCACAAAAATAGAGACAATAATCATTGACCTATTTAGCCTGGCCCTTCTTGTGCAAGAGTGGGGCCCTTTGATGGGCGCACGGCCATTCGTGCCGAGTGTTGGCAAACAGAGGCCTGTAATATCCACTCTGCGACATTGAAATCATTCTAATCTCGATTGGACGAACGGTTGACAACAATGGACAATATTATTAGCACCATTTGTCCATTTGTATGTAGTCTACTAAGTCTACAAATTAATGTTTTCTACCAGAATTTTATCAGGAATTCAAACATAAAATAAGTTATTAAACTAACAATTGGTACTTACCCATCCATGTTTTCTCATTAATAAAGAAAAACGAATGAAACGATTAACGTAACATCTATATGTATATTTTCATGTATAGATATCTATACTAATATTTGAAAAACTCCTATTACCATCATTATAGGCGAAAGATGTTTCTTGTGCAAAAGGAGAGTGGTTGAGAGTTATTGAGAGCCTATCCATCCGAGGAATTGAACTCACGTCGCCTTTGCCAACCATCCACTGACCTATCAATCCAAAAATTGAGTTGTTAAAATGATCATATTCAACTATTTTATTTTATTTATTTGCGTTATAAACAGTCTATACATTTATATATGACAGTGAATAAGTATGTTTATGTCATAGACTAATAAAATAACGACATTTAGATGCAAGACCATAATAAAAAAAATGCAACAATATACCTAATACAAACAATACTGATTAAGTGCATCTTCAATTTACAAAGTGTTTTATGATATACATATTTCTAAGGTTTACACTAAAATTTTTATAGAAATCAATAATATCTTTGAGGAAAAGATTTTATTAAAATACAAAATTAAAATAAAAACATTAAAATACTATAGATGAATTAAATGGTTTTGGATTACTTAGGTCCAGTTGTTAAAACTCATGTCACATATCGTCAAAATTGGCATTAAGCTCAATAGATTTTTTGGCATTTGATAGGTCTCCGTCATCAGCAAGTTTTCGGTCCGAGGCGGTCAGCATTTTGTCAAATGTTTAGTTGGATTATTAGATCAGCCGTCGTTTAAGTCGTTAAGCATAACTGTCATTAAACCAAACGCTGACTGTTTGAGAATCAACTGTTAACGGGGACCTTTAAAACTCAAAAATCAATGCCTGATCAAAACAGAAAACCACAAGCCAAAAGTATGTATTCTTACAGCCGTTGTGTCCAATCCTAATAATCAACTGCTGAGTCGAAATCTCGGCTCAACCCTGCTCGAATGCATAAATACATTATTTCCAAACCACAATCATTGCCATACACTACTCAACGTAAGGAAGCTACCCTGGAGGATTGAGCTTACCTCAGGATGCCGTACTTATAAAAACTGAAAACAGAGTCTGACATCTGTCATCTTTGTGTCATCTCATTTACACCAATTCACACTCGGTTTTTTCAGAATTGCGTTTTTTAATTTGAATTATGGACATATTGACTACAGTAGATATTGCGGGATGGACGAAAATGCATGATGATTATATTATAGGGTCACACAGGCGGCAATAATAGGCAGATATTAATTATATCGAAATAAATGATGGGACGATTTTCTAACCGTTATAAGATGACATAAAACATAAAATGTGTGTTTTTCGCCCAATTTTGCCATGAAATCAATTGCTTGTAGCTTTACGATTCTCTGCAACTGGAAGTGTTCACATTACGAATTGAAACAGAAACTGTTATCTTCTTCTTCAATGATATATTACATTGATGGGAATAACCTTCAAAAAATGAGTTTTCTTATAAAAAAATTGATTTGTTTTTTTTTAAGTTGTTTTTTTAGGTGTTCATACTTTTCTAATGAAAAAAGACATGTTTTAGGTTCACACATATATTTTTTATAAAGTAATTATCAATTTTATTTTAATTTTACTCGGTGGAAAAGGTAGGAAAAGCTTCAACTTATCCAAAGCATAATTTTATTTATTTATAATGTAAACTGATTCGTAGTAAAGATTAATTTAAAATTGTGATTTTGTTTTAATATTCGCCTTAATTATCATTTCACTTGCTAGCCGATTTACAAAAAAACGACCCGTTCTCATGATGGTAACATAAATTTACTATGAATGGATGTTCCGGTCATGTCCGTCAATCAAACGAACTGTGATTTACGGAGTAATCTGTAGTACAAATATACAACAAAAATCTAATTGGCGCTCAATATAGATTTGTTACGACGAATATTCGTCATTACTCATTACGTTACATATGTAACAGGAGTTCATACACATAAGCCTCAAACTAAAGAAATCTTGACTTAGTAACAAGAGATATTATTTTGTTTTGTGTACTTGAAATGGAACTCCTATTTATTTAGAAAGTGCTCACATTGTTCAAATTTCAGGGTTCATTTTACGTTTTAGGATCTTTACGTTTCATTGTACACAAGGTAATAATACTATCTTCAGGTACTTAATCTGATCCTTGGCATATTCTGTTGTAATTCTTAACTTAATTCTTGTCTTGACGTTAAAGCAGTTTTATGGCATAAGGAGTTGATGGTAATTGATCGGCAAATAATTGCAGCAAAACCGTGTTACTTCTTCATTAAACTAGGGACACACATCTTGTTATAAGAGTTTTTTTTACATTTAAAAAAATTGTATTTTACATAGCAGAAACATTTCATAGTATAACGAACTCCCAACTCACGCCAAATCAGTGAAAATGAATTTATAAGAGCCGATCTAAAAGTACATTTATATCGAGTGCTATATTTATATCAATATGACAATTATTATAAGCAATAAAATATACATGTCGCCGACGTAATTCAAACCCGTGTCCTTCTGATTTCCGATCAAATGCTCTATTTACTGCGCTACGTCGGCTTATCTCTTACCCGCCAAATAATTCAGTATATACTAGTGTTTTCATTCAACAATTACTACTTATTACTTTTTTTTTACCTGCAAACAACCTACTTTATTTTATATGAGAAAAGCAATGTAAGTGCTAAATCTCCTATCTTAAACATTAGTTTATCAATTAAATTTATGTATATAAATCATCGCGGTGTATGTATATAAATCATCGTACATTAATCATCGCGGTTCTCTGTGTTGGTTGTCATTAGGGTTTGCATAGTTGGAATTTCAGCAAAGTTGTAGGGTTGATAAATTTTACCGATATATTATATTATATTATATACTCCTAATTAGGGACTCCGTAAATTCACCGGCTGCGGTCATTTGAGACTTATGGGATTATATAATGTACTCATAAATTATGTATTTGTACGGACACCATCCATCCAACCCCATTGAGGTATATTATAAAATGACTAATGACAGCTTTGAGTTACACTTATGGAGTGAGTGAGGGGCCCTGCCCAGTGCACATTTCCTGCCTGATTATCGTGCACATTACCCACTGGACAGTGGAAATATATATTTCCTCAACAGTTCTAATTAAATGATCAGTGTTGTCAATATGAAGTAGATGCATGACACGATACCGACTGTTATTTACCATTATTATTATAATGTCCCTATAGTCGTGTAGTCGTTTCATTTCACAACGAGGCATTCCTGTATTTTTTAAATCATATTCACCGACTAACTTAAAAGCCAATATTTTCTGCTCGTTTTTTATAGTAGATAGGGAGAGAATCAAAGAGATGATAATTTTTCATTTAAATCATTCTTTAATAATGATTCGCAACATATAGTGTACTTTTAGATCTTAAGAAAATTATTAATTAATTCTTAATTAAATGAAACAAATAACTTTGGGTTCACCACTATAATATAATCATAATTACCGACATGTTTCGAAGCCGATGGTTTCTTCGTCAGTTTAATAATATTTTTATTTTTTTTAGAGAATACCTCACAAGAGTCCCAACTGCTCCCGTCTGGGGCCAGTGAGATTATGGAATCCCCAACTGGGGTAAGTTGTGAGGCTGAAGGTAAGTGGGGAAGGGAAGGAGATGGGGGAGAGGAAGGTGGGGAAGTACCTGGCTATTCAGATCAAGTCACTAAACACGGCCAAAGCCATTTCAAGCAACGTTTCAATTCTGAATGGTGGTCTTACACCAGGGCAATACTGAGAAAACTGGCGAAAAGAAAAAAGAGATGAATGCCAACAGTTTTCATTATTATTATTTTTAGGGGGTTTCTCACCATCCTCCCAATAGCTTGTCTACACTAATAACGAATATTTACGATTTACGGTTTGTTTATTTATTAAGTTGGAGTTTATCATTCGTTACTCGAACCTATGAATAGTGGCTATATATTGGATAAGTTTTGGTCGAGTTTTCTGACCACTGCGAGTATTTTATTTTTATTTTTAATAATATTCGTTATTAGTGTAGATAAGCTATTGGGAGAATGGTGAGAAACCCCCTTAGTATTATGGAAGAAAGCAAACGTCCGATTCATTAACACTTTTTAAAGATTGTTTAAATCATCGCGAAAACGGTCCTGAATTGAAGTGTAAATAATCCATTGTTAAAAGATATATACGAGCCTATTTTAAGTGATAAATCAATTAACATTTTTCTTTAGCATGGCTGTTGGAGAATGAACTTAATCTGCCAAAACCTGGTAGAAAAAGCATCGTTTAACTGATTTGGTGAGTACCCCAGTCAAATACTACATACAAACATCAAATTTGATCGGCACATAATATTGTCTTAACAGTTTACTTCTGCATATATTTATATAATTTTACCTAGAACTAATACTTGAACAGTGAACAAAAGCAGGAATTTCCCTTCGAGCACTCCACCATCAAGTAGCCTAGATGAGTCCCCCTCTCGGAATACTATTGTGTTAAATTGCGCTCTTATTTCGTCAAACCCCAAATCTGTAATTCAATGTAAAAAAAATCGTAATGACAAAAGTGTTGCAGAGCAGACGGCTTGGGAGTTTAGTCCAGTCTATCCAAAAATTAGACTTTTTTATTTTTCTCTAAACATCTTCCTATACTCGTGGAGACATTCCCAAAATTATAGCATTAAATTCGACCTTGAAATGTAGATAAGTTGTCTACTTGTAATTTTATTGATCTGCACGCAAACAGCGTGCCGTGGATTTTATTAGTTTTCCAGAATCTAAATTTTGGGTGCATTTTTCTATATTCAAATTAAAAGCAAGTAATCTGCAAGTTTATGCATTTAAAGTAAGCATTTTTGTTTAGCTCTAATTTGGTTAAACTGTACATCGTTTTTTCCAACCAAATTCTTAATTTTGTCGTTCTTTCCGGGTTCCGCAGTCCTCCATAAATTAATAATATGTATCTACATCAATGCTTTTGGAGGGTGCTCTGACAATTTATCCGATTTTCACGCCTTCCCATTGAAAAAGCCGGAAAACCAACTTTTCCGCAAATGTGACGCGCGAGTTCGGTTTACACACTAAAGAAATATTTATCTTTTGAATCTGGTGCGTTCTGTATCAGCGATTTGTACAACTTGTACATTTATCGCAGCGAGGTTTAGAAGGGCGCTAGCATAAGATATTATTTGCGTAAGGCCATTATACCACTGTTATCTCCTCCTTTATCAGCTTATCACTCAGCAGAAGACCGGGATAAAAATGTGTACTAAAGCAGTAGGCACTTTTTATTCTAGACACCGACAGTCTGACATCAAATCGTTATTCGAGAAAATAATCGTACTTTAGTGTTAATATATATAATCCAAAACACAAAGCTCAATTTAAGGACATCTATTTGGATTTCACTTTTGATTGTTTGACGCCGAATCTTGAAATTGGAAATCATCTCACTTTCCGACTTCCGATCGAGCTGAAACTCGGCAGATAGACTCGTTGACGATCACGCTCACACACGCAAACATATACGTAACTTTCTGAAATTTTAAGAAATTAAAACACTTAATACTTGAAATAAATGTCGCGACATTGTCGGTCTTACCAATTCGGAATTTGGCCCGAAAGGTTCAAATCTCAGTCAAACCCAAATTTAATTCATTTTTTAAGTTTTAAAAAATATTAGAAGATGGATAGTAAAAATACTTTGTTTTTTACGGGTCGATATAATGATATCAATTGACAGTAAAGCGCAAATTAAAACAATGGCTTACATATTTCAAAGGTCACAATAATACACTTATTGCTTTCTACGTTATTGTGTTTCATTTCATATTTTCACTCGAAATCAAATCGATTTCACATTTGTTCCGCAATTTGTTTAATACTTGTAAAGTGTCTAATATGATAAAAACACAATACACAGATTACTTAATTTTCTCATTACAATTAAAACAAAACTTGTTCTAATACAGACAGAGTCATTGATTTGTAACCACATAGACATTAAGGTAGGTAAGCTGATCAATGTGATTCTTTATAAATTCATACTAATAATAAATCAACGAATAAAAGCCTTCCAGGAGCGTGTTACGGAATTTGTCACTGCGAGAATGTTTCATGCCAATACTGTTCAGTTTTTCAATCAAGAGTAGAAAATATTAAAAACGGTAATACAAAATTTGTAGGTTGGCAACACCAATTTAACTGTCAAATACTTTGCTTTTTTCTCAAAATTGTAGATTACACGGCTTTTCATTTCCACCATGTGTTATATTTTTAGTGTTGTCATTTGAATAACAGTGGCGCCCTCCTATGTTTTCTTCTCTTAATTGACATAGGTAGTATCCATTTTATTGAGAACCAGCTGACGTGTAACCGGCGTTACTCAAGGTTATGAATGATTTGGAGTTGTGAAGTTTTGAGTATTCTTCGGACGTCCCCGACTTCTACCATTCGAACTATTCTCTAATCACTTCTGGCACTAATAACAAACCTCGCAATTTTCTGCGAAATCACTCAAAATCAAAGTCTAAAGGGCACACTTACACACGAACATTGTCTTTTATTTATATAGATGGCAGAAGAAGATGTCATGGCTTTGTAATGTTACTGGTTCGAGGTCATTTTATAATTTGTGTGATTAGTGTGTGACGCAGTGTTATATAAAACAATTTTTAAATATAAAAGGTAAACTTAAAGAAATGAACATTATATAAATAGTAAATTTAATTGAAAATAATATATTATAAGAAAAGAGGAAGAAAAAAGTTAACAAAAACCAGTTTTTAAATTGCAGATGGCATAAAAATAATAATATAGCGTATGTAGGTTAATACGAGAAATTTACAGGTTCACTACAAAGTGCACGATATAGAAAAAGAAAATATTTGATCAAGTTTTTACATTGAAGATAAATATATAGATTATAAAAAACGTTTATGTAGGTACAATAAACTAAAATTTAAATAGATGAAAGTATTAGCACTTCTGCGTGATTTCAAATTATTACATAGACAAAAAAACAAGTGTGCTTTAGACCACACGACTGAAGTAAAACTTCTTTAGCCTCATCTATATGTATGGATATCTTTATACATGTATATACATATATGTACACATAGATATTAATTTTCTACAAATATTTTTTTTTATTTTTTTTTTTTATGTGTTTTACGGATTAAAAAATCCTATTACAATACACATGATATATAGATAACTTTACATAAATAAATAAAAAAATTACAATAATATATATTTTATTCTTGTCTAAAATTACTCTTGAAACCTTCAAGGCTAGTGTTGAAGATGTGAAGAGACCTGGAGATATCATTTAGCAGCACCATACCTCTTGTCATGCTTGCTGGGCCAGAACGTCCGTTCTGCCATGTGGAATACGGAGCAAGTCGTGGTGACGACCCTGGCGGTAGTTGTTCGGTACGAATAATTTGTAGCATGCCAAGAGGTATGGGCTGTCAATGAAAGAGTTTATAATTTTAAAAGCCGTTACTGAAAGGTTCCCATTCCTTCTAGATTGGAGACTTTCGTTCGCCTCGCCCGATCACACTTTTCGTAACGCTCTCGTCACGCATTCGCCAGCTTACTCCCCAAGGCGTAAAGAAGTTTTACTTCAAAAAAATCGTTTTGTTTACCTTATATTGTTTCTCTGTATTATTATTTAGTTTATTTTATTGTCCTGATGAAGATTGAGTCCAATCGAAACCGGTCGACAAATATAAATAAAAATAAATAGGTTTAAAATTGAGTAGTTATTTCATTTGGTATAATGTCAAGCCACAAGGTGTTTGCTTTCTTCGATAATTCAAAAAAATCGGTTTACATGTGCGATTTCCTAAAATGTTATCAAATTTTTCGTATCAGATCTGATATTGTAGATATGGCATTCACCTTGTATGTTAATTCTTTCATTCATGCATATTAAAGTAGGTAATGTTATTACGTGTAAAAACAACCGCAAAACGATCAAGTGTACATAAGACTTGGTCCGTCTCTTTAGACACCAAAGACTTACACACAGGAGAGACACCAGTGTTATTTTATAGGTACAATGGAATCATTAAAATACCTACTTATATTATATTGTATCGAATAAGGAATAAGTCGTTAAATTTTTAAACACATAAAATTATAAACAAAACTTATACTTCTCAAATTACACCGAATCTATTGATTACCACAACTTCAACTTCCTTTATACGCGACGTTTAATTTTTGATCAAATCTTATTATAATTCTTTAGAATAGCCTGGACTCGCCAGAGCTAACCAACTTAATAAATATTCATATTCCGACAAGATCAACACGGCAATCCCATTTGTTTCATTTGCCTACACATAGAACTAACTTTTGAAAAAATCACCAACTCCCCGTATATGTGCACAGTATAAGACAACATTTTAAAATATAGACATTTTTAGCAATACACTTCACAAATATCGATTAGAAGCAACGCGTACCATCTAAAATTAATACAAGAGTGTGGAATGTAACAGGAGCATCTCCTATCCTCATCCTATATTCCTCTTCCTCCCCTATCACCTAAAATTTATTTTAATATGTAATAAAACTTCATCTGAAATCAACTTTACACGGAGAAAAATGTTATTCTAAAATAGTATAATTTTATTTGTAAAACTTAAAAACGGGACTGAAGTTCTTACTAACAAATTAACAGGGTTTCAATGTTAAGAAGAAATTATTATTATTAAGTATTAGAACAAATTTCGTACGTATACCAACCAATTATTCTTACATTTTCCCGCCAATAAACATTGAAACCCTGTTAATTTGTTCGTAAGAACCTCAGACCCGTTTTCGTTTTACGAATAAAATGATTTTAATTTAGAATAAAGTTTTTCTCCGTGTAACATACGAGACTTTGTGGCTTGACTTCATTTAACATTGTATATATTTATCTTTGTATTTTATGTATAAGCTGTTTGTCTCTTACCAATAAACAAATAAATAAATAAATATTGCTTAGACAGCACAAACAATATTTATAATTCAATTAGTACGACTAGGGGCAAATCTGTAAATGATAAATACAAAAGTTGCGACACGCCTCTGGGTTCTTGGGCCTCTCAATCCTCTTTCGGGCGGGGTCAACGAAAACCAGGGCAATGGGAGAAACAAGATTAGCTCGCAATTCTTCCTTCATCGTTTGCTCTTTCATCACCATGTTCTCAAAATTCTTTATCGGAGATAGGCGACATGGGGAAGGGCGGTGAATTTTTTCACGTAATGGCTCAGTACAAAATAATTTATCGATATATCTAATCTTACCATTTTTCCCGTTGTAATTAACTCTTATTAAGAGCGCAAATCTAAGATGTATTGTTTAAACGTGTTGTTTTTTAAAAGCCGAAATCTTCAAAAATGTTGATAAACAAATACGCTTGGATATTGTTCTAGTAACACGAGAATGCAAACTGAAATCATTAGGTTTTCCTTGAAAATGTGCAAAATCAATAAATGTAATATACAATTGTATGGTGACGGTGGTAGTACGCAATGGAGAGCTAGTAAGTATTATGTACAGGTATTTATTCAGGAGCTGCTTGTAACAAAAGAGACATACTTCTAGCACGCATCGCCTTTTATAGAGTCTCGCAAGCATACTGTCTCGCTTGCTCTCATACAAATTCACACAGATATCACAAAACATATCTACTTATTTTCTTTGTTTGTTTTTGGGGTGTTATGCCGTGTTGCGCTACCTCCTTCTTTAGCCGGCTTTTCGGACAGCGTTGCAGTGTCCATCATCAGGGCAGATCCGGCAGATCCGACGATCCATCTGCTCTGATGATGGACACTGCAACGCTGTCCGAAACGTCGGCTGAAGAAGGAGGTAGCGCAACACGGCAAAACACCCCAAAAAACAAACAACGAAAATGCTTTTGGCCGTGAAAATCTAAAAACCATATCTACTTAGTTTTAATATAATTCTTATTTAATCTCTGTTGAAGGTCCATTCCTAAAAACTTCAGCCCTAGTAATCGCCACGTCGTTCAATATACCACATTGCAGAACACATGTTCTAGCATATCATAGGATGGTGCTATAGCGAATGAAATTTCTGAAACTGTGGATGTATTTAATTCCACTTTAAATGACCTTAAGACTTAAGAAAATTGTGCTATCTTGGTATGATAATTAATTTATTTAGGTACATCCTATGTAGTATTCATTATCTATAATGGAGATATCATTATCTATGTAGTATTTTGATTATTTTTTAAAGTAGCAGGTTTTATGTACAGCCATATCTACATTTTTTTTTCAGAAATTAAATTAATCAGAGTGTTCCCGGCACCACTTATGTGCAGAAGACGGTTGACACATATTTTTTTTATCTTTGTACATTTTTATACTTTCCCTCAGTCAGTAAGCGACCTACATCGGAAAACCACCAGCTGTCGGCTTCGCAACTAACGCCAAGAATGCTCCATATTTTCCGACAAGAGATAGGTAGGTACCGCGCTGCGAGGTCGCCAGGCCTCTTTGTGCCTTCCACTTTCCGCGGGATTCCCCCTTTGTGCGAAGCAGGCAGTAGGCAGTAGGCAGTGTGTACCTAAGGCCGGTCTTAATACCATGCTGGATCGATGTGCAGACGCGTGCGCAATCCACCACGGCGCTCTCCGCAGAGCAGGGATGGCGCTCAAACCCTTGAAATCATCCACTCGATCGATGGTGACCCGGATACATATTAGATACCTTTACAAAATACATATTATTATATCCCTTTGATGGAATTAGTGAATTTACCAAAACCACAAGAGATAGAGACAAGAGTTATAGCAATCATCACAGGTAATCGGCAATAGAACCCTTGACATCATGCACTCGATCGATGGTCTCTCGGATATACGGCGATACAACATAATTTTATTTATACTCTTTATGGAACAAGTGAAGTTACCACTTACCTAAAACAAGATAGGGTAATCGTTATAATTTCTTGCTTAAATATATTCATAGGTAATCTTCATATTGACAAGTACTATTTCAATTTGGGAGGCGGGTATGTGTACCGCCGCTCCGGGAAACATTTATTTGATAACCAACACCCTGCCGTAGGTCACCCCATTTGGTTCACTGCTTAAACTTAAGACTAGTGGTAAGTTAAAGAGTCGGGGGCCAGTCCTTTGCGATTGATGATTTAGCAGGGGATCCTGGGTTCATGGGGTGGGATATGTCTAGGTCTTGGCGGTGGATGCGTTTGCCCACCTACTGCGTGGCAAGCCGGATCAGAGGCTGGTTGAAGGAGAAAATCTAATCTATACCTCTCCAGCCAGACTCTCTCGACCCATCGGCTTGCACCGCAGTGGAAGGAGCGGATTCATACATCTTATCACTCTTGGACCCATTGACCTCCAGATTTTTACTCACCCCTCATATCTTTACCCTCCCTTTCCCTAAAAGACCTTCCACACAGCATCCCCAAAGTTGACAAAGGCCGTGAGGATTTTTTTTATCTCAGGGCCAATGTGCGAAGCTAATGTAAAAAAACTACGTAATTTCATTGGCGTATATATTTTTTAAATCATTAGAATTTGACTGACGTTTTCCCACATTTCATACTGCAAGTAGGGTATATACATTTACGCGAATTTGTAAATAATTCTCAAACGATATGTTATTTTTCAAATCATCCAAATTTCATACACTTTTTCATATGTTTTACACTGCACTGTTGGTCTCTTATGCTTTTTTTACTTCAAATGTTTTAATCAAATTCTAACGTTTTAATTCAATTCTTTCGAATTTGATTGGCGTTTTCGTTCGTTTCACCGTGCAATAGGGTCGACGACGGCATGCTCTGTTATCCTTTGTGCTCTTTTGACTATCGAAATCGAATTGGAAGCGATTGTACGATTATAGGAACCACCTACCTAATTTTATATTTTATGGCTTACGTTTACGGAACTTCTAAAAAAAATAATTATTGCGCGCCTGATTTCATACAAAACGTATTAGATAGACATTTGACGTACCTTTCGATTACAAAAATAATTTTTCAGTTTGGTTGGGTATTTTGGCCTAAAATCCAAAATTACGTTTTGTATGAAACTGGCTGCTCAGCCAATAAGCCTTAAACAAAATAATTTCCTTCTCGGCCAAAAAATAATAAAGGTAGATTCAGACTGGACGACGTACGTAGGCATCGCTACGCCAAACAATGCTTAGCAACCCATACATTTTCTATAAAAATGGCCACAGACATCGCACGCCCAGATATTGTTAGGCGTAGCGATGCATACGTACGTCGACCCAGTCTGAATCTACCATAATGCTTTAAATTTTTTAACATTAGTTTATTTTTTGAAATTCAATTTTTTTTAATTAAAAAAACACGGTGAAATTTCATGAATCTTTTGAATGCATCCAAGGTATTTTAAAGGAAGTGTTTATTCATCTGTGTGCCCAGGTATAAACAGAAGAATAATGTTAGTATTTCACAATTTAGTTTATTTATTTCACAATATTACTCCTCTGTTTATGTTATATATTGGGGCGCACCAATGAAAAGACACTTCCTATTTTAAATGTGTGATATATATTTCTAAAGTCATCTTTAAAAAAAGTAGGTACCAATTTAGAAACTAAACTAAATTATTTTTAGTTGTAATAAACATTGACATTTCTAAATAATAACATTTTAATATCAAACATGAAAATGTTAACAAAAAAAAAGCTTATCGAAAAATTTGCAGTCGAAAGGTTCATTATTTTGAAAGAATCCGATATTTAGAAAACACTTAGGTAGGTTCTAGAATTAATAAGAAAAGTTTAACTTCAATGTTTTTTTGCCATTTATACAATAAAAATATATATCTACATAATTTTTAAACTTAAAGCGGTCAACGAAAAAATTCCGCCAATGAAAAATGATCGTTTTTTCTATTAAAATGTTCGTTTTTTCTATTAAAATGTCCGTTTTTTCTATTAAAATGTTCGTTTTTTCTATTAAAATGTTCGTTTTTTCTATTAAAATTATCGTTTTTTTCAAATAACATTTTTCTCCGTGTAATGGTAATCCTTCGGATGCTCGAGGGTTAAGGCGTTATTCGAAGAACGGCGACGGTCCTGAACATTTCAAGTCATCCACTGAATCGACAATGACTCGGGTTCCTTTGTGAAACAAGAAAATAATAATTAGTCAATTCTGAAACTACATACCTACAGTATATGAGTACACGAATTCTTGCATTTTGAAATTCTATAGAAAAATAAATCGCCGATAGAATTAAGGCGGCCGGCGCCTCGCGGGAGTTGGAGACTCGGGCAGTGTTGAATCATCACTGCATCCAGGAAAACTGCATGAATAATGATGACACGATTTATTACCAGGAAATCAAATGAATCTTTCTCTTCTTGGTCCGAATAATTAAATTAATTTTGTGGAATTAATCAATTAGTGAATTGCTTAACAGGTAATAACCGCTTATATCCAAAAGTACTATTTTCGGTTGTCTATGCTTGAAATGTTAGTCATTTCTATGTCAATTTATTCACATTCAATGAGCTTAAATCTGTTTTGAATGTCAAATATTATTTTCAGTATCATTTTCATAATTGGAATTAGCGTGAAGAATAATCAGAACAAGCGATAAAATAATTAGTACATAATTTTGACATTTTTAGAAGTTTTTTGAAGTAAATACTTCTTGACGCATGCTTGACTTGGGGGGTAGCGAATGTGTAACGAAAATTGAAATGCGTTGAAAAGTTTTCAATATTTCAGTCACTATTTTGAAATACCAGTGACGCGCGAAACTCGGAGGGGAGCGGATATCGAAGCGCACGGCTTAATCGGGAGAATGATAATAAATTTAAATAAATATTTGTAGAAAATTAATATATGCATATTTTTTTATATATAAACATATACATGGACATACATATAGATGGAGGTAAAGAAGTATTTACTTCAGTCGTGTGGTCTAAAGCACACTCGTTTTTTATTTTACATTAGCTCCTCGTAGAATGCCCCTAGAAATATAATTCCCCCTAGGACCAATGTCATCTTTGCGGATGTTGTGTGGAAAGTCTTTTTAGAAAAGGTAGGAGATGAAATTCTGGATAGTTGAAATATATTAGGATGGGTAGGAATCTGGGAGTTAATGTGCCCAGGAGATATGGAAGTATAAATTCATTCCTCCCACTACATTGCAAGGCGTTGGGTCGAGAGAGGCCGACTGTAAAGGTCAAAAGGACTCCCTCAACCTGTCTCTCCCGATCAGGTGCAAGAGTTTAGCAAATGAATCTGCCGCCAAGATCTAGACGAACGTCAACCCGTGAACCCGGGCAAACCTGCTAAGTCACCAAACGTATCAGACTACTTAGGAGTGACCTAAGGCAGAGGTGATGGTTATCCAATAAATGGTTCTCGAGGTAGCGGTACCCACCTCATAAATTAAAATGATATGTAAGATATAGGTATGTAAGATATAGGTATATATATATATATATAAAAATAGATTTCGATTATTTTATTAGATTTCCTAGGAGAAGAAACGGATTTTCTGTCAGTATTTTAGTAGTAAATGACAGACGCTAAAACTGCCGATAAGTAAATGTGGCGATTACACAATATATGTTGCGGTTTTCGATCCGAAAGCCCTTTGGTTCAACACATTATTAGTTATTAGGTACTTACCACCTCGTCCAGATTAGGGGCGGAAGTTTTCCTATTGAACAAAAACCTACGAAGGTGGCAAGGAACTTTGAACTAGTAGTAAGTACTGCCTATCTTAATTACGCGATAACTGATAGTAAAATATAACAAAGTAGACAGTCATGCACGGAGAAAAATGTTATTCTAAAATACGATACCAACTACGTATACGAAACGAAGTACGATACGAAATTACGTACACCAACAAATTATTCTTTCATGTTCCCGCCAATAAACATTGAAACCCTGTTTATTTCTTCGTAAGAACTTCAGTCCTGTTTTTAATCGTTTTTTTTACGAATAAAATGATCGTATTTTAGAATAACATTTTTCTCCGTGTGTTTCTTTGATAAACAGTTATATATGAATATGCATTTGTAACAAAAATGTAGCAACCATAATAAAATGGTGAACGCAGGAAAAAAAACAATAAGATGTCCTCCGTGGTCGAGGGATAAGGCTTCAAAACGCGGGATCAAATCCCCAAATTGAATGGTGTTATTACACAATTTATTCATTTAAAAGAATATAAGTTATATTTGCGGCACGTTCCAGAGTGGAATACACTCTCAGTATCGCCCTAGTGTATGAGACCACTATTGAGATTCGGCCATGTACTTTCCCACGCTTTCCTCATCCGCATCTTCCCCATCCACTACCTTCTGTCGCACAATATACCCCAATCGGGGATGCCATAGTCTCACTGGATCCAGGCGGTTGGGAGCTCTTGAACCATGCGATTTGTCTGATATCTATTTTAATATGTTTATTGAATTAATTATTTTCAGTAATCAAATTACATTGTGGTTAAAAACTTAAAAGTCAGTCGGAATAATTTAATTATTTAGAAATTTTGCTTATTTTGGTTTTTTTATTATTAGGATAGCTGTTTTTTTGGCTTACAAAACTTTTTTTTTTAAACTTTTAAAATGATATCTATTTTAATAAGTTTATTGAATTAATTATTTTCAATAATCAAATATTACATTGTGGTTAAAAACTTTAAAAGTCGGTCGTAATAATTTTATTATTTAAAAATTTTATAAAATAAAATTTTACTTATTTTAGCTTTTTTATTATTGGGACAGCTGTTTTTTGGCTTACAAAACTTTTTTTTTTAAACTTTAATAATGTTTTAGTATTTTAGATAAATAGCTAAAATACTTGAAGAACTTAATAAATAACATTATAAAATTTAATTAAAATTTTAAAAAATATAAGTTAAATGACAAAAAAAAAGATAAAAACAATTAATAATTTAATTATATATTCTCTCTGAAAATACAAAACTGAGTATTCATTTTGATTGAGATGTAATAAATTTTTATAGTTTTAATAACTCCGACAAAAATATTTACACACTTTGTGAATAGTTAAGTCGGGGCCACAATGTTTTTACTTTCCGTGGTCCATGGAAAACAACAAACGTTGTGGCGCTGCCCCATGTTTATGGTAATGTTTGAGGTATTGTTTGTGAAATTGGTCGCAAGTGACCGGCCTTAACTTCAACAAAATATCCATCGCGAGGTGCGTCGAAATTTAACACATGAAAAACTCTTTAAGGTCATTTTTATTCCAAAAATTCGCTGGAGTCGAGCCTCGAACGAAGAAGCTAAAACGGTGAGCTGATTCTGTTGCCGTTGTAAAAAGGACAACAGGTTTATTCGCGACAGTCCCCATTGACAGTCATTCATCACATGTCACAAATGATCACACGTGTCACGTCAATCATTTTCCGGTTTTTAATCGGATTCAGATAGGAATCTGACTGTAGGACAATTTTACAGTTTTTTTTTACTTCTCACGTCGAGATCGGGTATCCTTTTTGATGGTATTGGTGGTGTGCAATTTCAGAGCGGATTAGCATATATTACGAATTCGGCTCCAATATTGAGGAATGTTTAGAACGGAACTAGAGGAGAGGGAAGTCTAACGTTGCCTTCTAGCCTCGTCTGAGATAAATAAATAAGAAAGTACAAAGAAGATTTTTTTAAATACATATATTATCTAAGGCTTGATTTAAAGATTAAATTTATTTCTTTTTTATTTCAACAAAGGTAAATTAAATGTTCAATTTGGGCAAATCTGCCATCAATAAATGGGGGAAAATCAAAAATTTTATATAAGTACGGCAGGGGTAAAAAGATCACGTAAATAAGCGCGACTCAGTTTGGCATATTAACATTTTGGTAATAGCATTGAACAACTGTCGCAATAATCTAAAATACTCGCAAAACTAATTGAGTACTTCATTTATTTCAATATTTTAAAAAGTTTCTATCTTCTTATTTTTAGTTTTTTGAAGTGAAACTTCTTAGTAAGCTGGCGAATGAGTGACGAGAGCGTTACGAAAAGTGTGATGTAGAAAATTATTGTGGTTTTCAATCTGTGGTACGCGTACCCCTTGGGTACGCGAGGCAAAAATTGGGGGTACGCAATATCGTGAACGTAGGTTTTAAAACTTAGCTCAACGTTTAAGCGGCTCCAGCTCTAAACACATAAATACTTTGCTCTAAACATATTAATATCATTCACAAGCACGTATTTGTGTAAAGGGGTATTTTATTCCTATGCGTTTATTATAAATTAAATATCGCAATCACCTGAATCCTGAACCAGAATAATTTCCTGAACCAGTTATGACGTGGGAAAAAATATTTAATAAAATCTTTGTCATCTTTTGGTTCCCTCTCCAATATGAGGTTGACTAGCATCTAGGAAATCTTTCCCTTGCAAGTTGCAGCCATTGAAGTTAGTTTGTTTAAAGACATTTAGATAGGTATTTATATTGTGTAGGTATTTTATCAATCGCATTTCGTTGGAATGAAATAACGTATGTATTCGTACACGGAGAAAAATGTTATTCTAAAATACAATCATTTTATTCGTAATAACAGTTAAAACGGGACTGAAGTTCTTACGAACAAATTAACAGTGTTTCAATGTTTATTGGCGGGAAAATGTAAGAATAATTTGTTGGTATACCTACGAAATTACGTATATCAACAAATTATTCTTACATGCTCCCGTCAATAAACATTGAAACCCTGTTAATTTGTTCTTAAGAACTTCAGTCCCGTTTTTAACCGTTTTTACTATTAAAATAATCGTTTTTTCGAATAACATTTTTCTCCGTGTAGGGGGTACAACAAATTTGTTGTAAGCGTCAAGGGGTACGCAGGCTCAAAAAGGTTGACAACCGCTGAGCTTTGCAATTATTGTGCATAAATATTATTTTAATCAGGCAAAAAAAAAATTTTTAACAACCCAGCGGGATTATGATTTTTTACCCGCAAATTTTTGGAGAGGCTTAAGGGAGGAGGGTAATTATAACTCAAAATTTAAATTATGAATAAATGTCTTTCACGGGGGTGGATACTAAAAGAATTCCACTGGGATGGGTGTTACTTCGCTTTCTTCTCGTATCACATTCGATCAATTATTATTCCCATGTCACCTGTTGTACCTAACATTTTTTTTTCTGGACTTATGTAGAAAGTTCTATTTTATCATATTGTGTGAAAACCGCACAAAATTCACTCCTATTTACCTGAAACCAAAAGGACAGTGGCAGGGTATTTTGTGAGGATGAAAGTTGTGAAGATGAAAGAGACGGGGTACTTTAATGTTGGGCGGGGTCTGGCTGTATATATATATTTAGTTACAAAACATGGCTAAAGCCATTTAAATCCACGTTTCTACAACGAATGGCAACATGTCACCAGGCGACAGTGAGAGAATCTAGCACACTGACATGATGTTATCGATTAACGACTTCCTCTGCACTGTACTGTTTGGTGGGAAGCAATTGGTTTCCAGAGAGTTCTTGTGTTAATTTTGAGTATAGCAAAGGTCAGAGCTTAGTAGGTATTCAATATCAATGACTTTGAACTTTAAATCGGCAATCATTTTTTTAAATTTGAATCAGGTCAAAACATTGTTATTATAATTTATCCATATTAAAACAAACTCACAAACTTTTGTTTGACGTTTAATAAGTGGGTTAAAGACTTCCGTATTCGTAAAAACTTATATACCTACAAGCTTTTATCTACAAAGTATACTTTGTTATTTGACTATGCGCGCTGTTGTGTGTTGTCGGAACATAGGCGATAAACGTTGGTACAAAGAAAATTAATGGTAATTTGAAATGGAAATTCGTTACCGTAGTCCGGAGAACAAAGAACTATGTTGGGACACGTACCTTTGCGATTCAATTCGTTATTTTATGGACTTTAACGAATTTTTTTACGTTGAAATAACATATTTGTTCGTAGATGTGTATACACTATATATTATACTAGATACCTTAGAACACATGTAAGGTTGTTACTAACGACTGGTTAAGTATATTCGTAGGTAACTACATAATAAAAAGTGACAATTCATAACATTTCATACCTGCTTATAAGTACGAGTTTATATTGTATACGTAAGTTTTGATTGAAACTATTTTTGACATTTATGTGCTTGCCGCAGAACGGAAAACCTTTGACTCATGGTTCAAATTCAATTTCAAGATATATTCCATTATTATAAGTAAATTAGATATCTGCTTCCTTCAACCATTCCCTAACACTGGTATGTCATAGTTCCACTAGCTCAGGGCAGTTGTTATGAGACCTGCAACTTGGCTCATTTAACCTTTCTTTTCTTCCCGTTACATCCCACCCTTCATCTTCACCTCCGCCTTCCCCTCATCAACATCTTTCATCATCACGGCTATCTCAAAAATAACTGTCACGGTTCTAACGGATCCGAATACTTTGTTAGAATACACATTCATATTATGTTTCATTTAACATTACCTTCAAGTAAAGGTACATGATGTCCGGAAACCAATGGTAATACTTTTTGAAGTAAATACATCTTTACGCACGCTTGACTTGAGGGGTAAACTGCCGAATGTGTAACGAAAAGTGAAATGCGTTGCGAGGCGAACGGGCTCACTGTAGAAGCAAGAGAGAGCAGTGCGCGCGCACATTTTCTTTCTCTCTTCCTCTCATAGCCAGTGCATGAAATATTTCAGTCAGTATTTTGAAATACCAGTGACGCGCCAAACGCGGAGGGGAGCGGACGTCGATGCGCACCGCTTGATTGGGCGAGGCGAATGATAATAATTTTAAATAAATATTTGTAGGAAATTAATATATGTATATACATGTATATATTTTATACATATAAACATATATATGGACATTCATATAGATAAAGCTAAAGAAGTATTTACTTCAGTCGTGTGGTCTAAAGCACACTCTTTCATTTGTGGTTTGGTTTTCGAGTATATCAAGCCGGTGTAGTCATTTTTAAATCTAAATTGAAAAAATCGGTGACTACGGGGTTACCGTCATTGAAATTTACCCTAGGGTAGATATGGTTTCAAGTTTTTTTAACCCTTTGTTTAACGAAATGAAAACTAAAATAAGAAATCAAATGCCTTAAATCGTAAAAAAACTTTACCGGTTTTAACTGGTAGATTTACCAATTTTCTGATTTTTTTCAGCCTACTTTATAGGCAGGTATTTTCATCGATACATTATCTACAACAGAACTTACAAATATTTATTTAATGGTATGAGGTTCGTATTTTCTTTCTCATGTTTAGTTGTCGGTTGTCGGGGGAGGAAGACAAAGTAACCCTTTAGCACGGGGCACGACGCCGACGCTGCTGATTATTATAAGTCAAACGGTAAATAATCGGTTAGTAACGGTCGGCCTGTCTAGGGATTCAATATTAACGCCACGAAACGCATATTTAGGTCATCGGTGTAGATGTATAGGCAGCCGTGAATAGATGAAATTCGGGCCAGGGAATCTAGGTCAGTAGGGCAATCAATAATGTAAAAAAACACAGCCGAAAAGCATCCAGAGATCTGCACTGCAGTGGATTTCAGAACGTTCCTGCTTCTCGGAAATATACCTGTATTATAATATCTATACATATACGTCGTCTTTGTCTAATAGGTGACGAGAATACCCGAAAGTCAAGTAACTTTGACAATTTTATCTATATTTTCCTTTATACTTTATAAATTCATTATATCATTATCAAGGCTTGGTTTTGTATTAATCATTTGTAAAACCGATATTAAATCATAGATTACTGTCTCATTATATTCAAGGTCGATAATATTTTTGTCTATTATACATGCTGTAGTCTGCTGTCAGTAACAGAGAAGTGTGTTTGAATATTGATTATCAGAATTGGGTAATTCGTTTGTTATTGCTATAATAACTCTTTTTCTTTGTCTCATCAACCCAATTTTTAAAGAAGTATATATTATAATGGCTCTGATTTTAAAAACTCAATAAAATTGTCATTTAGAATGTAGACTTAGCGATTTTTAGTAACCCGTTACAAATCCAATAACATTGATTTATTCACTCTCTTTGTTCAGTCTGAATTATTAGTCCAAACAAGCAGAGCGATGAATTTTTAATAAAGTTTCCCACCGTGTAATAAAATAGAAATCGATCGACAGAATACTGCATGACTCGTGTTTGCTTACAATTCTTTATTAGCTGTTTAACGTGCCAGTTTTCTTTTCGTTCTTTTTTTGAATTATGTTTTATTACAACAAAAAACATATAATGGCATTAGAAAATAATATAATATTATAAAATACATTTTTTTAAATATTTCTGCGCCGATGAAGAGAACTGGATCATAACGTAAGTACGTACTAGGATGAGGTAAAATTAATAAATAAAAATATAAACTTTATTAACGAAGTTGCTTCTTTTTTGTTTTTACTTTTTTTATTTAACAGTAATTCTGTTATATTTTATTGCTCCGATAGGAATAGATATTTAAATGATTTATTCCTTTGTAAAATAAGCGTAGAAAATAAAATAGTTTTGATGTTATATTTAGGCCTTACTGGTGTATTTAGTTTTGATTGTTTTAATGCGATGATTTTAAATATTAGTTTTAAATCTTTATACAGATATCTTAAATTTTTGGAATATTTTGTAACTGTTGCTTATGGGATGTACCTACAAGTTTTTGAAGTATTACTTTAGTAAAATTAGTAAATTTTTCATACGCACTTCCCCATTTAATAATTCCATACTGAATTAATTTTGTTGTGTATATTTATTTCCATATTGGGGAAAGTTCTAAAATTATGTATTGAGAAGTAATATAATTTTTTCTTTTGCATTTGTTGAGGGCAGATTTGTATTGTATCAGTATTTTAGAAATGGCATGTCATTATTTTAATTTACCTTTACAATAATCCAGTCCTGACCCTTTACTAAGATGGTCATAAAGTTAGCATATGAATTAACTTAATTAATTACACGATAAAATTTATCGTAGTAATTTAATAAAATAATGGACCCAATTCAGTGACTTGTGTAATACCAAAATCACTTGCAAGAGATAAATTTAAAGTTAGATTTATATATTCAACCACTGTTCTTTATGTAGATAACTTTTTTTCCAATCTAATTCTTTTTCAGTAAAACCTACAATCTTACATTATAAACATATGTTACAATGTAGTATATACCTATGTATTTTTATTTTTATTAATATACTAGCTGATTCCCGGCTTGCGTTGCAATGCCACTTAAAAAAAGAAATTGTTTCTCTCTGCGTGTCCTTTCCCATTCGTCCCCGTTCCCCTTCCGCCACCTCTCTCACCACGATTTCCCCATCCACCTTCTTCGCCTTCCCCCTCCCTCGTCCTCCCTCCCGCGAACCACCCCTCCTTCATTTCCCTCCGCCCCTCCAGGATTCCCCTCCCTCATGCATTTTTCCCTGCCGCTAAAATTTCATAACTCCAGAACTTACCAATATAGAAATATTGCTTTATAGAAACCTTCAGGGGGCATGTCCACAACAACTTACCAAATTTTTATCATAATTGGATGAATAGTATAGGAAATATCTCTAAATATATCAAACGCGCTAACTGTCCGAAAAGGTACGAAGTTAAAATAGTAATTTTCCAATTTTCTGCGAAATTTTCTTAATTTTTCTTTCCGTAAGAACCTTCTACAAAGTAATAGAAAACTTTTTAAAAAAAGAGGAATCAAATAGGTAAAGTCGTTCTGAAGTTATGGCGTGAGCAAGGGAAACAGGGATTCATTTTTATATACTTATATAGATTAATATGTACAGGGCTAAAAGTAGCCTAACATCTAGTCAACGCATACCTTTGTGGTATACAGAGTTTCAAATCATTAAAAATTACTTTAGGACCTACCCTGCAGGAAGAACAGCGAATTAATTAATATGTTTAAAAAATTTCCAAAAACGTAATAATTATTACGTGAAATAAATATTCAGGAAAAGCTGCTGGCTTTACCCGGTAAACCGATCATTAGGTTATATACGTCCCAACTGCTCCCAACCGCAGTGTCAGTGCGGCTATGGTATTCCCAATTGGGGTATGTTATGAATGAACAGGAGATGGGGAAGCTGGGAGTGAAAGGGAGATGGGGAAGATGGTACCGGGCTATTCATATCTGGTCACCAAACACGGCTAAAACAACCCCAAGTTTCAATTATTAATAGTTGTTAATTATTTTTAATTCATTGATAGTGAACATAAATTAATTAAATTTCATTTTTCTTGCCCACCCCGAACTTGAACCTGCACGGAAAAAAATGTTATTCTAAAATACGATCATTTTATTCGTAAAAACGGTTAAAAACGGGACTGAAGTTCTTACGAACAAATTAACAGGATTTCAATGTTTATTGGCGGGAACATGTAAGAATAATTTGTTGGTAAACGTAATTTCGTCCGTACACCAACAAATTATTCTTATATTTTCCAATCAACATTGAAACACTATTAATTTGTTCGTAAGAACTTCAGTCCCGTTTTTAACCGTTTTTACGAAAACGGTTAAAAACGGGAGTGTGCGATCTCTGGATTCCTAATCGAAAGACTTACCCCTAGGATGAAAGAAAGCCAATATAATATGATCATTATTTTGTCACTAGAGTTGTACTTATTAATAGAGGTACCAACAGATCATAGTGATTGCTATGTTTGTGATTTGTACCTAAAGGCACGGCCTTTTCAGAGACTAACACGGACCACAGTGCTTGCACCATGCCTGCACAATGCACACCCCTGCGTATACCGGTAGTATGGGAGCATTTTCAACGATTCCTTTCATACCTATATAATCTGGCATAATTGTGCGTTGCATCTATGTAAGCAAATAGGTAATGTATTTTATGTGTTTTCTATTAAATGACCAGATTTATTTAGTGGGTTCTAAAATTCTGCAGGTTTTATTAACACATTAAACTGTCCTAGAGCGTAATCAACAAAGTAGTAAGTTTGAGAAACTCAGAATGAGTCAGTTGAGACTTAATGGATTAATTAAAGTGGTCGTGTAACGTCTTATTGGGCACTAAAATCTCTCCCCGCGTATATTGTCACCAATTCGCTAAACGTGAATGTGTGTTCATTTCCCGGATAACGTGTAAATCGTGCATATATTTTAATAAATAATTGGAAAGGAATACATCCCGTTGCAAACATTCTGAGTGTGTTTATTTTTCTCGAAACATGCATGTAAAATAACTTGTGCGGCTTATGACTAAATGGCACCAGCCTACACGGAGAAAAATGTTATTCTAAAATACGATCATTTTATTCGTAAAAACGGTTAACAACGGGACTGAAGTTTTTACGAACAAATTAACAGGGTTTCAATGTTTATTAGCGGGAACACGTAAGAATAATTTGTTGGTATACGTAATTTCGTACGTACAACAAACTATTCTTACGTTTTCCCGCCAATAAACATTAAAACACTGTTAATTTGTTCGTAAGAACTTCAGTCCCGTTTTTAACCGTTTTTACGAATAAAATGGTCGTATTTTAGAATAACATTTTTCTCCGTGTAAAGTTGGTTTACGTACGGACCGATTAAATTTAAAGTGTTTTCAATAAACTATAACGAACACACATTAGATGACATAGATATTTTCCTATTTGCCGCATTTCACTGAAACTACATATATCAAGCTGTCTGTAATTATAAATCGTATCAATACGAATCTGTCTAAAGGCTTCTCTATAAGGCCTCGGCCAGGGTGAACAGACTCTTGCGCGGTGGCGGTAGTACGTAAAATCGCCCTTTTCAGTCGCTTGTCGCGCCTTTCGCAGTGTGGCCGCAACGGGCGTTCACATGCGATTTATATTTGCTAATTGAACGACTAATCTATGAGATAAATTAAATGATTTTTTTAACCCTGGAGTTTATCAGACATAACACGTTGCAAAACAAATTGATCTTAATTAGATGCACCTCTAAATATAACCTTGCTATGGTGTCCGTGATTAGAGGAGAATTTTTTTTATAATACCCATTAAAGAACTGAAAGTAAGGAATTTATCCCTGTAGGATATAGCTAGTCCCGGATTTGGCTGGGATTGGCCTTCGCGGAACAAGCGTCGAGCATTCAGCAGGTGCGAGGGAAGGAAGCGAGGATAACAAGATGGCATGTTGAGTTAGAAATTTTAACCCGTAATAAGGAAGTTGAGTCCTTTTTTTTTCTTTTTTTTATCAATGTTCACAGGCAAACTTAAATATCAGTATTTTTTTTTTCTTAAAGTTCGTTTTCATAATTAAATTAATTCTACAAGTTTGAATTTTATTAAGCCCGTGAAAACGTCATTTTTCAACGAAACTTGCAACAGTTCCTAACATAGCGGTCGGTGAAAAATGACATTTCGTGTATTTAAATTTAAAAACAACTATTAAGATGCACTTTTATCGAAATTCCGGTAACTGGATTGATTAGTACTAGTTAATATCTAACTATTACAACTTTTTAATTTAATTTTTCGTCCATATTAAGAGTGTCGCGGTTTTATAAATATTTTCCCTTATATTTCACACAATCAAGGACCGGGACACGAACTCTGCCGCACGGTATTATGCTCTTGCCGGATTTAATAAAATTCAAACATGTAGAATTAATTTTATTATGAAAACGAACTTTAAAAAAAATTAAAAATACTGGTATTTAAGTTTGCATGGCATCTACATGAACATATTTTTTATAAGTCAAAATATTTTTCACTAACCTTCCCTATTCAGACCGGAATATTACCTACACTACAACTCACTGCCCACAAGGAGACGATATTCTGTCCCGATGTAAATTAAGTTATAGTGCCCTCCATCATTGTAAATTATAGAACATTGTGAAGTTTAGGGTTAAAATAATAGTTAATAATGGGAGCTACGACAATATATAATATCTGCCATCCTACTAAAAAAGAAAAGGAAAAATTGTCTTCAAGACTTTTTTTATAATCCATCTCAGCAAAACTAAATAAAACCCTACAATTTTTCTAATTTTTTGCAGTTTCACTGCTGCCAAGCCATGGATAAAAAGAAACATTATTTTTTTACTTTATACTTACCTTCTATCGTTGTAGGTATATCTCTCCTAAAAACTATAACCAGGTGATACTATCCCTGTCACAAATAATTTCACTTCGTCTGAAGAGTTGAAAGTGTTAATAGGGTCAGATAAGGGTGCATAATCTTTCCTTATTAACACTAGAAAACAGGAATGTCGAAGAAGGTACGGTACAGGTAAGCAAAATCTTAAATCTTGGTGAGGCTAAGTATTCACTTCACTTTATTTTAACTAACAATTTTATATATTTTATACTAACCTTGTATTTTCTTTCGTTTACCTAGATATATACCTACTTCATGCTGAGGTGTGTTTATCACACTAAGCTCACAACAATTCAAAATTTATAATTTATATTTTTGTTAATATTAATGATAGACACCATTCTGTTTGCCTAGCCATATCGACAAATTGTCGAGAAACACTTTACGCAGGACGTAGAAGTGGTAAAGGAATAAATACTCTATATAGCAAGGCTTCCCAACGCGGCCCGCGAACGAATTATAAATGGCCTGCGTGAGCACGTTTAAAAATTCTGGATAGACTACGAAAGATACCGCAGGCGCAGTGATATCTGCACTGCCTGCAATGCCTGCACTGTCTACACTGTGGGAGTAATATACTTCGCGGAGTACCCGTGAGGATCACGATTCTCAGACAAAGAGCTTGTTTAAAATGTTTTTAGATTTTAGAAAATAATTTTCTGTGCACCGATGTCCGAAGGGCGCTAGAGTCCTTGAAAGGTACAGATACAGGTTATATGGTTACGCTAATAAATCATGTTTAAATATAGAGATTATAAAATGTTAATATTAAGTCAAACTTAATTACTAATCAGAACATAAAGTGTAAAAAATAGTTTTCCACTTGACCATTTTTCCCTTTCTAACGGCCATACAATTTTCCAATTAACTCCCCCATTCCTGGACCTTCCACTCCTTTATCAATTCTTCTGGTTTGAGTTTGGCCCTCTCGCCGCTCTCTAACCCCTTTCCCAATTTATATCCACTTTTAACATTAGTGTACGACTCATCCTGATGAAGAGACTATTGTTCTCGCAAAAATGAAGATGTTTCAAAGTAGTAGAAACATAGTAATTTAAATTTTTAATTAGAACAACTATTATCTTTATATAACTTTTCAAGGTTATTCCTATCATCCGGTAAGACGCGAGGTTTTGGGTTCGAGTCCCAGTTGCGACCGTTATCTTTTATTTTTCTGGATCTTGTTCTTTTTCATATTTTCGTTTAGATTAAAAGTATTATCCTCTTCTTCAATGATATAGTAATTTAACTTTAATTCAACGTAATTATTTTACTTTAATTCATAAAATTCAAATAAAAATGCTTGTCTTATAAGAATATGTTCAACTTATAATAATTCTCTCTGATGTACATTATCTTCAATTGTAACCAAAATAAATACAAAAACTCTATTAAGAATGTATTAAATTTTATTGTATATTATGTAATGACATAAATTATGTAATATCTCCTGTTATAATAAAATCTCTCTTGTTATAATAACGTAATATTTTTTTAGTTGTTGTAAGTGTTTAATGTTTAATTTTTAGTTACATAATAAAATAGTATAATGAGGAAATCTATAATTGGTTTCTCAGTTAGGGAAATTACACATGTATAAATGAACCACATTGTTAACTGTTGATTTCCCTAATTAAATTGAAGAATAAGATAAAAATAATAATCTCATTTTTAAAATATGAAAATGAAATTTGAAATATGAATTTGACAAATACGACAGTCTCATAATAGATCGCAATGGTTGAATTGTATATAGCGTATGTCCCGGTTAGATGTGAGGTTCTGGGTTTGAGTCCTTTTCTGTGTCTTGTTCATTTTCATATTTTTTTCCCAATTAGATTATTATTGTTACTTCTTCTTCAATGCTTTATTATATTGATGGGAAAAAAATTCCTAAAGTTATAAAAAGAGTTTATCTTATTAAAAAAATATTTTCAAGACGTCATTAATTGCTTTGCTTTCTTTTTACGATTTGTATTTCCTAAAAAAAAAAACATCTCAACATCAAAAATATCATCTGCTGGGAAAGAATTTATATTTTACGCAGGTATAGATGGTAGGTATCTGCCAAGGGAGCGACAAAACATACTCCATAAAACTACTCTATAAATTCCGCAATGCAGCGAAAAGATTTGAGCTTTGCAGATATTCGTGGAGGTGGGCACTTACACCCTACACCTATTAATATGAAGCTTTCCACTACATACTGTATACGAAATCTTTTGCTGGATGTTCGTTTTACACCTTGCAATTTTTCAAGATTTACCCATTTCTAATTGTTTGTAATACCATCATATGGGAAGATCGAAAGTGTAAACTTAAAAATAATTCATAATGTCCTTATTTATAGATGGATGGTAGCGAATTGATTATTTTAGGGAAAAATTCATTCTTCGCAAGTTGTGCCATAAAATGTTTATTTGCGTCCGTAAACACGCAAAATGAATTATCTTTAATTGCACATAACAACTGGAGCGACAGAGAAATTTAAATCTTTTTCCTCGGATTGCTAAAGGATTTTTTTCCGCCCACATTAAAAAAATCATACTTCCGAATTTGAATATGGAGACATACAAACTGATTATAGTTCTATATATCACATATTCGTAGGATTTATAAATAAAATATAAACTCGTTAACTTAAAAACATTTTAAAGAATCCAGATAACATTTACTTTGTTTTATTTTGAATTTAAAACATATTTTATAGTCGCTTTCATAAAAAAATAAATTTAAAAATTTGCCACATTTTGCCAACAAAGCAATCCGTGATTGTGGAAATAGTGCCATAGGGTGGCAAAAAGCGCTCGAGTGGTTAAACGTATTGCTAACAAAAACTTATTGCTAACAATATGTTTATTTCTCAATAAATCATTTATTTAGATTATTTCTGTTGATATTAATCACAGCAAACAATAAAAAATATATCAATGTGATTAAAACAAAGAAATTGTATTAATTGAATATACAGGGTGTTAAGCATCGTACCTACTTGACTTACTTTAACCAGTGATTCCTGACATTATTTGTGGTAAAAATTGTTAATGAAATTTTTGTCTCCGGTGACTTTTTAGTTGTCTTTTTTTTCTTTCAAAAACTTTTTCTTTAAAATCAAAGATAAAAAAATTCTCTCACATGTCGACACTGGTCTTTAAGCTAAGTAACCAACTAACCCTCACCCCGCCCCTAACTTCCCAATACCTACTAATTTTTATGTTTTTGTAGAAAAAAAAATATATGTCACCGGAGACCAAAATTTTATTTACGTTTTTTACTTCAAATAATGTCAGGAATCACTGGTTAAAGCAAGTCAAGTGCGATGCTTAACATCCTGTATAATGAATCACAAAGAATTTGCTGAATGAAAATATTACTTGCATTAAAAATCTAAATACCCTATATACATGCCGTCGCAAGAAAGCAATAATGCTGTAACAGCCAAAAACCAAATTGTTCACCAGACCCAAAAAACTTTTCAGATTTTAGAAAAACATTCGTAACTTTTAAACCAGTGGTTTGGGAAATGCCATTTTTAAAATGATTAAATGAAAAAAATATGACATATCAAATAGCTGTAATAAATTTGTTTATAAGTGAAGAAGTACAATGTTTTTGGCGCTTACAGCGGTTTTTTTATGTACGCCAAAAATGTTGTAAACACCGCTGCTAAATGTATGAATACTCAAAATCAACTTTTTTGTCAGCTGAATAAATTGCTGTAAGCGCCAAAGTATATCAAAATTAAAATTTTGAATAGCTGTAAATGTGTGTCGTTATTTTTTGGGCTAAATTTGTTTGGTTTACAACTTTCAAAAAGTAACACCGTAACGTACAAATAACAATATACATTTATAATTGTAGTAAATACACTAACTTAATCTAAAATGTTCTAACAAGTTATAGTAAACGACAAGCGTTATTAGAAAGCAAACGAATAAAATGTAGTAACAGTAGTAGTAAATGCATTCTTTGAAAATCACCCTCACCACAATCACCAACCTAACGACTAATGTTTCTGTGTACGTGATTTTGTCGTTTCTCTTTAAAATGGAATATTGTCGTAACCGCCAAACGTAAATAAACACAGGGTTTTGAGGTGTGTACATCAGTTAAAAAACGTATTATTGTCAAAAGTATTTCCGTACAGTTCTTATTTATCGTTATAGAGTCACGGGACCCAGATAAATCGACGCAGAAAAAAAACCCTGCAAAATGGTATTCAAAAAGTTTTTTATCGTAGGTAGTGGCGGTTACAGCAAAATTGATTTCCTGCGACGATGTGTATAAATGGCATTCAGGGACGTATTTGACTTACTCTAACCGGTAATTCCTGACATTATTTGAAGTAAAAAAAAAAAAAAAAAAAACAGTGACATTTTTGATGTTTTTTTTTAAACTTAAAACATAAATAATCTGAAGATATTTAACAGTTGGAGTCGGGTTGGGGAAATTGGGTGGTTACTAGGGTAAATAATGTTAAGTTTCGATCTGAATAAAAAAATTAAAAAAAGGGAGATAAAAAATTTATTCTCATTTTTTAAAAAACCGGAGATAAAAAATTTATTCTCATTTTTTACTGCAAATAATGTCAGGAATCACTCGTTAAAGTAAGTCAAGTAGGTCTCCTAACACCCTGTACATATTACCCGTAGTTTTGTTTTAAGCCATTACCAATTTGACCACCAATGACAAACTAATCAACTGAATAACTAAACAGCATTTTATGATATGTATTTTAACATCTTTGAAAGAATATTCATTTTGTGTCGTCGCGCTCAATTGACTTTAATTGCAACTGATTATCTGGTCTTCATTATTAAATTTGTTGTTTAAAGTTGTCTAGGAACATCCAGCTGTATCTTAACCTCATCAGTCACCTACATAATAATATGTCCAGTGAGTATCCTTTTTAGGTACCTGAACCCTGAACATAGAAACTTTCTCCTTGGTGAAAAGGTATGTGACATTTCAATCACTCTTGACAACTGACACCTACCAATACTCAAAAAGAACACCCATGTGTTTTGTTTTTACGCGACATTTTGGAAGTAAATACTTCTTTACACACTCTTGACTTGAGAGGTAAACTGACGAATGTGTAACGAAAAGTGAAATGCGTTGCGAAGCGAACGGGCTCACTGTGTAGAAGCAAGAGAGAGTGCGCGCGCACATATTCTTTTTCTCTTCCTCTCACAGCCAGTGCATCAAATATTTCAGTCAGTATGTTGAAATACCAGCGACGCGCCAAACGCGGTGGGGAGCGGACGTCGATGCGTACAGCTTGATCGGGCATGGCGAATGATAATAAATTAAAATAAATATTTGTAGAATATTTATACATGTATATATTTTAAACATATATATACATAGACAAACATGTAGATAGAGCTAAAGAAGTATTTACTTCAGTCGTGTGGTCTTAAGCACACTCGTATTTTTTGATGGATGAATTGTTACTGTACTCGTATTATGCAGGGTGATTTTTTTTGTAAAATTAATGTTTTTGAGTGTTTTTGGTATAATAGCTCCACACAGAAGGCCATGAGGAAAATAATTCACTTTTATGGTATTTTTTTGGAAAGGAAGTGATGGATGTATGAGTCATTCCCTCCAACTGCGGTGCAAGGCGAGGAGACGAGAGGTCTGGGCTGGTCTCGCACAATAGTTTATTGTCCACAGAAAATCTGTATTACTTTTGTCCTTTCTCTCTCCCGGTCTCTCCCGAACCGGCCCCCTACACAGTAGGTGGGCAAACGCATTCACAGCCAAGACCTAAACAAACCCATGAACCTGGACACCCCTCCTAAGTCACCAAAATTAGCGAACCACTTGTTATTTCATTGTATTTTCTTTTGTTTCATATGCAGGTACTTACAATAAATATTATGGTTTATGTAATGCGTTCATTGTTTGTTTATCCACACTTACTATTGTAACTTTCTGTAGGCTCCATGGTATTTTCTAGGTGCAACATTGTTTTTTCAATTTTGTTAAAAATAAATGAAAATGGGTAAAATTCCCTTTAAAATTTTATTTTTTCTCTCTCCGCCTGTTCCCGCGGAAATGCGAAAATAATAACCTTATACTCTACACCTAATAAACCTTATAATAATAACATTATAAAATTTTACGTTGGAACTGGCAGAGGAAGGATAAAAGTAGACTGAATGTTGTTGAAATGAGATCCTTGAGATGTATGTGTGGTAAAACCATGTACGATCGTGTGAGAAATGTGGAGATCCACAAAGAATGCAAGGCTGACATAAAAACATAAAACAAAAACATACATAATACCAATCTCAGATTGAGATTTAGAAGCAAATAACCAACAAAAACCACGGTTCGTTATGACGCAGGAAAAGTTTTTGTATTTAATAATTATCAGTCCAAAAACTTGAATTATTTTTTTAAGAGGGGGAACCTCAGATGGTTTAGGCATGTAGAGCAAATGAACGAAGAAAGGAGCGCAAGGAGAATATGTATATGGAATAAGATGTAGGGGACGCCCGAGGAAGACAAGGCAGGATCAAGTGAATCAGATACTTGAGTCGGGCCATGTCAAGAATCAGAAAAATAGAGTATGTATGAGACGATTTGTGACAATGTGGCGGTCCGTCCTTTCTGCCTACCCCTGCGGAGAAACGGCGTGATGGTTAGTTAGTTAGTTACTTACTCTACACTATCGGAAGGAGAATAGATACAATATTAAATAATTCCTTTCTACTATGGAAAGCGGTTCTCAGCTATGTGAAGCATTTTGCTTTATTTTTTTTCATCGGGAGTCACTTTCTCTCGACTACAAAGGAGAAGTCAAGTGAAGTTAGGAAGTCTAGTTGAAAACTAGTCGGCGGTCACGTATTTTTTTTTCGCCTTTTCAAGTGCCTTTGCGATTTGATATTCATAGCTTAGAGTGTCACACGTTCGTACACGTAGAAAGTTAATTTAAATTCTTAAATGGTGACTTGATATCATGGGGCCGGTCATAATAATGATTTGCATTATAACCACCTACCTATTACTGGCTACTACATTTTACTACAGCCGACGTAGGTTATTAGGAACTTACTCTGAAATCTGGCCTAAAAAAATTTGCAAACATTTTTTTTGGTCAACGAAACTCTTCTCGGCGCGATTTTTTCCGCGATGAGCTATGGAGCTTTGAAAAATGTTAGATGTCAAAATATAGGAAAGGGCGCCATGTTATTTCTTTCAGTATTTCATTTTTATCTATATCTACTAAGATCGAGCGGTAAAATCAATGGTATTGGTTAATACAAAATAAATTTCCACAAGGTACTTCTACGGTAAGTTTTCTGTGTGTAGCTGTTCAAGATTTCACCTAATTAGAGAAAACTTCACACTGAAATAAATTGATAGACTTTTTTGCAGAATATTAACATTTTCGTATTTTAACAATTTGAACACTAGTATCTTCGTACACGAAATAATCACGAGCCAAAGATAGCAAAGCTATACTAAGATTTGTTTCCAGATCAGAATAGCCAGGTGTTTCCCCACCTTCCTCTTCCCCGTCTCTTTCCCCTCTTCACTACCTTCAGCCTCACAACATATCCCAATTGGGAGTGCAATAGTCACACTACCTACAGACGGGAGCGGTTAAGACTCTTGTGCGGTATTCACATAAAAAAGCAACTAACTCTTAACTTTTTTTTTCAATTTTTTGAAAAACTTTTTTTATATGTTTAATGATTTAGCGTTTGCGGTTTATTGGAGTTTATTTTTTTGTTGCTTACGTAAATGAGATCCCTTCTTAAATACTGGCCCTCGGTGAGAAGCACTCGTAAAGAATGTAGTTACCAGTTGAATTATACACAATATACAGTGTATAGATATATATATATATATATACACAATAAATAACCTGTTGGGTTTCTTTGCCTTCTTTACATCTCTCAAGGAAATCTCTTTTTAGGCTTCCTTATTCATAAAAACATAAATCAAAAACCTACATATTGAGGTTAGCAGTAGCAAACAACCAACAAAAACAACGGTTCATTATGTTATGACGCAGAAAAGTTTTTGTATTTTATAATTATTTGTCAAAAAACATGAATATATTTTTTTTACTGTGATTACCACACAAAAGTCTCAACTGCCTCGAGCAAATTCGTCTAAGGCATTTTCAAATTATGGGAATTAAATGCACGGCGAAAAATTTTATTCTAAAATACGATCATTATATTCGTAAAAACGGTTAAAAACGGGACTGAAGTTCTTACGAACAAATTAACAGTGTTTCAATGTTTATTGGCGGGAACATGTAAGAATAATTTGTTGGTATACGTAATTTCGTATGTATACCATTCTTACATTTTCCCGTCAATAATCATTGAAACACTGTTAATTTGTTCGTAAGAACTTCAGTCCCGTTTTTAACCGTTTTTACGAATAAAATGATCGTATTTTAAAATAACATTTTTCTCCGTGTGGGGAACAGAAGCGAAAAAGGGAGATTCCAAGCATCTTTTCCATTCAAAATTGTGATATTTTTCCAGGACGATACTAGGGGTTAAAAAAATCTACACAATATTCCGTTCAACAATGACCAAATAGTTGGCTGATGGGGAGAGGGGAGTCTGAAAATATTACCAGTGTTCAATATTGTCACTTAAAAATTGTAATACATATTAATAAGAATAACATACCCACTCGAGCGCTTTTTGCCACATTATGGCACTATTTTCAAAACCTCGGATTGCTTTGTTGCCAAAATGTGGCAAATTTTCAAAACAAATTTTTTTTATTAAAACGATTATAAAGTATATTGTACATTTAAAATATAACAAAATAAATATTCTCTAGATTCTTTAAAATGTTTTAAGGTTAAAGATTTAATTATACATTTTTTTAAATCCTACAAATATATGATAATAGACAAAATAAGGGGAATTCATTGGCCACATAGAACTATAATCAGTTTGTTTGTCTCTGTATTCAAATTCGTAGGTATGATTTTTTTAATGTGGGTGGAAAAATTTCCTTTAGCAATCCGAGAAAAAATATTTTAATTGCTCTGTCGCTCCAGTGGATAATTAATAGATAGAATTAAGAAAAGCAATAATTACATCACGCCTAACTAGAGCTTATGGTATCTACTTATAGCTAATGGAACAGGAAACCTATAAAACCCAGCTTGCAACCATCGGTTTCGAAACATGTAGGTAATTTTGGTTACATATTAGTAGTTGATACAAAAAAAACAAAGTTATTTGTTTCATTTAAGATGATCCACTGGTCCTTCACTCATTCGGAATTGGGCGGAGCGAACGATTTTTGGGCGTTTACCAATAAAAACCCTAATCTCTAGCAAACAACAGTGTTTTGTTATTCCGCAAGTATATTTTTAAAGATCGAAGCGCCGCGTAGACTAAGGCATGTCCGTTTGCCCCGGGCCCTGGGCGTAGAATGAGCGACGGGCTAAAATCCTTCCGTACATGGCATAAGGATGAAATTCGCACTTACAAATTCGTTGGGTACCGCCTATTTTTATTCACTGAAAAGAAACGTCGCCAAAATGCACGTTTTATTTTATATTCTGAAGTTCAGATACAAATATTAAAATGTTTTCCGATCACTCTATAAGAAACTTAATTAGCTACATTATTCAATAAAACAACACCAGAAAAAGGATTTGTAATAGAAGATTTTTCACTTTTAACCATTTTTTATAGGTCAGACGCATAATTCTTTCTTCACCTTAATTGTTTCAAATATTCTCAATTTTTATTATGCACCATTTTGTAGGTGTCCTATTATTTATCTGCTCTATAAATGTAGACATCTATTTAACAAAAATATAATTAAAATATTATAATTCTTAGTTATTATCTGCCTATGTAATGTATTATGGTACCTACATATAACTAACCCAAAAATTAAACAAACATAAAATTGCCCATGCCGGGATTCAAACCCGCGATCTGATGCGAGTCCGGTGCCAATGAGCTTACCGATCTTCCACATAAGACGTCTTTGCCCTAAGTAAAAGTTTCATTTCGCTTAAAAGTGGGATGACATACTCTATTATTATTTTGGCCCTACGTACAATATGTTTGGCAAAAATCTAAACTAGTTGTAAATATTATTACAATGACATACCCGTTTTTATCAAGTGCAACCTCGCGGGAAACATGGAAAGGACCCTACCGGAACAAATAATATCAACCCTTTTGCCCAAAAAGGGAAGAGCAAACAATTGCGCCAAATTGGAAAGCATTTTATACAAAAAATAATATAATGACCAACACGATTCCAATGGGATTCCGCTTTGACTCGTCAGTGCATTGTGAGCAAAAATGAATAATCTGATATTCAAACAAAATAAATTATTTTTTAGTAAGTACCTACCTACTTCAGGCATTTGGCAAAAATTCATACCATTTTATTTTATTTTATATTTTAAATAAAGCTTACCTTCTTTACATTTTGCACTAAAATGTTATTTTTTTTTTCGGAAAGAATTTTGTTTTTGAATTTTTGCTGTTTGTGAGCAGGAACGAATATACATTATTTTTGTCCGCCATTTGAACAAAACAGTGTTTTAGGAATAAACTGCTGGACTCAAATCAAACCAAGCTTTCCAGCTTCTTTCTTGTGCATATTCCAGGGAAACGCAAACATTGGCACCCGTATAGCGAGGCAAGCTTGCCTACCTTTTAGCGGTAAACGTGTCACCCTACACGGAGAAAATGTTATTCTAAAATACGATCAGTTTATTCCAAAAACGGGACTGAAGTTCTTACGAACAAATTAACATACTTTCAATGTTTATTGGCGGGAAAATGTAAGAATAATTTGTTGATATACGTACGAAATTGCGTATACCAACAAATTATTCTTACATGTTCCCGCCAATAAACATTGAAACCCTGTTAATTTGTTCGTAAAAACTTCAATCCCGTTTTTACGATTAAAATGATCGTATTTTAGAATTACATTTTTCTCCGTGTAGGAGCTTATGTAGATGGTTATTTTGATTTATATATATATATATATATATATATATATTATTCTTGATCATCGTTTGGTAGCAAATTCAATACCATACAGTAATTCAGCGTATCATCCGATTTCCGTAAAAATCGGCTTACAAAATATAAAACCTTTCCAAATCCCATCCCACCTACAAGAATAAATTAGGTATGTATATGAATGGCAAGCCAATGTTTTTTTCAATGCAAACATAAAACAGTTTACCGGAATTTTTCGGAAATCCCTTTATAACACTCAGATGTCAGACGTTAGATGATCACATTCGTAAACTTACCTAATCATATTTGTACACAGTGGCGGCTCGTGACTTTTGTTGAGCTAGAGTTGATGTCATTGTTGATGTCATTGTTGATGTCATTGTAGCTGAAAAATAGATATTTTTTTTTTTAATATATATACGAAGATTTTCAGGAAAAATATAGGTATATATTTATTTTTCGGCTACACGACATCAATAATGCCATTTTCATTAATATTAACACTCTAGCTCACCAAAAGTCACAAGCTTTATAATTTTGTTTGAAAAACATTTTGGTAACTTTTTTAGGCCGTTTTTTTTTAAATGGCACAAAAAAATTGACGACATATTGTACATTGTACATACCTACTGGAGAACGAGTGTGTGTGTTTGTATCTACAAACCTATTTGTGTATCTACGCTAGAGTAAGAATTTAAAAAAAAAGTTATTATTATAGCTGACAATTTTGTGTGAAGAAAATCAGGAATAATTTGTTTTCGAGAAAATTATTTTTTAATTGTAAATGTTTAGATAAATATTCAGAAAAATGAACTACAGTAGTTAATGAAACAAATACTTAGTTTTAAACCACTTTATTTTTATTTATACTTGTCGACCGGTTTCGGTTGCACTCAATCTTCATCAGGACACTAAAATATAAACTAAATCATAATACAGAGAAACAATATCAGGTAAACAAAGTAGAGAGAGAAAGCAATATATGGGAGAGGGAGAGAACGTCATAGACTGGTTGGTGGAGGGGGAGGGGGCGGCGTAAAGGAAGGGTGGGGGTTACATAGGGAGTAAGGGAACAACTTTAATATCGGACTGTTGGTTAATTCTAGCTGTTTGTTTAAAATTTGGCAATTATTTTTAAAGTGGCTTAAAACGAAGTATTTGTTTCATTTGGTATAATGTCGAGCCACAAAGTGTTTGCTTTCTTCGATAATACAGTAGGTAATTAAATTTAATTAAAATAACTTTTTTTTATACCTTTTAAACTTAAACGGTTAAAGTTTTTTTGTTACAACAGAGCCTGGGTTAGATTTGAATGCAACCTTTATTATTTTTCTGTGTCCTCTTATTTTTCACGTTTCTTTCATAGTTATTAGTACCTACCTATTATCTTCTTCCTCAATGATATAGGTAGGTACCTATTACATCAAACCTACCTACCAACGTTTACCACTCTGACACATTCTTAGAAAATATGAAGAGGAGATATACCAAGAATATGTTTTAAATTTGGATAAAATACTTTAAGATAAGTTATGTGTATTTTTTCAACAGTTTTTACTTATTATATTAAGTTTTAATCAATGACTAAACAAAATACCTAAAATAATGAGTTGGCATACCGATCCAAATACCTACATACCGAACATTCAGTTCATTCGATTATACAAAAAAGGCGGCGGTTTTTATGGTTATTATTCAGTTAAATACATCATTGGTGGCCATTTTTGTATAACCATTTGGACAGAATGTTTTATTGGTATGCCAAGTCCTCTCTTATGCCTTGTTCTGACTGGGAGAGTATTTTAGTCGAGTGGCTAATATATTAGTAACTAAACGTGCCCGAACATTACACTTTTAGTAGAGTAGGCTAGTCAGCTCTTTAGTAGATTGAATCCATTTGGTTCTATTTTTCGGCGAGTAGAGTCCCTCTCCATGCGTCCCTGCGCACTGACATGCGCAGTTCATTCGTAGACCCACACACGTGCAATATGTCGTGCTGTTGGCGCGAAAATTCTACTCTAAAATTCTTTATTTTCGCGGCTATTAATCTATTTTCGTGGCAGTTTATTTATTTTCATTTCACTAATTTATTCTTCCACTTTTTCTAAAATAATCATTGCAATCAGCTTAATTAGCGTATTATTATTATGTTGCAGCCCGTCATGTCGTGTCGCGTCGCTTACTAATGAACTCTACTTGACAGCAGTACGAACACTTTTTAGTGGGTCAAGTAGCGAGTTACTCGCCACACGACCTATTACTTGTCAGGTCAGAACAAGGCATTTTATTATTTTAATATTTAATTATTTCAGGGTATTTTATTTAGTCATTAGTTTTAGTCGATATTTTAAAGAAAAGTTTCGGCGCTTCTGGTTGGGAAAGAGACCCTTGTGTGTGTCGGCGAGCGGAAAGCGGCAAGCGGCAAGCAGCAAGCGGCAAGCAAGGAGGTGAGTAGGTAGGACTGATCCCTGCTAGGTCTGCTGGTAGCTGCTAGCTCCGCTGGTTAGGTACCTCCATAGACCGCATTAGTTTGAAATAACGCACTGCGCCAAAACTTCTGCCAAAGCAAAAAACTTGTTACCAAATAACAAGACCCGCTGGGGGGATTCTTGAGCCGCCGCCGCGCCGACTTGCGCAAAGACTGATTTTTATTATTTTTTTCAATTGGATGGGAACATTCAAAGAATGCCTTACTTTTAAATAAATAAAAGTGTGTAGGGAGGTATCTTGAAATCATAAAAGATCACTCTTCTTATTTAGGATCTTCTAGTTCTGTACTCGTAGAAATATGGATAGCTATGTGTCATTTTAATGTTATTAAATGTAACCACTTTTTATCGTAATGAAGGAACTATTTGCACTGAAATATGTTGATATAAATATTTAAAAAATAATATTTCAATTAAGTAGAAGATAACAATAATAATTTAAATTAAAATATGAAAATGAACAAGACAGAAAAATAATAAAAAATAATGGTCGCAACTAAATATTTCATTATACTTTATTTAATAGTGGTGCCATAAAATAATTTTGCAATTATTAATGAAGGAAAAAATATTTTATAGTTTGCCAGAATAGGTAGTTAGGTAGTAGTACCTAAATTAATTGTGGTTTTTACGATTATTTACTTACCTACCTTCATACTTCTTTATATCTAGGTATCTACTGATTTTGTTCTTCTAGCGTTTGCTGTAGGTACCTACAACAATTGAATAAAAAATCAACATGAATCATTGAGATGTTTGCTTTTCACTTTAACTGCCTGTCGACTGTTGATTTTCAGATGATTTGGTGGTACCTACTATATGTATATACAGGGTGTTAAGGTACGTTAACCAGTGATTCCTGACATTATTTGGAATAAAAAATGTAAGTGAAATTTTGGTCTCCGGTGACTTTTTTTATGTATAATTTTTTTTTTTCAAAATATTTTTTCTTCAAAATCAAACAAAAAATTTTTTTTTTCACATGACCTTATTGGTCACTCAGCCGAGTTACCGCCCCACCACTTACCCGGCCCCCAACTACCCAATACCTATTATAATTTATGTTTTTGTAGAAAAAAAAAAAAAAACATCAAAAATGTCACCGGAGACCAAAATTTCATTTACTTTTTTTACTTCAAATAATGTCAGGAATCACTGGTTAAAGTAACTCAAGTACGTACCTTAACAACCTGTATATACTATAGGTATTTTGTACACGGAGAAAAATTTTATTCGAAAATACGATCATTTTATTCGTAAAACGGTTAAAAACGGGACTGAAGTTCTTACGAACAAATTAACAGGGTTTCAATGGCGGGAAAATGTAAGAATAATTTGTTGGCATACGTACGAAATTTACGTATACCAACAAATTATTTTTACATTTTCCCGTTAATAAACATTTAAACCCTGTTAATTTGTTCGTAAGAACTTCAGTCCCGTTTTTAACCGTTTTACGAATAAAATGATCGTATTTTTTAATAACATTTTTCTCCGTGTAGAAGAGACGAAATGCTACATCGATTAGATATGATTTCAAAACGGGTAACTACCCATTGTAGTAGATACCATTGAGGTACCAATGCATTGGTACCTACATACACCCTGTAGGTAGGTACCTATCTATAGGTAAGTGGGGATCCGTCGGTGACATTTAACCTACGATCACCTGAAACAATAGGAGGGTAGGAACCTACCTAACTTTTTCTTTTTAAAGAAAGACTAACATTTCCGGGCTACGAATAATCTGAAAATATTTGAAAATCTCCTACTATCACCACTGTAAGCGGAAAATGTTATTCCTGTTGTGATGGAGGACGAAGAATCGAGCCGAGGAATTGAACACGCAGTGCCTGGGTGAAACCCAAACGCAATGCCAACTCGGCCATTCGTAATTTTTTTTATTCGTATTGCACGCAGAAAAGGATAATAATTGCATACCCAAATAAAATACATGTAGGTACTACTAATGTAAAATAAAATACTATCAAGTTCAATTTTTTATTATTATTTTGTGTACTTTTTTAACACTTTACGTCACAAAATACTTCTTTTGGCTTGAAAGTTAGTAGGTAGGTACCTACCCACTATAAAAAAATTCTTCCGCATGTCACCACTTGTCACTGTGCCGAGTAACCAACGTACCTCTTACTCCGCCCTCAACTGTTCAATATCTACGATTTTTTTGTGTTTTTATAGAAAAAATAATCATCAAAAATTTTACCGGAGACCAACATTTTTATTTATATTTTTTACTCCAAATAATGTCAGTAATCACCGATTAAAGTAAGTCAAGTACGTAGATACACATTGTATATGTAGATTGTAGATATGTACTATCTATTCTATAGGAGTGGGTATTAGTAAAAAAGAATGTTAGTAAAGATAATAATTTTAATTCGTACCTACTTGGTACGAGTAGGTTAGTTAGGTACATTGTCTACCCGCAGTAGCAGGAATGCCCCCTCCGAACTCCGAATAGCCCACACCGCGCGCCACGCCCCAGGAATAGGGGTACAAGTACATTCACGGCATCGCTGGCCAACCATTTCAACCGGATCTAAATGGATTGTGTTTAGCTAAAATTCACGTAGGTAGGTACTTTTTCTTTTTATTGTCTATTATATAAGCTGTTTATAAACTCGCCTACTTGTGATTTGTTACATTGTTTTCTTTCTTATTAAGTACCTACTAGCTGAATCACCCGGCCTTGCCAGGGCTTTTTTATTCTGTTTTAAGGGGAGGGAAAAAGAGATATAGATTTGTTTTACGAAATTTGTTTGTTTTACGAGTGACCCTCTTCTTGTTTTGATGGTAAAGTATGCAAAATTTCACTCACCTAGGAATAAAATTGAAGATATGTGAACTTATCAAATCCATCAACAAACAAAAACAAACAATCAAATTTATATATTTCTAAATTGTTTTAAAATTCTAAAAATTCTAAAAACATTTTTTTGTCAAGCTGTGATGACAGTTTGAGTTTGTCTTCGGAAGGCGAAATAGCTGTCACGCATAGATAATAATAATATTCACCCATACAGCAAAACTTGTTTCCAAATAAACTTTTGAAGTAAAACTTCTTTACGCACGCTTGACTTAGGGAGTAATGCGTGACGAGAGCGTTACGAAAACTGTGATCGGGTGAAGCGAACGATAATAATTTTAAATAAATATTTTTAGAAAATTAATATATGTATGTGTACATACATGTATATATTATACATATATATATATATTATTGTAGAAAGCAATCACATTGTGGTTTGACATATAAATACTCAATACTAATTATAATTAGTATTGAGTTATAATTTGTGCCCTGAAGATGCTTGAGTAAAGCGAAACCGGTCGGTAAAGTAAATTAATAAATATCGTGGTTTTAAAACAAAAAAAGTGTTTTATTTTTATTAAACATATATATGTATATATACGTACACGTAGATGGAGCCAAATAAGTTTTACTTCAGTCACGTGGTCTAAAGCACACTCGTATATTTTTTTTAAATAAAATAATAATGTTAGATAATATAATTTTAATAATAATGAGTAGGTACCTAAATAAATAAAAAAATTAAATTTGCCAACATAATTTGAATCCAATAAGAATTTTAGTGTCAACATCGAATAGTTTTGTACGATGAAAACTGAAAATGCAGATTTCTCTGGCATATAAGTTATTTCATAGAAGTTAGGCAAAGAACAGTTATATCTCAGGGCTCTCCATTTTGGCCATCCCTACTTTCTCATAAACAACGAATGTACCTATCAAAAAAAGAGGCGTTACAACGGTCTTTTCACTACACAATATGTTAGTTGGTATTTCTTTCACTTTATAATCCACGTAGGTGGCTGCCTCATTAATAAAAATATAATTTAGTAAGTGCATACCAACCGCCGGTATCTAAGTTTTTTTAATCGTGTTGCTATGCGCGGATAAGGTCGACCGATAGCGTCCGCCGCCAACTCGCGGCGTTCGTTCGCAAAACTAACGCTAAATGAGATGGCTTGAACTAAAAATGCGGACAACCGACCTAACACATTAGCATTAACAATAAGAAACAAGAAGATACCTTTATAGATTTTTTGGCCTGGCCTCAGGAAAATGGAACTAGAAGATATTACATTTTTATAGCAATTTTGTTTATCTCTTCGAGTTATATAGGAAAGTACTTAGGGCAGCGGCGTAAGGTGAAAGGCTGTGCCCACTCTCAAATCTAAAGTAAACAGGCGTATTAAATACATAATTGTAATTATATTATCATATATATCAGCACAAAAAGATAGTAATATGGTCAATTTCAAATACTCAATGCCCATAATACATAAAATACAATTACAATTTGGGAGGCGGGTGTGGGTACCGCCGTAGCGGGAACCATTTATTGGATAACCAACACTACTGCCATTATTCATCCCAAGTGGTTCGCTATTTTTGGTGACTTAGCAGGAGTGCCCGGGTTCATGGGGGTGAGATTTGTCTAGGTCTTGTCGGCCAATTTGCCCACTTTTGCGCCGGATCGGGAGAGATTGATTGAGGGAGACATAACCTAGATCTTTCCAGCCGGAGTCCCTCGACCAATCGCCATTCACCGCAGTGAGAGGGATTGACTTATCTATATGTCACTCCTAGATATATTGACCCTAAGATTTCTACTCAAAGATCTTTTATTCTCAGAACTTCATCATCTTCCTTTCCCTATAGAGACCCTCCACACAGCATCCACAAAGATGGCGTAGGCCCTGAGGAATTTTCTTTCCTCAGGGCTTAATGTAAAAAGCTTCAACTTGAGCTAATGTAAAAAAAAAACATTATTGAAAACTACACGCAACCTACATTTGGTTATAGAGTAGAGCACGCCACTGGTAAGTACCTACCGAGTGTCCCCAAGTTCCTATAACGATACGTCTGATAACAGATTTGGCCTTGGAGAATATTGTAGTGATAATCAGTTACATTAGTTTGCTTAACAAACAAGGTACCTACTACGTACCTACCTACTAACTATGTACTACCTAATAAATCCGTGATGTAAATTATATAAAAGGTGACATTTTAATAAAATTATTGATCTACATAATTATGTAATAGAATGCTAAACTGCCAACTAACTTCTTTGAAACACATCAATTTCTGAGAAAAGTTATTTTAAATACTATAGTTATACGAGTTCCTAATATAGGTAAATAATATTAGATACTAAGTGTTGGGAGGACTTACCTAATACCACAAAGCAATACAAAGGTAGATGTTTGTAATTAAATAAAAAGGATTTTAGATTATACAGAATAATGAGTTGGTTTGTGTACACGGAGAAAAATGTTATTCGAAAAAACGATCATTTTAATGGTAAAAACGGTTAAAAACGGGGATTGAAGTTTTTACGAATAAATTAACAGGATTTCAATGTTTATTGGCGGGAACATGTAAAAAAAAATTGTTGGTATAAGTAATTTCCCGCCAATAAACATTGACACACTGTTAATTTGTTCGTAAGAACTTCAGTCCCATTTTAACCGTTTTTACTATTATAAAATTATCGTTTTTTCGAATAACATTTTTCTCCGTGTAACAACAGCATGTGTGGTGGGCTTATCATATCCGCTTTTCTCTTGAATGATATGGCTTGGGTACATTAATTGGAAAATATGAAAAAATATACAACCCTACTTATTTATTCACATTGAAAGATAGGTATAATACAATATATAATATAATTCCAGCCTGAACTTGATACGATCCATTCTCGCGCAGGTAGAGTAATTTCACTGACTTTACAATGACCGTAAGGGATAGAGAAAGATGCGCAAAAAGCCACGTGCGACAGAGAAAGGAGTGGGCATCGAGGCATGCCACTTCTCCGCTTAAACTCGCCTATTGCGACAATTTCTGTTTCAACGTCAGGTCGGTATTAAAGTAAAGTAGATATTATTCAGGTTTTTTTTTTTAAATTTTTAGTTTAAAATGATAATTTTCGCTTCTAACATAAACTACCTAAATAGCAATAGCGGATGTAGACAATACTTATTACAGATTTTCTTGTGATTCATTGAACTTTCTTTTTATTAACAAAAGTATTGAAAAGTAAACAAATAAGTATCTACTTATGCTTTATTAATTACGCAGAAGGGCAAAAATTTTCACATGACTGTTTTTTTAATGGAAAAAAGGAAAAATTCTCAGGTAGGAATTGTTTCAACGAAATACGTTTTCTTTGAAAATTTTATAAATTAAAATTTTGGCACTTCACGTCACTACTATAGATATGTAAACCTACCCAAATGGTAGGTAGGTAAATATTAGCGAAAATATTTGGATTAGTAGGTACCTACCTACCTAATTAAAGTTCTATTGGTAGGGATGTGTAATTTTATTTCATTAATATTTAGATAGATATATTTTGAAATTTTAATATGCAACAATTTATTTAACTTTCGAGTACCACGATAGACTCATTCTCGTAGTCGTATGACGTTTAAAAAAAAATTAACTGAAACATTTTTTTTAAAGAATTTCATAAGTATTTTTATTATGTTTAACATCACTGTAATCCTTTTCCTCGTTGGGAACGTTAATCTCGGGATGAAAGAACTGTAAATAAATATCCGTTTGCACTTCAAACTATTGTTTTTGTTTTGTACTTCTTTATTCACTTCACAGCGTTTACTTTTCAGTCACAGATTAAATCACAGGCGAGGTTTTTCAGATCACGGTCACTCCATATTATTATATTTAGATCATTATTTTTAATGAAATTATCACAAATATTTTATAATCGATTTTTTTGTATGTGCGTAGATGAAGCGATGCATACCTACTAGTATCCTAGATCTTGTTTAATTCTTCCAGTAGTATCTAGATATTTATTTCTAACAAAAGGAAAAATTTAAATAGTTTAAGTAAAATCGATAGAAACCAAGATTAGATGGAACAAAATTACCAAATATATCAATGAAATTAAAATTATTGTTTAAATAAACTTAGGGCGAATTGTTTCACAGAATTTGAAAAAATTACGAAATTTCAAATTTGATTTTCAAGTTTTATGTGAAAAAATGATACAAAAACAGAACTAGGATAGAACCTCAAAGCAGAACTTAAAAATTAAATTTGATGAATTGATTAAATTCTGCGAAACAACCCGTCCTTAAAGTTCTAAAACCTCTAAAAGAATGCGTTGATAAGCTGCAACCGCACGCTTATCTGAACTCTTTAAATGAAATTGTGAGCTAATGAATTGTAACTAAAACACACTTTAGTAGGTATTACTTGCAGCTTACAGTGCAAAAATGATTAATTATATGAAACACCGCTTTTAAAAACTAATAAACTAAAATGCATGTGAGAAATTAGGTACCCCGCGACGTTAGTATACCTACCTACTAGTGAGCGAGTAGTTAAATATCTGTTAGCTACCTACCTCATGTTGTCACTCTTGGTACAAGCTGTATAGGTATGTAGTACATGTAGTGCGAAAGTAGGGATATACACCAACTGCCAAAAGTGTAATCGAGTTTAAACAAATTATGACTATCGTCGTTTCAGTAGTTATGTTATGTTACTAATTATGCATTTTGACACCGTTAAAAAAATATTTTATTCAACATTTATAGTATCTAAGTAGTAGGAGTTTACTGTAGTAGTTAGAAATACAAAAAATAATTATTAATGTTTGGTAGATAGGTATGAGAAAAAGAAAACAGCAATTGAAAGTATAGTCCGTAGGTAGATATAGCTGTGAACAGAGAACGCCGCGCCGTGGACCAACTAGAGAAATACAACAATATTTTTTGTAATTGTATTTTTTGTAGTGAATGTGGGCCAAATGATAAGGTGATGGATTCGAAGGTCTGTCGCAAGACCCCGCTATCTACTCTGCTTGGCATTTGAAAATAGAAAAGATTACAAGACGCACGGCCGAACAAACTATATTGGGCAATAAAACGTTACAAAACTCTGAGAAATTTCCTCGAGTGGCGATACGTCGCTGGAATTACGTTGGTGGATATGCTAATGCCCCTCTCAACTTGAAAAATAATCTGCTAGAAGAGTGCGTCATGTTTTGGCAATAACGTACGACGCTTCTGATAAACCAAAGAAACATCGTGGCTCTGTGGCTACCACAAGCCATGAGGCTCTCCGTCTATTCATCCAAACCAGATATCGTGACTGTAATATCGTATTTAGTTATGAATGCAATCAAAGTAGGCCATTGACACCGTACTTTTATTAGGACATGCTCATCCTTCTCCTGAAGAGTTTTCCAACTTTTGGTTCCAGCAAATTCTTCAAGTTTATTGTACGATAAAACTTTATGTATGTGTGTATATAGACTACCAGTTTCAGCGGAAATGTATATAATGATTTTATAGATACCTCTTACTGATAACTGATACAGCTATGTAATTATTCTAAATAGATTCTAAGACAACTATTAAATCAGGGTGTCACGTAATGCAACGAATTGCGATGTTATGATTCGCATTATTTATAACATCATATGCAAAAAAAAATCATAATTTTTTCACTTTTATTTAAAGTTTAAAAACCAAAGTCTCTAGGTATAAAAGCGAGCACTTCCAAAAAGGTCGTTCCGTGTTCTAAATTCCAGCCAATGGAACAAAGCTATAGCGACAAAAAATGACTATACCCCTAAAGGCATAATTTATTACGTAGGTAGCCATTTCGGCCCTCCGAATTCTCGCTGGGAATCGCTGTGTCGCGTCGCGTCGGTTGGCCTCATAGGAATTCTCGTCAAGGGTGTAGCCTAACAGGAGGTACCCGCTGGAGGGCGGGCCAAACCCTAAAAAGGAGGAGGAGCTAGACAAATGCGGTCTGCCTAACCCTAGCTATAGCTGCGACCTAGCTAAATGTCGGGGCATGATGTCATCTTTAAATTTATTCCAACTCATACCTAAAGACTCTGAAGGTTGCCGTTTCAAGTTGATTGTGTGTACCTTTCCGACAAATTCAAAACTATGATTCAATAATGTTTCGTAAACATGGCTAGAGAATTGTGTTTTAAGTAAGAATTTATTGCGTACAGAGAGAAATTTCTATGGTGATACCTATCAAGGAAAACCATCGCAGTATTGTAAAGAGCAGCAAGATTTTCAGTGTTTTGCAAATATGTAATCGCTATTACCTTTCAAATACTAAATGTTCTGTAAACGTGTAAACATAATAATAGGATAGGAATACAGTATGAAATCAGGTAAAGTCAAAAAATATAGTCAAGAAGAGTCCATAAAAAAAGCTGAGATACATAAAATATATTTCAGACGATGTTTGCGGACGCATCTAATATAGGAGTATTTTCAGTTAAGTGTGTTTATTCAATAGTACATACACAATATCGCACAAATTAATACGGCATAATATTAATATTCGCAATAAACAGTAAATAAGCTTATAAAATTACATAATACAAATACGCTGGCAATCAAGTTGTAGATAAATGAAACAATAAATAAAATAAAACAGATTATCGAAAGAGCGAATGCGGAAAATGTGGTGCGAACAGTAGTGAGTTCCAAGGTCGGCCAGTTGGGAAGTATTCCAGTAGCGAAGTATTACGGCAGTAGGTATGTTGGTCTAGGCTAGGCCTAGGAAACCTTCGCAGCAAAGTCAGCAATCACACGGCCAGGATAGTAAGGACGGCCCGCGCAACCACTGATGTCACTGCTACTGCTGGTTCCCGCCAGGAATGCTGAGGTCCGAAGTGAAGTAGAGTTCCTGAAGATTGCGAGCTGACCCCATAGGAGAGAGAAAAAGACTGACTTGTAAATATAAAGCCAAAGTCATTCTTCCCTCCCCGATGTGGACTGCTCTGGCCGGCTGGCGATCGACGACTGCGGGCGGCGCGATGCCAGGCGCCGCGCGGGACCGAGGCCGCGGGAGGGGGTGCGGGGCGCGGGGTGCGGGCTGACAGCCGACCCGAGCACCCGAGCCGCCGTTATGTAATCGCAGGACGGACCAAGTTGAATTTTCGCGATCGACTACAGATTCGTAATTCAAATACGATTACTATCATTAAAAAGCAATAAAACAAACTCCTAACCTCGATTATGACAGAAATTAAAATGTTGGTAAGGAAATTCGGGCGGGCGCGAACGGCAAAAAAGTTTCAAACAAGATGGCGTCCGAAAACAATGCGGAAGTTGGAAAATTAGGTCGCGGGAAAAACTATTGCAATTCAACCGGAATAAAAAACTTCGTACAAAGGCAAACTCGCAAAAGGTAAACTGATTATTAAAAGGGCTGAAGTACGTTTGCCTGAGTGAGGAAAGTGACAAAGAACAGCGGGAGCAGAGATGGCAGCGAAGTAGCAAAACGGAACGTCCAGCCGGGCCGGAGCGCGGGAAATGAATGTCAGTCGGGAGTCCGGAGCTCCGGCTCCGAGCGGCAGCTCTGGCTGGTCGCGCGGGCGGGGGGCGGGGGGAGGGGAGCGGCGCGCGCAGGGCCCGCAGAGGCGCGCGGCGGCCCCGCGGATCGATGCACCGCCGCAGTGCCCCGTTTGGCGCCACAAACGTTCAAATTCGAATTTCGTAATGCGGAATAACGAACATGAACACCGAGTCCGAGCGTTGCCGACCAACTTGGCCGAACAATCTTAGCGAACAAAGATAATATAGGTACGCAGAGCTATCGACTTTTCCCGTTCCTTCCCTTCGGAAAACTAATAATCGCAAATATTTAACTCTTTAATCACATATTACATTTTAATAAATTAGTTTGACATTTAAAAACATGTAATACATACCTAGTGCAAAAATCGCGCAAGAACATAAATTTATATATTTTTTTAAAAATCGCAAAAATTTCATTTAAGTACGCAAAAATCATCTAGCAAATAACACAAAAATATGAAAATAAACCAAATAAAATTGCAAAAGTATTTAAAACAATAAGAATAATAACCGTTTTTCCCGAGTGAAGATACGCGACGAACAAAAGAACGTCCCGCGGCGTTCCGTAGCCCACCAAGAGACCGACCGGGTCACTGCGAATACACGCACTGGCTTCGTTCGGAGTTCTTAGTTCCCTCCTGGCGCGGCCCCGCGTGCTCAGGGAGGGGGCCGGGGGGAGGGGGAAGCACGTGCACCGGTCGGTGACCCTCCCTACACGTGCGGGAACTCCACGTGGAGCGGCCCTTCGTCGGAGGCAAGGGCCCCTGCACGGGCCACGACGTTACCATCGCAAACCAGGGCCCATTACCCTGTTCCCTTTCCGTACTGGCGGTTTACCCCTTTCGCGATGTGCGGCTGTGGCCTAATCGGCCCTTTGTGCTATCTAGGGCGACCCCGTTACTCGGGGCCCGTTCTGGATACTACTCGATACTATCTTGGACGTATACATCTAGGTACATGTTTCCTCACTTTCACTATCGGTTAGCACTTTTACTACTACGAAGCTCACTTTATGTTTTACTTTTGACACTCCTACCTAAGGAACGATTGCGCAGAAACTATCGTAGGACGCAGGTATTGGGTTGATGTTTTTCTTAATTACAGAATTAACTAATGTTAGCCGTACAGCCTTTCGGAACAATTTGGTGCTGAAAGCTCAGTGTTACACTTATATATTCATTAAGTGACTAATTATTATACATAAGTATTGATCGGATATTATATACGATTTTATAGGCTATATTATACGACCGTAAAGGAAGGAAACAAAAAACTTTTTTTGAGATAATACATAATTTGTAGGTGAACACAAAGGTAGGTAGGTACCTTTCAGTGGCGATCTGTGAGTTTTCAGTGAGATAGAATGCTTAGATTAAAAAATACGGGGTTAATGATGTTGTAGCTGAAAACGGATTTCTAAAAACATTTTTCTCCGTGCAATACTTTTATAACTCGGCTTGAAATCGTTGTTTCTTACGTTAGCTCCATACTCTTTCATAGTCTTGAGAAATATGAATTCCCTCAGGTACCTTCGTACATTTTAGGGGATGCTATTTGGAGGGATTTTTTAAGGAAAGGAAGAAGAGGAAAATTTGGGAAGGAAATAAGTATGAGTGCCAGGAGTGACTCTCAAACTGTGGTGCAAAGCGATGGTAATAGAGATTCTGGCAGGACAGGTCATAATATCTCCCTCAATCAGTCTCCCTCGATCCTGGTGGGCAGGCGCATCGGCCGCCAATCCTGGACTAATTGAACCCGGGCACCAAACAAAGGAAACCATTTAGGGTGACCTTTGGCAGAGGTGTTGGTTATCCACTAAATGGTTCCCGGGACGGCGGTACCCATACCCTCCTCCCAAATGCTCCCAGCTTGTTAAAACACAAAAAGCAATAATAAAAATAATCCTGAAAGTCCCCATAAGAACTCCATCAAAAGAAGTTTTCAAAAAATTTAATGTGTTCAGCATTATAAAACTGTACTCAAAAAATGCACTACTCAAATTTAAAGAAAATTATGCATACCTTGCTGACCAACACACCTATACTACAAGGACAAAATCTTCAAATCTACTAAACATTCCAAAATTAAATACAGCTTTCGGCCAGAAAAACCATTATTTCCATGCTACAAAATTATATAATGCCCTTCCGATTGAAATAAAAAATACCATGAATATACAAAAGTTTAAAAAGGACATCAAATTATGGCTAACGAAACATGAAGATGAGGAACTAATTAAAATTATTAAGTAACCCCAACGCAACCTACAGATAATAAACATAAACACTTTTTAAAACAACGCAAAATAATAAACATAAACACCTTTTGCTTTATTTATTTATATTTCGTGGAAACCAACAAAAACCAACAACAATGATGGGAAATAATGATCAACACCATACAACAACCTGCAGTCCACCTCGGAACAGGAATACCTAGTGAGGAGGACTGAGGACAAAATACTTAACTTTATATTCTTAATTTACTTTATATTGTATTTTCATTTTAATTTGTATTGTCATTAAATAAAAAAAATAAAAATAAAAAAAAAATGAAATAGTGATTTACATTACTTCAGTCTTCATTTTGCAAAATTTCGTTAAAAATATATTCCATAATGAAAATAATCAAGAAGTTTGGCTAGTTTATTTCACCCCAGTATAATGTTAGCCACCTTGAATAATTAAAGGAACTGCACGTTGACTAGGTAGGCACTCATTTGCAGATATATGAATATACGCAAATATGCCCCTTGTGGGCAGGTGATATCGCCTTCCGCCGCGCCGTGCTGTAGAAATGAAGCACTTGCCTTCAGGAGCAGCTGCTAGGATTCCATTGGATATTGGATGGACGTTTGTTAACTGGGATAACGTCTTTTTATTTTTATCCCGAAATTCGCCACTTCATGCACCCTCAGATAGCAAGCTGACTGCATCAAGGATTACTCACCTTTATAATTCGCATAATTAGATAAATTTTCATAAAAGTCAAGTGCTGTAAAAATGAATAAAATAAACTCTTTTAGCTTAGATAATAAAGTTGAAAAAAAAAAGTTGTCCACAGAAGCGAAGCTAGCAGTCCACAATGGAGTACTGGTACCTACCCTGATGTATGGCAGTGAAGCGTGGAAATGGCAGAGAAAGGATGAAAGTAGACTGAATGCTGTAGAAATGAGATCCCTGAGGCGTATGTGTGGTGAAACCATGTATGATCGTGTGAGGAATGTGGAGATCCGAAAAAAATGCAAGGCTGATGTGAGCGTAATAAGTAAGATTAAGAAAGGGACGCTTAGATGGTTTGGGCATGTTGAGCGAATGAATGAAAAAAGGAGTGTAAAGAGAATTTATGACGCGAATGTGAACGGTAGAAGAAGCCGAGGACGCCCAAGGAAGACTTGACACGATCAAGTAAATCAGATACTTGAGTCGGGCCATGTCAAGAGTCAGAATAATAGAAGAGTATGTATGAGAAGATGTATGAATGTGAATGAGGCAAGGAGTGTGTGCCAATACCGAGTTGTTTGGCGGTCCGTCCTCTCTGCCTACCCCTGCGGGGAAACGGCGTGATGGTTAGTTAGTTATTTTTTTAGTTTTAATAAAGATCTATATTTTAGAATCGTAAGCTAATTTCAGCGTGTTTTTAACAAATATGCAGGAACCTAATAACATTTAATTATCAACGCCTTTTAATCTAGAAATTTGGTTTCAAAATCTTGATAGATATTATTCTGATACTCTTTAAAGTATTTCCTGAATAATCTACTTTTTTCATTAAATTTCTTTCCACTATAGGTATATTCCCACACGTTGTAGCGGTATCCACATATCATGATCACATTATTTGACGTAAGAAAGTTGCGCGAGTTTAAGTCTACTAAAGCGCCATTCAGACGTTTCACTAATCGCTCATTTCCGCATTTCATTCGGCCTAGTTTACTCGGAATGACACGTCTGAACATGAAATGAATCGAAAGTGCCGAACACTGCCGAATGAAATCTTCAAGTGAACCGATCCAACAATGTTGGATATTTTCCTTCGGCATCCTTCACTGGCGCGCGCATGCGCGCGGAAGAGAGCAAAGTGACCGAAAAAACATGGCGGAAACCTTCCCTCGAGTGAATCGTCTGATTCCAGCTTAAGCGGCGATTATACACATTTTTATTATATACAAAAAACATCGAGGAATAAACTAGCCGATTTTAGACATTTTAAATTTTTTTATCTGAGAAAGCTCTTGTTTTTCACAGTACAAACAAAGATTACACGGAGAAAAATGTTATTTTAAAATACAATCATTTTATTCGTAAAACGGTTAAAAACGGGACTGAAGTTCTTACGAACAAATTAACAGGAATTCAATGTTTATTGGCGGGAAAATGAAGATTATTAACTATTAGAACAAATTTCGTACGTATACCAACAAATTATTCTTACATTTTCCCGCCAATAAATATTAAAACCCTGTTAATTTGTTCGTAAGAACTTTAATCCCGCTTTTAACCTTTTTACGAATAAAATTATCGTATTTTAGAATAACATTTTTCTCTGGGGGCTGTATGTAGATAATTGGCATCTTGACTGATTGTGGTGAAGTGATGTTTGAAATAAAGTAGATTGATATTTTTTTCTTGTCCATATTTTGTATTTGTTTCTGAAAATTCCTGAAAATCTTCCTAATTATCACTTATAAGTCACATGCTGTTACTCTATTTGAAGGGAATAACAAATAAAATTAAGAAATGAAAGAAGACTAATACCGACATATAATTAAATTGATAATATACCTACGTGACGTTCCACAAAAAAATAAGAAACGTATTGCTCTCGTGCTCTAAGCGAAACCCCGATTGGGTGTCTATACATTGAGTTCAGTTAAGTGGTGTAGGTACCTACTACAAAGTAACCACAACATATCAGTACTTAAATCACCTTTAAACAACCACATGAACACCCCAGTGAGTAAGTGAGGGTTCACGAAACAGATAATTTTCCATTTTAATTAATGAAGACAATATTAAAAAAGATCGGGTCACATCTGAGACTCGAACCCACGACCTTCTGCTTTCCGGGCAGATGCTCTAACCACTGAGCTAATGTGTCCCTATCCGATGCGGTCATATTTAACTGTACCTACACGGAGAAAAATATTACGGTTAAAAACGGGACTGAAGTTCTTACGAACAAATTAACAGGATTTCAATGTTTATTGGCGCGGGAACATGTAAGAATAATTTGTTGGTTTACGTAATTTCAATACTATCTTCATTTTCTTGACGCATATTTTATTGGCTGCTAGCTTTATGTATGGATGATACATAAAGATAGCAGCTTATTTAATTTAAAAATAATAATATTGTAATTATGTGAAAAAGTTTCAGAAGTCCTGTACTATTCGACTTGTCAAAAGTTTCAAAAAAGTCAAAAATCCTTTATATAGACACCTACGTAGGTACTAATAATATTAGGTAAAAAATGTATTTAACAAATTTTAAGCAGAGATTTTCATTTATATTTGACAGAACGTTCTTTTAAAGAAATAAACATTTTTCCATATGAATAAAAAATCGATATTATATACAAACCGTACTACGGTGTGACTTGACTAAAACGTTATGATTTTATTCTAGCTAAAGAATTGCGCAATGGTTTTCCGCGAGCGCGCTGTCCGAACCGAGCCCTGCCGAGCGCGCGCGAACTAATTTCAAATTTCTAACGTTAGAACGATCTCTGTTTGAATATTTTCCCGTTTCCCGCTCTGCGCGCGAACTGTCCGCTCGAGGCAAAACTGAGCGACTAGCCCCTCAAAACAAGCCACGCAATCAAAATGATAAAACGGTTCAATGGTATTAACAATTTTGTTATAAAGTGTCATTTACTTGATAGAAAATTTGTCTTCTTCCAAATTATATAGAAAACTTTGATGGTAAGGAAAAAATACAAATGAGTAAAAAAGTATTTTTACATCGTTGTTTTTGTGATTGAAATAAAGAACATGTTTTGTGATTTTGGTAAGTAAGTGATTGCTGGACGTCGTTTTTGTCTGGTGGTGGTTTTGAGGTATTGATTGCCTCATGCTCGCTCTATCTAGGTCACACGTGCTAGTCCCCTCCCGCCCGGAGACCGGCCTTGGCTTACTTCCCCTGGCCCATGGCAAGAGTTTAACATCCCCTTTACCCCCCCTCCCTCCTAACAGAAGCACAACCGCCAAGTTCCCGAATATCCGGGAACTCAACCGGATGCGGAAGCTAAAATCCAAGGTTTTTCCTGCACCCCGAAACGCACAATTTCATCCGCTAACTGTTTTGTGGGAATCAAGTAGCCAACTGGCTATATTAATCTCTGCTTATGTTATCATATAATATTAGTACTGTCTTATGTACCTACCTACCTTTTATAATATATCAGTAAAAAAATAAGAAGGGAGTCATCTACATAAACTTTGAAACCGGCACTTTAATAAAAATATTGGCTTTTGATAAAAAAAAAAATTTTCATATTCGTAATAATTATTAAATATTCAGATGGTCAACAAACACTGCTAAAGCCATTTCAAATTTCAAGCAATGTTTCAAATCTCAATGTTAGTCTTAGGGTGGGTGTCACCAGAGGCCCTAGCAAGCTTGCTCTATAATGATCGATAGGATAACTATCGGTAACTTCTCATCGTTCCCTACGACAACTGCAGATCGCAAACGAATAGGTGACAGTTCACAATGACTAAGTGTCTTCAATATATTCGATATCAACTGTCGTTTGTACTTTTGAGATCTGCAGTTGTCCTAAGGAACGATGAGAAGTTACCGACAATCGGTCGGTAACTTCATATCGAGCGACCGTGCTAGCACACCAGAGGCCCTAGCACGCTTGCTCTATAACGATCGGTAGGATAACTTTCGGTAACTTCTCATCGTTCCCTACGACAACTGCAGATCGCAAACGAATAGGTGACAGTTTGACTAAGTGTCCTTAATATATTCGATATCAACTGTCGTTTGTAAGTTTGAGATCTGCAGTTGTCCTAGGGAACGATGAGAAGTTACCGACAATCGGTCGGTAACTTCATATCGAGCGACCGTGCTAGTACACCAGGTGGATACTGAGATATCTTCCATACCTTATACAATTTAAGTAAGACCAAAATTCAATTAAATAAAATTTACTTGCGCACGCTGGGATTTGAACCCGCGACCTTCGGATTGCTAGTGGGAGCCTTACCCCTTGACTAATATGAAAGCCATGCCTGAATGGAGTAGGTTTGTAAAAACCAGTTTTATAGTTTGTCGCTATACCTCACCAAAACAAAGACATTTGTGCTTATAAAGGGGCATTGAAAACATATTTGTGGTTCTAAATGCGAATCTGGCAATTTACATAATAGGGGAGACCCAGGCAAAGCGAATGTACCGGGTAAAGCGAATAAATTGAATATTTCCGAAAATTAGCACTAGAATGTGCTTATAGTCTCACAATCGGTGTGCCGCATCACTACCGACGCCATGACAGTGAATATTTGTCGTTTGGCAGAAACGCACGCTCCTTTTGATAAAAATTCGTTTTTTTAGAATTTTCATACGATAAACGAAGGTAAGGTATTTGTGATTATTATTATTTAGTTATATTTCATGTGAAGATTAGTTTATTTCATCCAATGTTTATTTATTTCATATCTAAAAAACTAAGTTTAGTTATGAAATGCAGCAACCACATTGTATTTTTTAACAAAAAGTTATTTGATAATGCCTTGGGCAAAGCGAATAGGGCAAAGCGGATGGACCATTCGCTTTGCCCAAGTGAATGAACTTTTTGATTGATTATATGCAATTGCGTAGGTATAACATATTTACTATGTTCATATTTTTATAGATGGTGTATACATACATACGAAAAACAAACCAGGCAAGTTGGACTAAGTCAACGATGGCTAAATCTATTATAGGCAAGGTCTTACTTCTCTTGGACAATCATGAAGCTCACAAATATTACCCAGCTTTGGATTATGCCCCTAAAAATCTAAAAATATTACAAGTTGGGTATTACAAGTACAAGATGGGTTCACGAATCATGAACCTCATATAGTGGATATGATTCTCACTCCTGCTATGATTGTGATTCCTAATTCTCTCTGCCCGGAGCGCATTGTTCATTTTGCCCGGGTACCCGGGCAAAGTGAACAATGCTAAGATGTTTTTTAATTTACATAATTTTTATAATTCTAATTAATATTACCTTTTCATTTATTTTACTTTTGTAGACAAACGTTTTTTTAACATTACACTTTATAAATTTTTGATGTTATGCAAACATTGTGTGTTTTATTTAAAATCTCCCTTAACACATCCGCTTTGCCTGGGTCTCCCCTATATGTTCTATAGGGTGACCGGGCAAATCAACGAGCTTACGTTAGGTTAGGTTATGAGCTATTTTTTTTTCATAACTTTTAATTACTTTTCAAATGCCACTTTATTGAGTTGTCGTGGAATCGACCTGGACGAATTAGTGATATTGACGAACTGTATTATAGGGATATTTCACCATCCTTCTGTAGTGCTTATCCACACGATAACGAATATTAATAAATAAACAAATACATACTCGCAACACCTCAAGAACTCAGTTGAATTATTATCCTACGTACAGACATCATAGGTTCAAGTAACGTATAGTAAACTTGAGACTTTTTAAATAAATTAATCTTGTTTAAATCTTAGAAAATGTACCTCAGCATAAGGATAATCTTTGAGAAGGAAAGTGAAATTCATATCCTGTGAAAATATATAATATTTTCTACGTTTTTAATGTTTTTTTATACTTACAAGTAAGCAATATAACGCAATCAATGTTAATTAAAAGCTACCTGAAAGCTAATTTATTGACTGCAATAAAATTTTAATAATTTTATATTTATTTAAATATTAATTTAATAAATAGATCCCGTTTACTTACTCATCATGAGAAACTAAAACTTTAAATCTTCTACTTTAAAGTTAAGTGAGAGGTAATTGAAATATAGATATAATATAAAATTAAAAACAGCATTAGAGAAATACGAGGTACCTAGGCCTTAAAAAGTTCGAAATCCTTTTGGCGTTGGGTTAGATAGGGCTATCGGTATCTACCTACTTGGCAATAAAGTACTGAATATTCTTTGAATAATAAAAGGTATTTCTTTGAAGAGAATAATGGAAAAGGAAAGATAAACTATAAAAAAACTAACTGGAAATGTTGTTATCCCTTTTAGAATTTAATAATATTTGTTTTTCATTTGTAAATTTATTATTGGGCCCCAAGATCACAACCCAACGAGATTGTGAGATTTTGGCTTGAATATTAAAATTTTATAAATAATCCGGTAATTAAAAAATGCTGTATTTAATAAAATATATACCTTTAAAAACATTGAAAATAAATTTCAAAACAGTAATAATTAGGTAGTAAAAAGATTATTATTTATAATATTCAAGGGGTTTCTCACCATCCTCTTCGTAGCTTATCCATAGGATAAATGATCTTTTCGATTAATGGTTTATTTATTTATTAAGTCGGAGTTTATTATTCGATATGCGATACGATACGATACGATACGATACGTTACGATACGATACAATACGATACGATACGATACGATACGATACGATACGATACGATACGATACGATACGATACGATACGATACGATACGATACAATACGATACGATACGATACGATACGATACGATACGATACGATACGCTCGAGACGATACGATACGATACGATACGATACGATACGATACGATACGATACGATACGATACGATACGATACGATACGATACGATACGATACGATACGATACGATACGATACGATACGATACGATACGATACGATACGATACGATACGATACGATACGATACGATACGATACGATACGATACGATACGATACGATACGATACGATACGATACGATACGATACGATACGATACGATACGATACGATACGATACGATACGATACGATACGATACGATACGATACGATACGATACGATACGATACGATACGATACGATACGACACGACACGATACGATACGATACGATACGATACGATACGATACGATACGATACGATACGATACGATACGATACGATACGATACGATACGATACGATACGATACGATACGATACGATACGATACGATACGATACGATACGATACGATACGATACGATACGATACGATACGATACGATACGATACGATACGATACGATACGATACGATACGATACGATACGATACGATACGATACGATACGATACGATACGACACGATACGATACGATACGATACGATACGATACGATACCAACCCCAACATCAAACAAAAAAACATTGGCAAAAGCTCTAAATCTTTATGTTGTAACTCTTGTATCCTTCTTCCCCTTTAAATTCGTATTCTTCTGTAAAAATAATTTTCTTTTAATTATAATGTTGTCCTTTCCGCAATGAGTTGTGATAAAATTATAAACATGTTATACTTTTGTAATATTTAAAAAAAAAATTCAAGGACGCCGGCGTCCGAGCCACAGACGAGCACGATTGAATAAATTCATTTTTGACGCTCTGATAGTGGTTCAAACTGGTTCCAAATATTTTGGAACATCGGCCCGCAGTCCCCTATTACCCCGCAGTAGTTTAACGTAAATTACACCACTGCTCAGTCAAGAATCTCTTAATGATTTTACTGTGCCAACATAACAACTGCCACCTCAATAATAACGCCTTCAAAAATATATTTGAATACAGAAGGTACAGAAGCGCATCGACAATGTTTTCGTTACTAGGACTGAATGGATTCGCCGCCCTGAAGAGACACTGGCTCACTGGAGCCAGGATGCGCTAATGGACTTCGGCAACACGGTGGTGGGTAATGCTCTCGATTCAAAATCCGAAGGTCGCGGGTTCGAATCCGGCATGCGCAAATAAAATGTACTTGATTAATTTGTGTTCTTTCATAATTAATTAATTAAAAATAATGTACAGGATGTTCGGGGGTAAAGTGCATTAACTTCGGGGGGTACATGATAGTAAGTATAAGTATATAAATAACTTTTTCGCAAATCCAACTTTTTGGTTCTTCTTCTTCTCGTGCCCTGTCCGTTCAACGGACGTTGGCTATCATCTTGGTTATGAGGACTTTGTTTACTGCGGCCCGGAACAGCTCTACAGTAGACTGGCCAAACCACTGTTTCAGGTTTCCGGCAATCTTTCCCTGCATTATGAGATGCAATATCTCGTACTTTTCCGGATGTCTCATCACACATGTTATAGATATTAAAGTTTCGGATAAATAATAAAATAAAATAAAATAATATAATTATAACTTTTTGGTAAAAAGATAAAAACAGTCAGGATGTATCACTCGGGTACACTTTTATTTTCCGCTGTTACAATACGTATCAATCACAACTATTCAACGTCGCCACAATCGCGTCCGGCGGGCTCACAGTAAATTTATCGGGTAAGTTTGTACCTTACACTAAGAATTTTTAATAGGTGCGTCTATTTGCATGGAAAAATAATTTTGGAAATTCAGAAAAATTGATCTTTTTTACTCCTGCCATCATGTGGAATCACCTCCCGAAGTTAATGCACTTTACCCCCGGACCCGGACGGCCCTGTATAGTATCTATAGTGGAAGTGCTCTCAGTATCGCCCTGGTGTAAGACCTGGCGGGGGCAATTGGGTATTCATATAATAAAGCCTTCCAGTACCAAGCGCCACTCCTGAGTGAGCGCTGGGCCTGAGCTCACTCAAGACCACGCCCTTCACAATAGATTTTTTTTACTTATTAATTTTTATTCTATTTGTTTCTTAACTTCAAATTTTCATTGTAAAAATGTATAACTATGTGGAACGGTGGGATTGCACTATCCTCCCAACATCATGGAATAAGAAATTACTATTTTATCGCTTTTAGGGGGTTTCTCACCATCCTCCCAATAGCCCATCAACACTACACTATTAAGGAATATTTTCGATTTACGAATTACGGTTTATTTATTGTTTAAGTTGGAGTTTATAATTCGGTACTCGAACCTATGCATAGTGGCTATATATTGGATAAGTTGGCAGAGTTTTCTAACCACTGCGAGTATTTTACTTTTATTTTTAATAATATTCGTTGTATGAATAAGCTATTGTCAGGATGGTGACCCCCCTAGGGGATTTCTCACTATCCTCCCAATAGCTTATGTACATAAATAACATATTATTAAGGGGGTTTCTATTGGGTAGATAAGTTATTGGGAGGATGGTGAGAAACCCCCTTAATATTATTAAAAAATTAATATAATTTTGAAACACAAGCATTATTGTGGCTGATTTAGTAACATCATCTGTGTCTAACTAATCGAACGAAATAAACGAGTAAGACAACCATTTTGGTAAGTAACAAGGATAATTAAATTTTTACCGATAGATGGCAGTAGCATGGGGATAAATTGATGGCCCCCTACAAAAATAAATCCGGATCCGAGTAGAATCCAATTAGAAACATCGACATCTATTAAAAAATATCTGAAGCTTCATGTATTTTTAACTTTATGATTATGATGGTATCGTGGTAAGTGATGATCAAAAATGTTGAAAGTCGAGTCTCAAACCTTTTTTTCCATTCAATAAGATATTAAAGTTCCTTTTTCGACAATAGATGTCAGCACTATACAAATATACATGAAATTTTTTTAAGATTATGCATATGAATATAAAGATAAATGTTATAATATATGAATATCTTCTACGAAACTAAGAATTTTTTATAATATACTAGCAGTAATAAAATTTTGAAGTTGTGAATTTTAGTAAACTGGGTGTCTACATAGTTTTAAGGCGCAGATTTTCTTTTGACATCAAAAAGCAAATGTTTCATGTTTGCTGAAACTTGACCCACCTTGGACAAAGAAGGAGGAAGCGCAAAACGACATAATATTCCAAAAATTATCACGATAATATCAATATGTATTTACACACTCGACAAAATGTTTTTTTTTTGCTTGGTATGAAGAACAGAAGAACTGAATAAAATAATAACATATGTTTATATTATATATATATATGAATTATTGGCTTCCGAGAATGCTGCTCTTTTTGATGTAGAATAATCCCTCTGACATTCTTATTTTAGGAACTAGACATTAAATTTAACTTTTTGTAATAACATTAAAAACAAACCTCATGCTAAATCTTCAAATTATAATCCACCATACAAGTTGCAATTTCACTGTTCAAGTTCACTGTGCAATGAAGTTGGAAATATTGAAATATGTTCAGGAATCGCTGGATAAAATCTCACGGGTACATCCTGTTACACCCTGTATGTATGTGAATACCTTTACAGGAGTTCCAACTGCTTTCCGTCTTGAACCAGTGAGACTATGTCATCCCAAATTAGGGCATGTTGTGAAGCTGGAGGTAGTGGGCAGGGGAAGCGGATGGGGAACAAGAAGGTGGGGAAGTACACGCTGTTCTAATCTAGACTAGTCACCAAAGATGGATAAAACCATTTCAACCAACATTTCAATTGTGAATGATGGTCTTACACCAGGACGATAATGAGACTATCTCCCAATCTGGAACGTGCCTCGAATATGCTACATATTATTTGAAATTAATAAAATTGTGAAATAACACAATGTTATCAATTAAAATTTATTTGCAAATGCCAGGATTTGAACCCGCGTCTTTGGATTTTATTCGAGGGCATTGCCTCTCAAAACCAAAATAAATTGATTGACAAATAAAACATTACATTAAATAAAAGAATTCAAATTATTTCTGAATGTTTCATGTGATAAAACTCTTTTCCTATAAACTTTGTAAACCTTCGGGTTTCACTGTTTACTACAATACTACCGTAGCTTCAAAACTATCATTATCTATGTATAGTATACTTATTTGTTACTGTATTTAATAAAATAATAATAATAAGCGGTTTATCCAAAATAAATTATTATATTGCACTTAATACACCACGTTAACAGTATAATAATTTTACCAACTTCCTGGAGCAATTTATCACGTGTTATGGGAACACAGCCAGATGAGTAACAATTTCTTAAAACAAGCATTGTTACCGATCGGTAAATGTTCAGAAATCCAAATACATTTTATCTAAGGAAACTCGATGATGATACTAAACTTATGATTGTGAATTATGTTGACACCACAAGTTGTCAAGTATCATTTCTGGCAGGGCCGGATCGGAATTGGAAAATATTTAGATTTTTTAAATGGTTTAAATTTATTTGATACCTAGATTAGATATTAGAAATTAGATAGATTACCTGATTTAGATTCTTTAAATGGATTAAATTTATTTGATACCGGTCTAAAAAATAATACTATCTAGTGATGCGGGTGATATAAGTTACATGTGGGTATAATACTTTTTTTTTTAATTTTTCGCAGGCTTATGGAAAAAATCAGTGACTTATATAGATGCTGCTGTAAGAAAAGGATTCGCAGTAATATCTAGCTTCTATGTACTTAGATTTATCTATAGTTGTTCAAATCAAAATTAATTTATGAAAAGGACTACAACAATAATGTGTATGTAATAACAATGTTTATGTACTTTATTTATTTATTATTTCTTATATACTTTTTAATTTACTTATTGTTATGATTATTTTTTTTATCTACTTAATGTACTTATCATTATCTACTTAACGTTCGTATTATTATTTACTTACTATATATACTACGTAATTATTTATTATTATTTTTTACTCATAATTTATGATTGACTTAATTTACTTACTTACGCACCAGACTTTTAGGTCCGGGTTTAGTTTTCCCCTTAGGAAAAACTAAAGCCTTTCACACAATTTTCCATAAAAATGATCATCTAGTAAATCCACGCTATGCAAGTGTATTATATAAGTATAATTAATACAAAACAATACAAGAACAACATGTTAACCTACCAGACTATTAAATGGGAAAATAATTCACCAACTCCAGCTATTTTCATATCAGATTATATCTGGATCTTATATCTATCAGGTTCGGCTCGATAGAACTCCTAACTTAACCGATAAATCCTACTGATTCTTTAGTATACATATTAAAAAATCTTTCGTAATCCTACATGTATTTAAAATGATTGATTTTTGTATTTTTATATACAAATTCTTTGACAAATCTAATATGCCTAAATTTTTAATGAGAGTGCTAGGTACCTATAATGCCAGTACCTACTATTACAAATTTGTTTATTATTATTTACTCATAATTGTATTATCTACTTAATTTACTTATATTTATTTACTCTCCGTTACATAATTGTTAATTATTATTTACATTCTATTACTTACCTGTTAATATTTACCTAACTTTTTTTGCCAACTTTAAATAATGTTTGATATTAGGTTTATATGTATTTTTTTTAATTCCATCATTGCACAGCTGCACATCTTGATACAGGAATGCATACGTTTTAATAAATAAATAAACTAAAGATTGACATTTATACTGATATATTCACTTCGTCGTTACAGACGTTCATTGTATCATATTCTCGGTGCGGATAACATAAATTCATGATGATTAAATTAATCCTACCTATTATTTTCATTTTACTTGCGCGGCAACATCCCCTCATCCTCCTCCAATTGCCTCCAAAAATTGATTTGATTATTAATAATCAAATCAATTTTGTGAATAACCCTATTTTAAACATATTTCCATTGTATTTTTTTGTCTTTGATGTTCTAAGCACCTCCCCTTTCCACCTCTCCCCCCCCCCCCCCCCTCCCCACTCTTCCCAGTTGATCTTCTAAGCACCTCCCCTCACCACTGCTTTCATTTCTACCCACACATAGCTTTATACTTGATTATTTAGTGTTAGTACATTTTATGTCCTGAGGATGAGAACATCGTTCTCGAAACATGTCGATGTGTTAAAATAAAGATTATCGTGGTAAAAACAAAGTGTTTTAATTTGTCATTAATAAAATGGTGCCACAAAGTGAAATTGCAAAATTTGAAGTAAATATAATTTAAGTTTTGAAACCTAATATGAAAATTTTCCGGTTTGGCCCTGTCCCCCCGCTAAGCCAGGAGATGATCGCGTTGAGCTCCCTAAAGGTGTGAACTGAGGCACTTAGCGTGGGCCAAAATAGAAGCTAACCAGACACGCCGTGGATGTAGGAAGATGGAAGACTCCGCCAGCTCCGATGGGAGGCTGGAGGCGGTGGCGGGAAACGGGAGCTATCGCCTTCGCGTTATCTATGATAACAAACAGTGCAAGTGGCGAGGAGTGAACTGCGCTAGTTATCGATGGTGATGTGAACTCAGGAAGCGGAAAACGATATTGCTGCTTTCCCACGAGTGTTTAGGATCACATCGTCTTGTGAGGTGTTAAAGATAATTTTAAATTCCAATTAAACGGAGTCAGAACTCTTTGGATACCACACGGAGAAAAATGTTATTCTAAAATACGATCATTTTATTCGTAAAAACAGTTAAAAACGGGAGTGAAGTTCTTACGAACAAATTGACAGTGTTTCAATGTTTATTGGCGGGAAAATGTAAGAATAATTTGTTGGTATACGTACGAAATTAGCAGGGTTCCAATGTTCATTGACGGAAACATTGAAACACTGTTAATTTGTTCGTAAGAACTTCAGTCCCGTTTCTAACCGTTTTTACGAATAAAATTACCGTATTTTAGAATAACATTTTTCTCCGTGTATATCGGGATAGACATTTTTGGCTCTCCAGCCGGATTCAACCTATCGCCTTTCACTGCAGTGAGAGGGATGAATTCATACGTCCTGCATACATTGACCCCCAGATTCCTACCCTTTTCCTCCCCAGGACTTCCTCTCCTTCCTTTCCCTAAGAAGAAGACACACAACATCTCCAAAGATGACAAAGGCCTCAAGGGAAATTATTTTCTCATGACCATAGCGTGGAGCTAATGTAAAAAAAATCCGACACATGTTTTGATACCTGTAGGTTATGAACATTGTGATTAAATGAGGTTAAAAGCTAGTTACACATAACAGTCAACAACATAAGTTTCAACAAATCATTTCAGTAGATACTAATGGCAGCACGTATATAATATACTATACAGTTTCAAAAATTTGGCCTCCTGAGAGCTGAGGAAATCTCATCATCTAAAAAAACCACTCGCAGTAATGTGCAGGTAAGTATAATTTTAAAAGATATAATAAAATTAGTAAATTTTCTATTACGGTATTTAGTGTTTTGTGTTTACGGAAACGTGACACCCGTGATTACGGAAATTGGATGACATCAATGCTTTTGACACATAATGTTTGTATATTCCTTTTAAAAACGGCGAAGTCATTGTTTATTATGTGTTTCATCGCAGTCAGTAAACAAAATCCCACCACAATGCTCAAACATTTATGCAGATATCTACCTACCGAGGTTCTAGACAAAGAGTCGCGCCATAAGTATTTTGTTAATTACCCCTCTTTGTTTGGAAAAGTAAATTTAAGATGTAGTAATAATAGATTATAAAGATCACCAATAGTTATTGTAATTACTAATACTTTATATCAACCCAATCCGGTTTTTAAATTTTGTTTTAGCTTGTGAAAAAATATTAAAGGTAACTAAGTCTCTTGGTTTTTATTTTATTTAGATGAATAGAAAAAATATAACAACACTTTGCACCTCGTAAATTGGCCATTATCCAATAAAATCAAAAAAATATGAATTATTTTATTAAGAAAGAAAAATACCACAAAATAAGCAGTTGGAGATCAATTGCAATATTGATTTGAAAGATACACTCAGTACCTTCCTGGTGTAGAACCACAATTCAGAATTTAAACGATGCTTGAAATTACATTTTTTGTACAGGTAGAAAACGAACAACATTTATTTTAGCTCTTTGTTGTGTTAAAGAAAAGAAAGTATTACAAATATATAATTCAATAAATTACTTACATATTTAGTTTCACACAGTCTACCCTCGGCGTGAGGTTTCCCCATTGAAATTTCTAAAAAATGAATAGATTAGCATGTGTATCGATTTATTATCATTTCAGAATGGAGAAGAACACTCCGTCGAAAACTAAAAACGGTGAAATAAAGCGTTTATTTTACCAGCAAACAATAGCGTACACCGCGGGCCTCTATCGTTTCAAAATTTGTCTGAAATCAAAACTATTTCGAGAGATGATGTGGCATCGACTCACGCAGGCTGAGCTTATACTAGATTAGCCCTACATATGTATGATATATGCAGAGGAATGAACTCCTACTCAATTAGAAATAAGCATTTTTTAAAGTTTTTAACAAAGTAAAAAGAATTTGAATTTTTGGGAACACACTATATTCTTTCTTCTTGATACTAAAATAAATTACAGTGTTTCTATGTCAAATTATGTCATAGTTACCCACGTTCAAATACATTTGCTAACTTAATAAATGTTTGGTTCTGCAGTAATATTTTTAAAGTACTTTACCCATTTTAAAACTTAGAAAACCTAATAATTTATTTTGTATTCTTCTAACTGCAAGAACTTGAATATTTTGTGAGAATTGTACTCAAGTTGTCTTCTAACAAATGGCAAAATATAACAGATATTCACTTAATGTTATTAAAATTTCTAGTTAACCTCGTTAGAAATCCCAACATTCGTAAGCCCTTGTCAGAGATTTAATTTCAGAAAAAAATAAGATTTTCAGCAAAAAGCAAGGTTAACATGTAATGAAATATTTTTGTAATATCATTTATAAACAAGATTGTAAATAGGTGTAAACCGTGTGAGACTGCATTTTTTTCATTATTAATTTGTTTTTGGAACAGATGTTCTAGAATTTAGGCATATTTATTGTAACGTTTGTAATGTCATTAATAATGTAATGTAATTGTCCGAACGTAGAATAGTTAATAACTTAACATGCTTGCATAAAATCGTGAATTCAATAATTGACAGCCCTGAACTGTTATACTTGATTTCTTTCCATATACCTCGCAAACCAACATTGAGGCAATATCTTCCGTTTTATTGTGAAAACTCCAACACGGAATCACAATTGTGTACGCCAATTCGCCGAATTCAGAATTTGGGAAATGAATATAAGGACATTGCGGATATGTTTGACACATCATTTATTAAGTATAAACACCTCATAGTAAGATGTTTATCGGAAAAAAGATCAATAATATTTAATTGAATATACCTTTTCTCCTTGATATATGTATACTTGAATATACCTAGTTCTCCTTGACTCAATCTACGAATTGTACTTATCCCATTCTGTTGTTTCTCTACCTTGCATGGTAGGGTATCCTGCTTTTATCTAACTCATATTTGATTTTGTTTTTGATTATAATGTTGATTTTGTTTTTGATTTTGACATTGATTTTGTTTATGATTTTGTTTTAGATTCAGTTTTATAATTTTATTTTTTTGCTTTTGTTTGAATTGTTTCTAATGCTTATTTAGATGAACTTTGCTTTTTAATTTAATTTTTTGGTTTTGTGTCAAAAAGAGCCAACTAATTTTGTGTGAATTGAATGTAATGTTGATTTAGATGTACTCTGATAATAAAATAAAAATAACATGTAAAAGCCCAGCAGGGCGTGAAATATAAATAAATATTTTGTAATATTCCAAAATACCAAAACGACTGTCTTTAACTTAATTTCATTTATGGGAAGATTTTGGGAGGCGGGAATGGGTACCGCCGCCCCGGGAACCATTTATTGGATAACCAACACCTCTGCCATAGGTCACCCCAAGTCGTTCGCTACGTTTGGTGACTTAGCAGGGGTGCCCGGATTCATGGGGTAAGGTTTATCTAGGTCTTGGCAGCGGATGATCTAGACACACTGAACCCCAGATTCCTACCCAACCCTCATACCTTTTTCCTCCCCATAACTTCCTCTCCTTCCTTTCCTTAAAAATACCCTCCACACAGCAGAATTTTTTATTATTCCAAAATTTTTAAAATATTTTATTATATAATAAATTTATTCCTGTGCTCCTACCATAACTATGCTCGATTGTATCGAACATCGTCCTGAGGTACTAGTTTTTACAGAGGCTTGGCTGAAAAAAATGACCAATATACCTAATATCCCTGGATACACAGTCTACAACACAAATAATAATTATTTGCAAAACGATGGTGTAGTTGCCTACGTAAAACAAAATGTTCAGGCAACTGTTGAGGAAGTTGTTTTCCCTGGCGCAAACTGCTTAAGGATGCAGATATCGAGTACCTTGTGTGTAATAGCTGTTTATAGATCTCCGTCTCAGGCTCATATAGATAATTTCCTTGAATCACTGAGTGCTCTACTTGACTCTACGTCTTTACTAAATAAGGAGATCATTTTATGTGGGGACATAAATATTAACACTTTGGATTTGAGCGATATGAAAACTCAAAAATACCTCTCTCTTTTGGCTTTTCATGGTTTGAAGCCAATCATAATTTCGCCTACTAGAGTTTCTCCTACCACTTCAAGCTGCCTCGATCATATTATGGTAAAATCTAAATTTGAACCACAGGGAGCTGTCTTCACTACTGACATAACAGATCATGATGTGATATTGCTGAGATTTATGAGCTTCACAATAAAGAAAATAGCGAAGGATAATGAAAAAATAAAAACCGTCATCGATAACAATCTTTTGAAGGTAAAATTAAAGGAGGAATCATGGCAGTCAGTCCTGTCATCGCAAGATGTAAATTCAGCTGCTGAAAATTTCATAAAATGTTTAAAAATGCACGTGGAAAGTTGTTCGTCGGTGCGAAACGTAAAACATAACATGAAATATTTAAAACCTTGGATAAATGATGGAATTATTAAATGTCTCAGAACCCGTGACAAATTGCACAATAAATGTCGAGGCGATTTAAATAACATTCAACTGCTGGATTATTACAAAAGATATAGAAACTGGTGTACAAAAATTATAAAATATACAAAGCAAACATATTACGGAAGGAAACTGGATAACGTCAATGGAAATACCAAGCAACAGTGGAAGATTATAAAGGAGGCAGTAAATATACAAAAGGAGCAAGTGTCTATAAAACAATTAAAAATCAACAACAACATTATCTCAATGGAAGAGAATCCAAGTGTAATCACTAATCACGTAAATAACTTCTTCAGTGATATTGGTCCTAGATTCGCAAAAAAATTGTGCAGTGCAAATAAAACTAGCGAAATGTGTCTTGTTAACAATTATATACCTTGTACTCAATTTACAGGAGATAGCTTTGAATTTAAAAGTACTAGCATTTATGAAGTTTCAAAAGTGATAAATGAATTAAAACTGTCTTTTTCTTGTGGTATTGATGACTTAAGTATCATGGTATATAAGCAACATGTTTCTGTGCTGGCGGGTCCCATATCGCTTTTTATATTTATATTGTTAACATTAGTTTTAAAAGTGGCATATTTCCTTCTCATTGTAAGAATGCTAAGGTTATACCTCTTTTCAAAGGTGGAGATCAACTAGATGTTAACAATTACAGACCCATATCTTTGCTCAATGCTCTCTCAAAAGTGATAGAAAGATTGGCTAAGTCAAGATTAGTTTCATTTTTAGAAAAATATAAAATACTTTCTGACAATCAATTCGGTTTTAGAGCAAATAAAGGTACAAATGATGCTGTTTTAAAGGTATTGACCAAAGTTATAAGCGCGCTGGACTATGGCAACAAAGCTATAGCGGTGTTTTTGGACTTATCAAAAGCATTTGATACTGTTTCCCATGAATTCCTACTTAAAAAACTATCTTCTTTAGGTATTAATAATGCAGCAATGGACTGGTTCAGATCTTACCTTAGTGACAGAACACAACAGGTAGAAATAAATCAAATTTTAAGCAAGGGTAAATCAATCTCCTTTGGAATCCCGCAAGGTAGTGTGCTTGGGCCAATATTGTTTCTTATTTTTATAAATGATTTGTGTAGTCTGAATATTCATGGAAATATTGTTAGTTTTGCAGATGACACTGCCTTAATATTTGATGGTAAAACTTGGGATGAAACATTTGACAAATGTAATACAGGTTTAAGAGTAGTAAATAGTTGGTTGAATAATAATATCTTAACTTTGAACACACAAAAAACCAAATATATCACTTTTAGTATTTCAAGTAAAAGTCAGCCTTCTGCCACTCATAACTTGATTATTCACAATTGTTTGCAAACATGTAACTGCAGCCCTTTAGAAAATGTAGTCAACATCAAGTACCTCGGTGTAAAAATAGATAAATTTTTGAGATGGAACGATCATGTTAATATGTTAGTGAATAATACTAGGAGACTTACCTATATCTTTAAAGAACTGAGACATATACTAGACAAAGAAAAGCTAAAAACAGTTTATTTTGCAATAATCCAGTCTCTGCTTTCTTATAATATATTGTGCTGGGGATCCTGCCCAAAGACTTATATGCAACCACTTAATATTGCCCAAAAACTAATCCTTAAAGTTATGTTTAACAAAAAATTTACATATCCAACTCATTTACTTTTTAAGGAATGTAACGTCATGAATATAAAACAGTTGTTTATTACACAAACACTTTGTAGATTTTTTAAAAATATTAATATTGCAGAAAGAACGCAGCAAATTCGTTCTACGAGAATTGGCTCTGGTCTGAACTTTATGCCAATTCAAACTAAATCTTCCTTTGCTCAAAGAAACTATTTTTACCAGGCTCCACTCTTATTTAATAGCCTTCCAGAATATGTCAAGTCATCTAATTCCTTGTATACTTTTAAAAAGAATCTCAAATTATTTTTATTTGCCGAGGATTGCCAATTATTTTTTTCATCTTTGTCCTTCATAAATTAAAAGTATATTCTATTGTCTAAATCATTTTTTCATCTTTGTCGTGCTAAATTAATAGCATAATATATTATATACATATATTTATTATTTATCTTAGTCCTTCAAAATTCAAATGAACTATGGTCACCCTACTTTGTTTACATTGTAATGTGCCAAGACTGCCAAGGGCCTTTAGCTTGTCCAGTATCTGTGTAACAATATTGTTTTTTGAAGTATCATTTTTATTTTACCTATATTATTTGTGTTTTTTGAAGTATTATTGTGTTTTTTGAAGTATTATTTTTGTTTCCTTTTGTGTTATTTTGTTACTTTGTAAATAATTGTTAACCTCAACACAGGCTTGTCCTAGTGAGGTTAAAACTGAAAACTAAAATGTGAAGAAGAAACAATAAACAATAAACAATAAACAGCACCCCCAAAGATGACATAGGCCCTGAGGGAAATTATTTTCCTCAGGGCCTCCTGTGTGGACCTAATGTAAAAAAAAAACAAAACTAATTATCTGAAGTGTCTGTATATGTACATATAATTTATGTTTATTAGGTAAACAGGAGTATTCATTTAGAACTTAACTTGAAGAATTTATAAATTGGGAAAAATAGTTATTGGTTTTCGCCCAAAATAATTACTAAGTTACAAGTTGTAAATTACTTGAGGCGCGGAGAGGGTTGAATGCACTTGTCTGCCATTTCTTCATGTAGATCACGTAATAAGTGAACAATAATATGATGTATTATATTTACCTAGTTTTTTTTGCAATTTTCAAGAAAATATTTTTTTAAACTAAAAACCAATCGGGAGAAATGTCACGGCAAACTATCAGTACACGGAGAAAAATGTTATTCGAAAAAACGATCGTTTTATTCGTAAAAACGGTTAAAAACGGGACTGAAGTTCTTTTGAACGGGAATGAAGTTAATTTTTTTTGTATATGTACGAAATTACGTATACCAACACATTATTCTAACATGTTCCCGCCAATAAACATTGAAACCCTGTCAATTTGTTCGTAAGATACAGTCCCATTTTTATTATTAAAATGATCGTTTTTTCGAATAACATTTATCTCCGTGTAGATAGTAAGTAATTGTATTACATTGGAAAATTATAAATTTTAGTGGTGACAACGGGGTGTTGTCTCATTTGGCGGCCTAGCATAAAGGTTTAAGTAAATAAAATAATCTTTTAATTATAAAACATGTATTTTTTCAACATATTTCCATACTATTTATAAAATAAGTAAATGCCATATTACAAAAGTCACTTAAAATTACGACAGCGGCCGAAGATGTTTCAATAATAAGAGCTACTCTTTTGGTACTTTCTTGAAAACTTATAGTTTTTTCATCTTTGGTCAAAAATGTTTGGTTTAAAGGCACTGGTTAAACATGTTAAACAAGAATTATAATTCTATAATCACAAGGCCATCCCTGATCCGAATTCAAGAAAATAATTAATGGCTGAAATAACATCTATTAAAAAGTAAAACAAATATTTTAAAATATTTATCATTAGAATGCAAACATGCTTGATAATAGCTATTTAGTTGTTAAGCAAAATAACATAAGAATGGTTTTAAAAAAATTAATGTTGAAGTTATTAAAAATTCTTAATATGTAATAAGTAGGTAATAACTGAAAATTAATAATGTTTAGTAAAAATGCTTTTTGATCTGATAAACTGACACATAATAACTTGGATAATATTAGATAAAAAAAATAATCCAAGACACATTTTATCCTTTGAAAAAAATTATGCATTTAGACATTATGAAGTTTTTTTAAATTAAATTTTTGTATCTACTATCCAGGTATAATTTTTTCCTGAATTTTATAGAGCTTAATATTATGAATAACAGATGAATACTTATTTAGTCAATATAAATTTCACATCGGTATTTAAGTGTGTGGTTAAAAATTAGTTAGGCAAAAGAGATAATATTATCCGACATTCTTTATTGTCATTATGTTGATTTATTTTTCTTACTTAGACCTTAATTAGTTAATTGACTACTTAGACATTAAAAAATAGCTATTAGTTGCTCAGTAATATAAAATATATTTATGGAAAAGTCTTAACATTACAAATTATTGACAAAAAATTAAGAAGTAATTATTTTTTCATTAACACATTACAAAAAACAATAAATTAAAAGTAAGTATGCCGAATTTGTTAAAAATTATATCAAATACATGAGTAAATATAATTAAAATTTAATATTTGAAAATAATTTCTTTAAAAATATGGCGGTACGACAGTTTTGTATTTCGTTGGGTAGGTTATAAATTTTATAGAAAACTTATTTCCTGGCCTTTTAAGAAATAGCAAAACCATTTTTATCCTATCTTTAATAATTTGGCACAAAAATATAATAGCAATATTTTATTTATATTTATCACTTAGATATTATCTACTTAAAATCATTACGAAAATATATGATTTAAGTTTTACATATTATTCGATATGTATTTGGCATCAAGGAGATAAACGTGTAATGTTTTTATGACTAATGGTTGTATTACAAAATAATATAACAATACTTATGTTACTGTTTACAAAACTGGTTTAAATAATTAAAAGGAGAAAGTATATAAGATAGGGGTAAGATACAACATATACGTAAAAATAAAACTTTTTAATGTTGTGTATCGCAAGAATCTTAAACACGTCTCAAAAATACTAGAAATACAAAATACAAAAATACTTTGTTAGCAAAAATTAGAGAAATATAATACACTTCTTAAACTTATATTATAATATTACATTGATATAAAACTCCTTCAAAATTTTTATTGTACGGTGGTAATTTTGTAAGCGTTGTCTGTATATCGCTGTTCACCAAGCCAGGTCAGTCTTCCCGCTTGTCTCAGATCATGTATTAGCTGAAATAAATAGAGATAGGTACATTATTAAAGTAGATAAGATGAATAATTAAGCTATATTTTTCCAGTTAGATTCATTACCAATTGAATTATCCCACTAATTATTGTATTTGGTAGAATAGCCCATCTTCAACCAATACAAGTAAAGAGGGGATTATACTTTAGTTCAATTCAATCGCATCTAAATTATCTCATAGAAATATGGGGAAAATCAAACATCACATATTTAAACGAAATTCTCATAATACAGAATAAAGTTATAAAAAAACTTTTTAACCAGATACTCCCCACCAAAAGAGTATACCAAGAAACGAACTTCCTGAAAATCAGATAACTGTACAAATACAACATATGCCTATTAATTTACAAAATCCAAAATGGCTTACACACAAAGACTACATTTATGAAAACATCACAAGTACATGAACTCAAGGCAACATAATAAATTATCCAATTATTATTATTATTATTATTATTATACACAAATTCAGCAAACACACAGTGTGGTAAAAGAAACATAGGCCATGAGGATGTACACATATATAATCTCCTCCCTGATAACTCTAAATAGAATGAATGTATTGAAGAAAAAACTGTTAGCTCTTAAGATTAATGAGCAAAACCAAAATGTACTTACTTAAGAAAAATGTGTTACTTAGGTAGTAAACCATAATTATTAAGATATATATACATATATGTTTATATTTTCTCAATGTATATTTAAGTTAACAAAGCGAAATATGTATATTTCTTTTAACCTAATAAATAACTAAAAAAAAAAAAAAGTTTTTGGTGTAGATATTGGAACATGGAATTTTCAAGTTTTCGTGTTTGATAATTACTAATTTGCAGCTAAGCGTACACGAAGAAATTTTTTATTCTAAAATACGATCATTTTATTCGTTAAAACGGGACTGAAGTTCTTACGAACAAATTAACAGGGTTTCAATGTTTATTGGCGGGAAAATGTAAGAATAATTTCTATCCATGTACCCGCCAATAAACATTGAAACCCTGTTAATTTGTTCGTAAGAACTTCAGTCTCATTTTTAACTGTTTTTACGAATAAAATGATCGTATTTTAGAATAACATTTTTCTCCGTGTATTGTCTAATATCGTTCAATGCAATGCAATATTGGTAAATGATTTCGCAGTGTGAAAGACAATGGAAAGTGTGTCATCTATTCCTCAAATCAGATACGTTATATTATTCTTATTCTCATGTCCGAGTGAATTAGTTACCTTGATGGATGTAGGGTGTAGGATATTTGCTGGCTGCGCGCGACCACTTATAACGCGTACTTGGTGTGGTCGATGATGGCCGTGCTGGGCGGCAGAGGGTTGGGCGACACGGCCTGGTGCGGCGGCGGGGTGAGGTAGCTCTTGCGGTCGTACTGCGGCTGCGGCGGCAGCGACATCTGCTGGAAGGAGCCCCTCAGCGTGGTGAAGGGAGCTGAACAACAAATAAACACCATTGTCAGAATTATTTGATCAACAGAAATCATAAATACAAAATATGTTAAAGCTTCAGATTATTGACTTTCCGCAACAAATTTGACCGAACCCATGAACCTTTACATATATTAAATACACAAAATAACAGATGCAAATACACTTATAATCAAAATCGCAATTACATAATAAGGTTCGAAGAAACACATCGCAAAAAATAATGATCAAAATGTTAACAGACTGCAACGCTTCACAACTACAAATAATATGTCATATTATAAAACGATGAAAGCAAATAGGACATTGTGCAATGAAATCAAACAATAATGTTTACTAGGTACGCTCGCTTTACATTTTCATGTGTTTTCGATTATTATTGAATTTGCCTCACCGTATATAATATAATCATATTTGTGTGGTTATCCATGAAACGCCACGGTCCTGGGTTCAGTCAAAGTCAATTCCTGGTGCAATAGGTCCCTCCCAACTTCCCTTGTATAGGCTGGACAAACCAATAAATCAATATAAATGACTACCAAGAATTTAGATCTCAAAATATATATATGTATATGATAAAGCCAAGCACTCGCTGGACAGTTGGAAAATATAAAACAAACAATACATCCTTTTGTTTAAAATAAGATTGATCAAAAGAAAAATAATTTAAAACACCCTACTTGTTTAACTGCAATCACATTAAAAAATGGAAATATCACGGAACGAGAGTGTGTTTGTTATTACTTTATAAGCATTTCAAATAACATAATAATTTATTTGCGGTACGTATAGCGATCCATAAACATCGTCCAATAATCCGTCACATTGGAACCACTTCACTGATTCCACTTGACCCACGCGTTTGACAAATTTATGTACAAGTGTTTATTTAAACAACAAGGTGTCGAGAAAGGTAAGCAATACCAGCCACTTCAGAAATGGATCATTTAAAATATCTAATATTAAAATACTTTAATTTATATCAGGGATAGCTGTCAATGACCGGTTTATTATTTTCTATAATGTCTCTTCGAAATGCCCAAGGCAAAGACAGCCGACAGGGTTGTTCAAGAACTTGACAATGAACGCTTTATGGATATCAGACTGGTAAAACGTTATGGTATTATTAAGTTCTTCAGCTATGTTACATTGTTACATCTTTTGCTAGCAAGATACTATCAAACATTTCTCAAATAAAATAAATATAAAATTCAATAAAATAAATTGTCTTAGGTATATATCTAACCCTACGTCCAATGTTGAGTTTTGAAAATTAGAACGAGATTTAAACAGTTTAAAAAAGAGATCGACTAGAATTACTAGCTTATTATCAAAAATGTATGTCTGACAACAAATAGCATAGTTGAATAGCGACAGGCGACAGACCTACTAGCTTTTGGGGTTAAAAATGCGTAAGAGAGATTCACAGCGGGATCACTATGGTTATGGGCATAAGTTAGAGCTCATTTTTAAAACAAGTATAGTTATTATACTTCAGATGAAAGATTTGGGTATATGTTCAGGATACAAGCAGAGCAACAAAGAAGCAGTTTTCTTTCGGAAAATTCGCAGGGAATACGGATCACGTAACACAAAAATACCGAGTTGTACGAGACAGGACGAAACAAAGGGAGATACTGTGCGAAGCGAAACTGAGCTAGCAATGAGCAGAGGCCATCGATCTAGCACAAGTTACCTAACAACTTATATACGGAATCTTTCAACGCAATGGATTTAAATCGGATAGCAGACAAAAATGAAGATGATGTCGGTAGGTACTTAAAACCATTAGGTATTATGATTCAGATTATTAACATTTATTATTGTTAAATTGACATAAACAATTCAGGGAAGGAAGAAGCAAGAACTAAATCTGTCGAGGCGAAGATCAAAAGATGCGCCATTTACACCTTACTGTAAACAAACCTTTTCTCAAACATTTATCCCTCAAGATAAACAATCATTTTTAATATTGTAAATATTATCATACGGCCGAACCGAGCCGAGCTTAATAGAGGCAATCATTACCGATCACGAGGAGTAGCGGCTCATCAAACAACTGGGAGACTATTCGGAGTAACGCTCGATCCCGCTGGGATCTGAAAGAATTACTTCTTTGATTCTGATGTATGCAAGAATAATAGCAGATAACGTATTACTAATGGGCAATTGGTTAACTTTGACAAAGTTAATCGTGCAAGTTAGAGGCTTGAGGAATAAAACTACCTAAATATTATGTGGCTATTTATTTTTAAGTAGGTAGCTATTTGAAATTAAACGTCGTGATGTAGTGTTCTTTATAATGTTTCTCATTCATTAATTTTTATTGTCTTAATAATAATATATTATATTATATAGCAAGGAGTAAAATTAAATAATTAGGGTAAGGTATCTACATTTAATTAAACTTTGAGATAATTATGCACAATTTTAATAAAATGAAATTCTGCAGTTCATCCTTCGTTTTGTTTAAATGTTGGAAATTACCCAAGATGGAATTTTGTAATGAATAATAATAATAATAATTGGATAATTTGTAGAGCGCCGTTTTTGTGAGAAATCACCTCAAGGGCGCCGCACAATTTATAATACAATTCTTAGGCTATATCTATGTTTATTATTTACAAATGTACCTATACGGAAACATACTTTTCGGTCGGTCACACCCGATAAACACACTTTAATTAGAATGTTTATGCTTGGAGAAGATGCCAATTTGCACGCGGAGGACATTATATTGAAAACACTAGACATTGCATGATTTTAGATTTACTGCCCCCCATCACTGTCGGTATTCACTTATAAGAAGATTAATGCCAAAGGTGAGTTAATATTTATTTTGAAAGACTTGAGAATTTAACGATTCTTTAGGATTGAAGAATTTTCATCATGAATTAATGAAGGATTAATACTTTTACCTACAGGTATTATTAACGTAAGAAGATATTTAAAATTTTCAATTTGTAGTTATCTAATTTGTGGATGATCTCTAGTCTTTTTATTTTTTTTCCTAACGAACGCAATCCGCAGAAGCATAAATTAAAACTAACCATTTGAATTTGAACACTTTAGCTGTAATGACGGCTACAACTTTTGTTGGCTCCCAATCTCCTTATTTATAGCATAGATCTTTCTATCGCTCTTGGTGGGGTGCCCAAAATGCCAACAGAAGGTTCTGGATTTTGCAAGAAAGATAAATAGAATCCAAACATTGCTTGAACAGGTAAATTTGTTAAATAAAACTTAACACTTATACCCTTGAGTGTTAGATGGCATCGGCAGAATACTCCAAAACGGTAGCTCAAAACTTAAGTGCCACGAAATTAAGCGTTCATTGACAAGGAGATATTTCAGTATTAAATCCCTCAAGTGGGACATTCATTAGATGAATGATTTGACTCAATATCCAATACCTACCCATCACTTTGCATATAATTCGAAATAAACAAAACTTTATTTTAAACTCAGCGAAGAGCCGGTAATCTAATCTTGATCGGTAAACGAACCTACACAAAAATGACTCAAATCCCGATGTTTAGACCATTTGCTACAGAAGCTGCCGTTACGTAAAACCTATATTTTTTCACATTAGGTCTTTCCGAAGGACCTATGTCATCTTTTTAGATGCTGCATGGAAGGTCTTTTTAGGGAAATAATAGAGAGGAAGTTCTGAGAAAGTAAAAGTACGAGAGTTGGGTAGGAATCTGGGATGTGTGTATGTGTGTCCAGGAGTGAAGAACTTATAAATCCATCCCTCCCACTGCTGTGCATGGCGATGGGTCGAGAGTCCGACTGGAGAGTTTAAAAGGTCTCCCACAACCACACTCTCCTGATCCGGCCCAACACGCAGTAGGTGGACAGACGCATCCCAGGCTAAGACATAGACAAACCTCATCCTATTAAACCGGGCATCCCTGCAAAGTCACCAAACGTAGCGAACCACTTGGGGCGACTTATTACATGGATGTTGGTTTTCCAATAAATTATTCGTAATCGAATATTTTTTTACTTCTTTATGTACTTTATGCCTTACTAAATCTTAAGCTTCCTAAGATTAAATGGAAAATAAATTTTAATTTATAAGAAGAGGGCTAATATTTTTATGTTCACAAGATGTAAGATATATAGTAGAAAGTAACTACTTATATGATTTTAATATTGAACATCAAACGTATTCATGGAGTGAGGCTTAGGTAAATGTATATCGGTAGTAGGTAGGTAAAAATAATATAGCCAGACTAACTTAACAGGCGTTCATCCGCTGCTTTTTATACGAGTAAAATGAGCGCACAAACCCAGAGGAAATAATATACCCACGCCGACAGCTCATTGGTTGTTTTTTCATCCATCAAAATATTAGCATACATATTGCAACGGAGGAAAGAGTATTTGCCCGCTGATCGCTCGCGGACCACACGCGAGGTCGGGCGCACGCCCAATGGCGCTCAAACTCCAGCATTATACCATATTATATTATTAAGAGGGTATATAACCAGAGAATACCGGAAATTTGTCCTTTATAAATCAAATTTTTGACGTATTGACTCTTTTTAAAAAAAAAATATATATATATTTCGAAAGATTGTTATTTAATCTGGTGAAGTCATGTTTTAAATTTTGAAAAACTAAGTTTAGTTTTAATATGTAGTAAGGTTATGTAAATATACCATTGGTCGTTGACAGATTTGTTAAATTTTTAAACGACTTATTGCATTATACATTATACAACACACATTTCAAATCATATAATCATACATTAAAATTAATCTATACATAATCTAGTAAAGACACTTTTGAGAATTTAAATTTTAGTTCAAATAAAATCTTCAAAAAATAAATCCGAGAACGTGTTTTGTGACGAAAATACCTCAGTTTGTCTATTTATTTAAGGTCTTTTAAACTAAAATAACTATTTCAATTTTTTTACACACTTAGTTTTAGACCTTATTACTGTTTGGAAAGTTAATTTTCTATAGTGCGTGGCAAATATTAATAAGTTAATTAATTATAAAATAAAATAAAATCCAAGAAAGTGTTGAACTTTACAATGAATTAATTGCCATGTAAAATAATCTACAAGACTCCGTTAGTTTCCCATTTGCACTTTACAGACTTTGAGCACAGTTGGTTCCCACTTGAAAACTATGGGTACAGTACGTAGAAAGAAGTCACAGATAGAATAATTAAAAGTGTGTTTTTATCCGTGATGTAAACTGACTTATGAAGTTTATTTATCGGGAGAAACCGTCCTTTCTACACCACTATCTCCTATTTGACAGTAAAAGTTCAGCAAGAAATTTATAGTAGTTATCTTTAATGTGAGTACCCGCACAAGAGTTCCGTCGGCTCCCAACCGTCTGGAGCCAGTAATTGGGAAATTTTTCGAGGCTGAAGATATGGGAAAGAGGAAGGTGGGGAAGTACTTAAGTAGAAGTAATATTCAGATCTGGCTTACAAACTCAGCTAAAGCAACGTTTTGATTCTTAATAGTGATCCTCCACCAGGGGGATATTGAGAATATCTTCCACTCCGGGACGTGCGTGACTCAAATATACTATAGGCGTATTATACATACTTTATCACAAGCAAACTGTCTAAAAATTTAACAAAAACATGTGCATATTTGCAATATATAGATCGCCATCATTCCACAACATCGATACCTTTTCTAAATTCACTCCACGTCATACTTATTAGTACAAAAAACCCGGAGCATGAAATAAAACACTGGAGCCCTATATTAAAATTCTTCTCTAGACAATCATCGTCAATCATTGTCAATCATTGACGACCGGCGTAGTCCAGGGGTAAGGTTTTGGACTCCCATTCCGAAGGTCGCGGTTTCGAACCCGGCGTATAAAATATATGGTATGTAAGAGTGAAAGATACTCTCAATATCGCCCTGGTGTAAGACCACCATTCAGAAATGAAACGTTGCTTAATAATGTGACTAGATCCTCCTCCTCACCTTCCTCTAACAAATCTCCTTCGCCTCCCCACTTACCTTCAGCCTCACAACATACCCCAATTGGGGATGCCATAGTCTCACTGGCTCCAGACTGGAGCAGTTGGGACTCTTGTAAGGTATTCACATAAAAGGAAAACCGATGATTGTTTATGTGTTCTAACCAAAGCGGTTTTATAAAATTTACACGCCTGGATTCAAATCCGCGACTTCAATTGATATTGATTCCAGGGATATCTACCGTACGAGTTTCAATATTTTGCCTTAGCAATTGGTTTATTTTTCTTTTTCGTGTTGGACGAGTAATTATAATACTTTGTACAAATCCTTACCCAACGTGACTAGATCACTGCAAACGGTTTTCTCCTCGAAAGGGTATTTTTGCTTTCCTTCATTAATTAGGTACAGGAAGTTCAATACGCCCATAATATTATTTAAATATCCCACCATCCTCACTAAAAACCTCATAAAACAAATCATTACGCATTACGTGTGCTTTGTTATGAAGCAAACCAATATCATTAATGTGAATAATGAAGGTCGTGTCAGTAATTTGTATCATAATCAACAAAGCAAATGCATACATAATTATTTACAGTAAGAACTGGCTAAACACAATGTAGAAGTCCTTCTAAACTTCATTTTTAATCCTTTAGATGCGACAATTGTTTTTCGTAGACGTTTAAGAACTGTAAATAATCCAAGAAAAAATAATGTAATAACATTTGATACGTTTTTAACAATTACATTTTGATTATTTATTATAGGTATTACTTTTATTTGTTAACATTTCTAATATCGAATGCGCAGGTATCTTTGACACTTGTTCCTCATACTATGAGCAAGTTAGCGAGATGTTTTCATTGTCAATGTCCGGCTTGTATATCCACGGAGAAAAGTGTTATTCGAAAAAACGATAATTTAATAGTTAAAACGGGCCTGAAGTTCTTACGAACAAATTAACAATGTTTCAATGTTTATTGGCGGGAACATGCAAGAATAATTTGTTGGTATACGTAATTTCGTACGTAGATATACCAACCAATTATTCTTACATGTTCCCGCCAATAAACATTGAAACCCTGATAATTTGTTCGTAACAACTTCAGTCCCGTTTTTAACCGTTTTTACGAATAAAATGATCGTATTTTAGAATTACATTTTGATTATTTATTATAGGTACTACTTTTATTTGCCAACATTTCAAATACCGAATGAGCAGGTATCTTTGACACTTGTTCCCCGTGTTATGATCAACTTAGAGATGTTTTCATTGTCAATGTCCGACCTGTATATCGGCACGCGCGCCCGTTAGGTACCCTGTAGGTACCTAACTTAACCTAACAATTAAGTTTCAAAAAATATATTTGGCGGATTAAATAATTATACCTAAGAACTTCACAGACAGAAAATAAACATTCACCGCCGCCTGTAACACCATCTGACACGTGGTCCGACACGCTTCTCACAAAAAACACAAGGGTTAAAATTCGTTGTAATGTTTTTTAAACCCTAAAGAAGTTAATTACGCTATGCTCTAATTTTTTCATAGTTTTAAGGTTTAGGCATAATAAAATGTTCGCATGCTTCGGGAACGGCGCATCTAATAAAAGTGGCCCTAGCATCCTGAAACCCGAAACCACCACATAATGCATGCTGTAACGTGAAGTATAAATATTGAATTACTAATTGCGTTTCAATACTTGAATCTTGAATATGTGCATTTCTCACGATCAAATTAGTTCCTCACATAAAGAAATTTACTACTTATAACACAGCTAATATCTTTTTTATACAATTAAAGATACTTTAGGCATACAACGTTTACAGAAGGGCGAGTTCCAGGATTTAAAATTCTACTAAGAACCTGGATTGCAGGACTGAGGAGAAGGATAAACCACTACAGAAATATTCTTATCATAGAATCCCGTCTGACTAGAGGCCCTAGCACACTCGCTCAATAACGATCGATAGGATAACTATCAATAACTTCTCATCGTTCCCGTGACAACTGCACATCGCTAACGTACAAACAGCAGTTGATATCGAATATGTTAAGGACACTTAGTCATTGTGAACTGTCACTTTTTTGTTGGCGATCTGTAGTCATGCTAGGGAAAGATGAGAAGTTACCGATAGTTATCCTACCCATCGTTATCGAGCGAGTGTGCTAGGGCCTCGTGATCGAACACAGAAAACCCATTGTTGCACGGAGAAAAATGTTATTCGAAAAAAACGATAATTTTATTTGTAAAAACGGTTAAAAACGGGACTAAAGTTCTTACGAACAAATTAACAGTGTTTTAATGTTTATTGGCGGGAAAATGTAAGAATAATTTGTTGGAATACGTACGAAATTAGGTATACCAACAATATACGTAATTATTAATTATTCTTACATGTTCCCGCCAATAAACATTGAAACCCTGTTAATTTGTTCGTAAGAACTTCAGTCCCGTTTTTAACCGTTTTTACGTATAAAATGATCGTATTTTAGAATAAAATCTTTCTTCGTCTACATCCTGGAATAAAGAACATTATTTTTATTATTATACCTACCCACCAATTCGCCTTAGATAAAATTAGGAAGATATTTAAAAACAAGAGGTGATTTGTCATTTAAACTATATATGGCACTATTTACAAAACCACGGATTGCTTTGCTGCATATGGCAAATATTCTCTAGATTCTTTAAAAAGCTTTAAAGTTTACGATTTTATAATATTTTTTTATAAATCCTACGAGTATGTGATAAAGTACAAAAAGATAGTTGACTTCATTGGCTATATAGAACTATAATCAATTTGTACGTCTCCATATTCAAATTCGGAGGTATGATTTTTTTTGATATGGGTGGAAAAAAATATTTAAATTGCTCTGTCGCTCCAATGGAAAATAATCTAAACCAAATGAACATCACGTCTTTTATTCTCAGCAGTGGATAAAGAGCATGGAACTCAACACATCTTTGTTCTAACATATACCACTTGTATCCTCCGTCATCCGCACTCTTGCATCATATTTTACCTAGACACTTGACATAACCAGACTCAAGTATTTGTTAAACAATCGTGTCGTGTCTTCCTAGGTCATCAGTGTCACCACCAATGCTTTATCCGTCACTGGCACCTCATTCAAACCGAATGAAGTAACTATATAACCTAGGCTTGGGCTGCTTAGATATAAAAAAAAAACTACACAACTACGCCCGAGTTTCAATGTGTACATATTTTCGGCACCTTTGATATTGACTGACATTATCGGCAATCAAAACATTGAAAACTTTAAGGTGCTTACAAAGTAGGTACTGAGATTACGTCCTATACATTGAAATAAATCGGTAAATAATTGTACCTGTAATAATTGATTTTCTCTTATTGTATTAACTGTACTAAATAAAAGGAGCAAATGATTGTGGAATTCAACCATCTTCTTTATTTTAAACCGAAAACTAACAGACCTAGGTTGAAGGGTTCAGTTCACGTGAGTACAGGGAGAAAAAGATTATTCTAAAATACGATCATTTTATTCGTAAAAACGGGACTGAAGTTCTTACGAACAAATTAACAGGGTTTCAATGTTTATTGGCGGGGACGTATAAGAATAATTGGTGGGTATACGTAATTTCGTACGAATACCAACAAATTATTCTTATATTTTCCCGCCAATAAACATTAAAACACTGTTTATTTGTTCGTAAGAACTTTAGTCCCGTTTTTAACCATTTTAACGAATAAAATGATCGTATTTTAGAATAAAATTTTTCTCCGTGTATGCTATAGTAAATCTGCAGTTACTTATTAGAACCAATAAAACATGTTGATGCCTATTAACGAATTCTTCAAATAAATCAGCAATGAGGGTGGAAAGCTAAAAAACAACTGTGTTTAGCCCACCCTCACATAATTCTCAGATTTTAAATTAATATAATTATAGCAATGCAGATATCCAAATTAAATAATATTTTTGATAAATCAAAAATGACTACGAACAAGTCAATTCATAAAAAATTCAAACTACCACTACAGAGAACAGTGAAAAAATATGTCGGTTCTGTTAATTGCTCATTTGTTAATAGCTCCGTATTATTAATGTTTTGTCAAATCGTTTAGCGTTTAGGGAACATGCCACCCTTCCTCTAGTAATGTCGAGCAGCCTCCTGATGTTTGTCGTTTGCATAAAAAACAGTAACTTCCCCTAACAAATAATAAAAGGTTTACATGCTTCGTGGTGTGCAAAACCATGTCAAATATTTTGTTGATCAAAAAAGCAACATAGTTTTTTTCACTTTTCTAATAATAATTATTACCTACTAGGAGATATTCTATCTTATCTTTTTCTATTCCTAGCTCTTGACCGATTATTATTTTAGTAAATACTTAAACAATACCCCCGAATACCATTTTGCCCACTGAATAGTTTATACAACTATATAATAACATACGCCTTCGAATAGAAATAAGGATTGCAGGTAGATTTGAATAAAAGCCAATGTCGCCACTGAAATACTAGTAAAGTACTATGATTTTTTAAGTATTAGATGGATACAACCAATCAACTATGAGTTGTTGTATCTTTTACACTGCATGACATCGTATTCGCCATTACATTTGATTTAGAATTTATACTGAGAGACCGAATTTCTGAAATTGAAATTTAATTAAAAGATGTTCAGACTTTTGGACCACGTGATGAGACATCCGGAGAAGTACGAGATCTTGCATCTTATAATGCAGGGAAAGATTGCCGGAAGACGGGGCCCTGGACTAAAACTTAACTTAAAGAGTTAATCCTCAAATTATAATATTTTAATTAATGAAGATAATAGTAGCGAAAGTCAATGGAAAATCCGAAACAGAAAAATCAGAAAAAGATAGGGATACATCTGGGACTCGAACCCAGGACCTCTGGCAATCCGGGCCAACGCGCTATCGGATAGCGCGTAATTGGATAGGGCGTTGGCCTGGATTGCCAGAGGTCCTGGGTTCGAGTCCCAGATGTATCCGTATCTTTTTCTGATTTTTCTGTTTCGGATTTTCGATTGACTTTCGCTAATATTACCTTCATTAATTAAAATATTAAAAAAATATGTTGAATAAAATGTCTATTTGCTTTATAATTTAGTATAGGTACCAGTTGTTTCAGGAAGTACCTACTTACAAATCTTACGATTTCAGAGGAAATTTTGGTTTTGATTTATTAAACAAGAGAAATTTAGAAACATACATTTTTGGTTACGAGGTCTTCTAATTTCTCACAGAACGGCCCTTACAAAAATAATGTTAGAGCTAGGTAATTAATAATATCTACGTAATTTGAATATTTTTTTGGTAAATGGTTTTCGACACCCACCTTAAAAGATGATAGTCTGACAAATGGGATGCGAGCAGATCAGGGATCAGGGGTGCTGTCACCACATGGCTATTAAGATTACACGGGTCTGGCTTTGCTCGAGACCTTTCAGTTTTTTTTGGTCACCCGGTAGGTGCCTACATCTCGAACTACATACCTAAGAAGTAAGAAATTTGGGTCGGGATGTTAAGCTGTCGACTGAAAATCCGTTTAACGATCCCGATTCCTCGACTTTTCTACACAATGATCCTATTTAAAATGAGTTAATAGTTTGTTTTGACTGCAGATCAACTACATATTAAAATTCTTGTGTAAAAAATGTTTTTGGATCACTTTATGTTTTGATGTAACCAACTAACCATCACGCATGTTCCCCCAGGGGTAGGTGGAGAAGACGGACCGCCAAATAACTCGGTCTTGGGTCACATTCCACACAGGTACATTTTAATGACACTATCTAGACATCCATTGTTTTTTGGATTATTAGGTAGGTACATGGAAAATGTTGGAAAATGAATTCATATTCGAAAAACATTTTAATAGTAAAAACGGTTAAAAACGGGACTGAAGTTCTCACGAACAAATTAACAGTGTTTCAATGTTTTTTTTATTTTTTTTTATTTTTTTTTATTTTTTTTTTGTTTTATTAAATTATAAGTTTACAAGGTATAACAATGTTAATAACAATAAATTACAAAATAAGTTTTCACAGATTTTTTTTTTGATTTTTGATTGTGTCTCTCCTATATAAGCGGACGCTTGTGTTTAGAAGAGGAGCGAGTGTCAGAATGAATAATATTTTGTACCTATAATTAATTATGATGTTTAAAATTATTAAATAGGAATTTTGAACTTAAAAATACGTGGATAAATAGATAGTTAGATATGTTAATTATGATGATAAATTCATCATTCATTTGTTTTTACATTGAATTGCTCTTTAATCGCTTTTATTAGACATTTATCGTCTTCAATTTTTCTTATCTTTTCCGGTAAACTGTTGAAGTATTTTTTTCCTAGGTATATGTAATGCTGTTGTGCAAATGTGGTGTTACATTTTTGTGATGGAAATATATGTTTTTGACGAGTGCGGCTTTCAGTTAAAAAGCTGTGATTTTGTTTTTCTTTTATTAATTGAATTAATATATTTTTTCGGACTAGATTATTGAATTTTAACACTTTAAATTGTTCAAAAATAAGGTGTGTTGGATAATCTCTTGGTTTTTTCAATATTATTTTATACTTAGGCGTTGTACAATTTCAACAGGGAGTAAATTTGTTTTGTATGCAGCTCCCCAGCTGACTACAGCGTATTGGAGATTTCGTTGTACTATAGCATGGTAGACTGTTGTTAAATTTTCCAATGAGAGAAAGTTTCGGATTTTCAAAAATATATAAATTAATTTTCTTATTTTGTTAACAGTAAGGTTGATTTGATCTTTCCAGTTTAGGTTTTTGTCTATTGTTATTCCTAAGTATTTAATTTTGTTCGCAATTTTCAATTTTGAACAGTTTACTGTACAGTTATTTTTGTTGTGATCTCTAAAATTGTCATGTATAATTATATCAAAATTTTGGGGAATGTCTTTCGATTTTATTGCAAATGGTATAACATGAGTGTTTTCACTATTTAGGGATAATAGATTTATATTAAACCAGTGTTTAAGTATATTTATGTCTTCTGTTGCCTTTTGTTTTACCAGTTCCCATGTATCATCACTTTCAACGAGTACTGTATCGTCCGCATAAGAGGTTATACTACCATGAAGTGACTGGGAGAATATCCCGTTTACATATAGGATGAATAATATTGGTCCTAGCACAGTACCTTTATTGGAGGGAAAACGTAAGAATAATTTGTTGGTATACGTACGTATAATTACCTATACCAATTCTTATTCTCCCGCCAATAAACATTGGAACACTGTTTATTTGTTCGTAAGAACTTCAGTTTATACTATTAAAATGATTGTTTTTTTCGAATAACATTTTTCTCCGTGTGAATTAGAATTTCACTTAGTTTGCCTCGTTTCACGTGCCGTTGGGTCAAGTAAAATGCTTACGTAGGTAAAACAAAGAGAACATTTAACGAATGTTTACAGTTTCATGTTTTCCTTTCACTAAACATAACTCGTGTTCTTAATTGAGAATTCCAATCTTCCATCGACCACCACAAAGTGCAAAAATACTTGGAAAGTTAAAAAGTTTATTTAATTTTTTTAATGTAAAGAACATGGAATTAGGCCAACGGTTCTTGGTGTGATAATTAGTTACCAATACCGTCGGAGCTGATCAATTAATCTCTTCTTTATTATAATCCGCTGTGTTTACGTTCTCCGGAAAAAGATGCGCCCGAATGTGCTGTGCTTAATGGCTTTAATTGAACGTACATCCACGGCTATTAATGGGTTAACCCCTTCGCGCCACGGCGAAAGAAACCAAGAAAAATACCAATGGACAAAACTTATCCACAAGAATTTATTATAGATAAATAATAGGACTTAAAGACAAACGTTATGAAATAGAAAACAAACTAAAATGTCATAAGAAGGTATAAATTTTTGTAGAACATTATACAGATACCTACACTTCAGTGATTGCGTTAAATATGATTTCTATTAATTTGAGGATTTCATAATTGAATTGGGATTACCTAAGTGACATTGAAGAACTTAAATGAAGGTAAATAATAGACTTACAGACATTATGAACAAAGAAAACAATCTAAAATGTCATTAGAAGGTATACATTTTTGTAGAACATTATACAGGTAACCTACACTTCAGTGATTGCGTTAAGTATGATTTCTATTAATTTGAGGGTTTCATAATTAAATTAAGAATACCAAGTGACATTGAAGAACTTGTTCTATAAAAATTGGTGGTAGTAATTTCATCAAGGAAAGCAAAACTTTGGTTAACATTTTTTTTTTGTATCTAACCTTACCTACTACTCTCTTCTGTGGTAAAGTCTAGTTTCGAACTCAACCGTGACTTCTTCTAGGACGATGATTTATCATTTGAGTGATGATTGAGAGCAGCCCAGTGGCATTTGTACAAAGGTAGACGGTGACATGCTTATGAAGATGAATGAATGAAGAAAGAAATATTATATTAGGCACGTGTTTACTTCAATCGAACAAACTTACATCCAAGACATGTTTAGTAACATTGTGCGGAATGCGTTAATCTACATATTGAGGATATTGCAAAGGATGATACGCTAAGAGGCAGAGGAGAATATCCTCCTAGAAATTTACCGCAATATAAGATGAAATTTAAATGTTTTTTTTTTTTTAATTGTAGCTTGTTAGGTACATACTTATTCTTATACAATTTCCGCCCCGTTTCGAAGGTGTTATGTTTGATATGTTCCGCTGGGCGTGGGTTAAAAATGCAGTGTAAGATATACAACGCTTGGTTCCTTCGGCCGCGGGCGCCAGCTTCAAAGAGCCGTCGGATCTTCTAAACATCGGATCATCTTCTCATCAGCTGATCAAAGGGTGCTGCCTGCGATTATACGGAAGATGGCCGCATCGGGGGCAGGAATAGATCCAGAAACCGAATATTACACTACTGGGGGGAAGCTTACAAATTATCGGATAGTACCTAACTCTCTACTTTTGCAGGTATTAAAATTAGTTGGTATTGTTCTGGCTTTTGGTTTTGCAGCCGTCTGTAAATCACCAGGTGTAACGAAGATATGTAAAAAATTCTGTAATTGAAATATTGCAATTAGTTTCACGCGTATTAATAAACTAATAGTAGGTATATACGCACACGGAGAAAAATGATATTTTAAAATACCATCATTATATTCGTAAAAACGGTTAAAAACGGGACAGAAGTTCTTATGAACAAATTAACAGGGTTTCAATGTTTATTGGCGGGAACGTGTAATTTGTTGGTATACGTAATTTCGTACGTAGGTGTACCAACAAATTATTCTTACATTTTCCCGCCAATAAACATTGAAACACTGTTAATTTGTTCGTAAGAATTCAGTCCCGTTTTTAACCGTTTTTACGAATAAAATGATCGTATTTTAGAATAACATTTTTCTCAGTGTACCTATGTAGTTGCAGCTATACTTAACATTTACCCCAATATTTTGAATTGCTTTTATTTTCCTTGGCATATTAAATTTTTTTAAAACGTTCTAAAGGTGATATTATAAATATTATGAAAATATGTAGGTAAATATTAGATATTAAATGATCAAAGAATAAATATCTAGGAAGGAAGCATATGAATTTCAGTAAGATTGGAGGTGTTATTATTTATTATATATCACGTGAGTTAATGCTCTTGATGATAAAGGATCTCGGCTGTTATGTTTTTGTTTTTGTTTTTAATAACAATTCAGCGTTTAGATACATATCGATTGTATTACATTTTAAGTCACTCAGTGAAAGGGTAGGCACTATAAATCTTACGGTTGAAGTGGTCACTATAAAAGTTAAAAAAATTAATATCATAAATACTAAAAGGTATCTCGTACATCGATCATTTATTATATGGTTCGTGCTCCTAGTATATGGATATATACAAAACACAATATAACAAACTAATATCAAGATAATAATATTAGGTAGGTAAGTGTTATTTTCCACAAAAAAGTTGAGCTAGAGATAATGGCGGTTAAAGTTTTAAATTGTGAAGGCAGTTCAGTAAATGTTGTTACAAAAACATGGAAAATACTGTGAAATACATTTTTGATCTATCCACTTCTATTTGAAGCCCCTTCCGACCGTTACTTAAGAGCGATTGACCAGCGGCCGAGAATAAAAGTTTAAAAATGCAGGGAGATTCCAATGAGAAAGATCAATTATTCCCCGAAATTTTTTAAATAAAAAAATCAATATCGATTTATTTCATTCAAAACTTGTTTTACTACATTCAAGTAATCAATAAAAATGCTCAAAACACACGATTATAAATTATTAAATATCGTGTACTTCTTGTAAGTATTTTTTGATCATAAGTACCTATTTATGATTTTTTAATACTGTCTAAACAAAATAAGTGTCTAAAAAAAAAATATTTTAGTTTGTAAGACCTTAAATAAATCGAAAAACTGAGGTATTTTTGTCACAAAACACATTCTCGGATTTATTTTTTAATGATTTAAATTTAACTAAAATTAAAATTATGAAAACTGTGTTTACTAGATTATGTATTGATTTATTTATTTGTGTGATTATATGATATGTATATATTGTTGTTTTAGAATCTTTTTTTTGAAAAGTGAACAAATCTGCCAACGACCAACGGTATAACCTTAGTATATTAAAAATTAACTTAGTTTTTCAAAATAAAATTTTAAAACTGCGTGTACCAGATAAAATAACAATCTTTCAAAATCAATTTATGTTTTTTTTTTTTTTAAAGAGTCAATATGTCTAGAATTTCATTTTAAAAGGACTAATTTCCGCTTTTCTCTGGCCATCGAGCGATTAGGTATTATCTGAAACACACCTTGAAAAATGTATATGTCATGAAAAGTGATGATAAAAAACAATAGATTATGTAGGTTACCTTAGGTTATGTTAATACGGCTTGGTTTTCATCACTTGTAATGACTTTATATTATATTTTATAGTGTTTTGATTTGTCACTATCCCGAGTTGCTATGGATCCGTCAATATCGATGGTTACGCCACTTCTGACGCCTGACGCGTGGACCGCCATTTATTAAACGTGTGATTAGACAAGTTGAAAACTTTAAACACCAAAGTAAAGCAAGATTAGAGTTAAAAAATCTTTGATCTCTTCTGAGCTAAGACTCAACAGGTAATCATTATTCAAAACAGTAATATTTATGATCTGATATTTTGTCACTTGTCGCCGACGTTGGATTGCTTACACTAAGCGAGTAATAATAAATCATATGATCATAAGATAAGGGTTATATTGCTTATTTAAAAAATGATATTGATTGTCTAAACACGTGTGTTTTTATATAGGTAGGTACCTACAATAACATAATATGTAACTAATTCTCTTTGATGTAAAGTGAACATAATTGTAACAGAGTTGGTAATATTTTTAAAAAATAACACAAAACATCACAATATTAAGCTCACCGAAAACTTTATACGCTGCGACGACAATAATTGAACTTGCAACCTTCAAACTCAAAGTCAAATGCATATACATATTACTTTTTAACAACATCGGTTGACCGTCGTAATTTTATTAAAACAGAAATAAAAGTTCCAACGTTGAATCACTCATGGCGTGCATTCTTTCTAACGGCAATTTGTATTCGGCAAATTTTTAATACATAAATTAAGATTGACCTTTTCGACAATCACCGTCCGTGCGTGGTCGAGTGGTAAGACACTTGACTCCCAATCGGAAGGTCGCGGGTTCGAACCCGGCGTGCGCAAATAAATTATATATGATTAATTTGTGTTTTTTCACAATTAATTAATAAAAATAATATATCTATACTATATTTTCGGCACGTTCCAGAGTGGAAGATACTCTCAGTATCGCCCTGGTGTAAGACCACCACTCAGAATTGAAACGTTGCTTAATAATGGCTTTAGCCGTGTTTAGTGCCTAGATCTGAATAGTCAGTTTTTTTTTTTTTTTTTAAAGATAGACAAACATTCCCGGGTTACGAATAACCCAACAACATTTGAAAATCTCCTACTACCACCACACTAAGCGGAAGATGTTGCTTGTGTTGTGATGGAGGACTTAGCCAGCCGAGGAATCGAACACGGAACGCCTGGGTGGGACTTAAACGCTATGCCCACTCAACCACTGACCTGTCAAAAGGTACTTCCCCACCTTCCTCTTCCCCATCCTCTTCCCTTCCCCACTTACCTTCAGCCTCACGACATACCCCAATTGGGGATGCCATAGTCTGACTGGTTCCAGACGGGAGCAGTTAAGACTCTTGTGAAGTATTCTCTATAAAAAAAAAATTTAAAAATCACCGTGGCAGAGAAAAAAATTCAAAAATAAGGTTTTTTGTAATTGGTAGAATATAATATTATATCTGTTAAGTTTTTAATAATGGCAATGGTTGGAATCCTAGAATCCTCGCTTAGTATTATAAACATAGACATGCGTAGGCCAAAATGTCTCTGAGTGAAAGTTATTATTTAATTAATTTACTGAATTAGTACTAATGACTAGATTAGTATAATTGGATGAAATACCAGGTTTAAATTTTTTTTTTACTCTTCCTGGATAGTACTTTTCACTCTGAGGGAGCAAACAACAGGCCTAAAATCATTAGATATATTTTAATATGATGTGATTTTTTTATTAGTGCAATGCGAATTCGACTTTCAATACTAGACTCTGCCAAAGTTACAACAATATCGGTTGTTTCAAATGTACAAATAGCTAAGGGTCGTAATAATAAAAGTTATATTTAAATTTTACACAACTGATAAAAAAACCGTTTACTATACGAACATGAGAATTTACCAGTTGTGTAAAATATAAAACCCGTTTATTAGTAAGACCCTTAGCTAATTTTATATATTTGAAACAAACGATATTGTTATAACCTTGGCAGTAAACAAAGTGTTAAATTTCGCTAATATAGGTATGTTATCATAATGTTCAGCCGTTTAATCAGTTCTTTATTCAAATAAATAAAACAAATTACTTTGTTTAAACCACTAATCAAACTTCTTTATTCTTTTTGTCGACCCTTTGTAATAATTTAATAATAGATCTTCAATAGAACTTTGGCAGAACTTGCATATTAACTTTAAAATATGATGAATTATTCAATTAGTGTGAAACAACCCGTTATATGGCTTTATACTTATGAATTTTAAAGCTGTAAGTACCGATACCGATTATTTATCTTTTTATCTACCTTCTAAAATGTTTTAAAATTAAAATCTGTATAAGTTTTGTCGCTGCTTTCTAGCAAGAAACATAACAGTAAGATTGCAAGAAACATAAAAATATTTTTATATTGCAAGAAACATAACAGATTTCCAACAATACAATAAATACCTACAAATGCACATTTTGTTGGAATTTTTAGTAGATTCCTGTAGATGTTTAAAACCCTTTTATTCCCGTAAGTTCTGCTGCGAACAAGAAAGTATTAAATTTATAAATCGATGTTACCTACCTTATCTAGATAACATAAATATCTAATTTTTAATATATCATTGAAGGAGAAGACAGCACCAATAATCTATATTAAAATATAAAAATGAACAAGACACAGAAAAATAATAAAGCATATTGGTTTATATTGGACACGAAGCCAGATCTAACGTCTTTATTTTTCTTTGTCTTGTTCATTTTTATATTTTAATTTAGATTATTATTGTTGTCTTCTTCTTCAATGATATATTTAATTGATGGGAGTAACCTTCAAAAGTTAAAAAAAGCAAGTTTTCTTATAAAATAGATGAATATCTACTTTTTATTTTATATTTTATTGAAGGTGCATCTAGCTGTATTTTACTGTTAATTCATGTTGGAGACGGGTTAACTCAAATAATTACCATACTACTTATAGATAATTAATTGTTATAGCCCATGCACTGCCTATTCATTAAAGGGGTTATAATATACAAGCTTTTGCCCGCGACTTCGTCTGCGTAGGATTAGTACTTCCAGTAATCTATTTTCTTTTCCTAGGTCCCATCTACGTTTATACCAAAATTCTAAACCTATTTATTTAAAATATGTATAATTCTTGATTCGATTCAAAGTATTAGGCGAGTACTTCAAATAAATTCAGTAATTTAAATATTTTCCAAAATAGAATTTTGATTTAACAATCATTGTTTTGCAAAATGTCATTCTCAAATTTTGACGTTTTCTATTAAACTATAATTATTATTTTCAATATATTGAAAATAAATAGCTAGCTTCATAAATTATAGCCTATATGTTATTCTAATGTATGAGCTATATTATTGTAAAGTTTCATTAAAATCCATTAATTAAATTTCGATTTAAAGAGGAACAAACATACATACATCCATACAAACTTTCACGTTTATAATATTAGTAAGAATTAGTAAGATTATATAAACAAAATCATATCGGCTATACAAGCTATATTTTAAATATTTCATTGCAGAGTCGACAAAAATAATAAAGAAATGATTAAACAGCTGAAATTATGATTACCAAACAAAATCATAATATTTATTTTTTCTTTGGTAGATTAGATTACACTGTGTTATAAAATATTTACCACTGTTAAAAGGCAGCTAATTTAAAATTCTGGATGTTTATTGCGGAGTCCGATATCACTACAATTATTGTCGATTATTTAGGTGGGCAAGTAGGTAGGATACTTACAACGTTTATTTTCTTTTTGTATTGCTTATCGCAATCGCGCGAGTTCCATATTATATATCAACAGCTATTTAATAAAAAATAAAATGTTTTGTCATGATTAAATACAGAAATAAAACAATTAAAAAATTAAACAAACTTTTAGAAGTCTAAGTAATGAAGAATTAGCCCTATTCGCTTCAAGTCCAGTACTTCCATAACAATGGCGTTTTCGTTACCTAGCGGTAATTAAAAAAACATCAAACTTCTCAGTAACACTTCGGTACCAGGACAGCAAATGCATTTATTATTATTGTATTGTAGGTCTTCCATAATTTTTACAGTTCATTTATTAAAGTTGGTCAACAGTGCCTAAATACGTAGGCTGATTCCGAAATATGTTACCCGTTTTTGAGAAATCACAATTGCTCTAATGCAAGCGATCTTTTCTGACCCTCAATACCTGCATCATAGTTGAATTCCGATGTTGCAATGTGACCCAAATGCTCGGATTTTCCTGATATTTTTGTTTCGCTTAATGTCGATTTCCCACGATCTTTCCATAAACAATACCTCAAACATTACCGCAAACGTTAGGCAGGGCCACTTATCTATCGGTCAAAATTGGTACGGTATGGATGGAGAGAAGTAGGATGCGCCTAAAGTCGTTGAACAATAATAAATTCATTACTTAGTTTAGGTGCCTGTGGGCTGCTCTTGCAGAGATTAGTATCTTTGGAAAATAGAAATATTTAAAATCAAATCCTATGATTTTTACTAGTAGATAACTTTAATTATTATCTATTACTTATTTTGCTCTTCTTCAATTGAATTATATTATTGTAACAACTGTATATTATTGTAAGTTTTTATGTATGTAATTATTGCCAGGGTAATATAGAGTAAGTTATAACTTTATGAACTTCTTTGCTTTTATTTTTTTCTTACTGGAATGATACTGGAATCTATTTAATATTTTTTACTGAATCTGCATAGAATTGTACCTCATCTTCGTCTGTACTATTACACCCTCGCCATAAGGGGAGTGTGTATAGGTGCGTGCATTTATTTTCTGTCTTTTGTAAGCGCTTAGTTTCCTTCACTGTCCACTACGCCACCCCTGACGTAGGGAAATGGAAGGTTCTCTTCGACTCCGATCTCCAGTTCTCTTGTGGTCCTGTCACTTGGAGTGATTTACTTGGAACCCAGGACTCCTTAGAAGTCTCTTCTCCATTCCCTCACCTCTTCATCGGGGCACGTCTGGCCACTGTGCTGCCGGGGACGATTCGAAGGGTTTGAAGGACCAACTTCCCGTACCACTGCTCACCGTCTCTTGACGGGACTGCCTGTGGCTTTCCAGAATCTATAGTTGCTGTTTTTCTGTTGTACGCTGCTAAAGGAAAGTGTTTGAATTCGCTTTTCCTTTCTTCTTTACTTTAATAATAATAATAATAATTGGATGACTCGAATAGCGCCGTTTTTGTGAAAAATCACCTCAAGGGCGTTGTACAAATTTCAATATTTTCTACAATCTACTTCTAACTATACACTAGACAAATATAAAAAAACCTATGGCTAAAACAATGGATGCAAATCCACCGGTTCTTTGATCAGCGATACAAAACTATATGTACAATGGATCTGAACAACTAGCGTGGTGCTGCCTAAAAATGTAAATGTAGGTACATGTATTTTTTTTATTTTTAATGACAATTTACAGGACCATACTTACCTGGTAGGTCACTTGAGATTAAAGTTAAAAGATATTTATTTATATGCAGTTTGCGCGGAGAGGATGAGCATGTTCTTGGAAAAGTAATTATTTGATCCTGGTATATTTTTAATACTAATATATAATTATGTTATTTAATGGACGTGTTTGGGAAAAGCAAAATTAATTAATGGGCGGTACAGTAGTACATGAATTTTATTAGAATATTTATTTTCTTAAATGAAGTCTCGAATGCTGTGAAGGCTTCGAATGATATTAATCTAATAAGAAAATAGATTAAGATAAATTATAGGCAATACACGATACAAATAGATTTATTTAATTTAAGTGCATGAGAGCCTAAATAAGTAGGTTTTTAGTTTTGACCTAAATTCTGTCGGGCTTGTTATGCATCTTAGTTCCGGAGGGAGTTTGTTCCAAGCCTAAGCCCAGATACTTCGAATGCACGATCTCCAAACTTAGTATTTGGCTTTCGTTTAGGTTCTATCAGTCTACCTAGAGCTGATGATGTTGCTGATCTAAGGGTTGACTGCCTTGGACCAGTGATTTCCGGGACGCATAGTTGTAAAGTGGGGCCATTTCATTGATGGATTTAAACACCATCCAGCACAGTTTGTACTGGATTCTTTCAGGGCACTTAAGCCAGTGAAGGTTGCGAAGGTGTTCTGAAATGTGCGAATATTCAGAGACCCCGCTTGGGTTGTAGAATAGTAGATTATGTTGTGTTCAGCTGAATATTCTTCACAAATTAACAGCCTCCTCAAGGCTTTAATGGTTGGCGACAAAATTACCTAATATAACCAATATTTCATGCATGTGATCTGCGTAAGCAATATTATTTCTGCAAATCGGTGATAAGCTAAAAAGTTGGTCTGATGTCGCATCCCGAATTCACCGGTGTCGACATCTTATTTTCCCAGATAACTTGATCTCTTGCTGTTGATTCCGACTGCCAGAGTGATTATTGAAGTGGGCAGGGTTCTTTCTTTCTCTTAGTTATTTTCCAAAGCAGTGCATTTTTCAATCGAAAGCTTTTCAAAAACGATATATTGATTTATTTATTTAATTATACATTGTCGGTAAAACGACTGTTTTAATTTTAATTAAAAAAAATGGCACGTGAGACTAAGAAAAATATTTATTTTTTGGAGTTTATTCTGGTAATATTATAATAAATATATGATAGGATAAAATATAATCAATAACCAAAGTAAAACAATAACCATAAAAATGGACAATAAAAATACAAAAAAACGTGTTTTATTTTTAGTTTATTTATTATTTATTTTATTTTTTTATTATATTTTTATTTATTCTTTTAAGCCGAAACTGCTGTCACAATAAGAAAAAGTAAAATACTTGCAGAACTTAATTAATAACATTACTAAATTTGATTTACATTAGTTGAAATAAAAAATTGGGGTTCTACCAATTAAGCACAAAAACATTTAATTTTGTTTCAGCATGCAAACCTACAATCACGGTTGTCATTTATTGGTAACCATACGACAGGACCTACATAAAACAAATTCTTAATTACTTCTTCAATATTCACAAACTCAATATGTGGCGTTATTTTAATTAAATTAAAATTAAAATGATATTATTATTATTCTGAATTTGCCAAGTACATTTTAGAAACAAACCATTCATTTGATATAAATATGTAAATGGTTAAATATTTTAATCACAAACACAATGCGTTAACAAATACATTGGAATTTTTGAAATTAAATAAAGTGTAGCCAACTAAATTTTATTAAAAACTTTTTAAATAGATCTCTTAAATTTATAATCATTTTTTTTTTGTTTTTTAGATATTTTATTTTTTGTAAATGTGTAATTAACCACAAATTATAATGTTTTTTTTTATCTACAGGTGTTTATTTGTCTATTGTTATGTTTAATTTTATCTTGACGAAGATACCATTGATTTGGAAACATGTTGAAAATTTTGATTAGAGGTTATTGTACAAAGTGTTTGGTTTTCATTTAATTAATATTATTAATTAAAATTATCATTATTATTATCTAACAGTAATTGACTGAGCGTAACAAAGTCCTTTTTTAACTCGAGCTTTTTTTTTTAGTTTTTATCCATTTGAAGGGTAGTGGTTTCGATTTTAAAATCGTGATGCTTATTTAGACTTTTTTATTTGCATTTTTTTTTAAAATTAGGTACCTAGGTAACTTACTTGTCAAAATAATGTTTAAAAATATATTTGTCATTTTCTTTGGACGAATCTAATAATTCCTTATTTGAATTTTTTTAATTCCAAATGAAATGTAGGTATTGTTCATTCTAAAGTAAGTAGAAATTTAAGTTCCTACTTACAAATCTTATTATTTAATTAAAATAAATTGTTTTGATTTATTAAATAAGAATAAATTAGAAACACACTCTTTTTGAGCACGAGGTCTACTCCTCACAGAACTAATAGTACCTACTAGTAACTTACTACTGATATTGTTTGTTACATTCTTCTTTCTAGAATTTTTATGGTGACATCTAATATTAAATTTACAGTAGGACAACAATAATATAAAAGTACATGTATTTAAAAAAAAAAAACTATTTCTACTAAATACGTGTAGTTTTAACTAGCTAGATTAAGTACCTAATGTGGATTGTAAAAACATATTCATTTTACGTACGTAAGTTATATTTTTTCGCATCGACATATAATATGTGTATATTTTAAAACGTATGTATCTATTCGTACACGGAGAAAAATATTATTGTAAATTACGATTATTTTATTCGTAAAAACGGTTAAAAACGGGACTGAAAGTCTCACGAACAAATTAACAGGGTTTCAATGTTTATTCTTACATTTTCCCCCCCAATTAACATTGAAACACTGTTAATTTGTTCGTAAGAACTTCTTACGAATAAAATGGTCGTATTTTAGAATAACGTTTTACTCCGTGTAGGTATAAGAAACCTACTCTTAAACGTTTTCTGATGAGAGTCCATTGCATAGAATCGAAAAATTGTTTAAAATTACTTTAACTACGTTTAGATGCCAGGACTGAATTTCCAACTGTTGCCCTACATCATGCCCCATTGCCTCAAAACATTTAAATAAAAATTAGAAGCCATAGTAATAACCATAACTATTTTATATACCTACTATTAAATTTAATAATAAATCTACAGTCATTCATTGAGGTGATTTTTCAAAATAAAGACAGTAATAACTTGTTTCCTAGAATTCCCCGGTGGTCTAGGCGCTTTGTCTGGTCACCGTTTTCTAGAGCCAGGAAACTCCTTCACTCACCGTACATTCAAGTGCCCACCGCAATTTTCTCAACTAAAACCTTTAAGAGGCTAGACTTTGAACCACACGCGGAACACCCGCGTCTGTCATTCTGTCCCTCTCATAATAAGCTCACGCACACTTACAATGCATGCGAATGAGAAATGTGCGAATGAGACAACGCTCAAATTTACCTACAGAAATCGCTCGAAAAGGGGTTTATGGAGAATACACTTTTCTACAGTGAAACTTTCACGAAATTGAAATTTTAAAAAATATATAATTTTTAGAAAGAAGAAGCTACGTCGGTAGCTTTTTATAATTTTATAATTCTTTATGGGAGTTGAGTTAGCAGCACTTTTTCCTTAAATAATATTTTTTGATAAATCGTACATGTTTGACAGTGAATGTTTACGTTTATACGAAATGCATCGAAAATTAGAAAACATACCGACATAGTTTTCACCCTCTAGATGGCAGTATAAAAATAATATATTCATTTTGTGCAATTTTCGATGTAGAAAAGTGTTTTTTCCCGGGCTTCCTTTTTGTATGGGCCGAAAAGCGAAGTCTATCATCTTAATATCTTGCTGTTCCTTCGCAAAGGCTCCCATATTAGCGCCGCATTCCGTAGGTATATGCATAAACCGCATATCCTCCGCGCGACGCCAAGTGAGGCCAGTGCTGTCATATTGTGGGAACACGGGATATTTGCGTGCTGCCACCCAGAAGCCGGTTAAGTCCTTAATTTGGGGATGACGTCACTTTATTATAATGCCTTCCTGGAGAACCTTGACTAATAACAATATTAATAAATTGATAATAAGTTTCGCTTCTTTTTTGTGAGAAATCACCTCACCAAATCTATAGTTATGCGCTGCGCCAATATGACTTTCTATGTTATATCTAAACATAAACTAACAGATGCACAAAACATTAGTCACTTCAGATAAATACAATTATAATGTTAAAGCTTAAAACAATTTTGCACTCAGAAGATATACTATTAAAAACACTGCACATTTTATGATTTTTACAATTGCTATTTTATCATCCTTTGCTACTGATATAACATTATTTAGAAGATTTGTGGCAAAAGTAAAGTTGATAGTATTTTGCCACGTTGATACAGTCATATATTTATTTTAAGTAATAATATTTTTGCTATTCCATTTTAAGACTGGGGACTTTTTATAAAATGACAATTCTATTTTCTTATCAAAGTTTTTACTCGCGTGTAAAATCTAAATTCATATTTCCTAGAAATTTATTTATATACAAGTTTTCTGACATTTTGTATAGCAGTAGCTTGACACCTGTGCAGTGTGCACCCCAGTGCAAGAAATAATTTACATTTTCTATAAATGACTTTAGGTAAGTACTAACAGCTAGTCAAGCTATATACCTACACAATTTGAGTGTGCATTTCTAATTTCGACCATTTAAGGACAAGATTGTCTGAAAATATGAATTTTAAGTTTAACTCTCTAATTCTACAAGAATGAATTTACGTAGATATGACTAATTGTTTATTTTTCATTGGTGCACAAACTTATAACGAGTTTAACAACTTTTAAATTGAATATATTATAATGCACCGATTTCCTGTTCCTTGCATTTGATATGATACAATAATTGATCTAACAAAATTGCTTTCGAAGCAGTAAGTCAAAATAAATTAAACGGGTGTGTTATCTCCCCAATGCAATGTGCTAAAATATTTCTTAATTAATTGGAAACAAGTAATAAATTTCTACTTTATTCATAAAGTTTTCGAATTTTCCATTATGAAAATTCAAAAAAAAAATCAAGCGGTCTGCTATAGGTATATAAATATTTGTCTGCTATAGGTATATAAATATGTGTAATATAAATACGTATGGGTATAAAAATAGGTAATATAAACTATATAAATGCGTGGTCTGCTATAGGTATGTAAATATTTGTGGGAAAGGGTGCAAAATGCTGAATTTAAATTAACTTAAATATTATCTTTGCAAATAGTTACGTAAAAAAGTGTTGAAGGTATGACGATTCTTCATCCTTATTTAAATAATCTAGAATTGCCATAAGCTTTCGACTTACGAGTACTAGGTACCTACGTATATATACCTATTCTCCATTGCACGGTCAAGTTGCTCTGCGCAGCAACAGGTAGAATGTACGGCTGATAGGGGGATATTAGAAAGGATAGCAATAGCAAATTGAATACCTTATTTTATATACAACATTTCAAATCTCAAACTCCGTGCTAGGGCCTATCTGCAAATCTTACAATGCACTGAGAGATATTGACATTTTCCGCTCTATCCTTAAACGTTTAAAATCAAATGAACCTATGTACTTAAATCAAAACTATTATTTTTTTTTATTTTTAGTCAAATTTTACTTATGCTATGAACTATATTATAACTTATATTGACATTTTCCGCTCTATCCTTAAACGTTTAAAATCAAATGAACCTATGTACTTAAATCAAAACTATAACTTTTTTGATTTTTAGTCAAATTTTACTTATGCTATGTACTATATTATAACTTATAGTAGCTACTTGCTATCTAATTGGTATCCAACCATAAACAAAAAATATCATTACATTAACCTAACTGCTTTATATTAATTATACTCACAATTAATGCAAAATGATTTTATATAATAGTATGCTTCCTAGATAATTTTTTTTTTTAAAAAGTACCTTAAAGGTTTTCCTTGAAGACTACGTAAGTAGGGATTGTATTTTTCAGGTATTAATTAGGGAACTTGATTTTCGTAATTTAAAGACATATATATATTTTTTATAGAATTCGTTCCAATGATATACCTATTTAAACATATATACCTAACTGACGAAACATCAAATAATTCCTAAATATGACTTTGGAAGTCGTAGCCCGATCCATTATTTCAAAATATTCTTTACACAAGTGACACTTAAGAAACTTCGTTAAAAAATGTATGAATAAGTACCTACCTAAGAAGAAAAAACTTGTGTGTTAGGTACTGAATGTATTTCGAAATTAAAATAATTGTAATAATAACCTAGGTAAGCGATTATAAGTGACTTGTTAAAAGTCAGAAGATTGACAGCCTAGCCAACAATGTTTCTCATCCGATATGTGACTAATTAAAAGGTATTTGGAACATCAATAATCACTATCTGTTCTGTTAGAGCAAGCACGATCAACCCAATGACCTTATTATATCTAAATTTCTAGGTCTAGGTTGGTACCTATTAAAGAGTGCAAGTTAGGTAGGCTCTTTATTTTTTATTATCGTGCACTAACGTTTAGTTCGCAATGTGCTGATTTGCCTCACTCAAAACTTTATTAACATAATAATTTTAATTAATCAATATTGTCAAAAACTTTACTTTAATATGAATTACTTCAAAATTTAATATTACCTCCTTTAAATAATAAATATTATGTTTGTAATTGGTTTGATGACCAGCACTAGATGAACTTGAGTAATACACGTAATTAGAGGTAAAGTAAGTAGGCTGATAGACTCACCCCTGTCGTCGGGCGCCATGGTGTAATGGTAGTTGGAGTAGGCCTCCAGATGGGGTGGGGAAGACGGCGCGGGCTGCAGCGGGGGGCTGGGCCCCTTCATGTAGGACTGCTGCGGCCACTGGCGCTCCGGATAGTACTCGTAGGGCGCCAGGAACTGTTGCTGCTGGTAGCCGCACGGGGCGTACTCTTGGGCAGGGGGCTCGTACAGTCCCGGCTGGCCCTGGAAGCCCGGGCTGAACTGCGGCTTTAGCGCCTGGCACTTGCGTCTGAAGCCCCGTGGACGCCGACGGAACGAACCCTCCTCGAACATGAACTCGGAGGCCGGATCTATCGTCCAGTAATGACCTTTGCCCGGCCGGCCGAGCCCCTTGGGTAGCTTGATGAAACACTCGTTGAGCGAGAGGTTGTGTCGCACGGAGTTCTTCCAGCCCTGGTAGGAGCCGCGGAAGAACTGGAAGCTCTGCTGCAGGAAACTGTAGATCTCGGACAGCGTGAGGCGCTTGGAGGGCGAGTGCTGGATGGCCATGACAATCAGGGCGATATACGAGTAGGGCGGCTTCTCCTGCCTCCGGCCTCCGGTGGCCCTCTTGCTCTCCGCTCCGACGGTCTCCACTGACTGCTCCTCGTTCTTCATCATTTCCGAAAGTTCACGTAAATAAATAATATTTACTCGGTTACGCGAACATTGTTAATAAACATTTACGTTGAGTCCGCGTGCACTTTAAATAATTATTTTAATTACGAATAACAAACTCGAGCTCGTAAACAAATATCGACATTATTTTTGTGTAACAAAGGAGGGTTTATAAGCCGCTAGTTTACTTTCGGAGTACACAATCCCGTTTTGTATACCGTGGCGTATACAAACGTGGGTCGAGTGCGGGTCGCGGCGGTGGAATGAGCTTGTCGGGGGGCGGGCCTGTTACACATATACAGGCAGGCGCGCACGCACACCTGCTCGCAAAGCGCACACCATGGCGCTGGCGCCCACGTACACACGTATGGTTGCACCGCTGGCACTGCAAGATACCGCGGGCAGGTCCTGCCAGCCAGCGAGGCAGCCACTGCCTCCAGCTCTCCTGCTTCCTGACCCTCTTCATTCTGGGTAGCCGCGGGAAAAGCCTAATTAACTAAATATATAATATGTTACAATAGTTCTCCATCCGATTTGCAGAACTGCTTGCATGCAGCGTCCATTCGAATAATTATTATTTCCTTTAATGGGTCGTCGGAATAATAATAATTTGGTTAGCGGTTTAGCATATTGTCCTACGAGCAGTTCTGCTAATCGGATGGTGAATGGACATGTCTATAAAGAATTAACAACTTTATTCACAAAATTAATCAAGTCGAGGAAACCTAAATCCTAGTATATATATCAGAATTCCATAAAAATCATTGCTTTCATCAAATTCAAAAACATTAGCTCTTAAAATTACAAAACCAAATTATCCTGTAGAAGCGGTTTAAATCGGTGGATTAATCATCACAGGGCTTTTATGTACTGACCAAAAAATAAAAAAACATTACATGCTGCGTTAAATAAAAGAAATTAGATTAATAATGCATTGGTTTGCTTATCAGGTATCTTCCCTCCCACCATCCCATCCCCATAGGTTAATGTAACACTTTGTTTACACTAAATAATTAATATACTTCAGTGAAAACCTATTATTGTTAAGTAATTTGCACATATTTTATCGTCCATTGTAAAATGAACTGTTGGTTTTTCCAAATAAAAAAAATAAAAAATTATGTAAGTAGGTAGGTACCTGCATTATTGTTGTGAATGTAATAAATACACTCAAATTCAGAGGCGTAGCAATTTGTAGCATTCGCAGTGGTTACCCTATAGGGCGAGGGTTATGGGGGTGGGGTTTAAGGAACATTTTTTGTAAAATACTTACTAGGTACCTACTCAATAGGTACTTTGGTTCCTTAAAACTCATCTGTTCAGACTGTCTTATCCATAATGTCAAAACCTTCTCACATTCACAGCCCGCGACATCGTAAATAACTAATTGTGAAATATATGAGCTAATTCTTATTTGTAAGCTTTTATAACGGTCACTTGATGAAAATTCTCCAGTCCTTAAGAATCATTAAATTCTCAAGCCTTTCAAAATAAATATTAACTCACCTTTGACATGAATCTTCGTATAAGTGAATACAACAGTGATGGGGGGCAGTAAATGTTAAATCATGCAGTATTTTCAGTATAATGTCCTCCGCATGCAAATTGGTATCTTCTCCAAGCATAAACTTTCTAATTAAAGTGTGTTTATCTAAAGTGACCGACCAGGTAAGTATGTTTCTGTATAAATTTGTAAATAATAAACTTAGATATAGCCTAAGAATTATATTATAAATTGTACAGCGCCCTTGAGGTGATTCCCCACAAAAACGGCGCTCTACAAATTATCCAATTATTATAACTCTACTCATCACAACTTATTGTGCAACATTGCTAAAAAGAGTTAGGTGCAAATAATTTTAATGTATTTTCCAGGAATCCACGAACCCGAAGGAATCCAAAACCCCGCGACTTAAAAATCGCTCTACAAATTATCCAATTATTATAACTCTACTCATCACAACTTATTGTGCAACATTGCTAAAAAGAGTTAGGTTCAAATAATTTTAATGTATTTTCCAGGAATCCACGAACCCGAAGGAATCCAAAACCCCGCGACTTAAAAATCTATAATGACCTCAAAGAAAGGTGTCATGTCTGTATCGTGTCTGTCGTGGCTGGAGGTATGTTGGGCGGCATAGATTTGATTTGTATACAAATCTACAGTTTTATTCCGATGATAAAAATTTGCAGACTTGACCTTCAAAAGAAGCTGAAGTTTACTGTCTTCTTGAGATTTCAAAAAAACACCCGCATTATTTTTCGCAGAATGTTGGTACTTTTATATGAAATTTTGCAAACTCGAATCTCAAAATAAGAGGAAAATTATTCCTGGGGCTTCTGCTAGTGGAATGAAATGAATAAAGAGGCTAGACTTTGAACGACACGCGGAACACCCGCGTCTGTCATTCTGTCCCGCTCACAATAAGCTCAAGCACACTTCAATACATGCGCATGCGAAATGTGCGAATGAGACAACGCTCAAATTTACCTACAGAAATCGCTCGAAAAGGGGTTTATGGAGAATACACTTTTCTACACCGAAACTCTCACAAAATTGAAATTTTAAAAAATATATAATTTTTAGAAAGAAGAAGCTACGTCGGTAGCTTTTTATAATTTTATAATTCTTTATGAAAGTTGAGTTAGCAGCACTTTTTCCTTAAATAATATTTTTTGATAAATCGTACATGTTTGACAGTGAATGTTTACGTTAATACGAAATGCATCGAAAATTAGAAAACATACCGACATAGTTTTCACCCTCTAGATGGCAGTATAAAAAAAATATATTCATTTTGTGCAATTTTCGATGTAGAAAAGTGTTTTTTTCCGGGCGTCCTTTTTGTATGGGCCGAAAAGCGAAGTCTATCGTCTTAAGTGTAAAAGTCGAAATGGGGAGTGAATAAATACATAAACATTGCAAGAGAAGGGAATCAAATAATTGAGTCATGTCATTTCAAGGTCAGAATAACAGAAAAGTATGCAGTAAAATGCGAATAAGTTGTATGGCGGTCTATTCTCTCTTTCTACCACCTTGCGGAAACTATCAAACACTTCGGGTTAGTTAATTATGAGTTAGTTATATGATTATGGTGACCTGCTCGAATGTACGTCTGATTTATCTGATAATTATGCACTACGAGCGCCATATAAATTTCTTTTGTTCTAAAATTTTTATTTTCTCTTTCAATTACTGGTTTTCTTGTATCATCTAAAAATAACTAAATGGTTACTAATTTTAGGCAGGACAGTCAGAAATATTATTTAAAAAAGCTATCGGATAATTATTACCACAAGAGCCTTGTATATTTCTTTTGTTCCAGAATTTTTATTTTCTTTTTCTTTCACTGTTTTTCTTGTATCCAAAAATAACAAAATGGTTACAAATTTTAGGCCAGAAACACTATTAAAAAAGCTATCTTATAATTATGTACTACCAGCGCCTTAAATATTTCTTTTGATATTTCTTTGTTCCAAAATTTTTGTTATCTTTTATTTTATTATTCTTTTACTGTTTTTCTTGTATCCAAAAATACGATACCTGTAAATTTGACTGTCCTAGAACGGGAGATCTACCTAGTTGGACAGTCAAAATGTCAATACAATGTAAATGTATTTTTTTTATAACAAAATAATTAAATAAATATGTACCTTAGTGCATATTAATTCGGTTCACATTTATCTTTTTACAAAATTTTGAACTAGTTAACAATTCCTGAAAGTGTGGGTCTCAGGTGTAGAAAGCATTAGCACTAACCATCACTCCGTTTCTCCGCAGGAGAAGGCAGAGAGGATAGACCGCCACACAACTCTCATTCACCTTTAAACAATGTATCATTCGTAACTATTCTTATTTTTTTTTCGTTTATTCGAGCGTCCCTGACTTCTTCCATAGATTACAGAACAACTGAAAATCCACGGAAAATACTTGAATAATTTATTAATAATCAAATATAAAATTAGATATTTATAAGAGTGCCATTTTTGTGAAAATTTCTCACTCTTTTTACTTTACAATAAAATTTGTAATGGGTAGGGTAGGGCGGGGATAGTTGAGCAAGTTTTCACTTATTCGGTCACATCTATGTAGTAATCGGTGCATCAGGTTGACTTAGTACCTTTAGTATTGAACAGGTAATTTATTATGCCCTAAATGCCTCCAGACACAAATACAAATTGTAGATATAATTTGTTATAAGGAAATGTCGAATATGTAAGAAAGTTCAGAGTTGCTCAACCTGTCCCATGGATGGGTTAAGTGTAGATATGGGGTATGGGCAATGGAAATAATAAACCCAATATTTTTACGAAGGCTGCGTACATCTACAATATAATTAAACAACGGTTTATAATAAGTCTTTTTTCAATTTTTTAATATTTATTTTACTATTTGGGAGGCGGACCTGGATAATTAACCACTCGAACGCTTTTTGCCACAATATGGCACTTTCACCACGGATTGCTTTGCGGCCATAATATGGCAAAATATTCTGTAGATTCTTAAAAAAGTTTTAAAGTTAACGATTTTATGTATTTTTTTAATAAATATTACGTATATGTGATAATAGACAAAATATATATGAATTCATTGGCTATATAGAACTATAATTAGTTTGTCTGTCTCCATATTCAAATTCGGAGGTATGGTTTTTTTAATCTGGGCGGAAAAATTTCCTTTAGAAATCCGAGAAAAAGTTTTAAATTGCTCTGTCGCTCCAGTGGTTGGCCTTTGCCAGATGTCACTAAGTGGTTCGCTATGTTTGGTGACTTAAGGGATGCTACGGTGCATGTGGGTGAGGTTTGTCTAAGTCTTGGTGGCGGATGGGTCTACCCATCTTCTGCGTAGCAATAACTATCCCCGATTTCAAAGTTGAAGTTCGTTTATGAAAATGATCTGTTACTAAACAGCTATATAAAATCTAAATTACGATAACAAAAAATCGAGGAGAAAAATTGCGTTGTACATAATTTTTACTTTTCGCTCGAAAAAAAATAAAGCGCCCTTGTGTCTCAGTCGATCGCTACGCTGACATACATGTTCCCCTCACTCGTTTCCGTATTTCTTCCATGTAAAACATTGTCGTGCGAGTATAGTTTTTGAGTTAATTCAATTGCACAACTTGCTCCTTTGCTCAATTACCCCGCCCTACCCTACCTGATTATACAAATAAAACTATAACTTTATTTATTTAACACCCAGAGTCTTTTTACATACCTGCAGAACATCCTTTTCCGTGAGAAATATTTAGGTATTTATTTAGAGGCTTACCACTGTTGTTATCTCTGTATAATAAAATGCACGTTGGCATGTTATGAAAATGGATCCGCAAGCAACAATGTACAATTTTGTTTCAGAAAGATAATAATAATGTGAAACGAAATTAGTAATTGGTAAAACAAGTGTGTCTCGGTGGAAAGAATTTATAATAAAAGCGTCTACAAACTTCTTTTGTTGCTTATCTTTGCATTAAAGCTGTTTTAAAAGATAACTTTAATGACACGATTAAGAAAGTCTAATTGGTCCAGATGCAGAATGCGAACTCACACTCACTTAATCATTAATACAACCTTTCAATGTAGATAAAAACATTTATAAATCTCTGAAGTTTGTAGTTCATGATATCAGTGCATAAATATTTGTTTTTATCACAACATAAATATGATAGTTATCGACATAGTAATAGATAAACATAGTACTTCTTTGTTTATTTTTTATGTGAGCCCTATCAAGAGTCCCAACTACTCCCAATCGTCCCAAAATATGGCATCCCCAATTGGGGTACATCGATTGATGGTTAAGGGGAAAGTGGGGAAGTAAGTGGAGTAAGTGGAGGACCTGCTGGTGGACTTCAAAAGAGCCGCACAAGACAGGGAAGAATGGAAGAGAAGAATAGAGGAAATTGCTGCAAATCAATCCCAGGATCGAAACCAGAGAGAGAGAGAGGGGGGAAGTAGGTACCTGGCTATGAAGATCTGGTCTCAAAACACAGCCAAAGCCATTTAAAGTATCAAATCTGGATGAATGGTCTTCAGCCAGGACGATGCTGAAAGTGTCTTCCTCTCTGGAACGTTCCACAAATATAATATATATTATTTTTAAATAATTATGATAATTGTTTATTCCAGAATGTATGCAGGGGTAGTGCAATGCAAAACATTCCATATTCAAAATAACAAAAAAAAATACACAAATAATAAGACTAGGTAAAAAGTAAATAACAATACATAAATAAAATATTTAAAATAAAAAAAAGCATGAAAAATACGAGTAATGTAACTGAAAAAATATTTAACACTGCAATGAATGGAAGCAGCCGTTTATGAAGGATATTTCACCGTCTCTCGTCTCCAGAGAGCCATCAGGGGGGACTCCATCCAGGCAATCATGGCAATGATGATCTTATTCTTGGATTGGCGCAGTATGTGCCATAAGCTTACCATGCGTTGACGGAGAAGTGCTCTGAAAGTGTTCACTCGTCCCTCCAGGAACATTTCCGTAGCACTGCAGTATCTCGGTTGGCGGAAAAGTTGGCTATAAGAGTTATTTATTTTTTTACGCCTATTAAGGCTTTACACACATATAACATTTTTTACAAAATTATACAAATAAATAGTGCAGGAAACGACACTTGCACAAAAATAAATATGAAGTAAAAATATTATTGAATTTGATCCACAGAGTATGTAGGTACCTACAAAATATATAAATAAAAAAATCCAAAATATTTTTTTTTGCTTTCAGCCGACAAAATGCTCATAATGTGTTATTAGTCAATTTAAATAGTTTTATCAAATTATTCCCCTACTAAAAAAAACTTCAATAAGGTATGCTTATATATTAAAAGTGTACTAAATACACCAACAACATCGGAGTATTTATTTCCTAACTTTTGAATCCGTCGCATAGGAGTGTAATATTGGGACGTTGATGTAGAATTGCTACAATAATATGGTAGGTACTGTCTTGTAACTGACCTGCCTGGAGTATGAAAAGAGTTTTCATATAATAAATCAGGGGTATCAAACATTGAATTGATGATTTTATACAAACAGGTAAAATCAGAAATGATTCTACGATCAGATAATTTTATTAATTTGTGAAATAACACCAATTAATAAAATATAAAATACTTTCGCACGTCGATTTTTGAATTCGCAAAAGTACGAAGGCCGTCAACTTGTTACTTCGTGTAGGATGAAAATAAATTTGAGTGCAACAATTTTTAAATCGTACTGAGAAATATGGAAAAAAAATTTAGTCCAAGATAATATTATTAATTCTGAAATTTGAAATATGAGATTGACAAATATGACGTTTAAATAATTGGTGACCGTGGCCTAATTGGATTTGCGTTTGTTCCGGTAAGACGAGAGTGTCTTGTTCTTTTTCGTATTTTCATTTATATTATTAGTGTTTACTTATTTTTCAATGATATATCACATTGGGAAATATATTGATAGGAATAACCTTCAAAAGTTATAAAAAGAGAGTTGTTCTAATAAAAATGTAATTATTGTGAAGTTTACAAGAGCATAAAAGCCAGAGAAGGCAGTGTAAATTGATTGCAAAGTATTGTAATTGAGCTTTAGTTACAAGTTTTTTGTTTACCATCTACTAAGAAATTGAATCCTTGAGTTGACTAGGAATAACCTAACAATTATTTCAGTATTGTAGCGTTCTGTTATTTACTACAGACACTAACAGATTCTCCAATACTTTGAATGGAGATTACTTTTAGGAATAATAGATACTTTGTTATTATCTGCGTTTATTATACACTTCGCAGTTTACAATGCAGATCTCGTTGATCGACCAAACTATAAGCTGGCTAAATGGAATCTAATCGAGTGTTCCAGTGAACGCTCTCTCAGAGCTGTTTGACCCTCTATTCGTTCCCACAGGTACTAACCTACCCGCCATCTAGCGGAATCTAAGGACAGCTCTTAGCACTGCCATCTATGTCTACAAGCCGGAAGCTTTTAGATACACTACAGGTGTCATTAGATGTTTGTACGAAAGCCCCAACTGCCCGGAGTTGAGGGTGGAAAACATGCCAATATACTTATTTCTAATCAAGCTAAGTTCATTTCGATTCCGAATGATTGGTTATCTCTCAGTTTCAGGGTAAAACTGATAGTATCCACTGTCGACCACCCTGAAACGTTGCGCAGTTATCATCATGTTATTATCATGACGAATCATATTTGTAAACTAAATAATATTTATTTAGATCGACCTTTGGATCTCGATAATGCATATTTCTGATGAGTAATAACGTTTATTTCGGTATCAGTGGATACTTAATTTAATATACCGATCTATTTAAGTTTTTCAACCTTTTAATTTTTTGCAAGTCACACGCGTAATGCGAATCTCGCGGTTATATAAAAAAACCTAAACCTCGATAAGAGGGCGAGCTCGCGGACGACGTCGCTTCGCGGAACGGGACCGATCATACACTACGCCAACACGTAGGCCCTCGTTGATCGCCATGTGTCGCGATACAGCACCGTCCAGCCGCGCTGGCCACCCGCGCCGCCCAGGGAATACCTTGCCACCTTTTTCAACGAGCGTTTCTGAAAAATAGACAAAAATGACGTAAACAGATATTTCTAATTTAGCTAATTGTCTGACTAACAGTGGCCGCATTTCGCCGCTTAGATTGCCAACGCCACTCATCTACTCTATCTTACCATTACTTCGTTTTTCTCTTACCTTTACTAATTCTAATTGTGTATTTCGACGTGCTATTTTCTGGAAAAACCATCTTAGGGATGTTCTATAAGTACGCATACAGAGGATCTTATGACTAATTATTGACAACTTTTAGGATCAGACACTACAATGTCCACACAGTTTGATTCTTATTTCTGCCCCTGTTTTATAGTATATTTTAGTTTTAATATTGTCCTGTGCTTTAATAGCACCGTTCCTTTCTACTAATATTGTCAATAAAATAAAATAAATCTATATAAATAATAAAATAACAGCACTATTATAATTAACTAGCTTCTGCCCGCGACTTCGTCTGCGCAGGATTAGTAAGTACTTCGATTAGCTTATTTTCTTTTCATAGGACTCATCTACGTTTATACCAAAATTCTTAAACCTATTTATTTAAAATATGTATAATTCTTGATTTCATTCAAAGTATTAGGCGAGTACTTCAAATAAATTCACTAATTTAAATATTTTCCGAAATAGATTTTTGATTTAAGAATCATTATTTTGCAAAATGTAATTCTAAAATTTTTACATTTTCTATTGAACTATAATTTTTATTTTCAATACATTAATTTAAAATAAATAGCTAGCTTTATAAATTATACCCTATATGTTATTCTGATGTGTGAGCTATATTATTGTAAAGTCTCATTAAAGTCCATTCAGTGGTTTTTGCGTGAAAGAGTAACAAACATACATACATCCATACAAACTTTCGCGTTTATAATATTAGTAAGATTTGGTGCTCTTGTTATTGCCTTGTATACTCGTATGGTCGTATACCATATATTCTTTATTTAAAATTACTTTTGAATATTTTGTATGGACTCGTAAGGAGTACTGTAGGATTATTTTTAATTTCGTTATAGTTAAGCACACTTGAAGTGAATTATCACAAAACTGCGTCCGTAGCACTGCAGTATGCAAATGTATCGCTATTATTATTATAACAAAAATCTGCGATCACCGAACTTAGTATTTTGAATACGCTTTTTTAATTTAATTTAATTTTTTTTAAATCATTTAGATAATAATAGTATTGTTTAACTTAAAAAACAGTTCGTTTATAAACAAGTTCTGCTACGCATAGGTATATGAATAAATAATAATATTATTGAATACATAAAACAATAAATTAAAATGGAGTTCTACAAATTAAAGTTTTTAATTTTTTTTAAACTTAAAAAAAAACTTTGATTCTTTCAACCACAACAATTTTAAATGACAAAAATAATTTTGATCTAAAACGATGATTTCGGATGTTCAAGAACTTGTGGTAATGAGGTGTGGGTATGCGTGGAAGAATGATGATGTCCTGACCCCTGCACACTCGATCGGTAAGGATTGATAGGATAACTTTCGGTAACTTCTCATTGTTCCTTAGCATGCCTGAAGATCGCCAACGAATAAGTGACAGTTCATAATGACTAAGTGTCCTTCGTATATTCGATATCAACTATTGTTTGTACGTTAGTGATCTGCAGTTGTCCTAGGGAATGATGAGAAGTTACCGAAATTTATCCTATTTAGTGTGCTAGGGGGGTAGGTAATGAAGGGACCTTTCGAAACCAAAGAAGAAAATAAAGGATTGCCATGTTTCCTTATCGTTTCCGATTTGGGTCGGCACCAAGCAGGATCTGCCGTTTCTTACAAATTATACGGAGAAAAAAGTTATTCTAAAATACGGTCATTTTATTCGTAAAAACGGGACTGAAGTTATTACGAACAAATTAACAGTGGTTCAATGTTTATTGGCGGGAAAATTTATATAATATATACATCCCGCTAATAAACATTGAAACCCTGTTAATTTGTTCGTAAGAACTTCAGTCCCATTTTTACGAATAAAATGATCGTATTTTAGAATAACTTTTTTCTCCGTATAATTTGTAATTGTCTCCGTATAATTTGGTGAATTTCACCAAAAGGTGTGATTAATGATTAATTATTATTTTTTGTGGCTTATCACGATACTTTCTTTGCCTGTTTGTCGATAATGTTTGATCATGTCGCACCGCGCCATCTGCAATCTGCATTCTGATGTATTCTGAAAAAGGTCATCTTATCTCAGACTTCTTTTGAAGCAGGGTTCCTCCTGATATATATTGTTTCTACCTATAGTAGTGGTTCAAATGAAGTATTATGCAAAAATGCTAACACATACATAAAAGATCGTAGCTTAAACAATCGGTGATGTTATAAGTACTTCTCTCTCTCTCTCTCTTTCCCACATTTTCTTATAGACAAATACCATTCCGTCAAAAGTGCCTACAATAATATCTACAGAAGAAAAATAAATTATTAAAAACTGTAAGATTGGCATTTGTGGTTTAACAGTTTATTAATAAAATTCGCTTGCTTACGTCAAGCTGAGTTTATTAAGAATTTCGCACTAAGCACATAATTCCATGTCTTTGAATTCCAGTAATAAAAATATTATAACAAATGCTTGAAATTTTTTCACACGAACCATGATTTTTTTCAATTTCAATCCGGAGGTCACGAGTTCAAACAAATTAATCAAAATTTTGTTTTGATTAATTTGTGTTATTTCACAATTAATGCATTTAAAATAATATATTTTATATTTTTATTAGAAAAACTCTCTTTTTAACTATTGAAGGTTATTCCCATCAATGTAGTACATAAAGGTAGCTGCCAATAATATGGAAAAAAACATTAGTCGAAGATAGCATTGCTAATTCTGAAATTTGAAATATGAAGTTGACAATTACGACAGTCTCATACAAGATCGCAGTAGCCCAATTGGTAGAGGTGTATGTCCCGGTAAGACGTAAGGTTCTGGGTTCGAGTCCCAGTTGCGACCGTTTTCTTTTATTATTTTTCTGTGTCTTGTTTATTTTCATATTTTAAAAAAATTAGATTATTATTGTTATCTTCTTCGTCAATAATATATTTTATTTTGCGGCACGTTCCAGAATGAAAAATACTCTTAGGATCGACTATTCAGAATTGAAACGTTGTTTAAAATGGCTGGTGACCAGATCTAAATAGCCAGGAAATTTTTCACCTTCCTCTTCCCCATCTCCTTCCCCTCCACACTACCCTAAGCCTCACAGCATGCTCCAATTGGGGATCCCGTAATATCACGGCTCTAAACGGTTGGACACATTTCTTGTATGGTATATATCACATTAAAACAGCATTTTTTTAAATAATGATTGAATATAAAAATAATTATTATATAAATTAAAAGTGTGTATTTTTACTTATTCATCAAAATGCACCATGAATCATTTGCAGTTTTGTGGATCATCTGCATTATTTAATGAAAAATCAACAAATTTTCTTTGATAGGGAATGCGATAATAAAAGCAAATTATTTACATATATTGCAATTTTTATGAAATTACAATAAAAAACTCCACTCTTTGAAATATTTTATTACTTATTTGTCTATACTTGTTTGTCAATATTCATTTTATCCTGACGAAGAAGCAATTGGTTTCGAAATATGTTGATAATTTTGTTTAAGTAAGTGATTGTGATGTTTAGTTTTCATGCTTTTTTAAAAAAATTATAGAGAATACCTCACAACAGTTCCAACTGCTCCCGTCTGGAGCCAGTGAGACTATGGCATCCCCTTTTGGGGTATGGTGTGTGGCTGAAGGTAAGTGGGGAAGGAAAGGAGATGGGGTAGAGGAAGGTGGGGGAAGTATCTGGCTATTCAGATCTAGTCACTAAACACGGCTAAAACCATTTCAAGCAACGTTTTAATTCTGAATGGTGGTCTTACACCAGGGCGATACTGAGAGTATCTTCCACTCTGGATCGTTCCGCAAATATACTATATATTATTTTAATGAATTAATTGTGAAATAAAACAAAATAATTAAAAATATATATATTTGCGCACGCCGGGTTCGAACCCGCGACCCTCGGAAGGGGAGTCCAAAGCCTTGCCCCTGGACTACGTCGGCCTTCAAATTTCCGACTAGTGAAGAACTAAACTGAAGTCTTTATTGAATTGCGGGAACCACTAGGTACGACATTGAGGTCTTACTACATGTTGTAGTGGCACATCTATAACGATTCTATTTGATAATCATCTGTACAGATGATGATCAAATTGAATCTGGGCCACAAGCCTTATAGATAACATACGAGATAATGATTAATCAAATGAAAACGCATTCAAATTTACAAATACGGATCCGTCAATGGAATGTCGTGGATAAATACATCCCACTTTGTCGCCGCGTCATGAGATATAACACGTCAGCATTAATTTGCAGATAACATGCGCTAAACCGCGATACGTGATATAAAAATAAAACTTTACTGAATTAATATAGGTAGAACAGGTCAGGGGTACCTACCTATCATTTTGCGAAAAGGAACACACATAAAGAAAGATAATCAGGACTGAGTATTCCAAAAACTCACTTGTACCTAGGTTGCATGCAGTTAGTAATAGATACGCAGATGTGGCGGATATATTTAACTGCACGGAAAGTAGGTACAAGAGGGCTATGCTATCATATATTTTCAACCAATATTAATTTAATCTAAGTTTACCTTATTTGTACTATAAAATTTGTTTGTACTTGTATCTCTTGCTCATATCTCTTATGTCATTTCATAATCAAATGCCACAATCAATTGTCATTCTCTTTTTTGTTTTTAATTATTCCTAATATATGCTTTTGGTTTTTAATGTGAAATGTAAATATTGTTTATGGTATGTTTATACCGTTGAAATTAAATAAATAAATAATGTTCTTGTTAACCCATTAAGCACCGCGCTTTTGTTTTCACATATAGACCACATGCTTTTGGTGTAGGTACCTACCTACAAATATTTTTTTTGATGGACTAATTGAGATTTAAAAAAAAAAATATTTTTATTTTTTTAAGGTCAGTGGTTATTATTTTATTTATAAGTAAAACCTGTAACAAAAACAATTTATAATATTTTTTGGAAATGTAAAGAGGCTTTTGAAATGTGGCTTCACCGGACAATGTTCAAAGTCCCATGGACCGACACAATCACCAACACAGAATTTTTTCGGCGGGCTAGAGCAGATAAGAGAACTGCTCACATTAGTACCAAAAAGTCAAAAAAAAATTTTCTTATCTGGGTCATATACTTCGAGGGGCGAAATATCACTTACTCGCCGAGGGCCTGGTAGGAGACAAATGTCTTGGCTGCGAAATATACGAGAGTGGACCGATATTAGAAGTGTGGAGAAGCTATTCCGGGCAGCGCAAGAGACATATTCACCAGAGTGATCGCCAACGTCGGGGAGAGCTGATAGGGCACACGAAGAAGAAGTTCGTAAATATAAAGATAACATAAAAATAATAATCGATCCCAGTCCAAGCAAAACAGCTGAAGCAGGATCTGTAGCTATATTTATGGTATTTGTGGATGGAATAAAGAATTCAACCCAGCTACAAAAAATAGACGGCATTAGGAATATCCTTCTTTGATAAACAAAAATAAATTATTATTTTATTTCTTCATTTCATTTGAAAAAGAGTTCTAGTTTTAAAGGGGCTTAACATGGTTATTAATTAAGTACTAATCTAGATGATGAGCAATATTCAATGAAGATAAGAATAAGATTCGTTATTTATTTTAATAGATTCTTTTAAAAGAACAGCTTGACTGTGAGAATCGTAACCATTATCAGCCATTGTCCATCGTTGTTAGTAGTAGGCATTTTCTTGTCATTACTTTTTACCTATTTGTCCTGTCCATTGCCACTCTCAAATAAAAAAAAAACAATATTTCATGTCGATCTCACCACGGCGTGCAATATACCAACACAAAATAAAAAAATCAATTGGTTTCATACCCAATAATCTCTACATTTTCTTGGCAGCCCAGACGTTTATTGACATTCTATATACCCACGTACCATACAAATACGTTACCAGCCTGCCGTTTTAATAAACATTGTTGGACTCCAGTTAATATAATAATTAAAAATAATAATAATTACATTAATTAATTCAAAGACAAATAATAGTTTTATTTTGAAACGTAATCAACGCGTTTCTTGGCCGATTATTCTTCAATAATAACTGTGTACTTGCTAAAGTTAAAATTAGAAAATATAGACGTACTTTAAAGAGGTGGGGGGAGCGCGTAAGAGTGATGGGAAGTTTATTAGATTTAGGAATTACATTGTCATTAGAAGGGAAAGACCGGCTAAGTGAGAAAATATTAGATTTAGGACTTACATTGTCATTAGAAGGTAAAGACCGGCTAAGCGAGAAAATATTAGATTTAGGACTTACATTGTCATTAGAATACTGACCGGCTAAGTGAGAAAATATTTAAAAGAGCTGTTAGAAAGATTTTTTGCCTACACAAGTATTCCCGGAACTATTCAACCGGCGTTTTATACGAATAACAAATTGAAAAAATGTTCACTCAACTATAAAGATGGCGATATTCCAACCAAAAATCAGTAGTTTATAAACAAAATTATAACGATTGCAATTATTATTTTCATGCAGGTAGAAATACTAAAAGCTTCGATATTAGAAAAAGAACATTTTATAGCTTTAAATGTTAATAGTGACTTTGCTGATTATTTATTGAAAAATTATCATACTTTTGTAAATACAGTGTTAAAAAACACTTCGTACATGTTGCAAGGCTAAGCAAATAATTCATTTTAAATTATTAGAAATCAGATTAAATTGAATTTTTAATGCAGATATAATTAATAAGCAAAATATCTTTTTAAACCCATATTTATCACTGTTTGGTTTTGAAGCTTAGTTCCTACCGGGATGTTATTTATCCAGTTCCTATCTTTGCTAACCATAACCTTGCTGGAAAACAATTTAGAAATTTTGGAAGAATGGCAAGAAAAATAGTGAAAATTCGAGGACATTTGTTTTGAAAATAGAAGAAGATTTGGAGAACTTTTTTTTTTTTTACTTTAACTTCACACAGGAGGCCCTGAGGAAAATAATTTCCCTCAGGTCCTATGTCATCTGTGAAGATTCTGTGTGGAGGGTATTTTTGAGGAGAGGTAGGATAGAACATGGATCTTGAAGAGACCCATGTTGTAGAAGGGAGGAAACACAGATGCCGGCAAATCGTTCCACAGCCTAGCTGTTAAACTCAAGAATGAGTCGTAGAAACGACCGGTTATCGTGTCATGTCAATGTCAACCGTGTACATATGTTGGGCGCGCGTTTGGCGTGTTTGCCGACTATTCACCGCTGCCGAGGGGATCAATTATGCAGGTTCCTCTGAGCATCTTCCATTGAACTACCGGTAGAGAAAAGGACAGCATTCCCAGCAGACGCCTGTGCTCTAAACATCATCCGTTTGTTAAGACGGGAAAATCAATCAAACGGATCGCCCGCTTGTGCACAGAGTCGAGGGTTTTTTCAAGGCTCCAGACCAGAGGTGGCTACCAAATTCAACCGTGGGGCACACTTGTGTACAGGGTTAGCAGTTGTGTATTTACTATTAAAGTATCTGCGGGCCCTGTACAGTACGCCCAGTTATTGAGAGGCTAGCTTAACCCTGGCTTCGATGGAGCCCCTGTACCTGAGCTGATTACTTAGAGTTATAAAAAAGTTAGGAACTACCTTAGAAGCAAGTTGTTGATGTTTTTCGTATACACAATCTGGTTTTTAATTAAAAATAAGTAATTTGACTATATTGTGATTGTGTCGTGTGCTCCTTCGCAGAGATACAGAGGTAAGTGATTGCTCATTCCTTTTTCCTTGCATACCTTGTTTTTTCCTACAAACAGGTACTTGCACCCAACTCCAGTAAGCATAACTTCTTCTCATTTCGTTTTTAGTATTTACATTATATTACGAGTGCATATGAAGCTCTAAGGCGCTCCGCTGACGAGGCAACTGAAAACCAACTAAAACCGGCTGTTTTCTCTGTCTTGATTGGTCAAAAAGCTTGTTTAACCATAGATGAAGAACAATCAGCTGACAGCTGGCAACTAGCAACGGCCGCCCAGGGCAATCAGCAGTGACAGTTGCGAGTCAACGCTTTCGTTACCATTGACAACGGGGTTTTGTGTGGTTGTGAAGTGTGTGAGCCATCACATTGTCATACAATGACAGTTGGCAGTTGAGAGTTTCCAGTTGCCTCAGTGGGCGGAGCAGAATTATTTTAATAATAATTTTTAAGGTTATTTGGAACAATAGTCATCATTTATAATACCTAAGTAATTACTTGGTACTAATAAATTAATATACGTAGGTATTGGTATAAATTTGTTTTCCTCCAACCTACATTTCTCCAGTATCATCATTATTAGTACAGCAATACAGACTGTTCTCCAATGGAGGTTTTTTTTAACATGAAGAAAAAAATTGTATCTTTCTTCTGTGTATGGATATTTTCAGAAGAGATTTTTTCCCGCTTCGAGATCTATGTATGTTGTGTTTAACGATTGTTTTTACGCCTGGCCTGCATGTATGGCTGCCATCAGGAGCCGTCATTTCTGTGAATTCTCCCCATTTGCCCTCCGCCTGCGCAAGTTTAATAGTCTTAACAGTTTACACAATAAGCACACATCAAACTGGCGGATTAAACAGGCCCCACATTCCCCGGCTTTATGGCCCGCCGAGCCGACAGGCCTCATCGGGCGATTCAACATTCAACGCTATCAGCAGTCAACTCATTAGTCGAGATGTTTAAATACAGTCTAATCAGCGCATTTCAGGGTGATTGCATTAATCATTTTCTGTGATGATTCGTGGTAAGCGGGATTGATATAATGTGTAGGTACACGGCTGGTCTCATCAATATCGGCAGGCAATGAACATCTTTCGGCAGTCATCTCATTTCTCGAGATGTGTTCAACTACGGCTGTCTGTAGGGTAATCGTATAAATTTTGAATGGTGAATTGAAACAATAGATACCCAATAATGGAACGAACTAATAACCGCAGATTATCATTTTTTGAAAGTAACTCTTTTTTTAAATCTATCCAAAAATAGCGGTAAAGTTTCAGATAAGCGAAGTATGTAATATTTCTTTAAAATTAGGAAAATCTGTTACGTAATATCAAATTTCTGCCGCTTTGCGGAGGATAATGATTTTCTCGATATTTATTTTAAATATTCATAAATAAAATTTATGAACCAAGCCCCTGAAGTATACATATAGCATCTGTATTAGAAATAAAATAATCTCGAATATTTCTGAATACATTCTGAACATGAACCGAACCCGCTAGTTCAAGAAACCGTGAGGCACATACCTGCATAAACAATTTAGATTTTGGTGAGAATATCATATTATCAATAAGTACTAATTTATATTAAAAGAAATATTGAAATAAACGTAAGACAAAAAAAATCGTGCATCATAAATGAATATGTTTGATATTTTTTCTAAATTTTAAAGTTTCAGTTTCAGTTCAACGAAACAGTGAGGTCAGACTTTTTTCAGCGATGAGATCTCCTCTTAACTTGTGGGAGTCTTTATCGAGGGAGACGGGTATACGTCTCTCGCCATCTCACGAGATATTTATACAACAAAAGAGACAGGCACTCCGATTAGTATAGCACTAGACTGGCAAAGAAAGAGAGACCGCATGTCCCGATCACCTCCGTCCGACCAGCAATATCGGCGAGATGAAACGGAGATACGCTATTTGAAATCATCTCCGTGTGATCATAGTGATAAGCCACGCCCATCGGAACACAAACGAAATGGCGCTTAATCAATATGTACTTAGAAAAGGCAGTTCGGGCATTATAGCCGGGAGGATTCCTATTAAAGTGTTTTCGTATCTCTCTAGGTGCCTTGCTTGCTGAGTTAGTGCAATTACCTACACCAAAACTGTTTTAATCTTTGTTTAGTGGGAGGATACCTACGTATTATTTTTTGTATTTACATGTTTGCGAGTGTCAGCTGGTTTTGATAGAAAAAACTCGCAAAATTTTAACTCCCCAATTTTTGTGAAATTTCATCGTTTAGGCGGTTTAAAAAGCTAGAAAATAACCTTATATCCTAACTAAATATTAATGATTTAATGAGATATTATGATAAAACTATATTGTTAGGGTAGTAAGGACCGCGGGCACTATGGCGATTCCTGCAAGAAATTATTTCACAAACATTGCTTACAAAAAAGTTCTTCCGAAATGATGCCGATACAAATAACAACTTTTTGTCATCATTATTGAATGTGAAGACGTTAACAAATTCATACTTACGAGAGTTGTATCATTAATAAAATAAAGTTGAATTTAATAGGTATGCTTTTGTGTTATCTTTGCAAAAATCTAGCTTGTCCAAAGGTACAATATAACTACTGTCCAAGGTACAAAACCCGTGTACAAATACTGACTGTACCTCCAGACAAAAATGTACTTTTTTTAAATATTCAATTATTAAAAAATCATTGAAGATAAGTTAATGCAAGAATGTGTAAAAGTTGCAAAATTGACCAAGTCATAAGATTAAAACATTTGTCGTTCTCCAATTTAAGGAAAAAAAAGATTGTAAGTAGTTAAAAAATTCAAAATTCTGGAAAGGTACAACACTTGTATTTGCCGTACAGGCAAATAATTTTAATAAAGAGGACACATATGAGTGGATTTGTGTACACCGATAGTTTCAATCAAATTTTCGCTTATTAATAAGGTACCTATCTATCTATTCTAATACTAAATACTTAATAAATTCGTAGGTAGTAGGGTTGTAGGTACCAGATGGATCAAAACATAATTTAGTTGAATAATAAAAACAAACCTATCTTTGGCCATTTGCGGGGTAAAAGAGGTTATATATAGGGGTGGCGCCAGTCATCACTCTATTGGAAAATGCCATAGTTTTTGCAAATGGCGGCAAATGTCAGTTCTGCTTTAACATTTGTGAAGTAAACAGATACAAAATACACGTCAAGAAGACATGAATCGAATGAAATGAATGAATCAAGACATCAAATAAGCGGAAAAATTGTTTTTTTGATTGACACCGGCCAGTGCACATCACCAAAACTCTACTTTGGTGAGTTGCACTAGCCGGCAAAATCGCCAGATTTAACCGTTCTTTTTATGGGGTTTCTTGATGTCACGAGTCTATGTCAACAAGCTTCAGACTTTTGAAGCCCTCAAAGAGTTTATCCTTCAAGAATGCGAGAAATGCCATAAATCGGGCCCGTATAGTCACAATTCTGGCGGCGGCCACTACTTAAACCGGTATCATTTTGTCAATTTAATAGAAAAAAAATTTATAAGCAGAACAATTTTTTTTTAAACGAGAGTTTTTTTATTTTTTTTATAGAGAAACCTCACAAGAGTCTCAACTGCTCCCTTCTGGAGCCAGTGAGACTATGGCATCCCCAATTGGAGTATGTTGTGAGGCTAAAGGTGTGTGGGGAAGAGAAGGAGATGGGGAAGAGGAAGGTGGGAAAGTACCTGGCTATTCAGATCTAGTCACTAAACACGGCTAGAGCCATTATTAAGCAACGTTTCAATTCTGAATGGTGGTCTTACACCAGGGCGATACTGAAAGTATCTTCCACTCTGTGATACTGAGAGTACAGTGCTACACGCATGAATCGATGGCGAAGAATGAGGGGCTGTCATCTATGACATAAAGATGGTGATGTGATTGGTGATAAAGATAATAGATGTGGTTGCCAGTTTAAAATATAAAGATATATGATTAGTTCACGTTTACGTTATGTGTGGCACTCTATTTATCATTTTCGAAAGAGCTTTGTGGGATTTTTTTGTTCATACATTATTATATTAAGTATTTTATATACCTTTCATTATTTTATGTACCTGTATTGTATCAAAAATTTTCAATAAAAAAATAAAATAAAAAATTTTAAAACCATACATAAACCACGAAAAATGAATTTCTCTACAAAAATTCATATCGAAATTTCCCCAAATTCACATTCTTCCCATATTAATTTTTTTTTTAACCTAAATAAGAACTATTGTAGGTACAATAAAAATCCGCCTAAAATATAAAAAAATTATGACAGTCCATATGATGTTTGGAACTGTAAACAAAATCAAATATCATAAATTCGAAAAACAAAGTCATTTTCACATTGTTTCTTGACTGGATTTCTTTAAGTCTTATTAATTATTATTTTGCTGATATTATAATCTACTGAAAAAATCTTCTATTTTGATTTCCATAAATAGAAGATCGTTTTGAAAGTAATTACATTATTTTCTTTTTCTGAATGAACAAAGAGAACGAAAATATTGCAAGAGCCTGGGGACAAGTTGAGTTATTTGCTAACACTGCTTGGGCTCCGCAGTCTAAAAATGACGAGTTTATCAATGCAAATCAGGTAAGAAAGTATTTTTTTTTTAAATTTATTTTATCATAATATAACTAGTTTAATCGAAGCAAATATTCGTTCAAATGGGAAAGTTACACAAGAATTTAAAATGCAGTAGGTATGATTTGAATGTCAGAATGATTTTAAAATGACAGTTAATGTGGAAAATATACATGTACAAATCTAATAAAATAAGAAAAGAAATATATGGTTATGTACGGCTCGGTTTTACTAATACAGTATGAAAATGTTATCTATGTTATAGGTACTGCTACTGTTTCATTTTACGAGTATTAATCGTTAGAATCAATTTAAAAGTAGTCGCATAGGCTTGGTTAGCCTACACGGAGAAAAATGTTATTCTAAAATACGATCATTTTATTCGTAAAAACGGTAAAAAACGGGACTGAAGTTCTTACGAACAAATTAACAGGGTACGTTTTTAGATTTTCACGGCCAAAAGAATTTTCGTTGTTTGTTTTTGGGGTGTTATGCCGTGTTGTGCTACCTCCTTCTTTAGCCGACGTTTCGGACAGCGTTGCAGTCGATCACATCGACGGATCTGCCGGATCTGCCCTTATGATGGACACTGCAACGCTGTCCGAAAAGTCGGCTAAAGAAGGAGGTAGCACCACACGGCATAACACCCCAAAAACAAACAACGAAAATTAACAGGGTGTCAATGTTTATTGGCGGGAACATGTAAGAATAATTTGTTGGTATACGTAATTTCGTACGGATACCAACAAATTATTCTTACATTTTCCCTCCAATAAACATTGAAACACTGTTAAATTGATCGTAAGAACTTCAGTCCCGTTTTTAACCATTTTTACGAATAAAATGATCATATTTTAGAATAACATTTTTCTCCGTGTAGTAGATCGAGTTTGATGATAGCACGGCGTACTTCCTTTTCTCCACAATTTATGCTTAGTGAATAATAATTATAAGGTTTATGATATTTTACAGAAACTATGGTCACGAAAAAGAATCTATGATGTCAATGCGAAGCTGTCTCAAGCACAAAATAAGATTTTCATTTCAAACACTGAGAAACATTTTAAACCAAGTGAGTAGATACTTGCCTACGTTAAAATTTCACTCAAAGCTTACGAGTGTAGATTCAGATTAGATTTAATTTTATTCGAAAATAGAGCAATGGACCCTGAAATTTATGGGTAATAAATAGTGGGTATTTTTACAGATTTTTCGGTGCAAATATTTAGTTTGAAATTCGGGAAGGTAACCCCTATGGGTATTATTGACCTTTTCCCATTTGATTGCCAGATAAGCGCCCTACCCACTTCGGTATCGACCTTCTCAATTGATAACCTATTTTCAAGTATTTCGTCTCATGACCTATGAGATGGGGATTACAGAAGGATTTCTAACATAATTAGTTTATGGGGTTTTCTACTGCTCGAAGAGAGATTTTTTGAAGTAAATACTTCTTTACGCACGCTTGACTTGAGGGTTAAACTGGCGAATGCGTTATGGAAATTACAGCGTTATGAGAGGCGTAATATCGGGCGTTACGAACGTTACGGAGGCGAACGATAATAAATTAAAATTAATTTTGAGGTTCATTCCTCACAATCGTATCGTAACAACAGTGCTAAAATCCATAGTAATGACGTTTGTAATGGGTGCTGGCATTTATTTTAAACTTTTTAAGAATTAAATCAAAAATCCCATTCTAAGGGCAATTCCCATAATAAATTTTTCGTTTAGAGTGTGCGAACTCAGTGCTTAGAAACGACTGATTTGTCACGATGATTATATTATAATATAGATTCTTATACATGATGATTGGAATGGTTTTATTCGATGCCAGAAAGAAAATTAGATTACTAAATAAGTATTTACTTCAGTGGTCTAAAGCACACTCGTATTTTTTTTCTGAAATATTTTTTCAATAATTCGTACCTATTTGTTTTTTTTTAATTTCAGAGAGCACAGTGGATGAAGAAAATAATATTATAAATAATAGACCGATTACTGAAAATAGGCTGTCAGTCAATGATATTATTCCAGAATCAAGGCTTGCCCGCTTTTATGGAAACTTTTACTATGACGAGAAGAGGTATGTCTCCAATTTCTCTTTAAAATATATTTACACGCACGGTTGATATAACTGGATTATTTCCTAGGGGTTCCTACATAACCAGTTTAATAATATTTTTGAGTACCAACTTGCCAATTAAATATTTTTAAATAAACTTTTTCAAGGGAAAGTCGTTTCTCAACAGAGATAAGTATCAATTCGTCCTATGTTCCCACGCCTCCCAAAATCACAGAAGATGACAATGATATTGAGTATTGGATGTTGCCAGAGGTAAAAATTATACTTTTTGGCCAAATCTAGATCGATGCGTTTACACTATAGAATAAACTTAACTGCAGCATGGGCCGTTGCCATTGTATATCAATATCCTATAGAGAGATGTAGGACACAGGACACAAAAAGACGGATTACAAAAATTATTTCGTTTAGGGAAATATTTAATTTAAATTCTGGCACTCGGGCATTCATAAAATTATTTTTATGTAACCAAATTTCGTTACCCACCTCTATACAATATTTGTTTAGGGACGGATAGTTTCCTTTCAATTGTTATAAAGCATTTGCCTCTAAATGTCTTATCTTGGCTGCTTTACGGGTATCGAATTGTGTTGTGCTTCGAAAACTTTAACTATAGATACAGAGGATACTCATGACAACAACAACTTTCGCTTTTGGGTGTGAAAATTTCGTATAATTTTTGTTTAATAAAAATGGTTATATATGAAGGAAAACCAACGATTCATAACTAATTTTTTTATGATGAAAAAAGTGTCATGATTAAATTTTAGGTGAACTTCTGGTTTGAAAAACTGATGGGAAACAATGATGGGTCACCTTTGAACTCCAACAGGTCACATGGCCATCCATGTATCTTCTCCATTTGCGGTACCCCAAAATAATATATTACACCTAATATTAACTCTTTTATAACAAAAGTTTCCATGATATAAAGTAGTTAAGTAATCAATAATTCTCAGTTCACTTGTCCTTGGTGATGTGCTTTAGTAATTTCTATGTGAAATATTTCTGCGTGATATTTCCTTGTTCAATGAACTCGGATATTAAAAATTTCTTTCCTATCTCTTATCAGAAAAATATTTTATTTTATCAATTAGTTATTTTATCTTTGAAATGTGCTTTTCTTTTGATTAAACTTTTGACAGGTTTCGTGATTTTCAAGTTTACTAATGATGTTTATTCGAAGGGTAAAATTTTGATTGTCTCTAAAATTGGCAAAACGTATTTTTGAAAGGGTAATGAATGACTTTGAAGTAATTAATAAATCTTGATGAGATTTTATAAACACATTCAGTTTCACAAATCGTACAATTATAATTTCTATCTAGTTCAATATAAAATCAAACATTTAAATTAAATTCACGCTGTGAAGATTATTACCATCTCAAGAACTGCAATAAATTTATAGAATCGAAAAAATATTGAGCGGGTCTCCCCCCCCCCTTTAATCCATTGCTATTCTCACGGCCTCTGGAGATAGATACTTTTCCATCTTTTCCCGGACGGCCCACTGGACGTCCTTAACATAACCAACAAATGTACTTTTTTAATTTTCAGATTTGCTAAATTCCGAAACAATTTATACATTATACAAATCTTCTCTAAAATCAGACAAGGAAAAAAAACTTTGTGAAAAAGTTCACGGAGAAGACTGCTGAAAGTGGAGTTCTCGCCAAATGTTAGATCTAGGAGGGAAAGTGCGATCGTTCGGAAGTTCGATATTCCCTCTAACTCCAGACCTCATTTCATCCTTGCCTTAGGATGAACCCTGCAAAAACTAATTGATAAATGATCCATTTCTCTTCGATGTCAAGAAAAACCATTCAAAGCCTTTATATCATAAACCTCCGTGAATTCAAAACCCTTCTAAAGGAAGAATCTGCGGACTAAGGACCTCGATGCAAAATAACGTCTAGGAAGAAATGTAACAAAAATATAGCATTAAAATAATATTTTTTTTATTGTTTTTACCATTATTATTGCTACAATAATAAGCTTGATTTTAAATACATCTCATTAGCTATACACATTCCTGGAATGACCCCAGAGATTCGATGATGTTAAGCACTCAGTGATTATTTTTACTATAGAATACTAAATATATTTTTGTTTTCCAACAGTAACGCCCTTCGTTCATGCTACTACTTACAAGCGACTCAATCGCCGCTACCCGCCATACTATTTTGCTAGTGCAGCGCGTAGCGGCGATCACAAACACTAACGCCGTTCTTCCATGGAACTACTTTCAAGCGATGCGATCGTCGCTCGTCTGTACCTTCCATACTATTATTTTGTAAACGCAGCTACGCGCTGCACATGCAAAATAGTACATATCGGGTAGCGGCGATTTAGTCGCTCTAAAGTAGCTGCGTGAACGAAGGGCGTAATAATAGTATGGAAGGTACAGACGAACGGCGATCGCGTCACTTGAAAGTAGCTCCACGGAAGAACGGCGTAAGAATAACAATTGATATATGGTTGGTAAAGAACGATAATTAGCTCAGTAACATTTTTGCCAATTTGAGTTTAACAAAGTGTTCTTTATAATGTTCGCCGCAAGCCGAAGAGATAGGTTCGCGGCGAGTACCTACCCCCAAAAGGCCTAGAATCAGCGTTTACAAAAGCAAATGCACACGTTTGCGGCAAAGGGTCAAAGGAATGCATGAGATGATTATTTGTGACCGACAGTACCTATGTCGTTTCGCCTTTCTACAAATGCGCAAGCACTTGCTAGGCGTATGGAATAATTAAGACTATTAACGCAAATCGAGTTTCGGTACGCAAATAATAATAATTTCACAAAAATAAAAAACTTTTTGTTTGTTTTAAAGCCACGGTATTTATTAATTTACTTTACCGACGGGTTTCATCTTAATCATGCATCTTCAGGGTACAAATTAATACTAATAATAATACAGTATTAATTTGTACCCTGAAGATGCTTGAGTAAAGCGAAACCGGTCGGTAAAGTAAATGAATAAATATCGTGGTTTTAAAACAAAAAAAGTTTTTTATTTTTATTAAAAATGTCAAACCACAAAGTGATTTCTTTCTACAATAATAATAACAATTTCTTTTAATAAAAAAACTGAGTAACGTCACCAAACGGTGTAACTGAGTAACACTGAAGGCTAGAATACATGGTTATAGTAATAATTGATTTCACGCACTTTATTTTAACCTTTTGACTTCTTAATTTAACAATACATTTGCATATTGGGAGCACCCCGGTGAGTTGAGCGGGCGCATGAGTACGTAGACAATAGTATCATACGAAAGTTCAAATGATAATTAGAACAGCAAGAAATGGAACAATACAGCAGATCTAGAAATAGTAGCACCAGTTGCGGAGCATATAATTCACATACTAAACTGTGACAAAACAAGATTCAAATGAAAAACAAAAATGATTAAAAACAGTAAATAGTTGGTCCATTTGAATTCGGCTAGTAATATTTGTAAGCGTCAAAAACTCGACGATTGCACACAAAAAAAATTAAGAGTGTTGGAAAATGTTGGATCAAGCTGCCTAATAAACAAAATAATTGTACTTCCTTCATACATTTTCAAGAACTACGAAGAACATAAATAACTGATATGAAGAAAATGTGTATATTTTGTCCACAGTTTCTTGATAGGAAAATAAATTATATATTTTTCTTTCTTCAACTATTTATTTAATTATTTATTGTTTCCTTCTTCGTCTTTCTTATATTATGTATTGTTTGACAAATAAGGGTAGTAAACATAGGAGGGCGCCACTGCTCTTCATATAGCAATACAAAAATTATAACACATGGTGGAAATGCAAAACTTTGTAAGCTGCAATTTTGTCAAAAAACAAAATACATAAAAGTGGGACAAATATGCTTTCATTGCAACATGATAACCACTGATCTCAAAATTAGAATTGCATATATGTGTATTCTACCTTTGCAAGTTTGTGTTAATACAATGAAGAGTAACGATATGGTAATAAAATAAAAAAGCTGTTTAGAATTTACTCACATTTATTTCATACTGGCTAAAGTACCCATCGTTGCCCGGGCGATCGTCCCCCTAAAAAAATGTACCTAATGACTTATGACGATATCGAAACTATCCATAGCTTTCGGAGTGCGACCCTTTTTATTTTGCCTGGAGTTTAGAATTTACCCCCATTGTTTCGCTCTCCTTGACAATTAGCCCGATGGTACTTTCTGAATTACCTGCCAAAGAAAAAATACAACTATGATAGCTAACAATATTGTATATCTACTTAATAAAATAAAATCTTTCTTAAAACATGTATCCGTGTTTGAAAATATGTACACAAAGCGCGATAAAATTGTTATTAGGTATTAAAATATAACTGAAAATATATTTGATATATATATATTTTTTTTTTTTTTTTTAAATGTTACTTCCCTCAGTATTCTATATTAACAGTGTCATTGTGATATGATTGATCTGTCAAATGTAAACATAACCTTCAACAAAATATGTTCTTATTATTTCAAACACAAGTGTTACAGAATTTAAAAAAAATAGGAGTGTGCTTTAGACCACACGACTGAAGTAAATAATTATTTAGTAATCTAATCTAATTTTCTTTCTGGCATCGAATAAAACCATTCCAATCATAAGTGTATAAGAATCTATATTGAAGATTCATTTGGATTGTTACCAATCATCGTGACAAATCAGTCGTTTCAATGCACTGAGTTCGCACACTCTAAACGAAAATTTGATTAATTTTATTATGGGAATTACGCTTAGAATGGGATTGTTGATTTAATTCTTACAAAGTTTAAAATAAATGCCAGCAACCATTCCAGACGTCATTACTATGGATTTGAGCATTGTTGTTACAATAAGTTTGTGAGGAATGAATCTCAAAATTAATTTAAATTTATTATCGTTCACCTTCGTAACGTTCGTAACGCCCGATATTACGTCTCTCGTAATGCTGTAATTTCCGTAACGCTTTCGCCAGTTTACCCCTCAAGTCAAGCGTGCGTAAAGAAGTATTTATTTCAAAAATAAATAAATTAAACTTCACTAAATACAATTTAACTTAGAAGTTCGGCTATAAATTGAGAATCTTTCGTTTTTGGATTTTCCTAGACGACGTAGAAAATTTAAAAATTTGTTTTCATTTTGTTTTTATTGTTTTATTCATGTTGATGTCAATTTAAATACAATATCACTTGAAAACCGGTGCTCTATCGCTAAATAAAATCCCACAGGAAAATATTATTCATATTTGGCAGTTAAATTGGTGTTGCTAGTGTAGAAGTTTTTGGAGTAAATACTTCTTTACGCACGCTTGTCTTCAGGGGTAAACTGTCGAATGTGTAACGAAAAGTGAAATGCATTGTGAGGCGAACGGGCTCGCTGTAGAAGCAAGAGAGAGCAGTGCGCACGCACATTTTCTTTCTCTCTTCCTCGCATAGCCAGTGCATGAAATATTTCAGTAACGCCGTTCTTCCACGTAGCTATTCACAAGCGACGCTACTGCTACCTGTCAAACAAATTTGCTCGTGTAGCACCTAGCGGCGTTTTTAAACACTAATAATAGTATGGAAAACACAGACGAGCGGCGATCGCGTCGCTTGAAGGTAGCTCCATGGAAGAACGGCGTAAGTATTTTGAAATACCAGTGACGTGCCAAACATGTATATATTTTAAACAAAATAAATATATATATGAACATACATATAGATGGAGCTAAATAAGTAATTACTTCAGTCGTGTGGTCTTGAGCACACTCGTTTTTTTAGTAACATTTTTTATATTTTCTACTCTTGTATACCTGTCTTTTTAAAGTGCATACAATATACCTACATGCTTTACCGTTTTAATACTTGTTTAGATGCTGTGAACAAAAATAATTATATGTTAATAATATAGGTATTATTGTGTTGTCCCAATCCAGTGTATTAAGCTTGCCTTTACCACGTCGACGGCGTTCATAAACTTCTTTCACCACACGAAAAAAAAAATCCAATGGTAGATATACACGCAGCTAGGTATATCCTTGCCAATTTTCTCCCACGTAGTTAAACACTATATAATTTTTTAGTTTAAGGTTATATGCTTAAAATTTAGCCAAATTCATACCACATTGCCAAATCAAGTCTTCCCCTGGGTCTTTTTCCCACTTTCAGGTATAACTTGATTCATCTTGTATTCAATAACCGGTGTATTGAGATTTCAATGGGCCTAAAGATAAGACGGCTGGTGAGCAAGTGAGCTACTTCATGAGCTAGGTAACATTTGGTTCGATACGTGTAGGTACGAGTATGCAGGATTGATGGCAGTTTTTACGAGTTGCCAGACGCACAACTGAAACATTTACTGTCGATCCGGGAACCACTGCGTCGGGTCTCGGCTCTGCCACGCGGCCAACCGCATAGGAGGCCAACCGTTTCTTAGAATGCTAATAAATATTTATTTATTGACGCCCTATTGGGCTTTTACATATATATTTATTTATTTAAATACATGATTTATCAAAAGTACATATGGTTTTTTGTGATATTTCACCCTCCATGCTAGGGATGACCCTGTGTTATGGCGGGTGAATTTTACAGTTTGGGGATATACATTCATTAGTATTGGTTGGTAATTTTCATAAATTAATACTATGCACACAATTCTTCTACAATAAAAGAGTTATATATAGTTAGATAGGATTACAAGAATAAGATGAAGAAGTTAAAGATTTATTGGAAAAGAGAAATTTAAGGAATTATTAGTATATAAATGACAACAATCAAGGTAGAAAATAAAGATAAGGAATAAAGATAAATTATGTTTTGCCCGCTTTTAAAACTGTGCATCCAGTTCTTCTATAATAATAAAATTTAAAAACAGTCTATAGTTAGATTGGGTTACAAGAATTTATTTAATAAATTAAGTTTTTATTAAGTTAAAATAAATAGGTACTCTAGTTCAAAAAATTAATTGAGATGTTGACTAAGCACGAAATTTTCGGCACACTACACCATTGACAGTTCGAATTGATTCAAATTATGTCGACCAACGCACATTATTTGAAAAGCCGTTCCATACAAAATATATGAAAAAAATTATATTCGTCATAATTATTTTTCCCGTAGTTTTCACGAAGTTTTAATAGTTATTCTGTTAATCGGGATAGAGACAAATCCAACAAATCAAACAAAGATCATAAAAATCGGTCCAGCCGTTCTTGAGTTATAAATGGTATAGCTAACCCGACTTTGTTTTATATATTAAGATTAAGATATTAAGATTAAGATAAGACAGACCATTTTTACCCTCAGACTGCAGCCCGGAATAACTCTCCGAACTTTACTCGTATCGGTCTTGGGAAAAAATAATTCAGTTATTCTGCTGTATCCTCTTTTATCAATGGTTCCGGGTGTGGTTCTTAACGTTTACTAGTTTGTGTCGTTAGGTATCTAATCGAAAAACAAAAATTTAGAGTATTGTAACAGTTACCACGGAAAAGCAAAACATTAATTAAGACACGTCAGGCATCGTCAATAAATTAATTTTATTGCTCTAACTCTCCCGCGGTTTCCAAAACATGATCCATCGGAGTGAATGTTGAATAAAATGAGCCTCTTAATGCCATAAGTTCTAAAGGCAAGTGGAAATAATGTCGGCACACAGTCTGTAAAGTTGTATAATTTTTCTACTATGCACCGCCCACTCAACCAATATCATTATTGTTAAATAGCTCATGAAATAAGTTTTTTTTTATATTTCATATAAGACAAAATCTTTAGCGTGGGTTGTGAATGATGACCGGCGCCTACTTGTCAGCAACCGCATCCGTCCTCCTGATTCGAAATCACTTTTCCGGAGACACGTGACGGGACCTCATGGTTCATTATAGAACTTACCTTGCTAATACCAGAAGTGACTCTTACTGTATGTGATTCGATTTCCTATTAAGTTTTCCTTTGTTAGTGGTACAGACCAGTCCCTAAAATCATTTCTTTCCAACTTTCATTATCAATGGGATACATTTGTTAATATATATGTGCAGCATATTAAAATGACTTAAATGCCTCTCATTGATGATGCATAGCAATTGGAGATATGCACATTGTATGCTGGTGGCAGGTATTTAAGGTTGATAACTGCAAAGATAATCAATTAGGTATCTAAGAAATGTGTCGTGGCGGTCAAGGGCGTAGCTAAAGCATTCACATGATCGAACCGTGAGGAGGGAAAGGGGAGGGTGTTCGATCCTAATCATTTATTAGATATTTCTTCTTCAAACTTCGCAAAATCACTTTGTGGCATCATTTTGAATTAAATTAAAACAAATAACTTTGTTTAAACCACTAATATAATCACAATTACCTACATGTTTCAAAACCGATGGTTTCTTCGTCAGGGTAAATGTCATTACTACCCTGACGAAGAAACCATCGGTTTTGAAACATGTAGGTAATTGTGATTATATTAGTGGTTTAAACAAAGTTATTTGTTTTAATTTAATTTATTAGATAGTTTTTTGGGATCTCTACTTACCACAACTTTTTTTATTTACATCTCATTGTTAAAGAGATGGTGCAAATAATATTGTTGCCTTTTCCATATATTAAAGTGCTTTTGGATACTCGGGAGTATTTTTTGTTTCTCCGTCTGTGGCATACACGAATAAATCAAAAGGTTTTCATTTTTTCCGTTTTCTCCCGCCTTTCCTACCTGCCGCTAAACTAAATTAATATACTTTCCTAAATAAACAGTCAAATAACTCGTGCACTACAAATCGTAATTTTTTAAATACAAATTCATTACGCCAGAGCGCACATGTTTAGAAATCTTCGCGGGCTTGCCCATAAACAAATCATTAAAGTTTCACAGCAATCAAAATGGTATAGGACATAATTTCACAATGGCAGAGCTCAGTACTACAAATACGGATACATACATCTATGTATGTATCCGTATCTTTTTCTGATTTTTCTGTTTCAGATTTTCGATTGACTTTCGCTAATATTATCTTCATTAATTAAAATATTATAATTTGAGGTTTAACTCTTTAAGTTAAAAATAAAAATATTTCATCCTAGACTTGCAGAAAAAGTCAATAGATGTCGCATTTTAATAAAAAGTGATAACATTTATCCTGACACCATCTAGAGGGCATTTAGTTCGAGTTGAATCTTGCAATCATACATAAAGATAACTGCCAATAAAAATATGAGTTAAGAAAAATGAAAATAATGTTGGTGGTTCTCAGTCAAAGTATGATACAGTTAAAAATGACCGAATCGGATAGGGATACGTTGGCGCATTGGATAGCGCGTTGGCCCGGATTGCCAGAGGTCCTGGGTTCGAGTCCCAGATGTATCCGTATCTTTTTCTGATTTTTCTGTTTCGGATTTTCGATTAATTTTCGCTAATATTATCTTCATAAATAATATTATTATTAAAATATTATAATTTGAGGTTTAACTCTTTAATTTAAAAAAAAAAAAAAAAAGAAACATTAATTTTTATATATTAATATTAAGATTGTGTTAATCGATTGATTTGTGAAATGTATCGCTTCCTACAATCGGTATAAAATGAATCATTCGCTCGACCCCCGACCGCTAGCTACCCCACTGTGGAAAAAGATCTTTTGTTTACTCTTCCAGTCAGTGCCGGGGCCGTGGCCGGTGCCGGTGCGTGGGCGCCCTGGACCGGCCGATCGCTGCTGCAGATGGCTTGACTTAGAACTCAATTTTGATACTTTGGTAATAATATATTCCCCATCTAATTTATCACAGGATGTTTTCAGTCAAGACGAAGGTATGGGAGAGCGTAGGCTAATTTTTGAACCAATTTATTTGCACGTACGTAGCAGTGGCAGGCCATACGTTTTCACACAATTTTCGTGATTTTCTTCCGTTTTGTGTGGAGTAGGAACACGCCTAGGAATTAGTCCTATTACAGTCGTTTTGCAAGGAATTTTATCGTTGGTATATCGACCCTTTGGAAAAACTAGGTTCCATCTGTTGCTTTAACGTCATGCGATAACCATCTCTTAGGTATCTTACCATAGATCCCGTAACCGCGTGACACGTTATTTCTGGGATACATCTTTACCAACATACGCGTTAGGTATTTGTTTTAGAAAAAACATCACTTTCATGAATATAATTTTTTTTCTTAGTAAGACTGTTAATATATAAGTTACTGGTCATTGATATAAATATTGTATGCATAAGTCAATCGGTAATAGATACTAATGTTTAGTTTTGAAGTTTTATTTGTCATTCATATTATTTTACAAATTTTTACACTCATGAACTAGTGGTTTCATATGTTATTTGGAGAAAAAATGTTGATTTTTTGTTTTTCATGGCATTTCACCCGAAGGGAGTTCTATGCAGAAAATGTTGATTAGAATTTATTCTCCGGTGTTATAATATTTATTTAAATTTATTATCATTCGCCTCGCCCGATCAAGCCGTGCGCATCGACGTCCGCTCCCCCCCGCGTTTGGCGCGTCACTAGTATTTCAAAATACTGAATGAAATATTTCATGCACTGGCTATGAGAGGAAGAGAGAAAGAAAATACACTACACACTGCTCTCTTTTGCTTCTACAACGCCTCGCCTCGTCTCGCCTCGCAACGCATTTCACTTTTCGTTACACATTCACCAGTTTACCCCTCAAGTCAAGCATGCGTAAAGAAGTATTTACTTTAAAAAAAATACACAATGATATTTGTCAATGCCATAATGAGATAATGCAACCTACATAATTGAACATAATAACAATAATTCAGTGTTTTTTCCAATGTTTTTTTCGTTAAATTTTTGCTAAAATTAGTTTAAATTATAACTTACTTTAAATTCCAATGTTTTTTTTCTTTAAATTTTTTAAAAACAATATCATTATCATTCGTAGGTACCATTTGACTTTGCCTCCTTCCGTGAAAAACAAACGTTTTATTTAGACCAATACTTTTTAAATGCAAGGTTTTTTTTCTAAATTTTAAATCATTTTTTGTTGCCCAATTCCTCCATTGTCCCGATAGACTATCGTCTCTCCGCATTGTTTTAAGAAGGCTATGGTTTTTTATTGGACAAAGACAACAGCAACATATGCACCAAATATGGTGGCATCCCTCACCCTGGCCCGAGTATTGTTAGAGGGCGCGGGAACTAACAAACATGGGCCAAAGGGTAAACAAACTAAGCTCCAACATTCATAATATAAGTATGAATGTATCTTGATCGTAAAATTACTTATAGAAACTAAACCAATAACTGAATGAAAACAAATCACTTCGTGTACACCACTTATATAATCACAATTATCTACATGTTTCGAAACCAAAGGTTTCTTCATCAGGATTAGATGAACATGATTAAAAATAACAAGATATAAACAAGTATAGACCAAATATTACGATGGACAAAAATATTATAGAGAGTTATGATTAATTAATTAAAAAAATCATATAAAAACTATTATATAAAATTAAATATTTAAATTATTTTAGAATAATGTAAAATAGCATTATATCAACATATATTAAAAAAATTATTAATAAACAAAAGATTATCAGATTGTTTAGATAATAAAAGTAAATTTTAATATGAATATAAATTTAAGGGTAGGCTATTTAAAAAAATATTTGGTTATTAATAATATTTAATAGACTATTAACACTTTTTCTATTTTCAAAATTTAAAAGTTATCTAATTGTAAATCTGTTGTTTTTGTGTGTTAATTTTTTAACCCTTTATTTGTATCGAAAGAATGATTTGTTCTAAAATGTGGTTGGCAAATTCAGAATAATTATTTTTATTAAAACACTGATGTTCTAAAATTATAGTTTTAAATAGATAGTTTTAAAATTTCTACAAGTCGTCCCTACATAAAAAAAGTTAAAATTGTTACAAATTATTTTATAAACCTTAGATTTGATCAAAAAATCACCTTCTCAGATTCACCAATCAGATTCTTCTGAGTATTTATTAGATTTTTTTTTAAATTTTGCTCTTAGTGAAAAAAGCTGGGTGGATGTTATTATATGGCATGTTTTTAATTATTAAATTTGAGTATTATTATTTAAAAATACTATTTTTTCTCCAATTATTATCGTTTTCAGCTACGTGTGGATAAAAATAAGAGTTAATAAACTTTGTCTTATATTTTTTTTTATTAAAAAATTATCTATTAATTTTATAATATAACCTTTATTATTGCAATTTGTTTTATAATATTAAATTTAATGTTAAAATTATTCAGAGCTAAGGGAACATTAATTAATCTACTAAGTAATGTATGAAAAGCTGCTAATTTTTTAGAAGTTAGGTGCATCAATTTTTTATGTATAACGATATAATAAATAAATAAATACCAATAACTTACCAAAAAAAAAATTTTTTGTGATTTTTTTCATATGTACCTTTAATTATTAACAAGAAACCAAATAGCCAGAGAAAGTACGAATTAAAGTCTAGCTCGAGGCACGCATTTTGTCAAAAAAAATGAAGATTTTTATTCGAAAGATCTTTTTTAGCAAGGGAATCGTTTTCAGATTATCTTTTTCACACATTAACATTATCTTAATACAAACTATCATCTAAGCAGACGCCAATTAAATAAAGGAGGTAAAATTTGACCCAGACGTCGTGAGTTCAATTCCTCAGCTGGCAGTCCTTCCGAGTCCTCCCAATTAAATAAAGGAGGTAAAATTTGACCCAGACGTCGTGAGTTCAATTCCTCAGCTGGCAGTCCTTCCGAGTCCTCCCACCTTCATGACACAAACAACATTTTCCACGTTATATGATAATAGTTTTGTTAATAGATAAAATTTTCTAACATTAGATTGTATGTAACCCGGGAATTTTTGTATGTAACCTTTCTTGAAAAAAGTAGCTAGCATTTTCACCTCCATTCTCCTCAATTTCAATTATTATAAAAGCCGTAAATCTATTTACTTATTTCACTAAATACACACGATGGTCAATTTAAAATTTGAATGCGTTTTGGTGTCTTGAATTTCTGGAATCTAGGTCCGCTCAACTATAATATTTAGTTAAAAATATTATGCTTTTAATTATGCAAAAAAAAAAAAAATACATTTCCCTAAATGCTGTTTTCATTTTATTCGAATAACTTAATAACTTTTGACAAGTATACCCATTAATATAATATATCATCGAAGAAGAAAATAATACAAAATTAATAGAATACTTAGTTTTAACCGCGTTTATGGTTTAAAAAAATACGAGTGTCCTTTATACCACACGACTGAAGTAAATACTTCTTTATTAAACTAATCTAATTTTCTTTCTGGCATTAATTTTATTATGGGAATTACGCTTAGAATGGGATTGTTGATTTAATTCTTACAAAGTTTAAAATAAAACTTTTTTGATACGGATTCTAGTTAGAGAGCGACGTTTATTCACATTTTTGGAAATTCAAAAAATTCCAATTGAAAAAGTGCTAGTTATTAGTTATATTTTAACGTTTAGAATGTGAGAAACAACACAACTATTGACACCATAAATGCCAGCATCCATCCGAAACGTCATTACTATGGATTTGAGCACTGTTGTTACGATTAGATTGTGAGGAATGAACCTCAAAATTAATTTTAATTTATTATCGTTCGCCTCGTAACGCTGTAATTTCCGTAACGCATTCGCAAGTTTACCACTCAAGTCAAGCGTGCGTAAAGAAGTATTTACTTAAAAAATCGACATGTTTCGTAAACAATGCTTACATCATTAGGGTTTACTAAAAACTAATTACAACAATAGACATAGACTTAAAGATATCAATGGATAGGCGGTAGTAGGAAGGGGGGGGGGGGGTAATATGGCATAAATAAGTATTATAAAAATATAAAATATTAGTATTATAAAATCCAAATAAATGGAACATTTGTTTACGTATTCGAAAACTAAAAACTGTTTTGGAAAGGTGATGAAGTAGGCTTTCAAATTTCTTTATTAAAAATTACTACGAATTTTTTAAAATATAAAACTTTTTGGCGAAAACCTATTAAAGTTTAAGCTTAAAAAACTAAAATTACTGATAATGAAAAAAAATAAAACGCATACTTATTTCATTAGATAAATGAATTATTATAAACCTTACTGTCACCTCACTTTTTTTCGTTTCATGTAAAAAAAATTCTCAAAAAGTTCCATAATTTTTTTTCGAATTGAGATCGGAAACTTTGGTTTCAGAAAGGGGTAAATTTTATTTTTTGCGGTTTACTTTTAGAATTGAATATATATATATATATAGCTTGTTGTAGTCTCTTTCCAATACCGTTTAGATCATACTTCTGACTATGATAGTAAGGGAGAAACAACGATTTCTGTGAGACCTATGTGAGCTAGGACAAATATGGTATCCTGTGATTAAACGGTTTTTAAATACCAAAACTTATTGCAATATGAACTCATTCGACTTAATTCCGATTCCGGATGTTCCCTTACCACTGAAAGACATTTTGTTGTTGTTTTAATCGATTTTTTAAATAATGTGATTTCCTTGAACAGAGTTATAGACACACTGTCTAGTTAGTCTATAAAGGTCCTACCTACTTACATTGTTTATAATTAAATAAATAATTATTTTAAGATTAACATTATGCGTCAATGGTATTATTCATCAGAATTAATAATGTAAACAAAAGTAAACAGTGGATGTTGGGGTTTCGAGCAACATTTCAATACTAAATAGTCGTTTTTCACCAGGGTTATACTTTATACTGAAAGTACCGGGAAAGTGAGGTGACGTCGAACGGGTGGGGTGGGAGTCGTAAAATATTATACTAGTATATTTGCAATAATTATGCTGTCAACTCGCGGTTTTTTATTTATATTACTGACTGGAGACCACAGTTTGATTTTATTCAATTTATTCGATTTTATTCTTTTTTTATTTTTTTTTATTTTTTCATAAATTTTTATAAGTTTCACAGCATGTTATAATATGATGCCTAAAAATCCCAAGTTTACGTTAACCATGTTTTTAGTTTTTCCTGATGCTAACAAACTTTGTAGTTAACAGGTCAACTTAGTTAAAGTATTTTAAATAAAAATGAAACACTTGTTTTGTAAAACCGCTAGAGTTTATTAATTTATTTTACCCACCGGTTTCGCTCTGCTCAAGCATCAGTATCGTATCGTATGATGATGCTTGAGGAGAGCGAAGCCGGTCGGTAAAATAAATAAATAAAAACTCATGGTTTTAAACAAAATATTTTTATTTATTTTTTATTAAATATGTCAAACCCTGCTTTCTACAATAATAGAGGATAGCTTAATCTACAGATACTGATATCGGTTTCATCAAAAATCTACCTATCCATTGTATTTTTTTTTTTCTTTATTCATTAAACTGCTGGTTACATGTTTTAACAACTTTACGGCCACCACGCTAGGTACATGCCCGTGTTGTGGTGGTCAGTATTTATATATTATAGTGTATTTATATATTAACAATATATACTGCATCCACTGGATAAATGTTTTTTTTTTGCATTTTCGGGTCGGGAAAGACGAAAGTCCGGAAAGACGAGGGGTTCTGAGTTCGAGTCCCAGTTGCGACGGTTATCTTATATTTTTCTGTATCTTATTCATTTTTTAATTCTCATTTAGATCATTAGTGTTATTTTCTTCTTCAAAGATGTTATTAATTATTAATTATTTAAAGCATTCTCGAACCCTCCTGGTTCCAAAAATATGGTCACATGGTTTTCCTCAGCTCGTCGAAATAATACCCAGATTTCATCTTACGATAAGTCTATCATGTTTGATGTCTATGTTTTGATTACACGCAAAAAGCCACTGCATGCTCTATAGTTCTATAGGGAAGCACATTCATTATAAATTGAATCTCTACATTATATTACAGGAAGTTTTCGAAATGCTATTAATACTGAATATCGACTAAGTAAAAAATGACTTATAAATTAATGGATAATTTTTATTTTTAAAAACCAATTAAAAAAAAATTCACATATTCTACTTATGTAATACAATTTTTTTTAATAAAAATACTAAATTTAATTTTTAATATGTTTTTTAAGTCTATTTTATACTTTAGGTACTCGGAAATATAGTATTAGTTTTTATATTACCCACAGTGCCTTAGTGGGTGTTTATTTCTTGTTTATACCATTTGTTATTATATTATTTTATATGTATAAAGAAATCAGAATAAATAAAGTTTAAAAAAATATATAAAAATAGAATAAAACTTGAAGGAAACGAAATCACCCCACCTTCAGTGGTGAAGTCCAACACACCTTAAGACGATAGACTTCGCTTTTAGGCCCATACAAAAAGGACGCCCGGGAAAAAACACTTTTCTACATCGAAAATTGCACAAAATGAATATATTATTTTTATACTGCCTTCTAGAGGGTGAAAACTATGTCGGTATGTTTTCGAATTTTCGATGCGTTTCGTATTAACGTAAACATTCACTGTCAAACATGTACGATTTCTCAAAAAATATTATTTAAGGAAAAAGTGCTGCTAACTCAACTCTCATAAAGAATTATAAAAAGCTACCGACGTAGCTTCTTCTTTCTAAAAAAAAAAATATTTTTTAAAATTTCAATTTCGTGAAAGTTTCGGTGTAGAAAAGTGTATTCTCCATAAACCCCTTTTCGAGCGATTTCTGTAGGTAAATTTAAGCGTTGTCTCATTCGCACATTTCGCATTCGCATATATTGTAAGTATGCGTGAGCTTATTGTGAGCGGGACAGAATGACAGACGCGGGTGTTCCGCGTGTCGTTCAAAGTCTAGCCTCTTAATATACGATATTTCATTGATAACAATGAGAAAATAATATGTAGGTTCTAGATTGGTAGGAACCGTAATAGGCAAAGGCGTATATAAAGGGGGGGAGGTTTAAAGCTATGTACATACTGGGTCGACGTACGTACGCTATGCTATGCCTAACAGTATCTGGACTACTTAGCATCTATTCTCTATCTAGTCCAAATAGTGTTATGCGTAGCGTAGCGTACGTATGTCGACCCAGTAAATATCTGCAGTAAGGCTTCATACCCCCCTCCTCCTCTCCCCTATCGGCCACAGTATTGCCTAGTAAAAAAATATAATCATAGGTATTCATATATAACATTTCTGGCAAATATAACAACATTTTTGCACCATCTCTTTTATCAATGTAAATAATAATAAAAAAATAGTTGTGGTAAGTAGTAAGTACAGGTCCCAAAAAACCACTCAAAAGGTGGACGTTGCCATAACTTTTTAATATATAGATACCAAAGATGTACGAAAACTATGTATTTTATAAAATCGGTTTTTAAAATTTACCTGCTCGTAACCTACATGCAAAAATTTATATGTTTACGGTCAAATAATACGGGCATGTGTCTAGGTGTGGTAGTCGAAAAGCATGTAAAAAACTGTAAAAATAAAAAAAATTATAGAAAATAGGGTTGAAAGTGGACTGAATGCTGTAATAATGTATCCCTGAGGCGGATGTGTGGTAAAACCATGTATTATCGTGTGAGAAATGTGGAGATCTGAAAAGCATGCAAGGCTGATGTAATAAGTAATTTTATGAAAGGTTATCTTAGATGGTTTGGGCATGTAGAGAGAATGAATAAAGAAAGGAGTGTAAAGAGAATTTATGACGTGAATGTGAATGCTAGAAGAAGTCGAGGACGCCTGAGTAAGGCGTGGCACGATCAAGAGAATCAGATACTTAAGTCGTGCTATGGTAAGAGTCAGAATAAGAGAAGAGTATGTATGGGACGATGTAAGAATGTGAATGAGGCAAGCAGTGTGTGCCAAGACCGAGTTGTTTGAGGGTCCGATAAAGTGAATCAGATACTTGAGTCGGGCCACGTTAAGAGTCAGAATAATAGAAGAGTATGTATGAGACGATGTACGAATGTGAATGAGGCAAGGAGTGTGTGCCAAGACTGAGTTGTTTGGCGGTTCGATCTCTCTGGCTACTTCTGGGGGGAAACGCCGTGGTGGTTAGTTAGTTAGTTAGTTAGTTAGTTAGAAAAAAAAACAAAATACCTTTGCGCCTGAAAGCAGGCAATTTTTTTACAATGTGTTATAGAAGTTGCTTCATGCGGCTAGTAGGCGTTCTATACGACGCCTACAATAATAACGCTTTCAGGGGTGCGTTTTGATGTTTATATTTCTTATGTGTTTATATATTTCAAATAACCATATTAGAGTTACAAATTTTATGTAAGCTTTAATTATGGATTTTATTCTTATTTCAATATGAATAAGGTTGGACGCTGTAAAAATCATTATTATGGATTACATAGTTGTACAATCTTTAGTCTTTTAATTAAATGGGTATTTTTCTTAAGTGTTTATTAAAATTACATTTCTGTTGTAAAAAAAACAACTTATTCCTCAAACGAAAACCATCGACATCTTTTGGCTGCATAGCGAATCAAAATCCTTGCATTTTATTTTACGCCGACTTCGAAAATGAGTTTGCGTAATTTCCACATCGTACTGAAATCTTTCAGAATAAATACACAGGTGGCTCTTGATAAAATTATTTCCTGTAATGAAAGCAGATATTTTAATTTATTACAGACAAAATTTAAAAAAAAAATTTATATAATTATTTCATTAAATATTTGCTAAAATACGTGGCGATAGAAAAAAAACGATTATAATAAATAATGATAAGAAAAATTTCCCATTTACAAACATTATTTTTTCAAGTATTCGAATTTGTAATTAATTTACTTATAAAAATATCATGGTAAAAATATTCCAGTACTAAATATTGATGTACTATTTTTTTTATTTTTCAAAGCTATGAGAATACTAATAATATTGTTGATCTATTTGCCAAACTTCCAACTCACAACATATTGTATTTAGTTCACCCATTGTTTTATTGGGTTAAATTTTTTTTTTGTAAAAAAAAAATCATATTATTTCTAATTTTCTAAATGGTAAGTCAATTCGATTGAATTTTTTATGAATCCAAGTTCCAGGGGGAGTTTATTTTTAGATTTATAGCTCGGTGCCATAATTTCAGTGTTAAAAATAGCGGTGCTAATCTTTTAGAGAATTCGATCAATTGAGACATCAAATCGTGTTTCATTTATCAACATTTTTTTATGTGAATAACGCACTAGAGTCCCTACTGGAGCCAGTAAAACTATGGCATCCGGCATATAGTAGCGAGGAGGGGAAGGAGATGAAAGGATATGGAAGAGGAAAGTGGGGAAATACGTGGCTATTCAGATCCGGTCACTGAACATGCCTAAAGCCATTTATTTATTTATTGTTTCTTTACAAGTTAGGTATTACAGTTTATGATACAATTTTCAACCCCACTAGGACAAGCTTGTGTTAAGGTTAAAAAATATTCAAAGTAACAGAAATAACACAAAAAAATATAAATAAAACAATAATAACTGGAAAGAACGATATTGTTACATTACAAGCAACGTTACGATTCTAAATTGTAGTCATACACCAGGGCGATACTGAGAGTGTCTTCCACTCTAAAACGTGCTGTAAATATACCACATATATTTTTTAATTAATGCATTGTAAAATAATAACACAGATTAATGAAATAAAATTTATTTTAATTAAAAGACAAAATAACTTTGTTTACATCACTTTTATTTATACACAATCTACATGTTTCGTGAACGATTTTCACATCAGGAACAAATGTATACTAAACTTAAAAATTAAATATAGATCATATATGGGAGGAAAGGCTAGAAGGAACGGGAAGGGATAAGGGTGGGGGAAGTTTATTACAATTAGGAATTTGTTCCTGATGATGTGAACATCGTTCACGAAACAAGTAGATTGTGTATAAATAAAAGTGATGTAAACAAAGTTATTTTGTCTTTTAATTAAAATAAACAATGACATCACAAAGTGAAAACCTTTCCGAAGAAGTTTTCTTCGAAAAATATAAAAAACGAAAAAAAAAATTATTTGTGCACGCCGGGGTTTGAACCCGTAACCTCAGGACTACTAGTCAAGAGCCGTACCTACCCCTCAACCGCGGAGGCGTCAAATAATAATTTTGTGCAATTTTCAACATCTAATACCTTCACTCAGCATCCCAAAAGACCACATGATTATGATGCGAGGGAAATGATTTCTTTAGGGCGACCTGTGTGAAGACATAGTAAAGTAAAAAATAGTGATGATTTTCGAATGGCAACCATTCTGCCCCCAATCATAAAGTTCTCTGCATCAGTCTGATAAAACTTTGCTTCATGCTTTTAGTAAAACCGCACGGAAATAGGGGTTTTCGTATATATATATATAGATAACTGTACACCATGTGCTGATGCGTGCAGGGGTCAGATTCTATGTTAAATCAGCATGTGAAATTCATGACTTTTCTCTTTTTATTAAGATTATTGGGTTATTTAGCGCCACCAACTGCTGGAATGCATGTGCCTACACCTTTATATCTTCGTATGGCTGCACCAATGCTCGCGTGTTTGTAAACGGTTTTGTTGCAAATGCTAGCTTCCGACGGTTTTGCAAAAAAAGAAAAGTTTCGTTGACAATCCTTTTACAATTTAGACCAAATGCTTTCGGCCACAGCGCAATTATCTTTACAAAATAATATAATGAGCATATTTATTCTGAGCATAGAGCACGCGTCGCGTCGGACAAATCGAATTTAACCCTTTAAGCCTCGGGCATATTTTGATAAAATAATTTCGCTTTTCATTAAAATCAAAATAAATGGAATATTTTTGAACATATCCGAACACTAAAATCTAAAAACTAAAATTATCTGAAAGACAAAATTTAAAAAAAAAACATATAGTACACGGAGAAAAATGAACTGTTAAAAACGGGACTGAAACGGGACGAACAAATTAACAGTGATTCAATGTTTATTGGCGGTAAAATACGTACGAAATTACGTATACCAATAAATTATTCTTAATATTCCCGCCAATAAATATTGAAACCCTGTTAATTTGTTCGTAAGAACTTCAGTCCCGTTTTTAACCGTTTTTACTATTAAAATTATAGTTTTTTCTATTAAAATGTTCGTTTTTTTTTATTAAAATGATTGTTTTTTCAAATAACATTTTTCTCCGTGTATGAATGTCGCACGGGCATAAATTTCAGTTTGGAAAAAACATGATTTCAGAAAAACAATTTGATTACAGAAATGGCGGACATAAAATGAAAATTAACGATAAAAAATCGGCCTTAATTTTATATTACTTTTTCTAAAAATAATAATTTTTCGTAATTCGTGGTTCATCCACAGAAAAATTTTATTTCCTTTTATTTGAACTTTGAATGAAGTAAATCCGATGAAAATTCAAGAGCTGGGATTCTAACCAACTTGTAAAATGTAGTTTTGAGAAAAACGCGTTTAATAGATCGTTTCGTTATCGGTCTTCCTGCTTGGCGCGCACCGCTCTTAACTATATTTTAAGGTCCAATATGATGCCATAACTTTGGGAATGTATTCTTCACATGTATGGGAAGGTTTTTAGAAAACAAAATTAAAGTAGATTTTTTGAATCGGCTGGATCAGACTCCCCCTTTAAATGAATCAATCGATGCTGTTTAGTACCTACATAATATTATAAATAATAAAACGTGAATTGAAAAGATAAATGTGTTAAAAAATGTGAAAAGGAGTTGTAAAAGTGTAAATGTGTTAAAAAGATTTGAAGAAACATATTTCTCCATTCATCGGCTGTATAAGTCAAAACCATCTTAAACGTCGCTTTCAATCGTGGCCTTGACCTCATTCGTAAATCGCTCATACACTTTACGTCACACACGCCACTATGATCTAATTTATACTGCATTCAGTTTACTTTCATAACTCCTCTGCCATTTCTGTATAACAAATCAGGGTTTGAATACTGCATTATAATACCGAATACTCGTGAAAAATCACGGGATTGTAGGATCTGTGAAGCTATTTAGTAATATTAGTTAATAGCATTTACTATTTAGTTAATAGTATTTATAAAAATATATGTATATTTGTCTCAGGGTAAGACGATCACAAATCTATCTTTCAAATGAATACCATTAGTACACTTTTCACAATACATATTTCAAATATAGAACAATTATAATATTTTAATGTGATGTAATATAATATAATGTAATATAATATAAAAAATATTTATTTTGAGGGATCAGTAGGATTTATCGGTCAAATTAGGAATTCCACCGAGCCGAACCCTCTGATATGAAAACATCTGGAGTCGATGAATTATTTTCCCATTTAATAATCTGGTAGGTTAACATGTTGTTCTTGAATTGTTTTGTATTAATTATACTTATATAATATACTTGCATAGCGTGGATTTACTAGATGATCATTTATATGGAAAAGTGTGTGAAAGGGTTTAATTTTTCCTATGGGAATAACTAAACCCGGACCTAAAAGTCTGGTGCGTAAAAATAAATGAAGATAATATTAGCGGAAGTCAATCGAAAATCCGAAACAGAAAAAGATACCGATACATCTGGGACACGAACCCAGGACCTCTGGCAATCCGGGCCAATGCGCTATTCACTGCGCCAACGTATCGCTATCCGATTCGGTCATTTTTAACTGTATCATCATACTTCGACTGAGAACCACCAACATTATTTTCATTTTCTTAACGCATATTTTTATTGGCTGCTATCTTTATGTATGATTGCAAGATTCAACTCGAACTAAATGCCATCTAGATAGTGTCAGGATAAATTTTACCACTTTTTATTAATATGCGACATCTATTGACTTTTTCTGCAAGTCTAAGATGAAATATTTTTATTTTTAATTTTTTTTAACTTAATGAGTCAAACCTCAAATTATAATATTTTAATTAATGAAGATAATATTAGCGAAAGTCAATCGAAAATCCGAAACAGAAAAAGATACGGATACATCTGATCCCAGTCCCAGTTATAAAGTTAAAACATAAAAAAATTGAAAAATTAATTAATAAACTAATTTATCGCTTGTCTGAATCGTATACAAAATCAGTTCCAATTTTGAAACTACAATCAAATCCCAGAACCCGAGGTCATTGAACTGAAGTTACACAGAGACACACCACTGACATTAAAAGTTTTGATAATAATGCCACTGTAAACTACTGTGAACCGTAAAACAACCCGATAAGTAATAGACACAGCCAAAGTCTCTTAAAAACATCTTAAATGGAAAATTCTTTGAAAAGGTTTTGCAATTATCACACAACTTGAATAAGATTAGTTCTTGAACATTAGCAAAATCGCGAAGTCGTAGCAACTCAGTAGCGTGGTAATCTTTTCGTATCACGCGATCAAACGGTTTATTGTGAGAGTGTGTTTTCACGGTATTATGGGGTGAATGTGTAGCGCCTTTGCGACATGACAACCCTTAGCTACATGAATTCCGCCTAGCATTTGATCGAAGCCTCCATTTACACCCCATCGGTAGGTGATAGTGGATGGGCGCTTTCCACCCTTTGGGGCCATTGTAAAGCCTTCGCGTGTTTCTGGTGAATAGTGCTCGAAGTTCAGTTATTTTTACATGTTTAACGGCGACGAACCAAATAGCGTAACATCATTTTTTAAATTTATTTAGCTACTGTGTAATATCGTAAACAATATAAAAAAATGAATAAAATTGGGAATAGCATTCCAAATCATATTAATTATCATGATGAAATTGACACTACTAAAAAATGCCCTGTATCTGAGAAAAAAGTCCGATTCCAGTTGCCAGAAATGCCAGTGAATTTTGTCAATACGTATGTAAATTTTCTTTATTAATTTGCTAATATTATTATTACAATAATCCTTCTAGGAAAGAGTCTAAATTTGTGCATTTTATTAAAGGTTAACAAAGGACCGTTTGCAAAGTGATTTATCGTTTCCGATCGAAGACAAAAGATTTAAAGCAGTACCTTTGGTAAGTACATATTCTACACATTATTCTAACATATCAAAGGTTTAGGTTTAGATTTACAAAATATTGGAAGAGTCCACGGAAAGAATGATCAAAGTCACCCCCAAACAGGTTTCGAGTAAATACCACCATTTAGTTCATTCATGCTAAACCTACCTGTGGTGCTAGCATGGTCGATCGATATGAAGTTACCGACCGATTATCGGTAACTTCTCATCGTTCCCGAGGACTATGAGAAGTTGATACCGAATATATTAAGGACACTTAGTCATTGTGAACTGTCACCGATGAGAAGTTACCGACAATCGGTCGGTAACTTCATATCGATCGACCATGCTAGCACCGCTGGCCTGAATCAGAAAAAGGCTACAAACGTTCATAGTTCCGAAAAAATGATCTTTAAATTTTCGGCGTAAAAGTTAATAATGATTAATGTCTGCACTGAAAAAGTTAAAAACGATCAGAGACTCTATGACTTTGATCTTTCTTTAAAGTTTTTGGCGAAGCAAGAAATGTTCCACCAATAGAATTCTTTTTTGTGTAACTTTTATAGATTTGCGTTTTTCGAAAGACTTTGATCAATAATGGAATTTATGTTTCAGACTAACTTGAGAAAATCTTAAATAACAACATTAAAAACATATATTTTTTTTAAATTATATAACATACTGTTATAAATATATCAGCAGTGATTTTAAGTCGCACAGAATTTGTGTATGTCACTTTTATAAACAATTATAAGGTTTCAAAGTTAAAAATTCTGTTTTCTTAAAATTCTTCTCAAGTGATTTTGATCATTCTTTCCGTGGACTCTTCATTTGATTTGTTGGTTTGTAAGTAAGATTGACTTATAGATTTGTAAGGATCTAAGTATAATATACTTGTGTAAGAACCTATGTAAGAATATTAATTGGATAATTTATCTACTTACCAAACCTGAAAAAGAATCTATAATTATCATCTACAAATTAAGGTATTTACAATGTCGCGGACTGAAAAGTTTCAGACTTTTAGTACAGCATTAGATAGTGAGTAAGTAAGTAGTAAGTTTGTGAGTAAACTTAATCTCACCAAAAATATTTTTTCCCTGTGTAAATAAATGATAAAATTGTATATATGATTTCCAATAATTATATCAATTATTTTTTTCAGAAAAATATCGATTTAGCAGTGCAAATCAAAAACTCCAATCACAAAGCGCGATGCGCACAATGTTTAAAACACAAGCAATTGATGTTACAAAGCAAAAATTATGGTAAGAAGCCGCTTTAAAGCCTATTGATAATCATTTCGAAATTAGCCAAAAAAATTTATCATGATTACCTGAGCACACATTACATATCGCAATGTATTTCAAAAGAAACGTATTTGCATTTCTCATGTTTTGGGAAAACGATGTCTGAAGATTTTTTGATGAATTTTTAAAAAATTGTTAGATATATTTTCCCTGGTTTTACGTTGAAAATATTTTTAATTTGTTATAATTGCAAAAACATGTCTAACCGTAATGGTGAAATTATATAAATAACAGAGGCCCTAGCACACTCGCTCGATAACGATCGGTAACTTCTCATAGTTCCCTAGCATTACTACAGATCGCCAACGAATAAGTGACAGTTCACAATGACTAAGTGTCCTTAACATATTCGACATCAATAAATCAACTGTTGTTTGTACGTTAGCGATGTGCAGTTGTCCTATAGGGAACGATGAGAAGTTACCGATAGTTATCCTATCGATCGTTATCGAGCGAGTGTGCTAGGGCCTCAGATGTGGTTTTATTACACAGCAAAGTTGGTTAATTCACGGATATTTTGATCTATTATTCAAAATCGAAAATCATATATCATGTGGTACTTTAAAATTACATTTAGCGATAAGTTATTGCACGATGTTAACATTAGTGTGACGACCGTGGCCGGTTTCACATTGAGTTCTGGACTCCAGTATATGGATCCAGATTCCTTTGGGGTGGTACTCCAATAATAGATCGTAGGTAGACGATAACGTTTATTAAGAGATTATGTACAGGGTTCCTTCCTAGGATGTCTGAAGGCAAAGAGGACGAATGGACAACAAACAAACCTTTTATGCCTTACTCATGCTGTCTCACTCATGCACGCATGTCTCTTTCATACCGCAAGACATACGTTCATCACATCCCTCCACACTTAAATCCGTAGACAGGTACACAACATGATGATGATAATATTATTTACAATACATACAATATTCCAATATTTACAGTGTAATTCATTATCATGTTGAGTCGAGAGCTGAATCCTGTCTTCATTGACTCATCTGTGTGTCCGTGGTCGTAATCTGTCCTTCCAGTTTCCCGACGTGGAAGCCACCGGTTCACTGGAGCTGGAAGTAAGAGGAGAATCACCCATTAGATTGTCATCCGACATAAAGCCGGAGATATCGTACTCATCTGACGATAATCTCTTAGTCTCAGACGCGATTAAAGGATTGCTGGGGTTATTTTCCCATGATACACACAATTTAGACAACTGATCAAAATGCCTTTTCCAATACATAAGTTTACCTTTTAAATTTACCTCAATTATATAAAGTTTTTTTCCTATTTTTTTATGTATCTTCCCTGAAACCCATTTATCATTGTTTTGGTCTCTAAAATCTCTTACCATTACTTTTTGATTTATCGAAAAACCCAACGATTCTTTATTATTTCTTTTATAATAATATTTCTGATTTTCCTGACATTTAGACATTTTAATTTTAGTTTCTTTATTAATTCTATTATCCATATCTCTCCCCCCTCTCGGTACAAAACTGTTTAAGTTAGACCTTAGTTTTCTTCCAAACATTACAACTGCAGGTTCTAAACCAGTTGTACAGTGTGGTGAATTTCTGTAATCCACTAGAAAATTTCCTAATTTTTCATCGTAACCTGACTGAAACTTATTTCCTATCATCATTTTTTTCAAAAAATTTTTACAATTTTTCACGGCGTTTTCAGCTAACCCGTTCGATTGTGGATGATTTACCGGAGTAGTTAAATGTTTGATGTTATTCATCTCACAAAACTCTTTGAAGTCCGCTGACATGAAGGCGGCTCCATTATCTGACACTATTGTCTGTACACTCCCGAAATAACTAAATAAATTTCTTAATATTTTAATAGTATTATACGAATTTGGAGAATTTACCTCCACACAGTCTAACCATTTTGAGGTTGAGTCAATAATCACAAAAAAATATTTATTTGCAATGGGACCTGCATAATCAATATGCACCCTACTCCATATCTCTTCAGTTATAGGCCACGGAGTCAATTCGCTTTTTGGTTGAGATGGTTGAACCTCTGAACAAATTTCGCATCCTCTCGCTAAAAGTTCAATTTCTCTATCTATCCCTGGCCACCAAAAATACCCCCTGGCTAACCCTTTCATCTTAGCTATGCCCAGATGAGATCTATGCAATAAGTTTAAAAAATTTTCTCTTAAACTTACTGGGATTATTAGCCTATTATTCCAAAAAAAACAATCATCAATTATAGATAATTCATTCCGTTTACTCCAGTAAATCCATTTTGAATCATCCTTGTTAATTTTATTTGGCCACCCTGTTGTGAAATAATGTTTAATTTCCAATAAAATTTTATCCGTATTTGATTCCGATTTAATCTCCTCGACATCTATTGGTATATCTCTGTTATTTTTGAATAAACTTAGAATTTGAGTATCAAAGACATTCTCTTTTAGTTTCAGATGTATTTTATTTTTATTGAATCTACCCAGTTTATCCGAAAAAACCTCCGGGAATTTTCGAATTAATTTATCTACTTCACTTCTATCATTCTCAACTACATTTTGAGAAAAAATTTCACTTCCCTCCTGGGATGAAGTAGATTGTAACCCCGTAAATCCAATATTAAACTTTTTGATAAAGTCACGACCTAGAACAGTAGTTGTTCCATTTTTTACTACGCAAAATTCTAACATTTCCCTATAACCGTTATAATCAACTGTTAATAAAATACAACCCAATAAATTTAACTTACAGTTAGCGTAACCCGTCAAGGTTAAATCCTTTGGTTTTAAATCCAACTTATTGAAGTGTTTAACATAATCTATCTCTTTTAAAATCGAGACTGCCGCACCTGTATCCAGTAAACCATTTAGTTCAACATTATTCACTAAGATTTTGCACAAAATTGGCTCACAATGCACTTCATTTATACACAACAGTTCCTGCGTATTTATAAACACTGAAGAAATATCTCTATACTTTAAACCGCGACATATTTTACTTATGTGACCTTTGCCTTTGCATTTATAACAAATCACGTTTTTAAATTTACAATTAACTGATTCGTGATAATTACCACAATGTTTACACTTCGTTCGCTCTAATGATTTCGGTCTGAACGATGTAACATTCTTGTCCGTAGGTCTAGAAAAATGTCTACCCGCCGTATTTTTTTTTTGTGACAAATCGATCTGCCTATTTTTAGAAATCATAACTACACTTTCCGTTTTAATTTGCTTATTAATTACATCGAACGAATCCATTGCAATAGCACATTCTAAAACCTTTTTTAATGAAAAGTTTTCAGCCTCGACAAATAATTTTTCTTTAGTACGACCAATTCGAAGACCGGTGATAAAAACATCTTTTAAATTATGTTCAAGTCTGTCTTCGAATTTGCAAAATCTAACTAGATTTCGTAAACGCGCTATGAAGTCATTAACTGATTCTGAAACCTTTTGTTTCGTAGCGAAAAAAATTTCACGTTCCTTGAACACATTTCTTTTAATACCTATATGATTTTCGAGTAATAACAATAAATTTTCTACCGTGAAATCTGTAATTTTTTTTGGAAAACACAAATTTATTAATAAATTTATTGTCTCTGTGTGCAAATGGGATATAAAAACCGCTCTCTTTTTTACATCCGACGTTATTTTGTCATCATTGACTAGGATGAACTGCTCGTACTGTAAGACGAATGTCTCCAGCTGGTCTCTCAAATGACAAAACCTGGGCAGTTCTCCTCCTTCCATCTTCACACAGATGCAATCAATGAAAAAAAACAGAAAATTTTACAAACAGCACTCAACTCACGACTCTGATGTCTTGATGCTGTCCGATCTCGCCCTTCCGCGAACCGTCTTCTGCTCCTGAACCCTGGTCGTCCTTCTAAGCGCCTTCCTTGAGGTCTGCGCCCGGTTCCTGGTCTTCTCTTGAAGACCCAGACTTCTGAATTCACGCCTTACGCGAATGCTCCTCCAGGTTCTCGGCACTGAATCACCATATATAGGATGCTGCTGCTCTTGCTTCCCCCTTGCTCCGCAATGATGTGGAGTCGTGATCTGACCCGATCACTCGTTGACCCCTGTAGCTTCAATCTCGGTCTTTTTCGGCTGCCCAAATGTGAGAATTAGGCTGCTCCGTGGTTCCCTTTTTCGGCTGCGCCAAATGTGATAATTTGGCTGCTCCGTGGTTCCTTTGTTCGGCTGCGCCAAATGTGATGATTTGGCTGCTCCGTGGTTCCTTTTTTCGGCTGCGCCAAATGTGATGACCGTGGCCGGTTTCACATTGAGTTCTGGACTCCAGTATATGGATCCAGATTCCTTTGGGGTGGTACTCCAATAATAGATCGTAGGTAGACGATAACGTTTATTAAGAGATTATGTACAGGGTTCCTTCCTAGGATGTCTGAAGGCAAAGAGGACGAATGGACAACAAACAAACCTTTTATGCCTTACTCATGCTGTCTCACTCATGCACGCATGTCTCTTTCATACCGCAAGACATACGTTCATCACAATTAGTTCTCATTGAACTAGTTACATGGAGAAAAATGTTATTCTAAAATACTATCATTTTTCTTACGAACAAATTAACAGTGTTTTAATGTTTATTGGAGGGAAAATGTAAGAATAATTTGTTGGTAGGTTTACCTACGTACAAAATTACGTATACCAACAAATTATTCTTACATGTTCGCGCCAATAAACATTGAAACCCTGTTAATTTGTTCGTAAGAACTTCAGTCCCGTTTTTACGAATAAAATGATCGTATTTTACAACAACATTTTTCTCCATGTAAAAGGGCATAAATTTTTTTATTTATTTTCTCTCTTCAGACCAGTCTACGAGAATATATGAAGAACCTTCAGCGGAGAAGGCAATTCTCTTGTTGAAAGTACACTTACCCTTTAAGATCGTGATAAACAATGGTATGCCTTGATTCAATAGTATGTACCTACTACCAATTATAATTATTAGTACCTATATCTTTGTTTTGGAAGAGTTTTATTTCACATTTACATTTTTTACTTATTTAAGTACCTATCTTACCTAGGATTTAAATCATTTTTATCACATCATTATCCAAGAATGTACACGGAGGAAAATGTTTTTCTAAAATACGATCATTTTATTCGTAAAAACGGTTAAAAACGGGACTGAAGTTCTTAGGAACAAATTAACAGTGTTTCAATGTTTATTGGCGGGAAAATATAAGGATAATTTGTTGGTAACGAAATTACGTATACCAACAAATTATTCTAACATTGAAACCCTGTTAATTTGTTCGTAAGAACTTCAGTCCCGTTTTTACGTATAAAATGATCGTATTCTAAAATAACATTTTCCTCCGTGTATGAACTATTTTATATTTTTCAAAATGATGGTTTAGATCAAAATATATTGTCATTAAATGTTTTGTTTTACTTATAGGTAAAAAATGCAGCTACAAAATGAGCCTCTTTAAAGATTTTAGAACTTGGATGAACGCCGATAATTTTCAGCGAAGCAGGAAATACAAAAAGCTGCAAAAGCTTATACTTTGGATAAATGCTAATAGTCAGATAAAATAACAGAGTGAACAACTGAAGTGATTTCCTATAAACCAAAATGGTGTTATATACCTATTACAAATAGCAATAACTCGGTTTATCTTATTATTTCATAATCATTCAATCTTAAATGTACAATTTTGGTTGCAAGTTTAAAGAAGTACCTAATATGAATTATTTTTTATGTCTCCACATCACTGCCGGAAAAGAATATAAATCTTTGTGTTTTAAATGTGTACGATGATTACGTGTTTATCACAACGTTTAATTCGTATTCCCTTCAAGTGCATAGACAGTACAGGAACCAAACAGCCAGTATAAATAATCGACTATAGTGGAATCTCTTTAAAGAAAATTACTTTCAACTTCCACATAATGCAATGGTTTCAAAGTGATATAATATGTAATATGTATACCTAAGTGGGAAATAACAACATTCGTGCGAGCTTTGCGATCCTAAATGCGTGTTGTTAGAATCGCTGCCAGCGATAAAGTCAATTTGTTTCCACAATGTGACATTTGGCAATTTGGAAAATTGATGTGCAATTTTCCGTGTTTAGACTTTATCCCAATTTATGACCTATCGACAATCCATCTTACGTACGTTCATCTGACTTAATACATGCAATGCATTACTGGTAGCTCGAACGATTTCTGTGTTCCCAATAATGAATTTATTAAAAACTCTGTGAACTTATTTCACGGAGAAAAATGTTTTTCTAAAATACGATCATTTTATTCGTAAACACGGTTAAAAACGGGACTGAAGTTCAAAAGACAAATTAACAGAGTTTCAATGTTTATTCTTACATTTTCCCGTCAATAAAAATTGAAACACTGTTAATTGGTTCGTAAGAACTTCAGTCCCGTTTTTACGAATAATATGATCGAATTTTATAATAACATTTTTTCCGTGTGTAGTTCGATTAATATATAATTCAGGCAGCATCTCTACAAATTAATTTAGTTAAATATGTGTGTTAAATGTTACAAGCATATTTTTAAATTTTGCGGAACAACAATCCGTATAAATGTTCGGCGTGACTTGCGTTTGTCTTTAAAATTACGTTTCTTGTTGCTGTAGAATCGATACCATGCTGTATGCAAAAAGAAATCAATAATTTCATTTGTTATCGACCAATGCTTATTGCTTAAGAGGCTAGACTTTGAACGACACGCGGAACACCCGCGTCTATCATTCTGTCCCGCTCACAATAAGCTCACGCACACTTACAATACATGCGAATGCGAAATGTGCGATGAGACAACGCTCAAATTTACCTACAGAAATCGCTCGAAAAGGGGTTTATGGAGAATACACTTTTCTACATCGAAACTTTCACGAAATTAAAATTTTAAAAAATATATATTTTTTAGAAAGAAGAAGCTACGTCGGCAGCTTTTTATAATTTTATAATTCTTTATGAGAGTTGAGTTAGCAGCACTTTTTGCTTAAATAATATTTTTTGATAAATCGTACATGTTTGACAGTGAATGTTTACGTTAATACGAAACGCATCGAAAATTCGAAAACATACCGACATAGTTTTCACCCTCTAGAAGGCAGTATAAAAAAAATATATTCATTTTGTGAAATTTTCGATTTAGAAAAGTGTTTTTCCCGGGCGTCCTTTTTGTATGGGCCGAAAAGCGAAGTCTATCGTCTTAAGGTGAATGTCAAAAGAATTCATATTCTACGCTTAAATGGCGCGCGTATAGTATGTTTACTTATAAACGCTTTTTACAAGTTATGCTTTGAAATAGAAAAAATATTGTTCGCGAAAGTACACAAGCAATATGAATATTAACAATAAAAGAATCTTAATATATTAACAAATATAATTATTGTTAATTAAAAAAACTTTAATCTCTCAAGAATCTCTAATAAATATAATATTGGTTTGAATCACTGATGAAATATTGTATTTGTTAGCCTTTCTTGAAAGATTAAAGTTTTTTGATAATATTAATTTTGGTTGTGTATATTAACAAAATATGAATATTACTATGAATATTAACAAAACTATTTGTTAATATTCATATTGCTTGTGTACTTTCGCACACCATAATTCTTTCTTAATATTTCAAAGCGTAACTTGTAAAAAGCGTTTATAAGTAAAAAATACTATACGCACGCCACCTACGAAAGCGTAGAATATGAATTATTTTGATTAATGTAAAAGCTGACTTACTTTTTATTTTGTCTTATAAATACTAACTACCCTCAACAAGGATATTGTTAGAGCAATTAGATAGAACTCAATTTATTCAGAAACATTGATTAGGCTGTGTGGGAATGTAATATATTAACATAATAATAAATTAATGACGCCGTATTAATTTAGTTGCACTTACGATTTCCAAATTTTCATATCAATGTCATCTCTCGGGAATATCGGCTTTTCAAAGTGGGTATTCCCTACAGCACACCAGTTATAATAATAATATGTAATAACGGCCTGGTAAGATCCTAGTAGATATCACACTTTACCGATTTGGCCCTCCAATGTTGGTAGTATCATGTAAATTTCTATCAAATGTAAATGTCTATCTCTACCTTTTTATTTGCAATTAGTGCGGAACAAATCTAATTCCTATCATTTTGGCACCCAACTTGGAATAACCCTAACCCCACATAAAATATTTTACAGGATGTAACGACTCGTACCCGAAGAATTTTAACCAGCGCATCTTGAGCATATTAAATTTTTAAAAAGTACATGCCATTTTGCTGCCCGATGATGCTCGATAATCTCACGTGGCAACTGATCACACTCCTACACATCGCGACGGGATCACGTGGTACGTGCGAAGTTTCGTATGTTACGTGCGAAGTTTCGTGTATTACCTGTTGCTGTTGGAACGAGAGGGAGTACTTATCACGTTACCCGCTTGGCTAAGCTCGACTACTCAGTTGCGACGTTTGATGAAAAAATATTTTTATTCTTCTTTATTGCAAATAAGTATCATGGGACAGCAAAATGACAACTACATTTTAACCACAAAAATATGCTCAGTTATCGCTGATTAAAATCCTTCGGGTACCCACGTGCTGTTACACCCTGAACATTTTTTTTGAATTTTTTTTTAAATTGTCATTATTGTTTGTATGTTTGCCTTGTCGAATATCTGATTACTGGTGAAAAAGGGGATCGCCCCATCTGAATGGGTTGCATCGTTTATCGATATCGTTTTCTTATTTAGTTTATATACTGATTTTTTTAAAAATAAATGAAGTTTAATCATTCTTTTGTTTTTGTTTTATTCAGTACCTATGTTTTGGTTTATTACAGCTGTTACAGATTTTTTTCAACTACCATGGGTTAAGTTAAGTTGTTTTTTAACCAGTGATTCCTAACATTATTTTAAGTAAAAAATGTAAACAAAATTTTGTGTCTTCGGTCACAGTTTTTTTTTGTTTATACAAAAACATAAAAATTAGTAGGTATTGGGAAGTTAGGGGCAGGGTGATGGATTGGTTGGTTACTTGGCTTAGAGACCAGTGACGACATGTGGAAGAATTTTTTTTCTTTGATTTGGAAAAAAAAAATTTTTGAAAAAAAAAAAACCAATGAAAAAAGTCACCTGAGACAAAAATTTCATTTCCATTTTTTACTCCAAATAATATCAGGAATCACTGGTTAAAGTAACTCAAGTACATGCTTAACACCCTGTATAGACACATGCCCATACTGTATCTGTAGTTTGCTTATTGTTTGCTTAACACTATCAATGTATCCCGCGGGCGAATCCCCAATAATATTGTCCCTAGAAGAACTTTACGATCAAAACGCAAAGGCCTAGAGCTTTCACAGCTATTTTTACGAGAATAAAGAATTTTAGTTTCAAAATTTATATTCATCTGATTGGTCTAAATCTGAGTAATGGGAATCCTCATAAGTAGTACTTCTGAAGTAGTAGCCATCATCAAATGCACGTTGGTCGAAGTGACGCGTGTTTTTCAGGGGTTGATTTTCATCTTGATAATGCCTGTAACGCTTTGGTGGGGAATACATCCTTGAGTCGACTATCCATTTAGGTTCATTTGTCCACTTAGATATCAGATCAAGGATTCGGTCCTTTGCCTCCACTAGTGGAGGTGAGTCGTCGACTTTGCTCGCCCTCGTATTGGAACAGTGGCCTTCTCCCGATATGACCATGGCTGGTGAGCTGTCCGACAAATCTTCAAGTACGCCGAGGTGCCGCCACGGGTCGTTCTGGCCGCTGATGAATGCGACATTGGTCACATTTGGTCTTAGTCCTCCATAAGTTTTATTTATCTTTCGAATGCCTCTTGCGATACCATTGTGGTTGAGCCTGCAAATTAATTTAAGTGGCTCTTATTACAAAGTTCATACTGTGTGGTCATTATTGAATGTCATTGTTGTTTGTCGAATCATTCGGTACCTATCTCCGATCTCCCGATTTGGCCATATCGAATTCAAAAATATATCTACGCGCTTAGTTTGGATTCAATTTCTAGGCGGTGAAGTTTTACTTACCGTTTTCCATAAATATCTGGGCAAAAATGCCGTTCAAAATACGACATTGGTAGCATGTCTCCAAAAGCCTGGTATGGAGAAGAAGTAGTTCTGAAGAATCCAAACGTGCTACACATTTGATAATACCAGAGCCTTCCTGCGAAACAATTGTACTAAGTGTTTAATCATATTTTTAATTAGTTTTCTTGCCAAAATTGGGGAACTTAGTATTACATAATTATGTAATGTATATACATATACCAATATACACAATATACTTCGGTGGCTGGGTCATGTGGAAAGAATGACCGAGCATCAAGCACCAAAGTCCCTGCTAAAATCTAGACCTGTAGGGCGAAGGAGCCTGGGAAGGACAAAATTAAGATGGACCGACAACGTCCTCAAAGATCTATGTACTTTGGAGCTGCCAAACTGGAGAGAGCTGGTACAAAACAAAGATGAGTGGAGAAAGACTGATGAGGAGGCCAAGACCCACCACGGGTTGTAGAGCCAATTGTGATGATGATGATGATACCAATACATCAAGTGAAAACTGTTCGGTAATAAGTTCATCAAGAAAATTAAAAAGTGTTTGGTTCTGTGGAATAATTTTCCTTGGAATGATGAAAAAGGTTAGTACGAATATTAAAAATATATTAGATAATTATTAGAGGTACATAGTATCACTTTAGCTTTATGATGATATTTGGCGAATGATTATTTTCCTGTGTAATCGGAATTAGTAACATACGGGGTAAGAGACGTTTAAATACCAACCTGAAACATTGTCAAGGCCATACGAAGTTGTCTTATATTCTTTCACGATCGTTTTGTATTCAGTAATGTAGCAATTATTGCCGACTTTTTGACCGGTGAACAAAGCCAATCGCTCCAGGGGACCCCCGTTCTCTGGATTGCTCAGAATGGAGCATGTCGCTACGATCCTTTTGTTCGTGGAATATTGAAGGGCAGTGAATTTTCCGATGATTATCCAGAAGAATGTTTGAACATCGAGTGGTTTCTTTGGATTTAGCGGAGTGCATGTTCTGGAAATTGAAATTAATATGGTGGGTACTAGGTACTTAACTGTTAATACTTTGCACGATGTTCTACCTCATTTTAGAGCTTAGCCACAAACCGACAGAAAAACTGTTGTCATAAAAAATGATGACTATTAAATGTTGAAACTGGCAGATCGTATCACAAACCACACTTTAAATTTAATGATCTGAATATTTATACAAATCGTAAGCCCGTGCAGATACCAGACCTCTTCTTCCATCCTTTTTTTTCCAGAAACCTACTATCCTCTCTAAAGTCTCTAACGGATATTTGTCAAATCTTTTTGGTTTTCAAACACCATAACGTGTTTTGATTTGATGTGTTTTTTAAACTTACTTAAACAGATCTGTTATGAGCTTAGGTCCACCTTTGACTGTTAATAATCTTTTTATTTCTTGAACTGCAGATCGGATGCTGTCTACACAAGTTTGTCCTCCATGCATCAATAAGGTTGCAGTAAGGTCTTCTAAATATTCTAAAATATAACATATGATATTATTTGATTCAGTTGATTAATTTTCTAAACATATATTCAGATAACGGACCTTCATTGCAAAACATATTTACCAGAGAAGTCTGATTTTGCTAGTACAGGTCCTGAAGATGATACTGCGCCATCCACCACATCGGGGTATATCATTCTCAACCAAGTTGCCAGAGCTCCTGAATAAGAAGAGCCCAAAACGACGACTTTACTTTTTCTTCTACCGTCTGAGTTTTTGACATATTTAATCAAAGATGCTGTGTCAGCGAGGGACTGTTCTACTGTGAGGTATCTTAAGTTTTCAATTGCAGTGTCTCTGAAAAAAAGGATTCGTCTCCCTCGAATGTCAGTTTGGATAAGATTTGTAGTAGTAAGATGTTGTATTATGTGATGAGGCTAAATTGTACCTACAGATTGTACGAAATCAGTATCAGATATGGGTTTTATGAAATTTGAAAGTTTGGTTAAGTTTTTAATTATTGAATTGTGTTAGTCTGACGGTGGCATTAACCGACAGCTACTTACGATGTCGGCTGACTAAGTCCATAATATCGGTGTTCCACGTACAGCATGTGAGCACCTAGTGCTCTGGCCAGTTCGTATACCCTGCTATTCTGTAAATAAGTGGAGTAGATAGGCCACTCTCCTGCCAGGGCCATAATAATAGGGCTATTCTCCATCTCACTAAACTGAAAGTTCGTCGCGTATCGCTGTAAAATAAAATAATTGAAGAATCTATTGAGCTGTATGATAAAAGTGATCAGAAAAATCAGAATAGAAGCATACCACGGATTTAGAAACGGCCTTGCATTATCGTGACAGGTTTCAGATTGGGAAGTATAACGTCCAAAACGCCAAGTGATGTACGAAATACGGACGGGAGACAGAACAGGGCTGCGATTCTTCACTCGAGGGCGCTCGTATTCGCCGTCGAAAGTACGTACATTGGTCGACTTTGATATTCCCGAGTCTCTTCGAAGGCGAAGACGCCAAACATCAAAAGTCATTCCAATCGAACCAAAAATTGTTCGATATGACATCCTAACCTAAGATCGTTTCGCGCTCTTCGTAGGACTCTCTCTCTGGTTTCAATCCTGGGATTGGTTTGCAGCAATTTCCTTTATTTTTCTCTTCCATTCTTCCCTGTCTTGTGCGGCTCTTTTGAAGTTTACATATGATGAGCAGCGCATGTCCACCAGAAGGTCCTCCAGGTACTCTCGGCGTGGGCGTCACCTAGAGTTTGTCCCCTCGGTCATACCCTCCATTATGGCATGCGCAAGAGGCCTTCTTGTCGTATTATATGGCCGATCCATCTTGCACGCCTTTCGGACAAGGTCCTGAGCAGGTACCTTCCTCCTTCGATTCTTTGGAGAACCTCCTCATTTGTAATGTGGTCTCTCCAGGAAATTCCTAATAGTCTTCTATAGGACCACATCTCAAAAGCCTCTAGTCTCCGTTTATCTCTTTCGGATAGGCACCATGTTTCGCAGCCGTACATCAAGATACTCCATACATAGGTCTTGATGAGGAGTATTCTCAGGTTTAGGTCTATATTATTCGATTCTATTATTTTCGACCTTTTATTGAATGCAAGCCTAGCCTGGTGTATACGGCTATCGACCTCGCTCTTAGACCGACCGTCCCATGTTATTTTGCTCCCGAGGTAGACAAACTTCTTGGTTTTCTTTAGTGGAACTCCTGACATCTCTACTCTCATCTGATTTTGCGTTCGGCCTACAGTCAGCAGCTTTGTTTTGTCTTTATTTATCTTCATGTTGTAGTTGTTTTGAAGAATACTTTGCATGATTGTTAAGGCCTCTTGCAGTTCTTCTTCGCTTTCAGCAACCAAACAGCAATATCGTCAGCAAACCTTATCAGATCCACCTTTTATCCGTGTATTTTTACACCTTCTCTGTGACTCATCATTCGTAGGACAGACATTATATATTTATTATTACCACCCTTGTGGGCTGTTACACGAAAATTTTACAAATTGTTTACAGCAATTATGTATGACAAGATAAATGCATTTGTAGTAATGGTAAGAAAACACACATTTGTATATAATAAAATTTAGTGCAAATTTGCAAAATACTAATACGATGTTTCTGTATAATATATTCCTAAAATAGTAAGTAAAAGAAAATATAACATAAAAAATAATTTTGAGCGTATACTCCAATATTGATACTATTATATTTATACAAATTTGTTTTAAAGTTCCATATAATGGCTGATTTGCCTGCGATATTGGTTGCAAAACGTAATGTAGAGCAAATTGAAACAGATGCTTTGATATAATGTTTCGCCGGAGGGTAGATAGTTTTCACATGAAAATTAACTTCTAAATAAGCTGTTGCAATGTCGTTTTGCAGGTGTTAGCAGAATTAGCAGAATTAAATTATGGCGAGCCACAAAGCTAATGCTTATTATGAATATGAATTAAATTCTGTTTTTAATTTTGAGTAATATACCCGCCAACCATTTCAAAGAAAGTGCGCTCGTAATTTTAAATTCCCGCCATAGAAACGTCAAAGACAATCTTCACAAGACTGCCAATATAATCATCTCTTCAACCCTTCGACGTTAAAGAATACGTAAAAAGGAAACATTCGACAAACTTCGTCGAATCGACGGGTAATTTTTCATTCGTAGAAGGCGCGTAACGAGTAGGTAACTCTTGTTCGTTAAGGCGGAATCAGACAGTTCACTAATCGTTTATTTCTGTATTTCATTCGGCCTATTTTACTGGAATGACACGTCTGAACATGAAATGAAACAAAAGTGAAACGAAGATGGGAACATTCGCTCGAGTAACCATAGAGTAAACCTTTACTCGAGTGAACCGTCTGATGCGCCTTAGTGGAGAATCGCAGCCCAGTGCATGCGCGAATGTGAGATTGGCGTGTATTGGCCTTGTGGGATTGGTATCGCGGAGGTCCGATGTTCGGAGTAATCAACACACTTACCAATAAAAATGTTCTGTTATCTCGAGGATTGAAGTGGTCTACTGGTACCCTGAAGAAGTGCATATTGACACTCCTCGGTTTGGCGTCCCAAGCCTTGCCTTCCATCATTGGTTCTCGGTCAATGACCAGTGGTAAAATTCCACGCCTTCTTCGGAACTTCTTTGGGACACCCAAGCAGGAGGACAACATGACAGCGAACAATATATGATAATGTGAAATACGCATGCTGAAAAATTAGGTCTAAAATTTCAAGGTATATAATCTACAAATTATTGATTGATTATTTAGAATTTTGAGTTGAGTATGCAGTTATATGTAAAATTGTATCCTCTGCTGGTACAATACTAAGATTATTCATAAACACCACCAAATCAAGTATAACGTAGAAAACTTCACTACAAGTTTTTCTGCGTTATAATTGATTTGGTGGTGTTTGTGAGTAATCTTAATAAGTATTGTACCAGTAGAGGATACACTTTTACATATAACTGCATACTCAACTCAAAATTCTGAATCAAATCAAATGAATTCAATCGATTGAAAACCCAGAAAAGCGCTAGGATGTTTCAAAATGTCAAACTACTTTTCCGGATCGTTATGCCTCCCGGTGTTATGTTATAGCGTATTTAATACATTAAACACAGACACTTGTAAATAATATTTGATTTGTCGTGAGCATTAGAATATTACTTTCCTTATTATCTCAAAACTAAATAAACTTGGAATATGAAAGTTTTTTTCTAAAATTCCTCAGATGTTTACCTGTGATGAAGTTAAATTTATTTCCGTATAATAACACAACACACTCATAAATAATTGATTTGCAATCTATTTTACATACTGACTTTCCACTTCATAGATACTATTATGATATTTATAAAAGCATCACCAAGGAAAATTATGGTAAGTTTTGTGAACAACCAAAATAAACGTTCGTTATAAATACGTGGCTAGTAGGAAATTTAAAAGAATGGTTGTTCCCAAAATGTTAAGGAAACTGTTTTCAGAACGCGATCATAATACTGTTATTATACTGAAATGGTGTTCACTAATTTCACAGTTGGTTTTATCAAAAAGCAGTATGATTATTTACAAGTTTTCTTCTCGATGGTCATTAAAAAAAATCGATTGGAAAAGCAACCATTCAAACAGCAGTAATATGATTTGTAATGGATATTTTTTATATTCGCATTAAGATCAAATTGTTGCAGAACCGATAAATATTATACATTAAACCATTGTCCCTACTTAAATCATGCCTGGGTGACTTAAAATATTGCTAATAAAAAATATTTTTTTTAATGACGTGTAAATTTTTTTTTTTACTGAAATGTATTGTTTTCGTGTACAGAAATATAATCACTTTTATCTAAGTGAAGATGCCATGAAAAGTATTTTCATACAAACATGTCTTAGATAAGGGTTATCTCCCTCCTCATCAGATGAGGAGGCTTTACATTATGTCCAACTGAATTTAAAATTATATATGTAAATATAATACGCATTTTCTTTTAGTTTTATGTGTTTACTGGATAAAGCGGATATTTTCTATTTTGTATAATTATATAAATGGAAATATACAACTAAGAATTCTCTTTAATATTTACAGACGAAACTTCTAAGAGTCTTAATCCGAAATTACAACTTTTTGTATACAAAAGTATATTGTTTTTCATTCCCATAACAGTTTTCATCTGATGACCCGATAGTTGATCCCCCGACATTATAATTATAATTATACTTTTTAGTTTATTTATCAAATTTCAAACCTAAAATCGACTTCAAAAATACCTTTTATAATAAGTTGGTATGGAGATCAAACCAATTTATTTACAGTGGCAATATATCTATCTTACTAATATTATAAACGCGAAAGTTTGTATGGATGTATGTATGTTTGTTACTCTTTCACGCAAAATTTACTGAATGGATTTGAATGAAACTTTACAATAATATAGCTCATACATCAGAATAACATATAGGGTATAATTTAAAAAGCTAGCTACTTATTTTCAATACATTGAAAATAATAATTATTGTTTAATAGAAAATGTCAAAATTTGAGAATGACATTTTGCAAAACAATGATTGTTTAATCAAAATTCTATTTTAGAAAATATTTAAATTTGTGAATTTATTTGAAGTATCTACTCGCCTAATACTTTGAATCGAATCAAGAATTATACATATTTTAAATAAATGGGTTAAGAATTTTGGTATAAACGTAGATGGGACCTAGGAAAAGAAAATAGATTACTCGAAGTACTAATCCTACGCAGACGAAGTCGCGGGCAGAAGCTAGTATATCATATAGATACAAGTACGTATTTTTATCCTTGATGAATTAATGAAAACATGTTTTATACTTTTATCATTACGCGGTACTTCATTTCTGCTTGTATACATTTTGTATAATTAAGTATACCTTATTTCCCTAAACCGACTGCATATTGTGTTTAAGTAAGCCGTTTGTCCAACTGTCATGGAATCTTATCATCCTTGTGAAAGTTTTATATGAAAAATCGAATATTTAAAACACATTTTGGATGGAAAGTTAGCGAAATCAATCACCCTGTAGGTATGTACTATTTTAAGTGAAATAAATAAAATGAATAATTTCGATAATATTTTATATACATAAAACTATAACTCAATAAACAATAAAATAGTGTAAATTACCTTCGTTTTAAAAAAAGATAAACATATGAAAATTATTTCAGTAGACCACTTGCATCGGTTTGCTTCGTTACACTCGAAGCAAAAAAGAATTCTCACTGGAAAATGGGTAAGCTTTTTGGGTTGACATTTAAAAAGTACACGGAGAAAAATCTTATTCTAAAATACGATCATTTTATTCGTAAGAACGGTTAAAAAGGGGACTGAAGTTCTTACGAACAAATTAACAGGGTTTCAATGTTTATATATCTATATACCAACAAATTATTCTTACATGTTCCCGCTAATAAACATTGAAACCATGTTAATTTGTTCGTAAGAACTTCAGTCCCGTTTTTAACCGTTTTTACGAATAAAATGATCGTATTTTAGAATAACATTTTTCTCCGTGTTCCGTTTTTGGGATATTTTTAAGTGAAAATAACCACAAATTTTGCTTTTAAAACGTGGTAGGTAATCCATTTGTTCATAACTCTTCAGAATTTATCCTTGCTACTTATTATTGAAGATATATAAGATAGTCCAGTGAGTCCTTCAAATTTGCACGGTGGCTGACAAATTCTACGTATTCTTCAAAACCTACAATGAGTTTACAAGGTTTTCGAAGTATCATTATCAATGGTGCTCTTACAACAAATGAGGTAACGGTGTGTAACCTGTATTATATACATGAATAAAATAAATAACCTGCATATTATTATATGAGCTACATAACGAAAACAGTTAACCTTCCAGTAAAAAGTATAAAAAAAAATCTAAATCATAAGAATCGTAAATCATAAAAAAAATACGGAAACAAATATAGAGCTAATATATTAAAAACTAAAAATCTTTCTTTCTTTCACACAATCAACGACATTGTTAACATCTCCTATCCCATGAGTATATATAGGTACATTAGCTCTTCACCTTTATTACAAGAATATTTTTTTTACCGATGCATGTTTTTTCTGAAAAAAAATTGAATGGGAAAACTTTTAACAAATCCTCACAAATCTAAGAAAAAGGTTTAAAAAAATATATTCAAAATGTGTGCTCTTTTTTACTTTTCTATTTATACTCGCCATAAAGACGAATAATAGTATCTAATGTGAATGTTATTTACGTGCCTATTCAAATGGCAGAATAACGTTCTCTAATGCATGTATGAATAGCGAAAGCCAATAATAAACCGTCGACATGAAGGCTGAAGGCTGATGGGGTGTTTCAGTAGTGTGAAATGTTACGACAGCATTTATTTGAAAAGTTTCAGCGCTGGTTTATGGCCGTCACTGCCGGCAAACGATTCCAGGCCTTTGAAGCACGGAGTTACAAGAACGCGGAAAACACTCAAAGTGGATATCGTTTTTTAATAATTACTTCGAGATTACGAAATTCACGCCTTAATAAATACACATTAATCATTATTGAATAAAAATCGTTAATAATATTAAAACAATATAAAACCGAAAAAGACACAAAAATATACGATTAGGTTGCGAACTTTACCCGAGTCCTTTAACTTCATCCAGGAATAACGTATTTTACTACCGTGCTTTTGAAATATTTTTTTATTATGCAATATGCATTTTGAATGTGTCAATTGGTCAGAAGTCGTAAATTTACGAAAAAACTTACAACTGTATAAAGCTAGCCAGTTTAACTTTTACTGTAGCTAGCGTTGAAACAGACGGCTCTAACAAAAACAAAATTTCTAAATGTTAAATGATAAATATACTTCACCATACACAACGTTTTATTGAATTAGTAGCAAACCGGGTTTCGCTTATATGAAGCTTCATCATGTCTTATATGTTAATTGTGTAACAAAATGTACAAAACTATATATAATAATATCATTTATTTGTCAATTGATTATTACAAACTAACACATTTATTTTTAAACGAAAAGGATGATACAGAGCAGAAACCCTTCACATAGAAGAAGAAGTAGTGCACAATTTAAAGACAACTACTCATACGAAGTGGTCGACCAATTTACCTACCTGGTTTGACAGAGAACAATGAGGATCCAGCAGAAATCCGAAGGAGAATCAGAACAAAACATACTTCTCTTTGCTGCCAGTGTTTAAGCCACTTAGCGTCCGCAGGAAAACCAAAGTAACCATATATAAGACCATTGTGAGAACTGTATTGGCATATGGATATGAGGCGCTGACACTGACGGCAAAGATGGCTGAAATGCTGGATACTTTTGAAAGAAAAGTGTTGAGGAGAATATGTGGTCCCGCGAAAGAGGGGGAACAGTGGCGCATCCGGCACAACAAAGAACAAAACGATGTAAATCAGGCCCCCAACATCTCAGCCCATATGAGATTCCTCGTGTTGAGATGGGCTGGGCATGTACAGAGAATGCCGGACACATGCGTCCCAAAAAGAATTATGACTGGACATTTGGACACCCAGGTGGAAAGAAAAAAGTGAGAAGACCCAGACTGAGGTGGGAAGACGAGGTAAGAGGGGATGGAGCACAGCTTCTCCAGGTAACAAACTGGAAGTCAGCCGCTGAGGACAGGAAGAGTTGGAGGCAAATGTTGCGGGAGGCCAAAGCTCGATAAGGCCAAAGCGCCATCGAAGAAGAAGAAGAACACATTTATTTTTATTTTTACGATCCCACAATGAGTTTGTTAACTCTTGGGAATAAAATGCAGGCTATGTATTGTGTACGTTATTATTAATATAAAAATAGAAACAGTAAATTCACCACATAAAAACTACTCGTCGTACAGTCGTCACCGTCACTGAAGCAGTATGGGATTTATCGATGATTTTGCATAACAAAACTTATCCTATTTCAGTCTCCGCCATGACTGAAACTAAATAGGTTTTGTAAACACGCTTCCTGGGCTTCACGAGTTTTTCAAAAACAGAAAGATAATTAAACAACAGTATTATAATAAATTAGAAATGGAAGAAGGAAAGCACAAGCAGTATTTTGAAACTTCTAGATGAAATTTTGCACACTAAAAATAAAACGAAAATTTTGATTTTGAAAAACTGTTCGTGCAACACCATAGATTTCATCTAGTAATTTATTAAATTTATCATAAAATGTAATAAATTTAATTCTCACATCCATTCTCTTACACGTAATACAGGTAGGTACTAAGGTTTTAGGCAAAGATAAAACAGTTGATAATTATTATTATATCTCCGCACGCAACCCTCAGCGGTTTAAGAACTTTGGAAAGTATTTTACTCCTAGCTACTACTTTTTGGAAACTTAGAAACTAAAAAAATACTTTATGAATAGAATGCCTTCCGGAAGACATCCATATTAATAAGATAATCTTTAAGAGCGATTGACCAGCAGCTGAGAATAAAAGTTTAAAAATGCTTTCAGCTGTACAGGGAGGTTCCAATGAGAAATATCGATTATTCCCCTTATCAATTTTTTTAAATAAAAAAATTAAAATCGATTTATTTCATTCAAAACTATATTCAAGTAAGCAATAAAAATGCTCAAAACGCACGATGATAAATTATTAAATGTAGTGTAGAAGATACTTCTTGTAAGTATTTTTTGAATCAATTATTTATGATTTTTAATAATGTCTAAATAAAATAAGTGTGTAAAATTTTTTTTAAATATTTTAGTTTGTAAGACCTTAAATAAATAGAAAAACTGAGGTATTTTTGTCACAAAATTCGTTCTCGGTTTTTTTTTGTACGATTTTTATTTAAATAAAATTAAAATTTTGAAAACTGTGTTGACTAGATTATGTAATGATTTTTATTTTTTTATTTTATTTTTTTTAAAGAAAGACAAATATTCCCGGGTTACGAATAACCCAACAACTTTTGAAAATCTCCTACTACTACCACACTAAGCGGAAGATGTTGCTTGTGTTGTGATGGAGGACTTCGCCAGCCGAGGAATCGAACACGGAACGCCTGAAACGCGATGCCCACTCAACCACTGACCGGTCTTATATTATATCTGTTTAATAGAATCTATCGTTTGAAAATTGAACAAATCTGCCAACGACCAACTGTATAACCTTAGTATATTAAAAATACACTTTTTCAAAATTTCAAAACTGCGTGTACCAGATAAAATAACAATCTTTCAAAATCAATTTATGTTTTTTTGTAGAAAAAAGGGTCAATACGTCTAGAATTTGATTTAAAAAGGACTAATTTCCGGTATTCTCTGGTAATACCCTCATAAGGTAAGTACCTACTGGGTCGACGTGCGTAGCGTACACTACGCATAACGATATCTGGACTACTTAGCAACCATACATTTTCTACGCATCGCAACGTGTGGCCAGTGTGAATCTGAAGTATCCATTACCATAGAAATCCAGCAGAGGCCCTAGCACGCTTGCTCTATAACGATCGGTAGGATAACTATCGGTAACTTCTCATCGTTCCCTGGGACAACTGCACATCGCTAACGTACAAACAACAGTTGATGTCGAATATATTAAGGACACTTAGTCATTGTGAACTCTCACTTATTCGTTGGCGATCTGTTATGATCATGCTAGGGAACGATGAGAAGTTACCGATAGTTATCCTATCGATCGTTATAAAGCGAGCGTGCTAGGGCCTCAGATATCTTTATGCGTAGCGTAGCTTACGTACCTCTACTCAGTATGTATTACCTTAATTTATTTATTTGTGATATAAAGTAAATCAAGGGATGTTTGCATTTAATTTTTTTCTTTACGTTTAGTTAGTAGGAACTTGATTTAATTTGCATGTTTGGAAATTCTTTGTATCGAGTATCAACTATTTTGTTCCGACAATATTCAATAAACTGCCAAACACAATAAAAAAGTACCGCACTTTATCTAAAAAGTGAATATTATATACCTACAGAAACATATATAGCTGTGTCTGTCGGCCTTATTAAAGGTTAAGTTATGGTAACAAGTCATGTTTTCACTGTTCTTTCTTGTTAATCACTCTTATACAACGATTTAAAAAAAAAACTATACACATATTTATTCACCTTTGTTTTGTATCACAATGAAATGTTATGACCAAACACGATTTAAAGTAAATTTGTAATCAGTTTAACCATTTGAAAATTAACTTGTACACCAAATCTCTCATAAATAATGTTATTTTTTTGATAAAAATTGTGATAGAAATCTTTATTATGTTTTAATAAAGGAACCAAAATAATTCACATTTCTCCCATAATTTATTGACAGGACTAAAAGCGGCAAGTAGGTGTTATGGGTAATATGTTTTGTAAACTATAAGTTGTGTTGTGTTAAATAAAACGCTAATATACCGTGCAGTTGGTCAGAGTCGTATTTTCATTTCTATTATTCGCGGGTGCTAAAAATACTTCGACATCTGCAAAATTTCTACAAATGGTCACGCGGAAATACGAAATTTTAAACATAAACCTCACAAGCCGTGACACACCTGGAACTTTATTGTTTATGGGGTATTTGAAATTTGAATACTAAGTCACATGACCAATGGCCGACCGCCACGTGCCGCGGGTCAGATGTCAAACCTCCGGAATAAATGTTGGGACTTCGATTATAATAAAAATGTAGCTACCTAGGTAAGTTCGGATCAATAACCAATGACTTTAAATTGCATTTCTTGGAAGTGGAAAAGTGTGATGCAACATTTATAATCATATGGATGAACACATTGATGTAATGTTCAAGACCAAAATAAGACAAATTAGATCGGATTTTTAAATGATATTTTACTTTCAACCGATTCAATAAAATTTGGTCTTTTGAAAATTTGAAGGTCTACATTCAGACAGAATGTAAAAATGAGATATCTAAGGGATGTGTGAAACGTTGTATAACCGTGATAAAAATGAGGCGATCTGAACGAATGCAATCGTATTTAGATTAAGAAAGAGATCCAAGGTGGGTATAAGTCCTGACACACATCATTGCACAATCACTTATAATTATTTCAGTAGAAAATTTTCAAATATTGTCATAATGATTGACTTTCTTAAATAACATGACCTTGCACGGTTAATTCAAGGCTCAAAAAATATTATAATAAGTATTTACTTTTATAAAATAAAATTAATTTTAAAAAAACACTTCTTTTTAATAGTATGCACAATTGCTTCGTCCAGACACTCCACACAACGCAGTTGAGCCGTTCCCAAGTAGCAATTAAGTAAAAAATTACTCGAACATCGATGGGAAGGTCCCAACCCTATTTTTTATATTTTATTTGTAACTGTGATATAGTAACAATTGATGACATCACAGTATTTTGCAATTTTGACTGCATAATTACAAGGAAAAGCTGACGTACATTATGTGAGATGTCTGGAATAAACTAATCGATCATATCATTTATTTGGAAAATGTTTAAATGGATGCAAAAATGAACATTTTCAAAAGTAAGAAATTAGTCGATATTTCTTTGTTTATTCGGCGATCCACTTGAGCACAGCGGCCCTGACGGCCGTCCTGGCGGAGGTGAGTCCGGGCCTGTCGAGGAAGGAGGTGGACTGCAGGTCCTCGCAGTGGGAAGTTCCGTTGATGAGGATGGCGGGGAAGCTGTCGGACAGGTCCTCCACGATGCCAAGCCTATGCCACGGGTCGATGGTGCCGTGCACTGAGATCACATTAGTGGTGTTGGGTGTCAGGCCTCCGAACACTTGGTTGGTTCTCTTGGCTCCGGCGTTCACCAGATCACCGTTGAAACTAAAAATAAAAGTTATTTATTTAAGCTAATTTAGTATTTAGTTATTGAAGTAAATACTTCTTTACGCACGCTTGACTTGGGGGGTAGGCTGGCGAATGTGTAACGGATATTTAAATGTGTTGCTAGGCGAACGGGCTCACTGTAGAAGCAAGAGAGAGCAGTACGCGCGCACATTTTCTTTCTCTCTTCCTCTTATAGCCAGGGCATGAAATATTTCAGTCAGTATTTTTAAATACCAGTGACGCGCCAAACGCGGTGGAGAGCGGACGTCGATGCGCACGGCTTAATCAGGCGAGGCGAATGATAATAAATTTAAATAAATATTTGTAGAAAATTAATATATGCATATATTTTATATATATATATGTAAAAATATACATGGGCATACATGTAGATGGAGCTAAAGAAGTACTTTCTTCAATCGTGTGGTCTAAAGCACACTCGTATTTTTTTACTAATTTTCCTCTATCCAATTCCACTTTCACTCCATTGGGAATTCCACAATTCGACTGTTTATAAGCAGTTGAGATTTATGTGCGGTGTCGCATAAAATTGTACAACCTTATTCTTCTTTACAATAGTAGGTTTTCATTTCCATTTAAGACTATCAAGATCTCACAAAGTTAGTCGTTTTTCCCTCGTTTTAAAAAGGTAAGTACTCTTTTCTGAAAATCAATTTAATTTTCTTGGGTCTTGAATATTGACTAACAGCTGATTGTGTTAAAATTTAATCACTCGAGGGCTGAATGCAGTAGTACCGAGTAAACAATTTTCAAATGAACCTAAAGCTACAGTGTGATAAAACCACGAGCCAGTATTCAAAATTTTAAAGGAGTTGTAAACAAATAACAAATTTAATATGATTCGAAAGGGGAAGCCTATGTGGAATTTATGATTAAAGCAGCTAAACAAAAAAAAAACGAATGTGCTTTAGACCACACGACTTTAGTAAATACTTCTTTAGTAATCAAATCTAATTTTCTTTCTGGCATCGAATAAAACCATTCCAATCATCATTGTATAAGAATCTATATTGAAGATTCGTTTGGATTGTTACCAATCATCGTGACAAATCAGTCGTTTCAATGCACTGAGTTCGCACACTGTAAACGAAAATTTGATTAAATTTATTATGGGAATTACGCTTGGAATGGGATTGTTGATTTAAAGAGAGCGACGTTTATTCACATTTTCAGCAGGAAATTCAAAAAATTTTAATCGAAAAAGTGCTGGTTATTAATTAGATTTTAACGTTTAGAATGTGAGAAACAACAAAACAACTATTGTCAGCATAAATGCCAGCACCCATTCCAAACGTCATAACTATTGATTAGATTGTGAGGAATGAACTTCAACATTAATTTTAATTTATTATCGTTCGCCTCCGTAACGTTCGTAACGCGCGATATTACGCCTCTCGTAACGCTGTAATTTTCGTAACGCATTCGCCAGTTTACCCATCAAGTCAAGCGTGCGTAAATAAGTATTTACTTCAATAATCAGATCAGGATCAAGACTGAGGAAATGGCAACACCCATATAAGGATGTAAAAATATGAGTGAAGCAAGGAGTGTATCACACGCCTAGATGTGTTTACCTTTTACCAAAAAGGTCGGGGCATATGTGATCCACGAAATAAGACAGAGGGAAGTTGTCTCCGAAGGGCTGGTTGCGAGAGGTGGTGGTCTGGTAATACCCATACTCGGTGCAGGTCTGGTACAGCCACAGGCGTGCTGTAAAACAACACGGACATCAGTAAACGATCCCAAGACAACTCAGGACATTGTAAATTCAACCCACTTTTGAAAAGTGATACAAAATCATTAAAAGTGATATACAGGATGTCCGGGGGTAAAATGCAGCAACTTCGGGAGGTGATTCTACATGATAATATAAGTAAAAAAGATAAATGACTTTTTTCGAAATTCCAACTTTTTTTTCCCATACAAAAAGATGTACCTGTTAAAAATCCTTAGTGTAAGGTACAAACTTACCGATAAATTTGCTGTGCGCCCGCCCGCGACGTTGGATTGGTGTGAGTCACCCGTATCGTAACAGCGTAAAATAGTACCTAGTGCTGGCCGCATACAACGGTCTGATTTTATCATTTTACCTAAAAAGTACCCCATAAAGCTGGAATTTCGAAAAAAGTAATTTATCTTTTTTACTTTTATTATCATGTGGAATCACCTTTTGAAGTTACTGCATTTTACCCCCGGACACCCTGTATATGATGAATCGATAAAACTTAAAAATGATCAAATGGTCCCACGCTCTGTAGCGATTGTCCCACCCACAGCGCGGATGTAAACTGTGCGCCTTAAAGTTTAAGTTTAGACTTACGGAATTCAATACTTTGTTTGTGTGAAAGCACTATAAAATAAATAATAACTAGATATAAACCTAACCTATCGTAACTTACTTAACTTAGTTTTTCATCACTTTTCATAACTTTATATCACTTTTTAAAAGGTGTGTTGAATTGCACTGTCCCGAGTTGCCCGGTTACCCAAGAAGAAATTATCAGTTTAATTCTCTATTATTATTTATTTTCTTTCTTTCTTTCTTGTTTTGCTTATAATTATTTATGTTTTTTCACCATTAGAATCTCCACCTTTTAACAACTAAATCTTGATTTACGCATGAGTGTTAATATCCAAACTTGCACATAGCAATCCCAATTTCATTAATGTAATCATTGTTTTTTGTAATTGTTTCAAACAATAAATAAATAAAACTACTAACTTGTGTAGATATCTTCATCGTCGAAAGAAGTGTCCTGGTAGTATTCCGTTGTCTCTTCATAGGAAGAGGAGAAGCAATACGGCCAGGCCTGACTCTTAATGTACTCGCTGAGGCGCTCCACGGGGGTGCCGAGGTTCTCGTTCACCAAAGGGGCGCACACGGCCGCGATCTGGCCGGGCCGCGCGTACTGCACCAAGCCGGAGAAAACGTCGGTGATGATGGAGAAGAAGGTCTGCACGTCGATGGCCTTGGAGGTGTCGACTGGTTCGCACAATCTAAACCAATCTCACTTCGTCATTTCTTCAAACCGTCACATTTGTTTATTTCGCTAGTTTGTTTGTATTCCCTTCACATTAATTTATTTATCGCAATTTTTTTAAAGATTACAAGTGATGATCAAAAAAGGAAAAATTATATACAAAAAATTCATAAATATGAAGTGCCTAGAAACCAGTTTTTATAGTCAAAATTTGCCCATGGTCAGAGAATTAGTGAATTGTAGATTATGAATTCTATATTTTACTTAGGACGTAAAAATTGCAAATAATTCATGAATTAATATTTATAATAACTTCCATATTAATAAAAATGTGTCTATCCCCTGACATTGTTCAGGGGCTCCCTGAATGATCCCTAGGGGTCCATACGGACCACTTTACTTTGGGAACCACTGGCCTACATTGATAGGTAAAGCCAAGACAACATTTTGGTTCTTTACTGTCGAAACCAGATAATTTTCCCACATACAACTTGTGGACCCCCATTTTTGTATCACGCCAACATAGACCCCCATCTCTGGGGGTCCACCTGGACCACTTTGGGAAACACTGCTATAAACTTTCTGTATCAACGATTAGTTTTTTGGCATTTTTATGTGGTTTGTTTGAATTCCTATCATGGTCATGGGGCTTTTCTCGGCCCATTGCTTTTGCTCAATTTTTAAGATGATTTGCTTTGCGTCATGTATAACAGTCGTCCATTTTTTTTAAGTGTGCCCTGGTTGTTTAACAGACAGAGATCCATATCAAAATGACGTAATTTACACTTTAAAACGGCGTGGCAAGGCGGTTTAAATAAGTTCTCTAAATAACGCGTTCGTTTGGATTTTTCTGGTTTTTCAGTTAAAGTTCAAGCTAAAGCATAAGGACATAAATAGATTATGTATAAAATTATGTGTACTGGAAATGATTTAAACTTTAGTGTTTCGCGAACACCTCAATAACGTGAACATCACATCTGTGTTGGGGTGTTCAAGCGTTTTTAATATGTCATAAATACTGTAAGAAAGACAAAAACATACGGATAATCATTATAGTTAGTGTAAAAATGTTATTATATGATCTGGGGCCATGTCAAGAGTCAGAAAAATAAAAGAGTATGAATGAGACGATGTTTGAATGTGAATGAGGCAAAGAGTGTGTGCCAAGACCGAGTTGTTTGGCGGTCCGTCCTTTCTGCCTACCCCTGCGGGGAAACGGCGTGATGGTTAGTTAGTTAATTAGGTGCTATGAAGTTATGAAAAAAGTCATGTAACTTTGGTTTTCATCCAGACCTAAACCATATGAGACAAGAAAGTTATGAAATGTTTCGTTTATTCTAGGTGAATAAGATTATTGTATTGTAAAATAATTGATATTTTTTTGTAACCATGATTTATAAATATTGTAAATCGTGGTTACAAAGTTACTGTTTTATTTCAATTAATGTGTCAAACCACAATGTGACTGCTTTGTACCAAAATATTTTAAAATAATCTATATCAATTGTTTCTCAAAATATGTTCAAGGAATAAATAGGACCGCTTAATATATCCAAACATTTTACTTCTTAAATCCTTAAAAAAACAAGAACTTAAATACCACAAAAATGAGTCTAGTTTTTTAACTGTTAATTCATGGTGGAATTCCATTGTATTAGATATGAAATTAAACAATTTAATGGTGACTGAGCATTACATTAATATATCCATTATAATTCACTTAGAATAATTTTACTTCAGAGAGCAGTGGTGTAATTTAAGTATGTAATTAAAAAAATGTAATAACCCAAATGTATGGAGAACCCTAATAACAATAATTACCATAGTGCTATCAATATTTGTTAATTAAGCCCTAAGCAACAAGGAGGGAATATCCCAACATTACCAAAATAAAATATCAGTGATCACAAACCTTTTCAATTATATAAATTCATATAGATTCATGTCAATTAAAAATAACCTGTTACTATGTATCATAATTCATAATTTTAATAATAAACTTTATAATTATCTATATGTATTTAACTTAACAAAATAAATGATAATACCTTAAATTAACAAAATAGAAACATTCATCATATAGAGACAATGTTGTGCGCCCATGCCTAAGTTTGTATAAATTCCGTAGCATAAGAATTTCAACTACCAGTCTGAAAATGTCCGTAGTAGGACGAAACCGGTCCTGGTGTAAATAAACAAGTGGAACAAAGTGAAAAAAAATTGTTTAATTTCATATCTAATACTTCAAAAATGTTATTAAGATGATTGTTCGCAAAAGTGAAAACAAGGTTTCATCAAATACAGCAATGCTGTACGAATTTGGGCTCTACAGAGCTCGTTACTGCATAGATTCAGAACTCATTATATCATAACAGTAGCGTGTTAGATAGAACTTTGTTGTTCAAATGGGACGAGATGGAAAAACATCGCGAAAAGACGTGTTCGATCATGAAATAATGTTCATTATTACCCAAAGAGTTCGGAGACTTCGATTGTTCCGTTTTCAGTGAGCAACATGTCTTGTGCCTGGATAACTCCTTCCCTGATGGTATCGAGACACTTCTGTCCTCCCTCTACCAGGATAGCGTCGTTGACATTCTCCAAGTATTCTGAAATAGGTGAGGATATTATTACGACACATTTCATTATTTATGTCTTACTCCGCCTCACAGTTAATACGGAATATTTTTTAGTCAAAAAGTTAGATTTAGCTTTAGATATTATTAATAAAGGTGAGTTTTTATGTCGGAGGAGACGAAAAAACATGCAAAAAATATGCGTTTAACATTTTAAATTTGTTTAAATTAATTCACTTACGAACTCGTCGCAATATTCTGTTTACATTTTCATAGGCAATCCTTCATATTTTCCACGGTACAATAGCTAGAATATTAATAAAGATTGCCATACCGCAAAAATCGATTCTTAATAAATAATACATTTATTTTTGTATTACAAACCTAGGGTAGCCGCTAAACTACTTGAAAACTGGGATGCTTTTATTGCCTTGACGCGAGCAGTCGCTAAAAACGGCACACTTTCTTTTGTATCATAAACCATGTTACATAATCTAAACTACTTGGAAATTGGGATGTTTTTCTTGCGTTGACGCGCCATAAAGGGGGTACTTTCTTGTGTATCAAAAACCATGTTACACAAACCTAGCGTTGTCGCTAAACTACTTAAAAACGTTGACAAGAATTTATTTTATAAGGTTGGTACTTTCGGCAAATAATGTCATATTTGAATATGTTTGATTGTCTATACGTTAAAAAAGGAACGCTCCGTATTATCCGTGTGAACTCCGACAAGAAATATTCCGTATTACCCGTAAAGCTTATACATTTTTACTTACATTTCAAACACCCACAATAACTTATTTCTAACACATTGGAACCTACGAGAAATGTGATACATTGTTATCGAGTACAAGGTGAGCTTTTAAATAAATAACTAATTTAACTAAATGCTTTTATTATCATGCTTGTGGGCACCTCACTAAGAAAACCTGTACGTACAGCTTGTTAAAGTTTCTACATTAATAAATTGCCTAAGGATTATTTATTGCCCGTCAAAAAATAAATAGAGACGACCAGAAATAGACTATTCTAATGAATACCGTTAGTTAGTAATCTAAAAAAAACATTTTTCAGATATAGATCTGTCAATAAAGTAAACCAAGGGAATATGTGCCAATTTCCAACATTATAAAAAATGATAAAGACAAAAGAAAAAGCACTATTATTAAAAACGGTTAGGACCTACTTTATCGCTTGTCTGAAATGCATTTTGAAAATTAAAAGTTTATTGAAGTTTATGATTTTACGAAAATAATTAAAAATATTACGTACTCATTTCAAACGAAGAATTGTTAAAATAAAATAATTTTGGTAGGTGCTTTTTTGCTTGTCTGATATATGATGTAATTCTTAGATACCAGTTCCAATTTTTATGTTGAAAGTTCTTGAACTTGAGTAATTTTAAGCATTTCGCAGTAATTCGGAGGAATATTTCACACCACCCATGCATCGATAGCGGAAATTAGTATGTTTAATTCTCATAAAACCTACCGAAGAAATCAACCTTGGCCAGCACGGGTCCGCTGGATGCCACTGCGGCGTCGATGACGTCGGGGTGCTGCAGCCTGATCCACGTGGCCATGTTCCCGGCGTAGGAGCCTCCGAACACGATCACCTTGCTGTTAGCGTACTTATCCTGCTGCTTCAGCTCTCTCACGAGCTCGGCAACGTCGGCCAATGCCTGGTCGACGATCAGGAACTTCAGGTTGTCTGCGCTGGTGTCACTGAAAGAAAAAAAACAGTCGATTTGTACCGCTAAAATCGCACAAAGAAAAACTTACGATTTTCTACGGCCAAAAATGCTGTTGGGCTTACTTGACAGGCCTTGACCGTCCGTAGAAGCGATGTTCGGTGTAGATGAGCAGCGCACCGATGTCTCTGGCGATCTCGTACATATGCCCGCCGGTCACAAAGCCCGTGTTGATGGTCCACTCGCCGCCGACCATCAACAGGATTGGGGAATTGTCGATCTTGAAGAACTGGTCGTTGGTGATGTAGCGCTGCAAGAAAGTATCACCAAATTTATACTATAAAATATTTTTCAGGTAAATAAGAGTCTATGTACATAATATATGTACTAATATATATGTACATAATATCAATATATTATATTGCCCCAGCCGAGAATCGAACATCGATCAACTGCTTTAAAGGCAATTCTGCTGACCATTACACCATCTACTAGAAAAAACTAAAGAACGGCGGCATAAAATCATGTACTGAAAATAATAAAAACAATATTTTTAGAAAGTTATTTTCGTAGGTACTAACTTTGCAACCGAAATTAAATTGTTTAATAATTTATTTTAAGAAGTGTTATAGCAAACATTTAAAAAAAAATCATAGTATTCTTAATAAAAATATAATTTTTTAACGCAATGGACATAAAAATATTTAATTATGCTTTTTAAAATTACATTTACAGCAGTAACATAAATTTATTTAAGAGTAGGTAACTGTCGTGGTTAATAATCAAATAACATTCGCTTTCGAAGTATGAAAATTTTATTAATTTTCCGCCATACAACGTAGTATTTTGGTGGAAAATTAGTATTAACGGTAGGTACTAATAGGTAGGTACCTAACGTTTGAAATCAAATGAACGAGGAAGGGGCACAGGAAGGGATTGTTAAGGTAACATAGTAGCGGTATGAGATAATTTGGAAAATCGAAGCATCTCACTTATTAATGTACGCACCAGAAGTTATTGTAATACATTCACGCAACCCTTTATTACTGATGTACCTATTATTATGTATATATTGATATAAAATGGCCCTGATTTAGTGGACGCAGAAAACTCTTCATCATAATTAGTTTTATCTAAGCTGGTTTATATATCTATGATCTACGATAAAATTATGAAATTCCCACTTAAAAACCTCATCATTATTGTCAAATAATTACGTAGGTAATGTTTGGTAACATTCTGATTTATCAGTCAGATATAACTGATCAATTCTTCTGATTCGATAATGAGTTCACAATGGTAAAATATTTATTGATCACAAATCTCAAAATGATATTTTTTTTCGTGTGAATTTTAACGATCATATTAAATAATTATTTATTATATTTTAATTATATATTAATTAACTTCATCACACTGATTATCTTCTTTCTCTCAACAATAAGCAGGAGACTGGTCTTGGGAATTTTTAAAAAGAATTTGAAAGGTGCCCCCATTTAAGTTTCTTCCGATCCGGCCCGCCACGCACTAGGTGTGCATTCGCCGCCAAGACCTAGATAACATATATTTTGAATAATTATGTGATTATGTCGGATTGGTATGTCAGTTATATATTGATTGTCCCCAAGTGACTAGATAAGGGAACTATATCCACGTTCATGAATTAGGTTTGGTATCTGAAATCAAAGCGTATAACACCAATGCAATAAAGTCACATAATTAATGATTTATGTCACGATTACCAAATTCCGATAATTGATAATGCATATATGAGACAAGGTTTCTATACGCATGCATATATATATATATTATGACGCAAGGTATTTGTTTAGCGATACGTGCCTATTTAAAAAAATACATACTTTATTATATCTACTTTCAACTGAAGGTAAGGTAAAAATACTTATAAATGTGTAAAGAACTTTCTTGCATAAATTAAATTCAGATAGGTACCTAGTTATACCGCAAATTTAAAAAAAATAGTTCAATCTAAATCACATAATGTTCTGTTCAGTAACGCACATATTACCTGAATAAGGTAAACATCTCAATGTTTTTTTTTCTGTATAACAAAAGGAGACTTAAAGACGTGATTAGAGATAATAATGCAAAATCGCCTCACATATTATGTACAAGTGTAAGTCTAGTACTTGGTCTAAATCTATGGCTCAATGTTAGAAGTGCCTGTGTCAAATTTGTAAATCGGAATGAAGATTGTTTATTATTTCTTGGATAGATAGTAGTTTCATCGATTTAGAGCACCTTACATAGGTGTTCATAGCATTTAAATTAGGTTTGTTTAAAAGTACTTTCTGGTACCTTAATCAATTGACCAAAACTGACATAGACACTTCTAACATTAAACTCCAGAAATATAGAATTAGTGTATTTTTACATTCAATAAAAGGTCACAATATGATTCATATTTACACACATAAAAAGCAAGGACGTACGGGTATTCGTTAGATTTTATTTTGAATCATCCTCTTCTTCATTTCGCAAACATCCTCTTTTTTTCGCAAATTCTTCATTTCGCAATCATCATCCTCTTTTTCATTTCTCAAAGAGATGAAGCCAAAAAATCGCATTATACTACTTGGTACTACAACATAATATTTAATATAATAATGTATTTCAACCTCCTTAATAATAATTGTTAATATATTAGATTTGTCAAAGAATTTGTAAATAAAAATACAAAAATCAGTCATTTTAAATACATGTAGGTTGTAGGATTACGAAAGATTTTTTTAAATATTCATATGGGATCTATAGGATTTATCGGTCAAATTAGGAATTCCACCGAGCCGAACCCTCTGATATGAAAATATCTGGAGTCGGTGAATTATTTTCCCATTTAATAGTTTGGTAGATTAACATGTTGTTCTTGTATTGTTTTGTATTAATTATACTTATATAATGCACTTGCATAACGTGGATTTACTAGATGATCAGTTATTTGGAAAAGTGTATGAAAGGGTTTAGTTTTTCCCATAGGAAAATTATCTTGTTGTTTTACTAATAATCAAACTTTTCATGTCTTTGAAAACATTGAAATTTTTATTATAATTCATAAGTCTGTAATTAAATTTTAAAATAACAAAATTTATTTTTTAAATTGAAAATAATACCACCATTAAGATTATCGCAAATTTAATAACGACAACGCGACGGTTAAAATAGATTTGTTTTTTTTTACATTCAGTTCACACAGGAAAATTATTTCCCTCAGGATGAGAGGATCTGTTTAGGAAGGTTAAAGGAAGTTCTGGAAAGGGAAATATCTATGAAATTCTTGGAAATCGCACCAAATAACGCTAAGGCAGAAAAAATGACTAAAAAGAGCAAAAGTATTCGCATAATCATAAAAATATTAACAATGTCAAATAATTTTTTTATAAAAATGCAAAAATCAGTGATTTTAAAAACATGTAGGCTTATGTAAGATTGTTTAAATGTTTGCATTAAGGGATTAGTAGAATTTATCGGTCAAATTAGGAATTCCACCGAACCCTCTGATATGAAAACGTCTGGAGCCGGTGAATTATTTTCCCATTTAATAGTCTGGTAGGTTAACATGTTGTCCTTGTATTGTTTTGTATTAATTATAATTATATAATACCCTTGCAAAGCGTGGATTTACTAGATGATCATTTTTATGGAAAAGTGCGTGAAAGGGTTTAGTTTTTCCTACGGGAAAAACTAAATCCGGACCTAAAAGTCTGGTGCTTAAATATTTAACATATAAAATAAAATCACTTCAAAATGTATGTATTCATATTATATCTATAAAAAATATATTTATTTTTAATTGGGTTATCGAATTCGACGTGTTATCGATATAATTACATCTGACGGACGTCGAGCTTATCTGTTCATTATTATAGACATTGTCTGTATTTTGATTAAGTGTAAATCGACATTCAAGTAGATTTTGACAGCTTGTAGAATGATTAATATTTTATGATAAATGTAAAGCACATATTGTATTCCAAAATAATACTGTTCAAGAATTTTAACTGTCCATAGCGGGTAGCTGCGAGTAGCATAATGTGACTGGGGAAATACGGGAGGTAGAGTTAAAAGAAACAGATTAGAAGAAAAGAGGACATTTTAATTTTGAGTTATCTGGCTATTCAGATGGGATTACTTCGCAAAATCGATAGAAACATCGCAAAAATCAATTCTAGTAACATTTCACTTCTGAATGGCAATCTCCCCAGGATGATACTGGAGTTTTTCACAACTTGTGATTGAGGTACTATGGGCGTGCCGCTGAGAGCTCTGTTGGAATCTCTAATTTATTCTTAAACAACGCATATAACAAATTGAGAGGTCAAGATAAGACAAGATATTTTGATTTCCATAGAGTTGACAATCAAAGAGCTTATGGAATCGAATAATGATTTGGTGATTGATTGTTAATAATAATAAATGTTTTACGTTACGTTTTTTATTACAAATAAAGATAATGGATTCTCCATTGGGATTTCATTTACATATTGAAATTTAATTATATATATATGAAGTTACCGAAATAAATGCTGAGGTTGAGTTCAGCGATTTATGCAGCAGTCTGTATTTAATGTCAGTATGTTTTCTATTTCTGATCCCTCTTTGTTTTGCATCCAACTTTTTATTTGAGTTCAAAATGTTATTATGTTGTTGGAAGGTTGAATGAAGCAGGGAGTTGAAGTAGATTGAAACAGAAAGATGTAATGGTTCACATAAAATTAGGGATTCATTGTGTGTTCTTGTTGCCATCAATAAATAGTGTTCAACTTTAAAATATCCTGACAAACACTTCACAAAATGTACACAACATAAACATAATATTTTTTGTAGGACATGCTGTATATCTTTGAGTGGACTGCATGTTGCTACTGTAGAAATTAAACATAAATTGTACACAAAAACGACGCTATACAAAATAACTAATTATTAAAGGAAGATGTATGGTTTGTTTACCATCTGATAGGTGTCATTGGTGGAGCCCTGGTGGTCCAGCGGCTGCGTACTCCACAAGGTGGTCAGGGCGCGCGCTTCGGCTCCGCTGGCCCGCTGGGGGGGTGGCGGCCCGCGCCTGTTCCAGAAGCGCACCAGCCTGTGAGGCTTGCTCTTCTCCTCTCCGACCGCGCACGCCACCAGCACCAGGCACAGGGTTAGGATCGTGAAGGCGCGCATCCTGCGAACAACAATATTCTTGAAACTGTTGTTACGTGAAAATATATCCACAGGATCAACATATTATAATCAGGCCTTATGGTGTGTGATGGGTATTCTATATGTTGAGGGGGAAGATCGAATCCACTGAAGGTTTATTTATATAAAATAAGGGATCCAAACACTACATGTGGATGGAGTTGGACCCTCAATCGAGATTATTTCGAATCACTCGCTCTAAGTACGTAGGTCTTTTTGTACACGTCCGAAAAGCAAAGCAGTTGAATAGAAATTTTACAGGTTAGATAAGAAATTATTAATTAATAATTGCTTTAGATATTATTTTAATAATAAATAAACACAGTTCCTAAAAAATCTGATCTTAACTAACCTAATAATATTATATCAGGTTTGGTGTGATCTTATATTATAGGTATAATGTGACATGTGTCTTTGCACAATATTAAATTACTTCTTATTAGGTTGATGGGGCATTTCACCATCCTCCTGATAGCTTTTCTATACAATAATGAATATTTATTAAAATTAGAAAACTCGGCCAACAATATAAAGCCACTATTCATAGGTTTGAGAACCGAATAGTAAACTCCGACTTAATAAATAAATAAACCGTAAATCGAAAAAATACGTTATCCTATGTATATATATAATATATAAATATTTATCGATTAGCTATGAAGAGGCTGGTGAAAAACCCCCAGGCACAAAGTGTACACAGTGCTGCATACACTTTAGGCCTTTTTTTTTTTTTTTTTTATTTTATTTTATTTAACATTCTTTTTTTTACATATTTGAACATTAAGTCCCGTTAAACTGATTTATATCAGTTTGTCAACGGGTTCTTTTACAAATAATTTTTAGAGAATTTATAAAATATACATTATATATACATACATTCACATATTTTTACATATATAAAATAAAGAGCAGAGGAAAAACGAAAGAAAGAAGAAGAAAAAAGATTATAAAAATGGAAAAAACATTAAAAACGAAAATTAGAAATACGGACGTTAGTACAAAAAAATTCTTTCACATAACCATTTTTTTAGCATACATTTTCTTCTGAAAGTCAATTCACAGTTTTTTATTGAATTTGGTAACATGTTGTAAATTATTGGTACGAGGTATTCTAGAGTTCTTTGACCGTATTTATTTAGGTATCTGGGAATAACAAGTCCATTGTTTGCAGTTAGTCTTGTATTATGAACATGAACCACTATTTTATTATACTCAGATTGAGATGTATGCTGATTCGCAATTTTGAACCACAATATAGCACGAACAGATAATAAATTTACAGAGTTATATAGTAATGATTTTGATACATCATGTCTTTGATCGTATTCAGCTTTGTTTAATAATAATTTTACTAAGGAATATTGTAAATTTTGCACTGAAAGAAGATTTGTTTTTGTTGAATGTCCCCATGTAGTTATTCCATATCTTATTAGGGATTCTGCCAATGATAGATATATTATTCTAAGGGTATTCAGTGGAATAAAAAACTTCAGTCTATAAAGTTTGCTCACTATAGCTCTAAGCCTTGTGCAAACTTTTTGTATATGTAAATCCCATTTAAAATTACAATCTATTGTTAAGCCTAGATATACATATTTTGAAACAAGTTCAATACTTTTACAAGAGCATGGTTGTATTACAGAATTATGGATGCAATCAAAATCATGAGAAACAATTTTAGGAGTTATGGTGATGTTGGCATGAGGAGATCTTATGTGCATAAGCTTCGTTTTTTTAGCATTGATTATTAATCCTACATCATGTGACCATTTTTGAAGAGTGACAAAGTCAATTTGCAGTAAAATACTCGCCATTAATTAATCCTCGTGTGAAATAACTAAGGCAGTGTCGTCAGCATAAACATAATGTTTTACATGAGAGAAAATCAATTTCATTGCAGTAACATATATAATATACAAGGTAGGGCCTAGTATGGACCCTTGTGGTACGCCGGCGAAAACGTTATTTTTTTTGCTATAATGATCTAAAATTTTTACACAAATCTTTCTATTTTCAAAGTAATTAACAAATAATTTATGTAAGTTTCCTGTAATTCCAATTGCTTCAAGAGTTTCCAGTAATTTACTATGATCAATAGTATCAAACGCCTTTGAATTATCAATAAATAATACGAGTACATGTTTTCTTTTATTAAGATCATTATTAATTATGTTTGAAAAATCTTGAAGTAGTATATCTGTGCTCTTTTTTTTCTGGAAACCATATTGATGGGTATCAATAATAGAAAATTTTTCAAGGTACTTTATTAATTTTATAGATATATATTTTTCTAGGATCTTTTCAATTGCAGGTAAAATACTGATCGGTCTATAGTTTTCAATTTCACTGTGTTTACCACCTTTGTAGATGGGTCGGATGATGCTACATTTGAGGTCCTCTGGTATAATTGCCTCCGTTAAAATCATATTAATTAATTGAGTTAAAATAGGTCCTAAGATATCAAAATGTTTTTTAATATCAGACATTCTAATTTTATCTATCCCCGGCGACTGGCTATTTTTTAAACTTCTAACTACTTTTTCGATATCATTTCTAAATAGTTCCAAACTTAATAAAGATTCCGAGGGCACCAAAAGTCAGCGCCCATTTCAGCCATGGTCTGGATCATTCGCGCTGTACTTTAAGGACCGTTCAGTAAAAAATGGTTATATTATTTATTAAGTAAAATTCAAGAAATGCACTTATATATGTTTTCTGCTAGAATTTACTTTCTAATGTTTTATTTGGAAGAGCTAATCTTGCGCGAAGAAATCTCTCAGATTTTACTATATTAAAATTACATTTTGATTTCTAGATAAGTACAATTAAAAGTTGCTCAAATCTCAGCATTGGAAAGATTGAGAGAAAAGCACTTGGATTCACAGACGGTCCAAACCCTCAAAGTATCTCCCATTCAACATGAAAAGAAGTTCAGTGGCGGATAAGTAAGCCAGCTATGAGAATTAGTCAGTCCTACCTCTTTGAGTTCAATTGTAACCCTTTCCTTCTGTTACATGCGTCGTTTATTAATACGTTTATAAGTATTTCAAAGGGTTATAATCTAAGAGTATGGATATTAGAGAGACGGCATGTGAAGTGTGCCCGCGCGCTCCAAGTGTGCCTTTTCGAGAATTTTACCCAAACGGCTTACATTGGCTGCTGGTTTTTGGTCGTTTAATACGTTCCGACAGCAGCCATTTTACATGGTGACAGCCAATGTCAACCGTGTGGGTAGAATTCTCGAAAAGGCACACTTGGAGCGCGCGGGCACACTTCACATGCCGTCTCTCTAATATCAATACTCTTAGGTTATTATAGAGAAATTGCTGGATAGCTACGAGAGCTGTGCGAATTGTTTCCACTTCGATATCAATATAGATTTTCTAATGAAATAAGCATAGGTAAAAGTCCTAAGGTGCACTACACAGGATGCCTCGGAGATTATCAAGTAACCCGGGTTTCAGAAGTCAGAAAAACCCGAATCATTAAGATTGTTTTCCCTTATTATTTATTATTTTATCTTTACTATTTATTTACGCTTTATTGAACCAGTAATTTTTTTTCCCAAAACGGGTACCTACTGATTCGAAACACTTAATATTTACTGTAAATAGAAGTGCACATGTACACACTATACATAATCTAGTATTTTAATATTAAAAGCTAAGAAATATAATGTAAAAATGGTATTTAATTTCTCCTCTCTACAGTTGGGTAGGTACCTACTTGAAATTTGAGGGTAAAAAACATATAGTTTATTTTAAAATAGTAAACGTAGATTTGTATTAAAGTGCATTTTAACAAAGTTTAGGTATCTACGTTATTTTTTGTAGCTCTGTTAATAATAATTAGTTTAATAATTAACATCTTAATTTCTTCAAACTTTGCATATTCACTTTGTGGCGTCATTATTTATAAAATAAAACAATAATATTTTCACCACAATAAATTCTTAAATAATTTTTACTTTTCATTTTATATAATTGTTTTTTATGATATTTTTAAGTAATTAATTACAACTTTTTAAAATATTTTTGTCTATTGTTCTTTTATTTTGTTTCGAAAAATGTAAATTTTTATGAATAATATTTAGTTGTGAAAACACAGTTATTTGTTTCGTTTTATAACATATTTATCTATAAAAGCTCGTAAATCATATATGTAAGTAAATATATATATTTTTTAAATTAATTAATGTGTGATAAAAATTATGCAACCTATTTCACATTTATGCTTATCACAGTAATGGGGAAAAACCATAAATTTATGTCGCAATGTAACATAATTATATGTTATGGAATGTTTTAAACAAGAGTAGGTGCATTATGTAATTCTTCACTAAACAATTGACCAAAACACGCTTGTTGCTACAAAAAAACGCCAAAACATAATCCAAAAATTCTTTAGTAAATCTCAATCTGAATGTAGGTACGTGTGAATCTATACCTACAACGAAAGTGGTTTCAGTCTGCAAAATTTATTATTTTTGTGGAAAAACGAAAATCTTAGTATTTTTATACATAACAACTGTATTACATACAGTTGTTAATTTTATATTATCGGATTAACAATTCGTAGAACTCCAAGAACGAATTTTATTTTTTTAAATTTTTTTTATTATTGTTACAGCTGGTTCAAAGCCATTATGAAGCCAAAAGAAATAGTTTGAAAACGGCTTAAAAAATTCTTTTTAGCTACAATAAATAAGCTAAATTTAAAATTGAAATTATGAAAAAAATTGTTGCTTAACTGAGCTACTTGTGGCTGGCAGCAAAAATTATCATTACGTTAAAATAATATTATTGTAGAAATAAAATACTAAAAATGATTCAAAAGGACTGAAAATTAGAATTTAATCATAGTTGTGATTTTTAATTTAATTTTATACACTCTTACAATATATTATATTGTTAGTGGTACTTCTTATTAAATAATATTTATTACACTGGAAATTTGCGGTAAATATATTTGCGATTATTAAATCAGAGAATCGTTCTCACCTGAATGTTCGCCAACAAAGTGTGTCAATTGTTTTAATCGTGTTTGTATTTATTGATTCTGCGGCGGCTTATCTATTAAATACAGTGTTTTTCAATCTGTTAATTTACAGGTAAGTGTATAGTTAATAGCTATGTTGTGACATCTCCCTCTTTCTGATAAGCGACACGAAGAGCGGAAGACACTCTCAGTATCGCCCCTTGCGGCAATACTGAGAGTATTTTCATGGCTTTAGCCGTGTTTGGTGACCAGATCTGAATAGCCAGATATTACCCACCTTCCTCTTCCCCACCTCCTCCCCCTCCACTACCTTCAGCCTCACAATATACCCCAATTGGGGATACCATGGTCTCACTGGCTCCAGACGGGAGCTTATGCTTGAGTTGGGACTGTTGTGCGTTATTCATATAAAAAAATACATAACATAAAGGGAAAGTTCAACAAATCTTTCAATGACAAGATCGTACATTAATAACAATAATAAATACATACATAATAATATAAACACACTATTTTACAATCGTTGAGCTCTCAGTCATGAAATTTGGGTTACTTTTTTCTGGAATTTCTCCTTTTATAGGTATCTTAAAATAAAAAAACTAATATTAAAACTTTAATTAAAAGTGGTATAATAATATATATAATATAATACTCATCTAGTATTTCTTTCAATAAACTACAAAAACTTTAGAAACATTGTTTAGAACATGAATTTCATTCTTGAATTAAAATTTCTGAAAAATTATCTAGGCATAGAATAGTACACCAGAAATTAAAAGTCCAAATAAAGTAATAAATATTTCAAAGTAATTCAAATATTTGCCTTACAGTATTCGAGGCTTACATTTTCAATACAAAACTCTGTTTACGATTTTCGTATGGAATGGAGATCGGTGAGATAGGTGAGACAGCGCTGGACTCATAGGCTAAAAAGGGGACATTTTTTTCCATTCAAATTTGTATGGAAAGCACTACCAGTTTTCTTATTTTTTCTACGGATATGGGTTTGTTTTAAATTTACAACGATTCCATCGCCAAGAAAAATTAAAATATCATAAAATAAATAACAAATTTTGTGAGGCACGTGTACCCGTGGAAGCAATGTTCCTAATATTAAAACTAAGGCAGTAAATGGAAATAAAACATGTTCTGTTTCAGTTGACAATGTTCTGATATTCATGTTATCTTTTAAGTAGAAATTTCTGAACTTATCAAATACGTTTTCGGCATTTAACGTTTCAAGTAGCACAAATGAAACACAACGAACATGCATTATTCCATTCCAACGAAATGCGATAGATAAAGTACCTACACAATATGAATACCTAATTGGATTTCTTTATACAAAATTGTCAATGTTCAATGTCTGCAACTTGCAGAGGAAAGATTTCCCTAATGCTAGTCAACCTGATATAGAAGAGGGAACCAAAAGATGACAAAGATTTTATAATATTTTTTTAAAGATGTTTTCATTGCCCACATCATAATTGTGCAATCAAAGTAAAAATGAAACGATAGAACTAATCTAATCTGATTGTTTAAAGACGTTATCAGATTTCAATTCACGTTACAATAGCCTTGAATGATATGTAGGTAAATAAAACACATTTATTGATCTTATTTTTGTATTACATTATAATATTGTGGATAAAAGAGTTGACCGAAAAACAGGTAGAATAAGGATCTGACGGCCTCCGCGTTTGAGGAGTTAAGCTCTCGATTCGCAATCCGGAGGTCGCGGGTTCAAAACCCGACGTGTAGTTATTTTTAAAATAATGTGTAGTTTATTTACGCCATGTTCCGGAGTGGAAGATACCCTCAGAATCGCCCAGATGTAAGACCACCATTCAGAATTGAAACGTTGCTTTAAATGGCTTTAGCATCTTCCTCTTTTCCTTCTCCTTCCCTTCCCCACTACATTGGATTTCGATTTTTTTTCTTTTATTTAACTTTTTTTTATATGAGATAATGTGATACTGGGGTGCCCCGTTATATGTTTGAAATAAAGTAAGAACATATGTTAACTACTATGAAGAAAAAAAAAAAAAAAAAACACAATAAAAGCTTTAGTCTTTGTTGGGTTGCAAAATTATATTTATATTCTTCCTTCCGTTGTCCATAATAAATTTTGGGGGGGGGGGGGGTAAGAAAGGACATATTTTCATAATTGTTTTGGAGATATGAATAATGTTGGATTATTTATTTTATATTTATATAACACAAGGGTCATCCCTAGCATGGAGGGTGAAATATGACAATAAACTATATGTAATTTCGATAAATCATGTATTTTAAATAAATAAATATACACTTTATAATATCATATACGAAGTATCTTTGAAATTTGGATATCTTTGAATTTCCCGAGGTGCCTCGAAAAAAAGCTGTTATGCGGTGAATATCATAACTCGTTACCGGATGATCTGATACCAAAAATTGAAATGCTTTTAAAATGTGATATATTTTCTCAGGTAATCAGGGAGAGTTTAATTTTTTTTTTTTTGGCAGAATTTTAAAGTGAAAATTCGCGATTTTTGCTAAAAAATTTCGGTGAATTTGTTGTGAATTTAAAAAATGGTAAAAAATGAAAAAAACATCTCGTCCTGACTACCTGTAGATTTATGAATAGAAATAGTGTAAAAAATTTCAAAAGTATCGTTCAAGTAGATTTTGAGTTATGATGTTCACGAACTTTAACACGAAAAATTTGTTTGCGAAAAAATTGATTTAAAGTTTTTTATACTCGAAAATTCGCACGAAAATCGAAAAGGGTTAGTTGCTTGAAACGCCGTATCTTCGTTAGTTTTGCTTTGATTAACTTGAAATATTGACCCAACACACTCGACATGTTGTGCATACATAAAATGATTTTTTTTTTAAACGAGTGTGCTTTAGACCACACGACTGAAGTAAAACTTCTGTAGCTCCATCTATACATGTAATATATATAAACATATATATATATATATATATATATATATATATATGTTTATACAGGGTGTCCGGGGGTAAAGTGCATTAACTTCGGGAGTTGATTCTGCATGATAGGTACTACAAGTAAAAAAGATAAATAACTTTTTCGAAATTCCAACTTCTACTGGTACTTATTTGGTAAAAAGATAAAATTACTCCGGCGTGTACAGCCAACACTATTATTTTCCGCTGTTACGATACGTAACAATCACAACCGCCACAGTTGGGCCCAGATGACTCACAGCAAATTTATCGGGCAAGTTGTACCTTACACCAAGGATTTTTATTAGGTATCTACGTCTTTTTGTATGGGAAAGAAGTTGGAATTTCAGAAAAAGTTATTTATTGTTTTTACTCTTACCATCATGAATCACCTCCCAAAGTAAATACACTTTACCCCCGGTTATCCTGTATGTATAATATATACATTTATATACACATACGTTTACTAATTTTCTATAAATAATTATTTATTTTAATTTATTATCGTTCGCCTAGCCCGATCACACTTTTTGTAACGCTCTCGTCACGCATTCGCCAGCTGACTCCCCAAGACAAGCGTGCATAAAGAAGTTTTACTTCAATAACGATTTTAAAACCTCCCCTCCGCCTCGTAACGCTTCTTTTGAAGTCAGATATTTTTTAATGGTTTTTTTATTGCAAGGGGGAAGATATAAAATAATTTTATAGAATAATAATATTGCTAAACTTTGTCCAAAAGTCGTTTTAGTTGTAGGCTGGTGTAACGAATGTTGTAATGTGGATCTTGTGAGTCGGTCTGAGTTTGTCTGTGTAAAGTTTTCCTGGTTTTTGAATGCGTAAATTAGAATTTTTTTTGTACATAATTTATTTTAGTGACATTACATTCAGATCTTTAAAAACATAGTCGGTAGAAAAGGGACTAATTATAATTTTTAAAATTGCCTTTTTTTATGTTATGAGAACTAATTTTATGGTGGAATCGCATGAGCTTCCCCATCCGATAAGACCATATTGTAGTTGAGATTGAGCTAATGCGTAATAAATTTCAATTACTTGTTCTTTATCTAAAATGTTTCTTATTGTTTAGAAAAAATAGGTTTTATTTTAAATTTGTTGCTAACATTTTCTATTTGGGAGTTTAAATTAAGGTTATGATCAATAATTATTCCAAGGTTTTTTATTATTTGAGTTTCTTTCAATTTTAAGCAGTTGCAAAGATTTGTTCGTTGGTTCATTTGTGGTTCGTTTTAAACAGTTTTTATGAATTTTTATTTTTAGGTTTGTATTGAGATCATCTGTCTGTTTGTTGTGGATTTTGAATTAAATATATTTAGTTTTTGTATCATTTAATGTTAGTGGGTTTGTATCAAGCCATTGATTTACCCGATTCATCCCTTCTTCAGCTTTTACGAATACAGTCTCTCTCACTACTTTCCACGGAAGAGAAGGACTGAGCCGTGACAGTTTAGATTACATAGATCATTAATATATATCAGGAATAAAATCGGGCTTATGACACTGCCTTGTGGAACTCCTTATTGAATTTGTATTGGTTGATTCATTTTTAATCCTGACTATCTGTGACCTTTCTGATATGTAGCTCTTATTGAGATTCAGTTCACGACCTACGATTCTAATCTTTACAGATTTTCTAAATGATATGGATGATCAATTGTATCGAAGGCTTTACATAGATCTAAAAATATTCCGATTATTACTGTTATTGAGACTATGTTTTATACTTTTTACAATAGAGGCGATGACATCGGATGTTCTCATATTTTTTTCTAAAACCGTATATATACTTTTGATTTTCAGATAGTATGAGGTTTGTTTTGAGTTTGAGTGAACTGTTTCTTATTAACTTTTTCTAGTATTTTTGAAAGATTATTCAATATTGTTATCGGTCTATAGTTACTTATATCCGCTTTTTTGCTGGCTTTAAAAATTGGTATAACAGAACCATTTTAAGCGATGCAGGAAAGATACCATCCTTGATACATCTGTTCACAAGGTGGAGAAGTGGTTGGATTGGTCCATCTTTAGTTTATGTAATTATTCTCATTGAAATTCCATCTGATCCACAAGTGAGTGTTGGTTTCATTGAATCTATAATTATTTTAATGTCATCTGCCGTAACTGTATTTAATTTAAAGGTGACATTATTAGTTAATGCGTTGTTATTCTCATTAGCAGTACAAAGAGGTTTAATGATTTTTTTAGTTAAGTAGAACAATATTGGAGAAATTTTCACTCACAAATTAAACTATCTAATGTAAAATATATGCATAATCTTTTACTAAATAAAAAAAAAACTGTTAAAATTACATTGATGGGAAAGTCCGAACAAAACATTTTTTTTATTTGATACAATAAATTCACATATTAATAACATTATTTGATATTATTCTAAGAATGATGTCATACACATTATTTTTCCCTTTTGACTGCATAATTTTTAAGGAACAGCTCATGTGCATTATGTGGGATGTCTGGGACATGCAAGTATATTGTGGGATGTCTGGAAGAAATTAATGGTTCATATTTATTTGAAAAATGTTTAAATGGATTAAAATATGAACATTTTGAAAAGTAGATATTTGTTTGTTTATTCGGCGATCCACTTGAGCACAGCGGCCCTGACGGCCGTCCTGGCGGCGGTAAGCCCGGGCCGGTCGAGGAAGGAGGTGGACTGCAGGTCCTCGCAGTGGGAAGTTCCGTTAATGAGGATGGCGGGGAAGCTGTCGGACACGTCCTGCACGATGCCCAGCCTGTGCCACGGGTCGATGGTGCCGTGCACTGAAATCACGTTGGTGGTGTTGGGTGTCAAGCCTCCGAACACTTGGTTGGTTCTCTTGACTCCGGCGTTCACCAGATCAGCGTTGAAACTAAAAATAAAATAAAATATTATTTATTTAATATAATTTAGTATTTAGTTATTCACAATTCCACTTTCACTTCATTGGAAATTCCACAGTTCGACTGTTGTCGGGCAGTTGAGATTTATGTGCGGTTTCGTATAAAATTGTACAATCTCAGGGTGGGTTTTTGTTCATTTACCGAGAATGCTTAAAGCAATGCTAATTGTAAAAGTTTATGGCAAAAGTCATAGAAATGAGTTTTTTTTATTTGATATTTACCTTTTAATTTTACCTAAAATTTTACAGGCCGGCAATGGTGTTGTAAATGCTAAAGTAAAGGGAATCAAAATGGCCGCCGTTGTCTAAGGCGATCCGATCACTGAAGAAACTGAAACCAAGCTAAAACTTGCTGGTTGCTATGGTTTTATTTTTATTTTTTATTATTTCTATATAATATTACAGTGTTCACATAATTATTAATATTTATACATAATAATATAATTTTTTTACTTTTTATAATGTTGAGAAGGTGAAACAGTGGTTGGGTAATGTTGTATGTTTCGTTAACACCTCACTAGGAGAACCTGTGCTGAGGTGTATATGTGGTTATGTTTAAGTTCGACTTTTTTTGTGTTGTAGTAGAAAGTTTCTTCTTTATTCACTGCAGCGACAGAGCAATTAAATTATTTTTTCTCGGATTGCTAAAGGAAATTTTACCGCCCACATTAAAAAAATCATACCTCCAAATTTGAATATTGAGACATACAAACTGATTATATTTCTATATAGCCAATGAATTCGCCTATCTTTTGTCTATTATCACATATTCGTAGGATTTATAAAAAAAACCGAAGCAATCCGTGGCTTTGGAAATAGTGCCATAATGTAGAAAAAAGCCTTCGAGTGAATTATTTTTTAAATTAGTGGTTATTTTAAATTGATTATTACCATCAGGTTCCATAGTTGTGTTATTATTTAGTGATTGAATTATTTTGTCGGTATCTTCTGGTGTAATATTTCATAACTTAAAGTGTTTGTTAATATTTTCATTGCTGATGTTGGTTGCATTGTTTTGAGGTTCCTGAATATCTCGGGAGGTGACATGTTTTTGATATTTTCAGCTAGGCTAACTCCAATATTTGCGTAGCGTTTGTTAATACAATTTAGTATACGTGTAGGATTGTCGTGAAAGTGGAGTTTTCATCATCAATAAGTATTTTTTTATGAATAAGTATTTTTTTATCATCTTTGTTCTTCTGCGAATGTGTACTTTCCCTCAAAATTGACCATAGGCTTTTAGGGTCATAGTTTGTTGTTATCAGTTTGTTTCGATAGTATAATTCTTTGGCTTTACGTATTATTAGAGATGAAATATTTCCAACCAAACTTCCCACTCAATTTTACGATTTCAATAATTATCTCAGCATAGACAAAGAACAAGCTGCTGTCATCGTAGCATCTAGCAGTGCGAGTCGCGAGTCACTGCTTGCGTTACCATTGAGAACGGGTTTTTGAGAAGTTGTGTAGTGTGCGGGCCATCACATTGACATACACAGGATAGCGAGTTTAGTTGCAAACTGTTTTTTTTCTTCAGTTGCCTCGTCAGCGGAGGCACTGAATGTTACTTTAGTGAAAGTTCATAGATAAGAGGTTATTTTCGTGCTATCTATTTTACCGGATTTGCTATTATATTATCATTATCATCATTACGATTGCGATAAGTGACAGTTCGTCAGGTTCTGACGATAAACCTATAATTAATTATATGACACGACGTAGCGACATAGTACACGCAGGACTTTCATATACCGATTTTGCGTTAATAAAGAAACTGCTCGACTTTTGACTACATTCATTTCAGATATGTGCTCCCAGTGACATATAAGTAATGCATGATAAAGTGTAAATAAAATGAAGCTTCTGTAATCTGTTTCTCTCCTCTGCTAGGAATAATGCTGTCAAACATGCAAAGAGTACTTGGAGATAGTGCAAATGCATTCAAAAGTACAGTGTGTAAAATATTTTTTAATGTATCACTCAACCAAAATTTCATATCAATCCTAGAAGTGACGCTAAAACATTGGAAAATAATGTAAAATTTCATAAATTTGTCAAATTTCTGAACGTCATACACAAGACGTTGCAACCATAGACAACGCAATGCGCATAGAATTTATAGAATGTGTGACATTTAATGTGTGTGTTGCTACACTTTAGCAGTTGGCGTCGTGAAAAACTCATTTTGTCGTAGCTGTCAAATGTACTGCTAAAGAAACTGTAAACTGCACAGCTAAAAGTAAAGGTAAATAAAAAAAAACCTTCCCTTATTCTTCTTTACACTTTTGGAAATAGGTTTTCACTTTCATTATATTCATGACTATCAAGATCTCAAAAAGTTTCTAGTTTTATCCGAGTGTCAAAAGGGTGATAATTTTTTTCTGAAATTCAATTTGATTTTCCTTATTTAATTATAAAGAATTTAATAATAAAAATGAATTTAAAAAATTCACTGAAAGTTGTTTTTGTGATTGGTGATTATGGTAAAATTGAATCACTGGAAGACTGAATGCAGTAGTCGCAAGGAAACAATTTTCAACTGAAGTGTGGTCCCGTTATGGTAAAACCAAGTACCAACATTAAACATTTTAAAGGAGTTTTAAACAAATAACAAATTTAATATGATTAAGGGTAAGCTAATGTTAATTATACGTTTGTAGCTGCTGAACAGAAAATAATTGAGACAGGTAGTCGTAAAACCTATAAGGATTAAGAACCTATAAGTGGGTGAAGAAAGAAGTGTATGCCAAATAAGGTTGTGTCACATGCCTCCCTGTCTAGTGGTTATAAAGGGCTAAACACAATAGTCTAGTTGTATTTACCGTTTTCCGTAAAGTATTTACTTCAATAAATAATCAGATCAGGGTCAAGACTGAGGTAATGGCAACACCCATATAAGGATGTAAACATATTAGTGAAGCAAGGAGTGTATCACACGCCTAGGGGTGATTCGCGCTCATATCAATAGTCTAGATGTGTTTACCTTTTTCCAAAAAGGTCGGGGCACATGTGATCCACGAAATAAGACAGGGGGAAGGTGTCACCGAAGGGCTGGTTCCGTGAGTTGGTGGTCGCGTAATACCCGTACTCGGTGCAGGTCTGGTGCAGCCACAGGCGTGCTGTAAAAATATGCAGACATCAGTAAACAGTTCCATGACAACTCAACAGTGACAAATCAACACATTTTTAAAAAGTGAAAGAAAGTTAAAAAAAAAAAGGAATCGAAATTGAAAAAAAGTGGCTTTTACACATAACATAACGTAACCTATTTAATCTAGTTTTTTCATCACATTTTGCACATATTTTTGTATTATTTCTATTTATCTATAATGTAAAACCTTGTTACTCTCTTTTGTTTTTCTGTATTGTAAACTTTTTCTTGTATTACACATCTGTAAATTTCTAATATTAACTTACACTATATATTATTATTTTTATGCCATCTGCAATTTAAAAACTGGTTTCAGTTTAATTTATTTTTACTTTTTCTCTTTTATTATAATATAATATTTCTTACTTACTTTTATACCTACCATTTTTATAATGTTAATTGCTATAAGTTTATATTTCTTATTTAAACATACATATATATCACTGTATAATATACTTATTATGTAAAAGCCCATCAGGGCGTTGAAAATTAATAATAAATAAATAAATAAATCACTATTCATTACTTTATATCACCTTTTTAAAGGTGTGTTGATTTGCCACTCACTGTTCTGAGCTGCCCGGTTACCCAACAAAATATTATCAGTTTAATTATTTTTAATTATTTATTTCCTTTAGTTCTATCTTCTCTTTCTCTATGTAAAAAAACTTCAGTATTACAAGTACATCCCCAACATCATGAGCTTTTAATAATTAGAGTAAATTTAATTATATATTTGCCATAATTTTTTTTTTGTGATCTTAAAATCAATGCAAATTGTTATAGTAAATTGCTGTGACGTAAAATCCACAAAACATGTAACTAACAGACCGTTAAAACCTCTTTACTTCAATGAGTTGTCTCGGTTTTTCAATGAACAGAAAATAAAGAGTGTACTCCATTTGTCGTGAACGTAATCATAAGTATTTATGATTTTTCAATAATGTCTAAGCAAAATAAGTGTGTAAATTTACTTACTATGTTTTATTCCTTATTTTGCTCATTATTAATTCTATTATTTCACTATTAGAATCTCCACTTTGTTGTAACAACTTTAACTTGATTTACGCATGCAGTAAACATTTTAATTACAGTGTTAATATCTCAACGTCAAGTTCATTAATGTAATTATTGTTAAAAATAAATAAAAAACTACTTACTTGTGTAGATATCTTCATCGTCGAAGGAAGTGTTCTGGTAGTATTCCGTGGTCTCTTCATAGGAAGAGGAGAAGCAATACGGCCAGGCCTGACTCTTAATGTACTCGCTGAGGCGCTCCACGGGGGTCCCGAGGTTCTCGTTCACCAAAGGGGCGCACACGCCAGCGATCTGTCCGGGCCGCGCGTACTGCACCAAGCCGGAGAAAACATCGGAGATGATGGAGAAGAAGGTCTGCACGTCGATGGCCTTGGAGGTGTCGACTGGTTCGCACAATCTAAACAAATCACACATTGTCATTTCTTCAAACCGTCACATTTGTTTATTTCGCTAGTTTGTTTGTATTCCCTTCACATTAATTTATTTAACGCCATTTTTTTTAAGATTTTTTTTTTACATTAGGTCCACACAGGAGGCCCTGAGGAAAATAATTTCCCTCAGGGCCTATGTCATCTTTGGGGATGCTTTGTGGTGATGCTTTGATGCTGACCCACATATCAAATACCTACGTTTGTTTGAATTCCCTTCACAATTATAGAATTTATCACCATTTCTTTAAAGATTACATTACAAGTGATGATCAAAAAAGTAAAAATTATATACAAAAAATTCACAAATAAGAAGTGCCTAGAAGTAAGTTTTGCCGTATAAGTTTACAAAAATTGATCAAAAAAGTAAAACTTATATATAGGAGATGATTGGCACCATTCATACGCGGGAACTTTCATATAGGCACTACCACCGCTTGTTAGAACAATGTATTTATTTTATGGCTATGCATGAGTAGGGCCGCGGGACCATGTTGTTAGATGTTTTGTACTGTGAGGCGTCAAATTCTAAAGAATAATTGCTCAATGGTA